>CM065592.1:446060617-447260617 GCA_033119425.1 Bufotes viridis
ATGTCTTCCTGAGGAGAGGCCACATCTGCCTAACACCTGGGCCCAATACAGAAACCTTCCTGGTGATTCTGCTCTTTTCTGTTCTTCTTTTGTTCTTGTTGCTGTTTTCAGATCTTCTGATATCTTCACATGTCTATGAGCAGTGTCCTCATCCAGCAATATGTCTGGAACATGGAGCCCGAGCTCTGATGTGACATTGGTGACAATATCCCTCATAGATCGGTGTAAGGTCAGTGAGATCAGAACCTCATCCAGGTCATACTCAGACCGGCCCTCTCCACCATCAACCCCTGTGTCCTCATCATCTCCCACTGTGTCCTCATCATCTCCCACTGTGTCCTCATCATCTCCCCTGTGTCCTCATCATCTCCCCATGTGTCCTCATCATCTCCCCTGTGTCCTCATCATCTCCCCCTGTGTCCTCATCATCTCCCCCTGTGTCCTCATCATCTCCCCCTGTGTCCTCATCATCTCCCTCTGTGTCCTCATCATCTCCCCCTGTGTCCTCATCATCTCCCCCTGTGTCCTCATCATCTCCCCCTGTGTCCTCATCATCTCCCCGTGTCCTCATCATCTCCCCCTGTGTCCTCATCATCTCCCCCTGTGTCCTCATCATCTCCCCCTGTGTCCTCATCATCTCCCCCTGTGTCCTCATCATCTCCCCCTGTGTCCTCATCATCTCCCCCTGTGTACTCATCATCTCCCCCTGTGTCCTCATCATCTCCCCCTGTGTACTCATCATCTCCCCCTGTGTCCTCATCATCTCCCCCTGTGTCCTCATCATCTCCCCCTGTGTCCTCATCATCTCCCCCTGTGTCCTCATCATCTCCCCCTGTGTCCTCATCATCTCCCCCTGTGTCCTCATCATCTCCCCCTGTGTCCTCATCATCTCTCCCTGTGTCCTCATCCTCTCCACGACCACATACTGTAATGTCACCTTCTTGTAGGAGTCTTATTGGGTCGGTGACATGACACATCTCCTCCACGTAACACATCTTCCTGGACAGCCCGTCCTCCACTATTTCCAGCTTCTTGATCAGATCAGATATCTGGGACACAATCTTCTCCTCCTGCCTGGAGATCTCGCTCAGCGCTTTCTTTTCTGCCATTTCCAGTTGTTTCTTAAATAACTTCCTGACGTTCTTCCTCTTATCAGAGACTTTCTCCTGGATATTCCTCTGACGATCCTGCAGGAGTCTTGTCTGAATTTTTGCTTTTTGTTGGTTTAGTTCCTGTAGCATCCCCAAGTCAGAGCAATGTGTGGGACTAACCTGGGGAATGCCAGTGATGGAGAGGCCGGCACGCTGTTCCTCTGGGGCACTCTCTGGGTTCTTGAGGGATACAGCCAGGTGTAATGTGAGGTGCCCTTGGTGTTGTAGTTTAACGTGCCTATGGCTGAGTCCCTGATGTTTCGTGATGCCAGTGCCAGTAAACGGTGGCACACCGTATTTATAGTAGGAATAATGGAGGTGCAGACTTGTATCTTGAAACAGAATTCCAACTTTACTGAAACAGTGGTAATACAGAAGGCACTCTCTTAAACAGTTCTTTTTGCAGACAATAGGCTTTGGTACAATCTCAGTTACAGCAGGCTTATATCCAGCAAGGTAAACAGAGGGTTAAATAACAGGACTCTTGAATTGCAGGAGAACCTTACTTTCTTCCTGGCTTGTCCTGACTGGCAATTATACTTCAAGGCCCCAATGCCCTACTTCTGGCTTATATCCTTGAATCTCCAGTTTGCTGCGTACCTCCTCTGACATTACAGTACCTCTTGCTCTAGGGATTGCCTCAGCTTGACTCCTGCTTCTGCAGATATGGACGTAGGAGGGGAACCTTCTCCTTGGATCTGGAACCCGGTTACAGGGACTGCAATGCCCTCTCCTAGTCTGCAGGCTCCAGGCCTGCTCTGCTCTGCTCTCACAGGCCCATGGCCTGTGCTTAACTCAGACACAGCCTAATCTGCTCTCTCCTTCCCTGACTGGGCCTTATATAAACTAGGGCTCCCTAGCTCCCTCTAGTGACTAGAGCTGGAATGACACCCCTAGTAGGCCTGAATATAGCAATAACACAGTAACAGGGAATTACATATCCTTGCATTACATTGCATTTTATAAATAGGACTTATACCAGCCTCCCCATAGATGAGAGGAACGACAGCACACAAGTGACCCTTCTGTAGTGACGGGTATTACAACTCCCATACACTACATACCCCACTGCTTTAAGCTGAGTACGACCTCGTACTCCAACAGGGTACCGCCCGTCTGGAATTTTCACCTGAAAGAGAAAAGGAAAACATGCAGGCATACATACATATCAGTAATCAATTCCATCTGCATTGACAATTATTATCAGGTCCAGCTGGCTGACGGAGAAGTGCGGTGACAAGGGGCGTCGTTCTCTTCCTTCAGAATAATGAGTGGAACTGGGGCGCTGACCTGGTACAGCGGATGTTAGGGAATACCAGGATAGTCCATGACAATGAATGAGTCCACAATAAAAGCGATATCTCAGAGGCTCGCACATAGGAAGTCCATCTCTGGGCACATAGACTTAGATAAAATTTTTGAGCAATAAATACGGTCAGCAGCACATACATAAAATCACAATACAGGACTCTGACAATACCAGGGAAACACCATCCTGGCAAGTCCTATGTATTTTTAAAGTGCTGACATAAAAGCCCTTTTCAACCTGAAATGGGGGTTAAAAGGGGATAAAGTGCAAATAAAAGCACAACTTGGATTTATTAAAGTACTTGACGCCAAAATGTAGCAGCAGGCAGGATGTCCCGGAACAGAAAGAGGCAGGCTGGGAGCAGTGGTTCCACAGTGGTAACTTATCTTCACAAAAATGCCACCGGCCGTGGGGAACTGGCAGCAAGCTCCACCAGCCTGGCAAACTTAAAGGGACAGTTCCCGCAACAAGTATGATGTCCCTGTGAGGATGAGCAAAAATGGCCTAGCAGGCCTGCTCACAGGTACGTGTCAAATTCTTCTGACTCCTCTGTGGGTGACACGGGTGGCTCCTGAGCCTGCTGATCATGCGGAGCAGGCCACAGCTGGGTGCCATCCGGATGGAAAACGATAACAGGCACCGAACTCCCCGCGGTCACATCTGGCTCAACTTCCTCTTTAAGGCCGGCAACTCGTCGGCGGCAACATGCATAGCTGAGCTCCGGTCTGTAGGGTATTGCTGGCTCCGCTGGACGGGATGCTGCAACTTGGCGCAGGCCATCAAGGTCTGTTGCGATCTGTTCTTCCAGCGCGTCGTTCCCACAGCTGGATTCCGGTTCAGTCGCAGCAGGGACCGGGGAAGTCTCGTCACTTTTCTTTAACAGCTCCGTATCACTCCGCCGGGCAGCACGTACCGCATCTTTCAGGGCCTCCCCCTGCTTCAGGAGGCCTCGCCCTGCATCGGACCCGCCCCCTAGATACTTCACAATCGGGTAGGCGGTGCTCACATTGTAGTCCACATACAGGGGCGGCATCCCGGGACAGTTTTCTCCTCCCTCTTGGAGGGTCTTGGCGCCAAATCTTCGCGCCACTGAGGACAGTGATGGCGCAGGAAGAAGTCCAATGGCGCCGGCGGCCATCTTGGGCGCCATGATGCATCAATTCAATGACAGCAAGCAGAATGATAAAAAGTCCACAAAAGCCCACTTGGAAGTGGCGATTTTCTTCCTCTTGCTAGCGCAACACTGCACAGCGCTTTCTGGAAGTTTTAGGGACACTTTTTGTATGTTTTTCAGTCCACACAGTTCACTTCAAATAAACAGGCGTTTTGTCACTTGGCAAACTGGTTAAGGCACAAAGTTCACGTTTTGCTCACAGTCCGTAAAACGTGCGTATCCTGTTCGTGACGCCAAAATGTAGCATCCCCAAGTCAGAGCAATGTGTGGGACTAACCTGGGGAATGCCAGTGATGGAGAGGCCGGCACGCTGTTCCTCTGGGGCACTCTCTGGGTTCTTGAGGGATACAGCCAGGTGTAATGTGAGGTGCCCTTGGTGTTGTAGATTAACGTGCCTATGGCTGAGTCCCTGATGTTTCGTGATGCCAGTGCCAGTAAACGGTGGCACACCGTATTTATAGTAGGAATAATGGAGGTGCAGACTTGTATCTTGAAACAGAATTCTAACTTTACTGAAACAGTGGTAATACAGAAGGCACTCTCTTAAACAGTTCTTTTTGCAGAGAATAGGCTTTGGTACAATCTCAGTTACAGCAGGCTTATATCCAGCAAGGTAAACAGAGGGTTAAATAACAGGACACTTGAATTGCAGGTGAACCTTACTTTCTTCCTGGCTTGTCCTGACTGGCAATTATACTTCAAGGCCCCAATGCCCTACTTCTGGCTTATATCCTTGAATCTCCAGTTTGCTGCGTACCTCCTCTGACATTACAGTACCTCTTGCTCTAGGGATTGCCTCAGCTTGACTCCTGCTTCTGTAGATATGGACGTAGGAGGGGAACCTTCTCCTTGGATCTGGAACCCGGTTACAGGGACTGCAGTGCCCTCTCCTAGTCTGCAGGCTCCAGGCCTGCTCTGCTTTCACAGGCCCATGGCCTGTGCTTAACTCAGACACAGCCTAATCTCCTTTCCCCTTCCCTGACTGGGCCTTATATAAACTAGGGCTCCCTAGCTCCCTCTAGTGACTAGAGCTGGAATGACACCCCTAGTAGGCCTGCACATAGCAATAACACAGTAACAGGGAAGTACATATCCTTGCATTACATTGCATTTTATAAATAGGACTTATACCAGCCTCCCCATAGATGAGAGGAACGACAGCACTCAAGTGACCCTTCTGTAGTGACGGGTATTACAACTCCCGTACACTACATTCCTCCAGATATTTCCTCAGCTTCTCTTTCTCCTTCTCAGAGGCCACGTCCAGTAGCTCCACGTCATGTCCCTTGTGGTCTCCGGCCACCCAGCAGGACACACAGATACAGGTGGCGTCTATAGGACAATAGTATTTCAGCACCTCCTTGTGTGTGGAGCATTTTCTGTCCTTCAAGGTAACAATGGGTTCAACTAAAGTATGTTCTGGTGATTTACTGTGTCTACTCAAGTGCTTTTCACAGAATGAGGCCTCACACTGCAGACATGTTTTTACAGCCAGAGCTGGAAAATCACAGTAAGTACAGAAGATCTTGGTCTCCTCCATATCAGGCCGAGCAGATAAGAAACGTTCCACTATGTTCCCCAGCTTCCTGTTCTTCTCCAGGGCCGGACGCTCCGGATATTGTGCTCTGCAGTCAGGACAGGAATACACTCCAGCCGCCTCCTGTGCATCCAGCACACTCACAATACACGAGCGGCAGAAGTTGTGTCCACATCTCGGGGATATGGGATCTGTATAGAGGCTCAGGCAGATGGAGCAGTTCAGCCCGGCCTTCATATCAGTAGACGCCATTGTGGTACGGAGGAGCAGGAACCGAAAGTGGAAAAGTCTCTTATCATAAGAGGGTGGAGAGCTCCTGGAGAAGAATTAACCCCTGCAGCTCAGAGATTGTGTTTACTGCTGATTCATACAGAGGAAGACAATGATGAGTGATCACTGACGGGATCTGGTGCGGATCCTGGTGGAGTAGTTGTAGTGACTCCACCTGTCCATAGAGAGAATCCACCTCCAGAACCAGTAAGGAGAAGAGGAGAAATCACCTACAAAACTGCAGTACAATAAAGTTCAGTCCGTACAAAGATTGGGGGATGAAATGTCGCCTTTGTTCTTGCAGGTTACTAGACGCTCCCTGAGTACAGGGGGGCAGCACATAGATGAGGAGCGTTACTTTAGAATATCATCTAGCGCTGCCCAAAAATTCTTTTTTTCCACTTTTTATATAGTTTATAGATCAGCATAAGATCCAAATCCAGATCATCAACTTTACATAGACACAGGTCCATCAAATCCTAGTAGAGGTAACTTGTGATATTAGATTTTTCAGGAAAGAAATTGAGGTCCCTATAGAACCTGTACAATAAATGGACCATCACCACCTCCTCTGGTGGAGATCTCCGTAGTCTCCCTGCTCTTACAGTAAGGATAGCAGACTAGCAGAATAAAACCAGGCTGATCGCAACACTGCTCATGTCACAGCTCCAGGAACAGGAAAGCTTTATTACTGCAATACACTATAAACACAGAGAGCTTCAGTTTAATAAGACAATTTGGTGGTAAAAGACAGAGCGGGGACTAGGGACGCCCCTCCGAACTGATAGACAAGGAGCCAAATATAATGTCCTAAGAGGTGCAGAAAACTGTTACATAAATTACAATAGTATATAAGAATAGAAAAGGGGATTGGCACTCTATATCTGGATTGGTATAGAGAAAAGAATATATAGATATAGATAAGAATAATATAAATGTATTAGTATGAGTAAAATGTATACCATGAGCAAATATCAAATCAATTGTGTGTCACACTGATATCCCCTTCACATTTGTTAATAGGCGGAAATATAGATAAGTAGGTAAAGATTAATAAAAATGAACACTGTAGCAAATATCAATCCAATTGAGGCGTGGCCGGAAGTCGGTATGAGAAGACGCATCTAGCGGAGCTCCGGGCTGTGAACCCTAACTTCTCATTAATCCTGAACGTTACTTAACGCAAACATTACCTCGAGAGAAAGCAGGAGAACGGGAGGATCCTGGAAACCGAACATGTCGCAAAATAAATCCTCAGCGGCAGCAGAAAGGCTCAAAGTATTCGCCCGCACAGAAAGCCAAGATGGCGCTGGCTCCGGCCTGCACGCTGCAACTCCTACCGCCCCGAGTAACTCGCTGGGCTGTCAGGAAGAAGCTATCTCAGAGCCTGAACCATCGCTTAAACAGGTCACGAACCAACTGCTGCAGGCTATTGCACCTTGTAAGTCCTCGATGGTAGGCAAATTGGAGGAGGTGAAAATGGATATAAGTCTCCTGAGGCATTATATGCAGAACATGAGGGAGAGGCTCACAGAGACTGAGACCAGAGTTTCGAATGTAGAGGATCGAGTGGCACCTATCCCTGATCAGCTGCGAGAGCTGGAGAAGAGAGTGGACTACTGGCAGCAGAAGTGTGACGACTACGAGAATCGCACACGCCGCAATAATTTGCGAAATATCGGGATGCCGGAGAGGGCTGAGGGCACTGATCCATGCGCGTTTGTCACCACGTGGTTGCGCAACACTTTTCCAGACGCCGAGTTCTCTAACGCCTTTATTGTTGAAAGAGCGCACCACGTCCCTGCTAAGTCTTTGCTGCCTGGAGCCCCTCCGCGACCACTGCTGGCCAGGCTCCTGAACTCCAATGATAGAGATCTCATACTGCTAATGGCACGTCGCAAGCAAGAGCTGCGTTATGAGAACTCTACAGTCATGCTCTTTCCTGACTTCTCAGCGGAGCTCCAGAAGAGCCACGCGACCTTTGTTGTGGTGAAAAAACACCTACATGACTTAGGATTACCATATTCGATGGTGTACCCAGCCAGATTGCAGGTTGTGGATGGAGAAGCCAGCACATTTTTCAACTCACCGGCTGAGGCGAGTACGTGGTTGGATGGCAGGCATCGTGCGTCGAAATGTCCGAAATGATAAACTGTCAGACTTTATGATGGCCACCTTTCCGGTTCATCACATGAATCTCAGCTTTTTCTAGTTATGAAGGGGACTCTCAATTGAGTTCTGCGACTTCACTCTTGCTCACTATCCTTCTCCTCTCTATGACCCCTTTTCTACCCCTATTACCCTCTCTTCTCCTCCTGTTATATGTGCACTTAGGATGAAACGTATTTTATGTTTGACATGAGGGACATGTGTGTGCATTTCGCGACTGCATATTGGAAGGGAAGTGGTTAAAGGTATTTTGATATCCTCATTCCATGATCAACATTCCACTCTCTTCTTTACTATGGAACTTCCCGACCAATATCCATGTCGAAAATTGTAGAAGTTGGGGCACAGGCCCTCAATTTTGTTACCCTTTATATTGACACGTGCAACTGGTAAAGATTACCAATAGCACACCCCGTGTTTTCAATAGCCACGGAACTTTGACAGTTTTCAAAGTTCTGATGGAGTGATACTAATAGAGGATCACACAACAGTACCTTAAAACCTGTTATATTTTTTATTTTTTACTTTGTTGAGAATGGTTAGTAACCTTCTGGTTATATGTATTGTTTGTACAATTTGGCAGCAAATAGATCAATACATGGGGATATTGGAGATGAATGTCTGGGCGGGTCTTACGGTTATGCAGTATATGCGACACCGTACTTTGGTCATTGAGATGTTATGGCGGACCTACGTATAATGTCTTGGAACATAAGGGGTCTGGGGAGTAACAGGAAGCGCACCATGGTCTTTTCAGCAGTCCGGAAATTTAACCCACATATCCTGTGTCTGCAGGAGACACACCTGACCCCGGATACAGTACGAAGGATTCAGGTCGATCCCAACGGGAGATATGTATTTGTAGCAGCATACATCAACTGCATTTTATATGTCATTCTAGGAGTATATGTACCACCTCCTGCTAGCCTTCAGGTTTTGACACAAGCCGTCAGTTTTGCAGCAGCATATCCCCAGGACAGGGTACTATGTATGGGAGATTTAAATATGACTC
This sequence comes from Bufotes viridis, assembly GCA_033119425.1. NCBI lineage: Eukaryota > Metazoa > Chordata > Amphibia > Anura > Bufonidae > Bufotes > Bufotes viridis. The sequence continues at coordinate 446,069,240 of CM065592.1, forward strand.
TGAATACCTGCCTGGATAGGTTTCTCCCTACCAACACAGCCGACAGACTTGACACAACTCATTCACCCCTGGCAGGTCTGCTGGAGGAGGTGGGGTGGTTGGACCTGTGGCGTAAAAAAGATCCGGAGGTTAGAAGATATTCCTGCCACTCAGCCAGCCACAATGCGTTGTCACGTATAGATTATTTTCTGGGGAACTTAGCTATGTGCTCAGCCACCTACCAGATTGATTATGAACAGCGGAGTGTCTCTGATCTCTCCTCTTTGACATTGAGGATAGAGATAGATGGAGGGGAACAGAGGCGTGCCATACAGATTCATCCCTTCTGGCTCTCCTTGTTTGCGCCTTCAGATCGAATCCTCGACCAATTGGCTATTTTCCTAGCTGACCATACAGTCCATGAGGATCATTCCTTGGTCTGGGAGACCCTGAAGTCGTACTTGAGGGGATGCCTGAGATCATCTATCTCGTTCATTAAGAGAGCGACAGCTAGACAGGAGGATGAGGCAGCACTGGAATGCTCCAGACTGGAAAGGGCGTATATAGCGAACCCTACAGATGAGAATAGGGAGGAATGGTTAATGAAAGGGTGCCAATATCTCACCATCCTAAAAGAGGAAGCTCAACGTAAGTTGTTCTTCACCTTTGAGCTAGGTAACCAATCTAGCAAACTATTAGCGCATATTGTGAGGCAAAAAAAAAGGCGTCTCCTGCTATATTGCGTATTAAAGCTGAGGACGGCACTATGATAACAGAACCTGGTGCCATCACCAGGAGATTTCAGGAATTTTACCAAGAGCTGTATGAGGCTAGAGTAACATATGATGGACGGGATGTCCTGGGATATCTCAGGGACGTGCAATTCCCTACTCTAGCACAGGTGGACAGGGAAGGCTTAGAAGCCCCAATGACAGCCCAAGAAATTGCAGAGGCTATTAAGTCACTTGCTAATGGGAAATCTCCAGGCCCGATGGGCTACCACTGGAAGTGTATGCTAGGTATGCAGACGAGATAACTCCTCTCTACTCAACATGTATGCAAACTCCATCACTAAAGGCTGTTAACCACCCTCTCTGTATGACGCCACTATCATAGTCCTTCTTAAGCTGGGAAAAGATCCGACGGACTGCGGATCATATAGGCCTATATCACTATTAAACCTAGACTACAAGATACTAGCAAAAATATTGGCACAGCGACTGGGTAAAGTGGTGTCTTTACTGATTCACTCAGACCAAACCGGATTTATACCTGGCAGATCCACCACGGATAATATTAGGACAGTCCAGGTGGTGACCCAGATAGGGCTTAAATGGGAGGCAAAGTGGGCGTTGGCTTCTTTGGACACCGCCAAAGCATTTGACTCCGTTGAATGACCATATTTGTTATCTACCCTGAAATGTTTTGGCATTGGCCCCAATTTTATTAAGTGGATTTCTATTCTGTATAAACACCCTAAAGTGAATATACTAGTTAATGGTGCCCTGTCTCAGGATTTCTGCCTAGGGAGAGGAACGAGGCAAGGCTGTCCACTTTCCCCACTACTATTTGCCTTGGCCAAAGAGCCACTGGCTATACGCATAAGGAATGACACCGAATTCAAAGGGATTAAAATAGGGGACAAGGAGGACAGGGTAGAATTGTACGCAGACGACATGGTGCTGTTTATGTCGCACATGGATGATACGCTTCCCCGGGCTATCTCCTCGCCTGCGAATCAATTGATCTAAGTCAGCACTGTGTCCTCTGTATACTCCGGATTCTGTCGGTCAACGGGGAGATCTACAGATGGTTTCTAGCTTCAAATACTTGGGGATTTTCATCACTAAAGATGTCACATCCTTCCACACGTTAAATGTCCATCCCCTCCTAGAATTTTGCAAGGACAAATTTAGAGTATGGGGAGCCCTTCCACTGTCGGCCGCGGGGCGTGTTAACTTGATAAAACTGATTGTATTGCCTAAATGTTTATATATTCTAGAACATGCACCATACATAGTCCCCAAAGCTGTTTTTCAAAAATTTTAAACCTTAATATCGGTGTTTATATGGGGTGCAAATAGGCCTAAACTATCGGCTGACAACCTGAGCAGACCAAGAGGGCAGGGGGAATGTCATTGCCGGATCTTTACTTATATTACCTGGCAGGGCAGCTGCGACACATTAAATCATGGGTTGCTCCTAATTATCAACTTACTGGGTCAGAACTCCATCTAGCTACCTATTTGAAACTTACTAATCTGTGGCCTGTATTGGAGCAGCCTACATTATTTCCGAGATTTTTATTGCCCATCCATAGGTTGGCTATTCAAGTGTGGAAGGCATGCAGGTCATTACATGACTTTAAAGAGTCCATAAATGAAACGCCTTTGTGTGACAATCCTATGCTCCCACACTTACTCGTACTTCCTGAATCCCAGTTCTGGAGACCATGGTGTGCGCAATCTGAGAGCTTTATACACTGATAACGTATTCAATACTTTTGAGGACATGAAAAGAAAAACACGAACTACCCAGATCATCGTTCTACAAGTATTTACAATTAAGGCACGCTATGTAATGTTCTGGTGACCATTTCCAATTTCCCCATGATAGGAGTTATCAGATCTCAGGGACCACGTGGATTCATATCCGCGCTTTATACACACCTCCTGGGAATAAAATTCAAGTCCGTCCCCATAACTGCAATCACCAAGTGGCAATCTGCCATCCCGGAAATGACAGATGAGGACATCGTAGATGTTTTGGAGTCACACACCTTAGTCTCTCCGGCTATTAACAACAAATTTACTCAGCTTTGTATTATACACCAGGGCTACTTGCAGGGCCGGCGCTACCGTTAGGCGAACTAGGCGTTCGCCTAGGGCGCCGGCCTGCTGGGGGCGCCCTGATGGGCTCCCCCTGTCTGGGGCTGCAGCGCTGGGCGAGTGGCTCTTGAGCCACCCCCAGCGCCATTACAGGGGGGCCAGGAGTGGAGGTCCTTTTTAAATATGGCAGAGCAGGCACCTGCTTACCCTGATGGCAGGTGCCTGCTCTGCCAGTAAATTACCGGAGGAGAGGAGGCGGGCGGCAAGGGAGGCTGTTCTAGCAGCTCCCCACTCCTCCCTCGCGCGCCCTCTGTGATGCCGGGAGCCGGAATACGACGTCATTCCGGCCCCAGCATACTAAATGGCGCGCTGGAGAACTGAGGAGCTGCACCACACTGGACCCCAGGGAGGTGAGTGTTTAAGTGTTTGACTGAGTGAGTGTCTGCCTGTGTGTGTCTGTCATTGAGTGAGTGTATGTCTGTCTGTCAGTGAGTGTATGTGTCCACAAATATATTTGAGACGGCACACCAGTTTTGTATTTTTGATGCAATTAAATTTTATTCAGCCAGGCATTTGCAACGTTTCGGGCTTACAAGGATAGCCCTTCATCAGGCTGTATATCAGAGAAAGGACAAGAGGCATACATTTAGTATATAGCACATAGTGGGCAAAGATATGTACGTACATAAGTATACATGATAAGTGTATGACAACATCTACAATTGTGACGTAAGAACCTAGATCATGCTGCAGTCAAAGCAAATCAACATGTAGAGTTACAGTATATAGTTAGAACTGTATTTCATATACATGGCGTGTATGGTCAGTAGGTCACTTGTGTCTGGGTTCCCCGTTGATGGGGGTTATGGACCCAGTGCAGTAACATGTAGCTGGACAACATGTGGGGTTGCAATATGTGATTAAACCTATATTACATCTACATAGTGTGTAAGATGAATATCTTGCTTTTGTATAGAGCTCACTGTTATAGGGTATTGTTAGGGGTCCAGTGAAGCAAGGTCTTTGTATAGGGGTGCACAGAAGTTTGGTCCCAATGTGCAAGTAAGACATAGGCAAAGTCAGAGTAGCCTCAATGTACAGGTTAAGATAATATAATATAAACCAGTGGAGATTAAGTTGCAGGTCCCTGTGACCCTTACCTTGTAGCTTGTATGTGCAGGGAATGGTGCCGGTGTTCTGCCAGATCTCTATAGTTTGCCGAAAGTCTATAGCGGAAGTCACGTGGCGCGCTGCGCAAGCGCACAAGCGTACTTCCGCGAATCACTCCTGCTGGCTCCATTGCAGTAGTCCGCGCACCGCGCGTGCGCACACTTAAGGGTATAGAGGCTTCTTAAAGTGACAGTAATCTCCATTAAAATACAGCTCCGCCCCCCCCCCACAGCACTCATTAATCTACATTAATTTGTACCCTCGCGGGCTCGCTTCGCTCGCCACGCATCGGGCTCGGCCTCGCTGCGCTCGGCATTTAGTAAAACTAACTCTATGCCGCCATTGATAGTAAAGAAGGAAATGGATGGTAAAGAATTTCTTTACCATCCATTTCCTTCTTTACTATTAATGGCGGCACAGAGTTAGTTTGACTAACTGCCGAGCGCAGCGAGGGTACAAATTAATGTAGATGCTGTATTTTACTGGAGATGACTGTCACTTTAAGACGTGGCTTGTGCGCACGCGCGGTGGGCGAAGTACTTCAGTGGAGGCTGCAGGGATGATTTGTGGAAGCGCGCTTGTGCGCTTGCGCAGCGAACCACGTGACTTCCGCTATAGACTTTCGGCAATCTATAGAGATCTGGCAGAACACCGGCTTGAACGCCGGACTACGCAGAGCGCGCTTAAAAGCGCATGTAGGGCGCGTCACCGGGGCAGTCCTAGTGGTGGGCGGGAGCGCCTCCGGTGTCTGGTGACGTCAGGCGCGTGCGCACAGGCGTCCCCATATGTTTTTACTTAGTGGCAGAGAGCGCATGCGCAAGCAGGGCATCTGATCAACGTTATCCAGGCGCCTGCTGGTTGTATAGGTGCGCGTGACATGTTAGTATAGTAGATTAGTGAACCAGAAATAAAACATATACATCAGATTTCTATATGGCATATAGGAGTGATAGATAGAATGAGCCAGAGTTGAAACATGTGCACTAATGCAGAAATATACCACTGAATTGTACATGAAATGTAGTAAATACGATAAGTAAATGGTACCAGTGAAGGACCTAAATGGTACACATTGTCTAACTTTAAGTCTCCATGCGTCACACATATGATCCCTCTACAGGTCCTGTATACTGACCCTTTTGGCTAATATGGGACACTGGCCCCTATTTATTGACCGATTAGTAGCCCCAACACATGTAATCTGTAACCACTGCCATTCCACACCTCGATTCAGGGCACTAGGCTTTTTGAGGGCATCTGCCCTCATCCAAGATGGCCGACGCGCACTTTATGCACGCGCACCTATACAACCAGCAGGCGCCTGGATAACGTTGATCAGATGCCCTGCTTGCGCATGCGCTCTCTGCCACTAAGTAAAAACATATGGGGACGCCTGTGCGTACGCGCCTGACGTCACCAGACACCGGAGGCGCTCCCGCCCACCACTGGGACCGCCCTGGTGACGCGCCCTACATGCGCTTTTAAGCGCGCTCTGCTTAGTCCGGCGTTCAAGCCGGCACCATTCCCTGCACATACGAGCTACAAGGTAAGGGTCACAGGGACCTGCAACTTAATCTCCACTGGTTTATATTATATTATCTTAACCTGTACATTGAGGCTACTCTGACTTTGCCTATGTCTTACTTGCACATTGGGACCAAACTTCTGTGCACCCCTATACAAAGACCTTGCTTCACTGGACCCCTAACAATACCCTATAACAGTGAGCTCTATACAAAAGCAAGATATTCATCTTACACACTGATCACTCTCTGATATACAGCCTGATGAAGGGCTATCCTTGTAAGCCCGAAACATTGCAAATGCCTGGCTGAATAAAATTTAATTGCATCAAAAATACAAAACTGGTGTGCCGTCTCAAATATATTTGTGGATTATCTAGGCACCTGTGAGTGGAGTCAGGGCCAACACGAAACGAGCACCCTACATAAATGCCAGTGATCTGCTGAGTGCTGTGATCCCTGAAAGTATATACAGTGAGTGTATGTGTGTCAGTCATTGAGTGAGTGTGTGTATGTCAGTGAGTGTGTATGCCTGTCTGTCAGTGAGTATCTGAGTGATGGTATGTCTGTCAGTGTGTGTAGTTCAGTGAGTGTGTGCGTGTCCGTCAGTGTGTGCGTGTCTGTCTGTCAGTGTGTGCGTGTCTGTCAGTGTGTGCATGTCTGTCTGTCAGTGTGTGTGTGTGTGTCTGTCAGTGTGTGCGTGTCTGTCTGTCAGTGTGTGCGTGTCTGTCTGTCAGTAAGTGAGTGACATGGCGGTGGGGCAGCAAAATGGATCTTTGCCTAGGCCGGCAAAAATCCTTACACCGGCCCTGGCTACTTGTCTACATTACGACTGTACAAATTGGGCAGGCTTGATCACTCCCGGTGTCACAGATGTAGCATGGAGGAAGTCAACTTTTGGCCCCTCATATGGGCTTGCCCTCACATACAGAAGTTCTGGAAGGAAGTGATCACCTTTTTGTCAGAGCTCTTAAACTCTGCAATCCCCCTGCATCCCATGGTGTGTCTATTTGGGGTGGTTAGTGGTGACACTGAGTACCCACATTACACCAGAACTTTTCTTAGGGAAACACTTTTCTTGGCACGCAAGGCTATAGCGATTAGGGGATGGGTGATAAGCACCCGTCTCTGTCTCAATGGAAACAGTTAATGTGATAATCCCATATGAAAATATAGGCCATGATTTATGATACCTTCACTCCAGAATTCTGGCATCAAAAAGTCCCAAAATAGGGCATTTGCGACTTTTCACACTCATTTGCGTAAAATTTTGCGACTTTTTACATGTGTACACCACTCACTCCAGTTTTGTAAAAATGGGCGTGGTTAGCCATGTTAAAAGTCGCAAAACAGTCCCAATTTCACTCCAGGAAGAACCATGCTTATCTTATGCAACTTTTTAATAGAACATGCGACTTTTTGTAAATTTGTGCGACTTTTGTAAAGCCGCTTACTGGAGGAAGAACTGCTGCCATTAAACCACATTTATCACAGTATTAAAGGACCATCAATAAATCTGACTGAGCCAAAAGTGACTTTGGACTTATGTGAAATTGGAGTAAGATGGAAGTGTAATGATAAATCTGGCCCAAGAATAGAGGGAGGACTGATAAATTCCTGAAGGTATGGGAGGCCTGGTGTTCTTCCCCTCGAACATTGTTCCCGTTGCATAATTTGGTGAATAACCTTAACTACGCCAGATGATTCATTGATTGCAACTGATTTATTCCTTATATTTGAAATGTAAATATGCTGTTCTTCGAGATATTCCGTGTATTGATCTAAGAGGAGATGATATGTTACTACTTACATATGTACATTGCTGCTTTGTACGACTTTCAAGCATTTGTATATGTAATGCATTTGTTCAATAAAACGAATAAAAAAAAAATATCAATCCAATTGTATGTCACATTGATATCCCCTACGCATTATTTAATATATAAAATGGATAAAAACTTATGTTGAGGATAACTCCACTGATATTAATGAGTCCGTCACGGAGATCTTATCGTGGTTCATATAATCCTCTCAGAAGGAAAGAATCAATAGAAAATGGAGCGCAATAGTCTGCATAGCCCATGGAACCGATATTCACATCAATGATCCAGATTATACCATGTTCACTTAGATCTTCCTTGTATAGTGATCGACAATGGAGGAAAAAACAGGAGCTGTAGAAGCGGTACCCGCAACTTCTATTTTAGCAGTATCAGTCTCTTGGTAGGGGGGTGGCGGCATATAATCGAGATGAGCAATTACAGTTCCGTCCCATACACACCAGCAGTAGAGTTGAGCGTACTTCTGTTTTAAGTTCGGCGTCCAAAGTTCGGGTTCGGGTTATCCAAGCATCCCGTTATGGATTCCGCTACCACGGACCATAACGGCATGACGGTGACGTCACCCCAGGTCCTTCGTGTTGTCCAAGGTTCGAGTTCATTGAAGAATCCCCTTATGGATTCCAAATGCCGTTATGGTCCGTGGTAGCGGAATCCATAACAGGATGCTTGGATAACCCTAACCCGAACTTGGGCGCCAAACTTAAAACACAAGTTCGCTCAACTCTAACCAGCAGCGTAAGTAACTGTAAGTATCTTAGCTGAGGGATCCACCTCCGCAACCGGCCGCGGCGTCCCACGTGCCAGAGATAGTTCGGGGGATCTTACCTCAAGTAGTATTTCCTGCTTGGTCCCGTGTACTCGGATGTGTGCTCAGCTCTAGTCTCTCATTGGAGGCAGTTACCGGTCCCTCTGTAACACTATTTGATGGGGTCCGCGTCTTAATTTAATCCTATAGATGGAGCGCTCCAAATCCTTTATGGGTTCACGATCTTGCTCTGCAAACTGTAATGGCGGGGGTCTCTCAAAGCCAAGCCAAATGCGTTTCGGGATTTCAACGTGTCCCTTAATCAGTAGTGAAGGACCCCCTACTACTGCATCCTTAATATACCCTCTGTCTGGTCCATTCAGGGGCATATACAAAATCTCGACTGGAACCATAGTAGAGTCCGGATATATGGTATAGGTAAAACAAACAGTCACATAAAACGAAAAGTACAATGCAATAACAAAATAAATAAATAAATTCATGTGGAGGGTTAATTGTCCTGATAAGTCACTATATATATATATATATATATATATATATATATTTAAACATATATATGCATGTATTTATGAAGAGGAATAATAGAGGAGCATCCAGACACTACTATATTCCAAAACCACATGTGTATATACAAATATGATAAATGCTCATAATTGAGTACTATAATATTCAAAATTAAAACATATTAAATTAAGTATATGAGGAAAATCCTATATCTATTAGTCTGGTCCAAGAGAAGATATGTATAGGAGTTTATTAAAAATGCTCATGAATAAGATCTCTACTACTCCACCCTAAGGGCACAACTTCACTGCAACATTTGTCGCGTGACAATTTTTATAATGGGAGTCTATGGTGTCGCATTGCGACATGCGACATGCTGCGACTGCGACACAACAGTTGCAGAAAAACCCATCGGGATGGATTTTCCAACTGTCGGTGTCGCAGTCGTAACATGTCGCAATGCGACACCATAGACTCCCATTATAAAATTGTCGCTACGACAATAGTGCGACTTTTGTCGTAGCGACAATTGTCGTCGTGTGAACGTAGCCTAAATCAGGTGGAGTAATAGAGGAAAGAGCACAATAGCTTATTGTTTTAATGGGAATCATAGAGAAAAAGAAAGAATAATAATATGTTATTTCTTAGTGGGAATAATAGAGAATTCTCTAAAAAAGGTAGAGTTGAAGTATAAATGCTCATAAATAAATTAGTGGGAATAATAAAGGTATTCTATAAAAAAAAGGTAGAACTTTTTAGAGAATTCCTTTATTATTCCCACTAAATAATATTATATTACATGTTTTCCTCTATTATTTTCATCAAAATAATAACCTATCTTGTTTCTCCCCTTATTATTCCACCTGATGTAGCAATTGATGTTACCAGGACATTTATTTATGAGCATTTATACTTCAACTCTACCTTTTTTTTAGAGAATTCCTCTATTATTCCCACTAAGAAATAACATATTATTCTTCTTTCTTTTTTCTCTATGATTCCCATTAAAACAATAAGCTATTGTGCTCTTTCCTCTATTACTCCACCTGATTTAGGGTGGAGTAGTAGAGATCTCATTCATGAGCATTTTTAATAAACTCCTATACATATCTTCTCTTGGACCAGCTTCAATTCTCTGAAGCCAAGTGCGAAAATTCCCTGGTACAATTAAGAAACAGACTAAAGAGAGAAGCTACAGCAGAAAGAAAAGGAAAAGATTCCTATTTAATCCTGAGAGTACAGCAGAGTAAGAAAGCAACTGATGTAGCAGGGCTGCGATTGTTTGCCTGCCAGTTACATGCCAAAGCCTGCTGGGAACCAAGAGAAAGTCTATAAACAGTTTGAAGCAACATTTATGCGAAGTATCAGCTACTATTCAACTTCATCACAAGGTCTGGACTCAATTATTTCTACAAATCCTTCAAATATTCACCCTATTTGCTCTGCTTTGGACTACCACGCCTGGGGTTCCAGCGTATCCAGGTAAGAGCACCGTGACACGTGCACAACACCTTAAGGGACATTATAGACCACCCTTACACCACTCTGGCATTCCTACACCTGGGTAACCTTACCATCTACTATATTACTAAAAAGGGCCCTGTGCCCTTGTTGCTTCACTGCAACTGGTGTCACGCCAAACTTACATCCTAAAGGGACCCCTGGACCCGGTCTGGTCCGTCACATAAAGAATCCTCTTCTATGACTATGATGACAGTGAAAACTTCTTTCCTGTAGATGTAGAGGACACCATCTTGTCATGTTCAGAGGCCTAGGTATAGAGACAATGATAAGGATCTCTGCACTGTCCATTCATATATTAGGACATTACAGATGGTTCTCCCTGATTAGAGCTCTCTTCTCTCCAGACTCAGTGACCCTGGGTTTCTTGACCTTTTATATATTGTGTTATTTTTACATTTTTAATGCATTTTGTGCATGTAGTCATAATCTGACGTCCTTCTGTGTATTTAATGAATTATCATCCTCCATCACTTGAACATGATGATTAGGGCAGCTTTTAACCCCTTCTTGTTTATTTTCAGTGCAGATTCAGTTTGAGCATCGAGGTCATTCCGTTCTGTTCTGTCGTTTTCACTGGATTCCCAGGATGTCTACATTTCTCTGCTCTGAAATGATAACTGGAGAATTACTGTGATGAAGGTAAGTAGATCTGCTCGATTTTCGTCGGCTCACATGGCAATCATAACAGGTATTTACCCTTTTGTTATACTTTTCACTGTTCTGGAGTTACTGTAGGAATCACTGGAGGTCTGGTGGATGAGGCTTACATGGTCATTCTTTACAGATCTAGTTTCATCAAATGATGGGGTAAGTGGCAGGAGACCCCCCTCATCACTCCTACATGGACAAGTGGGCCCAGGCCTTAGGTGAGCCCCTCTCCCTTAGCGCCTGGCAGATCATATGGAGTAGGGCGGCTCAGTCATCCATCTGCGCCACATATAAAGAGACGCAGTACAAATTACTAATGCATTGGTATCATACACCTGCGCTTTTGCACTCATTTAATCCCTCTGTTCCGTCGGTCTGTTGGAGGTGCTCGGGAGATGTGAGATCATTGTATCACATTTTTTGGACGTGTCCGGACATTGCTCCTTTTTGGGTTGAGGTGCGGAGTGTGGCCAACTCCATTTTTGGGCTCCTGATACCCCTGGACCCTAAAGTCTATCTCCTTAACCTACCACCGAGACAGATGAATAAACCATCCTCTAAACTCTTTCTCTCATTGTGTACTGCGGCCAAGACCTTGATTGCGAAATTCTGGAGGCAGACGGCCCCCACTAGGTCCTTACTGCTGTCCAGACTTCGGGAGTTTAGGAACTTGGAGCATCTCACCGCCTCCCTTAACAATACTTTGGCACAATTTGATATATGGCGCCCGTGGGACGTCTATTCTGTCTCTCCTTGATGCCCCTTCTGCTTCCCCCTCCTCCCTCTTCTCTATTTTCCCCTCCTTACATGTCCTGTCTGCGTCTCTGTTTTCCATGTAGTGTCTGTTCTGTGTCTGCAGGATATGCTATTTTTATTTCTCTTTTCTAGAATAATCAGGCACTGTACTTGTATTAATCACATGTGTATTGCATTGTACTTGTTGCAGATGTTACTTTTGGCCGGTGGGCCTCCTTATTTCTGCTCTTGTCTGTGCTCTGTGTTTATACAAAAACCAAAAATGGGCACTGTAGTGCCGTCAATAAAATTTACAGTTTAAAAAATGATGGGGTAAGTGGGACTGGTGCAGCATTCTGCTCCTAGAACCTACGTTATACTGCAAAGTGCAAAAATACATTATCTTGTCATGTATGCACCACTAGATGGGGCTGGAGTCGCCCTCTACATAAGGAGAGGAGTGAGCCAGCACAGTGCAGCGTGTGTGTAATCTAATTCAGTTTAGCAGGACTAAGTAGTCAGAGAGAGAGAGCTCAGTGTTAGAGGAAGCACAAAGATGCAAAGCTGACTCTTTAGCCAAGCCTGGACCCAGCTACCAGCCAGGGAAAACCTGAAGGAGAAAGGAACGACGCATAGAAACAAGACAGATCTAACAAAGAGGTGTAGTGGAAGTCCTGTAGAGGTAATGGGCCTGATTTATCATTCCTTTCTCTGCTCACTCCACTTTCATTTATGGCCAAAGTCAGTTTTGCTAAGACATATTTATCAATGGTCCTTTTAGACAGTGATAAATGTGGTTTTCTTCTTGTTGGTTTTCGTTGTGAAGTTTGCCTTTTAAAAGTCGCATTTTAAAAAAGTCGCACGTTATATTTAGGCGGCACATCAGCATCCTAGCCTTTACACTCAGTTCACACTTTCACGTAAACGCCGCGTTCGAACGCGCAAAAACGCACAACAGTACAGGAACCATGCATTCCAATGGGGGTGGTTCACACTTGCGCGTTTTTATGCGCGTTCGAACGCGCCTAAAAACGTCCGACGCGTAAGCAAGTATGTTCGCGTTAATTCGGGCGTTTTCGGCGTTTGGTGCCAATATACTTCAATGGGAAGCGCGATACGCATGTTGTTCGGGCGTTTGTGCAGCGTAAAGCGCGCCTATGGACGCGCGTTTTCAAAATTTGCAACATGCTGGATCAGCCACCATGGAATTTCACACCTCTAAAGCACTCAGATTGGCCAAACTATATATAGCGAGGGCTGTTTGGTCATTGGCCAACTATGCAGTCAATCACATAAGCGCGCGTCAAGCGGCGCCTACACTATTACCAAAGCGCTTGAAAAAACGCGCGTTAACGCCCGTCTTGAGCAGCGCAAAAACGCTAGGCTTCAAAGCGCTCAGGTCTGAACCCAGTGTTAAGATGGTGGAGCATGCAGTGTAAGGCGCCAGTCGATTGCATCCCACTAGGCCGGCATCAATGAAACCACAGCACACCTTGTCACCTTCGCTTTTCTTTAGTTCTGCAATATATGCAACATATTACTGTGTAAAAAAAAGGCAACTAGGCGTGCTGTGGTTTTCCAATCTCATTGATGCTGGCTGTGTGGATTACACAGTTAAGAGGGGATCTGTATAGCATCTTAGGCTATGTGTCATCCACATAAAACCCCTCCCACCCAGAACAGTGTCCCAGTGATGACCCACAATACAGGTGGACAAGGTCAAATCTGATTTTAAAAATGAAACCTGCTCACTGTATATAAGCTTTTCAAACAGTGTAGGCATGTTTTTAATTTTTAAATCTACGGTAATCCACACTTGAATTACTATCCTTACATGAGCAAACAGAGAGGAGTCAGGCTGTGAGGACGTACACTAGGATCAAGAGTCGGCACATGAAAAACCAGTGCTGCCTGCGTCTTTCATAAAGCCTCATGCTTTTTGAATGTGCAATGTAACAGCGCATGCAACATGTTTGGTTTAATTTAATTAATACAGTCAAACCATGAAAATTGACAAGCTTGTTCTGTACTGTACTCTGCTAGTACAAGTCAACATGGCACATTCGCTGTGGCATGCACCATCATTAAGCAATGGCCACCTCGATAAATAATTGCATCAAGCAGCTAGCCTGGAACTCAATAATGTGGCTTGTGATTGTCACAGGACACGAAATAAATGGCATAGGCCGTGCACTTTTTGTAAAATAGATATTTTATTTTAATTAGTACAGACACGGAAGCAATAGTTTTTCCCCTGCATGTTTTTTTTTAAAGTAGCCAATTTGTCCTTTTCCAAAAAATAGTGGATGGAATGTTTACATTCAATCTCATTACCATAAACTTCTCCAAATTGCTTTTTTATATTTTACCAGCCAATTTATAATTAATTATACTTGCATTCCCCAATTTTAGAACCTATTTCTCATAATGAAATACATGAACAATGGATGACTTTGACATATTTTAAATTTATCATATATTGTAAATCAATTTTTAGAAAGGCCAACCAAAAAAAAACTAAAATGTTTTCAAAATTCCATTGCGACTTTATTCGAAAAGAATGCAGATAAATAAAAAAAAAAAAAAAGTTCAATGTGGTTTCAGACCAATGTTCAATTATAAAGACAAGTATCCACAAGATAAGCATGGTCCTGACTGGAGTGAGATTGCGCTCTTTTTTGCGACTATTTTGCGATAATTTTCAAAAGTCGCAACAGTAAATCTATCTTCAGTCTCATTTGCATAAGTCAACACGCCCATTTTCACAAAACTGGAGTGTTTAAACTTAGGTATAAAAAGTCGCAAAAAATGCGCAATTTTAGCGTTTGCGCATTTTTTTGCGACTTTTGAGTCTACAAAAGTGACTTTAGCTAATGATAAATCAGGCCCAATGTGTCTAAACGGACTTATGGACACTACGGCCTCCTTGTTCAGGAGTTGCCTCCAGTTCCTGAGCATAACAAATTACAGTTTAGCCCACTGTGAGAATCTCCACATCCCAATATGGATTCTGTAGCATAGCTAAAGGCTCAGGGGCCACAGTGCAAAGATCAGATTGGGCCCCCTTCCCTCAGTGCTTTGTGGTAAGGAGCAATGGTGCATTTAGCCTTTTTGCTAAGGCAAAAAATGAAATTGTGCCCCCTCATGCCAGACTCTCAACCTAACCCCTTCCCCCTAGCCTTAATGTTAAAGACATACTTGGAAAAAATTACATACAGCTCCACCTACCTCTTACATTTAGTGACGTCAGACAGCACTCTCCCAGCCTCCTGCAGACTAGTGAGCGATTCCATAATGGTGGCTTAGTAGTATTCACTTTATAAGACACACTCTGTCTTATAAAGTGAAAAATATGGTAATTCGTAGTGCACCACTGGCAAGTGGGGCCCTGTTGGCCTGACCTTTTCAGCCCTTCTGACTTAGGGGCCTGGTCGCAACCTTGACCACTGTGACCCCTTATAGCTGCACCACTGTGTGGAGATGTCCTGTAAGTACAGTAACCTGTTCTAAGAATAGAGCAGAGAAGTTTGCCTGCCGTTAGGGAGAACCGCCCTGTTCGTTGCCAGAAGTAAAGTCTACCCCCTGTGCCTGGAGGCTTATGTATACAAGTCAGCTAGAGGAATTAGGATTAGGAAAATTGCTCCCCACAATCCATTGTGCCTGTTACCTAAGATCTCCGGTCCATGCATGCTGGAACTGAGATACTGACTCCAATGGGCAGGGGAAATAAAATTCTTGGGTTGCAGCAAAATCTGCAGTTCTGGAAAATTTTGTAAAGTCAGGCTAAATTTTGTAAAGTCAGGCTTCTGGAGCAGAAAGTACCAGGCCCTCCTGGGAGGCCGAGAAGCCCCACTATGGGACCGGCAGAGGGTGTGCCCAACAGATCAGATCACCCGTTAGAATCGGCTGCACGCAATATCCATTCTTCTAAAGATTGGAACTGAACCCTAATGTCCTTAAACAGATCAGTCACCCTTGTCGTCACGTTGGCCGCCTTCTCCTGGACTCCCATACTATGTTTTTGTAAACTTTGGATGCTCTTTTGTCTCTTCACTTTTCGTGCTCAGTTTCTCCAGAACTTTTCTCATTTTTCCTTCTTCTTCTCTGACGCCTCCTTAAGAAGTTACACTTGGTGTCCTCTATGTTCTCCGAAGACACAACAGGACATACAGATGCAGGTGGTGTCCTTACAGCAGTAATACTTCAGCATCTATCGATGGGTGGCACATTTTCTGTTCTCCATGGAACCGGTGGGCATGATCCGTGGATTTTCTGTGGGCGCTCACGTGGGCGTCACATAGAGAAGCTTCGCATCAGGCAGGTCTTAGCAGCTGGGACGAAGGAGTGGACGCAGTACGTACAGAGGACTGTAAAATATTGTCCAAATGTGATATTTATATGTATAAAAAAATATAATAACTTGTTTGGTAATCCTCTCCAAACCTAGTGTATGCTTATTTGGAGTAACGAACACCCGGAGGATTCATTCACCAGGATTCAACAAGATTTATATTTAAAAAATGATTATTTCGATTTATTGTCAGTATTCCTAAAAGTTGATTACTTACAAAAATAGTTTAGGAAAACTTAGTCTAATTGTCCATGTACTTTGTTGTGTATCTCCGCAAACACCAGGACCTGTTGTTGTCCTCAATCCCAGAACATTTGTCGAGGGATTGGAGTAAGACAAACCAATATCCCATGTTCCTTGGACACTGGTTTCGACTTCCCAGTAGTTCTGGCCACACGTGAAGCTGTTAGTGCTTAAATTGTAATTGCCATTTCACTATCAAAAATGAAATTCCTAACATATGTGATGCTAAAGGGAAGTTATTCATGAAGCTGCATTTTTCAGCTAATCTTACCCTTCTGATGTCGGTATTGTAAGAGGGTGCAAGGTGTTGTTTTTGATAGCAGGTACGTGTCACCGAGGTTGCTGGCCTCGGTGAGGTAAGAGCCGGGGTTTTTGGTCTGCAGCAGCTAGTGCTGCTCTGTTAAATAGCATGGCTGCAAAGCCGATCCGGGCCGGCTCTTACTGGGAGCAGCTAAAGAGTAGGGTGGGTGGCTGCTCCCCACGGTCCAGTCCATGTTTTGGGGCTGGGTATAAAACGCAGCCAGCAGCTGTGTCTGGGTGTGTGTGATTATCCTGGAGCCTGCAAACAGGGCTGAGGAATTCTCTGTCCTGGAGGAAGGAGCTCAGCAAGGTGGTGTTGCCCTGCGACCTGAAGGTGGAATCGCCTGCGGCTGAGCCGACTGCTAGGTGTGAACCCGCACCTAAACCACCCAAGGTGACTGGACCGTGTGTTGGCCTGTTTTTGGTTTTTCCACATGATTTCTGTTGTGTATGAACTGTCACCAAGAGACTGTTTTCATTTCTGGTGTGCAAGTGTGAATAAAACACTGTTTGATGCACAATCTGGACTCCTTGTTTTGCCTCTAAACTGCACCCGCACCGCTGTCTACCAGAGCGACTCCCCACATTTGGTGTCGGATGCGGGCATGCGCAGTGAGGCTGGCGTGAGCGCCGAACTTTGTTTTTGCTGGGCAAAAGTGAATGTCCTATATTAAGCCGGCAAAGTTGCAGCCTGTGATCCCCGACAAAATGGAGGCGGCTGTGAAAGCCCTCATAGAGGCTAACGTGCAGCAGCGGGAGACCAACCAGCTACTGCTACAGCACGTGATGGCGTTGCAAGCGGCAGGAGCGTCCCACCGCGTCCACGATGCCCGGAAAGCTGTCCGTACCGCGATCCCTAAGATGACCCCCTCGGATGATGTTGAGACCTATCTGGCGGTGTTCGAGAAGGTGGCCGTGAGGAGAAATTACCCGAGAACAGTGGGCAGAGGTCATCGCTCCGTTCCTGGCGTCTGGACCCCAGCAAGTATTTTTGACCTCCCAGGTGACCAAGCAGCTGACTACCCGACTGTGAAAGGTGAGATCCTGGCAAGACTGGGGGTGAATGTTTTGGTCGGGCCCAGCGGGTGCATCAGTGGGAGTTTAACCCGGCTGAACCCGCCCGGCCACAATACTATGACTTGCTACAACGGTTGCAAAAATGGCTGCAGCCAGACATACTGACTCCCACTGCTATGCTCGACCGTCTGTTAGCCGATGTCTTCTGGAGGGCTTTGCCTTACCCTCTCCAGCACTGGATCGGCCAGGTATCGCCCACCAATGCCCTGGAGATGGTCGACCTGGTGGAGCGGTGCGAGGCCACCAGAAACCTGCAGGGAGTCTTGCTGGGAAGGGTCAGTTAAACCCGGAGGCCTCTGCCCCAGTTCCAACGTCCGGCGACAGAGCGGCCTGCACGGAATATACCCCCTGCGAGCCCGCCTCCCGTGGTATGCTGGAGGTGTCAGGAGCCAGGCCACATCAGGGCCGACTGTCCGCGTCGGGATGAGCTGATGGAGGTGAACTACGAGGGTCGCCACTCCTTGTATGCACGGAAGCTGTGCGCAACTGGCACCCGTGAGGTACAAGACCATAACCACCTGTGTCAGGTAGAGGTGGGAGATTCGCTGGCGGTGGCTCTGCTGGACTCCGGGAGTTTAGTCTCCCTGGTAAGGGCTGCCCTGGTACGGCCTGCGGAGTATACTGGCCGTAAAGTCGGGGTCCTGTGCATCCACGGAGACCTGAAAGACTATCCCACTGCACTAGTGACTTTGTCCACAGCGGCTGGTAGGTGGACCCACGAGGTGGCTGTCGCTACTACACTCCCACACGAACTAATACTTGGGAGGGACTTCCCGGTTTTCAGCGCTGTGGCCGGCAATAAAGGTATCTGAGGGACCCGAGACAGGGGTGACCCTAGCAGAGTGGCCTGATACCGCTGGAAGGCCAGAACCCTGGGAGCCCGAGTCTGAAGGGCCGGCGGTAGGGGTGACCACTGCTCCGGCGGTAGAGGGAAACAACCCCACTGAGTGTAATGGTGGGAGACACGGAGGACTTGCCACCGGGACCTGAGTTGGCAGACCTCAATGTCTCCGGGGAAAATTTTGGGACCGCACAACACGGGACCAAACCCTAACCAGGGCCTGGGAGAATGTGCTGGAAATTGATGGTAAACCCCAGAAACCAGGGGCTGAATTAATGTTCCCACGATTTATTGTTCTACAGGATATGTTGTATCGGGTGAACCAAGTCCGAGGTGAACCTGTTGAACAGTTGGTGGTGCCCACAGCGTATCGCAAGCTTGTCATGGAGCTTGCCCACCAACATGTTCTTGGGGACACCTGGGGTGGCAGAAAACCCAGGACCGCATACTGCAGCGGTTTTATTGGCCCGGTGTGTTCAAGGAGGTAGAAGATTATTGTAAGTCCTGTCCAACCTGTCAGATAACTAGCCCCCAGCCTCATTTCCGTAGTCCTCTGGTACCTCTGCCAATTATTGAAGTACCGTTTGAGCGAATCGCTATGGATTTAATTGGGCCTGTACCAAAGTCTGCCAGGGGCCACCAACACATTCTGGTAGTTCTCGACTATGCCACTCGGTATCCGGAGGCGGTGCCTCTGCGACATACCTCAGCTAGGCTCATTGCCAAAGAGTTAATGGAGATGTTTTCCCGTGTGGGCCTGCCAAAAGAGGTTCTGACAGACCAAGGGACCCCTTTTATGTCCAAAGTAATGAAGGAACTGTGTAAATTGTTGCGTATAAAGCAGATTCACGGACGTCCGTTTACCATCCGCAAACAGACGGTCTTGTTGAGAGGTTTAACCAAACTCTAAAAAATATGTTAAAAAGGGTGGTGTCTAGAGATGGGAAGGACTGGGACCTGCTTCTGCCCTATCTCATGTTCGCAGTGCGAGAGGTACCCCAGGCCTCTACTGGGTTCTCGCCCTTCGAACTGCTTTATGGCAGACACCCTCGGGGCCTGTTGGATATCGCCAAGGAAGCATGGGAACAACAGCCTGTCCCCCACAAAAGTGTCATTGAGTATGTCACCCAGATGCAGGAACGGATAGAAAGGGTGTTGCCGCTGGTCCGGGAGCATATGGAGGCAGCGCAACAAGCCCAGAGTAGGGTGTATAATCGTCAGGCTCGAGTGCGGGGCTTCCATCCGGGAGATCGGGTTTTGGTTCTGGTACCCACCCTTGACAGCAAGTTCCTAGCTAGGTGGCAGGGCCCCTATGAGGTGATCGAGAAGGTAGGGAAGTAAATTACAAAGTACACCAGCCAGGGCGGCGCAAGCCGGAGCAGGTGTACCACGTGAATTTACTTAAGCCGTGGAAAGATAGGGACACAGCCGACGACCACAGCCCCCGGCCAGGGCTTCTAGGTGAAAGGGTCCAGCCCCACAGTTCGAGGCCTGTGAAGCAGTAACCACGGTAAAATTGCAGACAGCCTGTCTTCCAAACAAGTTCAGGAAGTCAGGGAGTTCATCAGTCGGAACACGGATGTGTTCTCGGACCTCCTGGCCGCCGTCTCTCATCCAACATGACATCGTCACTGAGCCTCAGGCCAAGATCCGGTTAAAACCATACCGGGTACCCGAGGCTCGGCGGCGGAGCCATCGCGGAGGAAGTACAGTTAATGTTGAAGCTCGATGTCATTGAGGAGTCGAAAAGTGAGTGGGCCAGTCCCATAGTCCTAATACCCAAGCCGGATGGGACGTTGCGGTTCTGCAACGACTTTCGCAAGTTAAATGAAGTATCCAAGTTTGGCGCGTATCCCATGCCCGAGTAGGCGAGCTGGTTGAAAGTTTAGGACAAGCCCGTTATTTTTCTGTGCTGGACCTCACTAAAGGGTACTGGCAGGTACCCATAACGAGTCGGCTAAGGAAAAACCGCATTTGTTACCCCGCAGGGCCTGTATCACTACAAGGTGTTACCCTTTGGCCTGCATGGCGCCCCCGCCACTTTCCAAGGTTAATGGACATAGTGCTGCGACCACATCGTCGGTGCGCCTCGGCCTACTTAGATGATGTAGTCATCCACAGCACCGACTGGGAAAGCCATTTACCCAAGGTGCAGGCGGTAGTGGATGCCCTGAGGAAAGCCGGACTGACCGCTAACCCAAAGAAGTGCTCCATAGGGTTAGAGGAGACAAAATATCTGGGATATGTAATTGGGCGGGAGTCATCAAACCTCAGGTAACCAAGGTAGAGGCCATTCGTAACTGGCCCCGACCGGTCACCACCAGGCAGGTAAAGTCGTTCCTGGGGATTGTAGGTTACTACATGAGGTTTGTGCCCCACTTTGCCACAATAGCAGCGCCGTTGACAAACCTCTTGAAGGGCGAAAGTCTGGGAGGGTTAGCTGGAGTGAGAAGGCGGAGGAGGCTTTCGCCGCGTTGAAGTCGGCCCTGTGTGGGTCCCCGGTTTTGGTGACACCCGACTTCAACAAGGAGTTTGTCGTACAGACCGACGCCTCGGAGGTAGGCCTCGGTGCGGTACTGTCTCAGGAGGTCAACGGGGAAGAACATCCCGTTGTCTTCCTGAGCCGTAAGCTCAATGCCGCCGAGTCCAGATATAGTATAGTGGAGAGGGAGTGCCTGGCTATCAAGTGGGCACTCGAATCTCTCCGCTACTACTTGTTAGGGAGGAGGTTCCGTCTGGTGACCGACCATTCCCCCTCAAATGGATGAGTCAGGCCAAGGAGAGGAATGCTCGGGTCACCAGGTGGTTCCTATCTCTTCAGAATTTCAAATTCTTCGTGGAACACAGGGCAGGCCGCTTGCAGGGCAACGCAGATGCCCTGTCCCGCGTCCACTGCCTCACGTGTGTTCACCCCTCAGGGTTGAACAAAGGGGGTGTGTAAGAGGGTGCAAGGTGTTGTTTTTGATAGCAGGTACGTGTCACCGAGGTTGCTGGCCTCGGTGAGGTAAAGCCGGGGTTTTTGGTCTGCAGCAGCTAGTGCTGCTCTGTTAAATAGCATGGCTGCAAAGCCGATCCGGGCCGACTCTTACTGGGAGCAGCTAAAGAGTAGGGTGGGTGGCTGCTCCCCACGGTCCAGTCCATGTTTTGGGGCTGGGTATAAAACGCAGCCAGCAGCTGTGTCTGGGTGTGTGTGATTATCCTGGAGCCTGCAAACAGGGCTGAGGAATTCTCTGTCCTGGAGGAAGGAGCTCAGCAAGGTGGTGTTGCCCTGCGACCTGAAGGTGGAATCGCCTGCGGCTGAGCCGACTGCTAGGTGTGAACCCGCACCTAAACCACCCAAGGTGACTGGACCATGTGTTGGCCTGTTTTTGGTTTTCCACATGATTTCTGTTGTGTATGAACTGTCACCAAGAGACTGTTTTCATTTCTGGTGTGCAAGTGTGAATAAAACACTGTTTGATGCACAATCTGGACTCCTTGTTTTGCCTCTAAACTGCACCCGCACCGCTGTCTACCAGAGCGACTCCCCACAGTATTCAGCCCTTAGCAACCATGTTTCTCTGTGCCTATATTTCAGCTTCTTCCTAAAATGGCATCTGCTGCACCTCCTGTGGTGATGTTTGCCCTTTCTTGAGGCTGTCCTGTATTTCCCTCACTTCCCATAAGCCCTTGCTCTACTCACATGCACTAGCACACAAGCAGGACCAATCAGAATGCAGACAACCTCCTCCACTACCCAGGAGCCAGATGCCCCCTAGATCTTTATATCTTCATAAAAAAACACTTTTATCCTTATGCTAATAGGGCAGTGGGGTGCCCAAAGGGGCGTTATTTTCATTTAAAATGTGCCCAGGAGTACGCCCCCCCCCCCACAGAGCCCAAGCACGCCTCTCTCCTGTTATACACTAGGCCCCAGCATTGACATTGTCACCACGACCTCGGCTACGTCGCTAGTAGCCAATAACCCTGTCCACTCTTTCCCTTCAGCTTCACGGACAGGTGCGAAACCGACCAGTACTGGCTCCTTCGCTCTTCCTGTTTAACCAAGGGCATCAGCCTCAACTGTTTCACTGGGGATGCGCCCAAAACTTCACTGGGCTCAGCGTATGCCCAGTGAAACAGTTGAGGCTAATTCCCTTAGCTAAACTAGAATAGTGCAGGCGCTGGCATTGTTCAGCCCTGCGCATGTTGATGAAGCTGAAGGAAAAGGGTAGGCGGGGTTATCGGCTACTAGCGACATTGCTGGGATGGGGGAGGGGGTGTGTGACAGCAATGGCAAGGCTGTGGGCATAATGTATTAGAGGAGAGAGAGGCGTTCTTGGGCTCTGTAGGAGGGAGGGGGGCGGACCTGGGCACTTAATGTAGGGCGTTGCTGCGCACCTTTTAAATGAAAATAACGTCCCTCTGGGCACTCCTTGCAGGCATGAAGCCTGGGAGGAGGAGCCAGTGTCCTACAACACTGTGAACGCACATCCAGGGCTGAGCTCCTCCTCTCAGAGCTGATCCGTCTCTTGTTTTGAAGCTAGAGAAGACAGACTGCACATGGCAACGCACTGAGGACAGGGCTGCACAATGGTAAGTCGCACACATTTGTGGGAGTTTTTATCATGTAAAACAGAAAAGAATTACATTTTAAAACACAAATGCACATATACTGTAGGGTACACTATACCATTACAGTATAAAAAATGAAACGACAGTTACACTTTAAGACCTGATTGTAAATCTTGACGGCAGCTCCGGACGACCATGGTTTACTTCAGAATCCAAAACGGTCTGCAAGTCATCTGAGATCTTCATGTTATTATGAGCCTTATTTACATCCATAATGATTGGCAAGAGTCTGTTTAAATAGATGGAAGTCTTATTGCCCGTCACAATCTCTGCCATGCCTTGGTATAGAGCCTTGGAGATCAGACGTAGTGAAGGCATCTGCTATCGGGCCCCTAGGGAAAGATGGCCCAACTCAGGGTGATTGCATTATGTGTGTCTTGGATTTCTCCCACGCTCAGTAGTAATTGGCCCCAACAAGCACCAGGCCCTTCTGCCCCTGGTGGGTGGAGAGATGGGGAGACAATGCAGAGTAAAGGGGCATTGGCGTTATGGCTATGGGGCTTCTTCTCAGATATGTCCGCTCCTGCCCATCCCATGGGTACAACCACGGAGGAGCAGGAACCGCGAGTGTCCACAAGGGGGAGCCGGATACCAAACACTGCAACAAAGCCAAGCCGCCGGGTGGGGCTAAAGAATCGTATAGTCGATATGTCTGATCACCTCTGCTTCATATCAATAGGATCAATAATAATAGTATTCTATAACAGGGGAAAGGAATGCTGGAATCACCGAGATCGTATCACACAGGACAGGATTAGATACACAGTTCAGCATTTGATTCTGGATTGTCAATTCCCTATGGGTGTTGCCCTTGAAGGGCTGAACATTTGTAGTTCCTCCCACAGGTGAGGAAGTGGGCAAGTACCTACAAAGTCTTCCTTCCCCCTTCTAGGGGGACTGATAGGCAGCCACGCCGGACTTAGGCCTTTGTTCAATTCAACTTTTTCAACATGGAGGACTATAGTGAACGTTACTCAGGCCTAGTTAATACTAGACCTTTCCAGATGATCCTGAAGACCATCCACAAGGGCAGCACTTAAGATTTTCTCATGCATATCTAAGGTATGTTCAAAGCCCAAATCTACCCAACTTTTTTAGAGTCTAATGAAACCTTTCTCCACATTCTCTGCCCTGTGCTGATGCATATTCAGACACTGTGACTGGATAATCACCTAGGGGAATCCTCCCCCACCCACTGGTGAATCCCCAGTTTTGCATTGGACTAAACCCTCTGAAAATTTATGTTACTACTGGGGATAGTGGGTGTAGCAGATTTCATACATCATAAAATGATGCTAGAAATCTCACATTTTCTTGTGATTGTAATTCACTTCTGAAAAAGAAATTAGAATGGGTGCAACCTTAGATTGACTAGATTGGTCAGGGAAGGATTCTTCCAGTTGGCACCATAGGAATAATCTCTGCAGGCACATTTTAAACTAGTGGAACATACAATTGGGAAAGGTTAATGAATGGAGCCCTGTTTGGAAGATTTATTGATAACACATGTTAGTAACTTCACAGTCTGCAGATGCATTACTAATTACCAGCCCCCCTCGCACAACCCCCATATGCAGGGGGGTTTGAATTCCTGAGGGGGGGGGGGTTCAGTAAGAGCACAGGAGGGGGATGGGAAGGAAGGAGCAGAAACACACTATGGGTGGAGTTCCTGTAGAGAAGCACATTCCAAAGGGAAATCAAGGGTATGGGATGCCACATGGTTACTTCTTTGTTCTCTGTAGGATTCAAAATCCTCAATCTTACTTTAATTTCCACCAGCCTATTACCTTTAATAAACTTTTCCATTTCCTTCTATACTCTTTCCACAATCCTTCATTTAGTCTACCGGTTTCTGGCATACCAATTTCACACATGGACGATTTTAAGTTAATAACTGAAACTTTTCCTTCTTATGCAGTTTTGATATGCAGCCCCTAGGGGGAACTCTTACATAATAGTACGTATTTATGGATACCGGATGTGTCTGCTACATAGTATCACAAAATGCTTTCAAACTTTTTAACTGGAACTGTTCCTCTCTTTCTTACATTAGCTGAGCCGCTGTTAACAGCTCACAATTATATCCTGTGACATTAAAATTTACTATTTCAGTGGTTACACAAAGATCAAATTTTGAAACAACACTGGAGAATGTCGCGCTCGTCCACAGGAAACCGGGAGCCCGGACCTCACCCTGAACCTTGGTGGACAACAAGTCCCAGAATGAAGAAAAAACGGTCCAGCTTCACTGGAAAACTTGAGGCTTTATTGAATCCCGTGCAGATCATGACTAAGGATCCGCACCTATAGTGATCCGAAACCGGTCGATTTCTTGCATTGCTGTACGTTGGTTTTTATCTGCACGGGATTCAATAAAGCCTCAAGTTTTCCAGTGAAGGTGGACCGTTTTTTTCTTCATTCTGGGACAAAGATCAAATGGTATCTAATCCCTATAGTAGATTACTACCAAACCCACTTTTGTGGTTGCACACAGATCAAACAATATCTGATTACTACTGACCCCGCCAACTAAGAACAGTTACACAAAGATTAAATGGTATGTAATCACTATTGAACCCACAAATCCTTTGGTGAAGACCCCTGGTCCAATTTACCTCTGTAGGGATACAAAATCTTATTAACTGCCAATTGCTTATTATTCTTCCTAATAATGACACACAGTCCTAAAGATATGCAACCGTTATCAACCCTTCGGGACTCATATAGTCTTAAAGATATCCAAACGATATTCTACGGAACACACAGTTTTAAAGATATGCGGCTGCTATCTATCCTGATTAGGGTACACAAATTACTATGAAATTAGTGTTAATCCTACTCAATTCATGAGGACCCCTGGTTACTACTCATGAATCTCCAAAAACTCTCATCAGAGCTTTGTTTAGGTCCAATTCTATGTCACTGATATTAAGCTGGCTATCAATTCCCACTTAGTTCCAGCACGTTCTACCACACAAAGAAGGAATATTCAAATCGATTTTTTCACTCTAAAGGACAGATCAACTATAATTTGAACCCTTCTATTGCGATAACACCAATACAACTCTTGAGAACCCACAAAAGAGGAAGTTTTGGAGGAGAGATTCAAAAGAAATAAAGCTTTCTTACCTTGCTAGCGTGGTGATTTCGTCTGATGGTTCCGTTTAAGTTTCTCTCGTGGCATTTGAATTGAAAGCTATGCAAGCTGATTTGCCCACCCAGGGACGCCATTTTGTTAGCCCAATTCATGTGATTCTCATCTTCTTTGTGTGATGCCAAATTAATTAGAAGTATAGGTATGCACATGCCATACTACTTTCATAATGAGATCAGACACACAAGTTGGTTTCTTGAAAGCATCTTCTCATCCCCCCATAGCTGGTAAAAGAGACCCTTTATTCAAGCTACATACACTTAAATACCAGACATGACATCACAAAGGGGTGTTCCTTAAGAAGAGACTATTGGCTTTTTAAACTTGATAGGAGTGGTTTCAGCAACTTCAACTCTGAGTTCATAGATAGATTTGAAAACTGCAAGGCACAGAAAACAATGTACTATAATAATAGATGCAAGCATAACATATGGACTAAGTCCTCGCTCGATTGATAAAATCTGAGACACTTGGTCAATACATTTTGATCAAAACATATCTAAGCCAACCTACCAAGTGACAAGGTGGTCTCAGTTAAGGCGGTTCATATGCTAAACCTACCTATGCCATTACGCATTTTATGTTCAGGAGCGCAGACCCCGCACATATAGTGTGTTGTTTCTAGTTACCATGTGCAACAGCAACCGGTGAGAGGAGGAGCACACACAGCTATATCTACCACCTAATCAAGGTTGCCTATTAGAGAGGTGGGGCAAAAGTGCACATGAATATCACTCCCAAAATAGGAGAGTATTCACAAATGAAAGTGCCACTCCTTCAAGACATGTTAAACAAATCACGGAAAAAATATATATCTAAAACATCCTGCACAATATGATTTTATTTTTTTTTTCCATGATTTGTTTAACTTGTCTTGAGTGGCACCTTAATTTGTGAATACGCTCCAATTTTGTAAGTGATATTCATGTGCACTTTTCCCCCACCTATCTAATAGGCGACCTTGATTAGGTGGTACATATAGCTGTGTGTGCTCCTCCTCCTACAGGTTGCTGTTGCACATGGTTGCTGTTGCACATAGAACTAGGAGCAACACACTATATGTGTGGGGTCTGTGCTCCTGAACATAGAATGCATAACAGCATAGGTAGGTTTAGCGTAGGACCCGCCTGAACTGAGACCACCTTGTCGCTTGGTAGGTGGGCTTAGATGTGTTTTGATCAAAATGTATTGACCAAGTGTCTCAGATTTTATCAATAGAGTGAGGGCTTAGTCAATATGTTATGCTTGCATCTATTATTATAGTGCACTGTTTTCTGTGACTTTATAAATGTAGCCATGTACATCCGCTACATTCACCATCATATCGTGCAGAATGTTTTATATATATTTTTTTCCATGATTTGTTTAGATCTGAAAACTGCAACCTAATCCCCTCCCCCCCTCCCCTATTGACCTTAAGACAAAAGAAATGCTCACATGGCTCATACATCTAGTTTGCTGTCATCTAGTGGACAAAATGTGTACTACAGAATGTTCACAATATATTTAGAGAAATAAAACTTCTCTCACACAGGAGAAAATAATAGTGAAAAAAAAAAAAATTTGAAGTTAAATGTCCCCAGAGGTCTTGTAAAAATAAATATAAAAAGTTTTTATAAAAATACATGTAAAAAAACAATTAAGTAATTTTTTTTATACATAAAATTGACATATTTGGTATTGCTAGGTCCGTGGCGGCCGACTCTAAATATATCATACGATCCACCCTGTCCAATAAACACAATAAAAGAATAAATAAAAGTGTACAAAAAGCCATTTTTGTCACCTTACATCAAAAAAGTGCAACACTAAGTGATCAAAAGGCTTATGTCCCACAAAATGGCACCAATAAAACCGTCACCTCATCCCGCAAAAAATGAGCCCCTACATAAGAAAATCGCTCAAAAAATTAAAAAGAACTATAGCTCTCAGAACATGGAGACATTAAAACATCATTTTGTGTTTCAAAAATGCTATTATTGTGTTAAAATGAAATATATAAAAAAATAATACATATTAGGTATCGCCTCATCCATAACAACCAGCTCTATAAAAATATCACATGACCTAACCCCTCAGGTAAACACTGTAAAAAAAAAGCCATTTTATGTCACCTTACATCACAAAAATTGCAACATCAAGCGATCAAAAAGGCATATGCCCCCCAAAATAATACCAATACAATCAGTCAAAAAATTTAAAAGCTATAGCTCTCAGACTATGAAGACAGTAAAACATTTTTTATGGTTTCAAAAATGCTATTATTGTGTAAAACCTAAATAAATAAGAAAAAGTATACATATTAGGTATTGCCACGTCCATAACGATCTGTTCTATAAAAATGTCACATGACCTAACCCCTCAGGTGAATGCTGTAAAAATAAAAAACAAACACAGTGCTAAAACAACCAATTTTTACTCAAAAATGGTACCAATAAAAACGTGAACTCTTCCTGCAAAAATTAGCCCTGCAGAAGACAATCGGCAGAAAAATAAAAATATGGCGTTCAGAAAATGGAGACACAAAAACATAATTTTTTTCAAAAATGCTTTATTATGTAAAACTGAAACAAAGTAGACATATTTGATATCATCGCATCCGTAACAACCCACTCTATAAAAATAGCACATGATCTACCCTGTCAGATGAATGTTGTAAAAAATAAAAACAGTGCCATAACAGCCATTTTTTGTTACTTTGCCTCACAAAAACGTAATATTGAGGAATTAAAAATCATATGTACCCCAAAATAGTACTAATAAAACTGGCACCTTATCCCCTAGTTTCCAAAATGGGATCACTTTTTGGGAGTTTCTACTGTAAGGGAGTAAGGGACATGGCATCTAAAAACCAGTCCAGCAAAATCTGCCTCCCAAAAACCATATGGCGCTCCTTTTCTTCTGCGCCCTGCCGTGTGCACTTACATCAGTTTATGACCACATGTGAGGTGTTTATGTAAACCGCAGAATCAGTTTAAAAAAATTAAGTTTTGTTTGGCTGTTAACCCTCGATGTGTTAAAGAAAAAAATGGATTAAAATGGAAAATCTGCCAAAAAAGGGAAATTTAGAAATGTCATCTCTATTTTCCTTTAATTCTTGTGGAACACCTAAAGGGTTAACAAAGTTTGTAAAATCAGTTTTGAGTAACTTGATTGGTGTAATTTCTACAATGGGGTCATTTATGGGGGTTTCCACTATGTAAGCCCCACAAAGTGACTTCAGAACTGAACAGGTCCTTAAAAAGTTAACTGGAAATTTTCTTTAAAATTTCAAAATTGCTTCAAAAACTCTAAACCTTCTAACGTCCTAAAAAAAAAAAAAATACATTACCAAAATTATGCCAACATGAAGTAGACATATGGGGAATGTTAATTAATAAATATATTTTATGAGGCATCACTATCTGTCTTAAAAGCAAAGATTCAAATTTAAAAAACAGCGAATTTTTTCAAATTTTCGTTAACTTTTGAATTTTTTTTATAAATAAGGTAAAACATGTAGACTCAAATTTACCATTAACATGAAGTACAATGTGTCACAAGAAAATAGTCTCTGAATGGCCTGGATCAGTAAAAGCGTTCCAAAGTTATTGCCACATAAAGTGACAGATGCAGGGCCATCTTTAATATTGATTGGACCCTGGGCAAGAATTTACTTGGGCCCCCGGATCCCGCCTTTCCACACCCTAGCATGCAATCACGCCCTGCACCACAACACCACCCCCCTCCCTCTTTTCAACCACCCAGCACCCTTACTCACATAGTGAATTACTGTAAATACTTAGTTTTGAAGACTCCAGCAGGATCAGGATCAGTGCTCTAGGCAGCTGGGCTCAGGGCTGGAAGTAGGCACCACTCTGCAGTTCAGGAAGGAGACCGGGGCTCGGCTCACCC
This sequence comes from Bufotes viridis, assembly GCA_033119425.1. Lineage (NCBI taxonomy): Eukaryota > Metazoa > Chordata > Amphibia > Anura > Bufonidae > Bufotes > Bufotes viridis. The sequence goes on from CM065592.1 coordinate 446,099,232, forward strand.
TAGCATTGCAGTGCCTCTGCGTAACGTCATGGCGCGGCGGCGTACGCAAAGGGCAGGGGAGGTCGGTAAGAGGAGCAAGCAAGTAAGCCCTTCACTATGCGAGCCATGCTGCTCGCATAGTGAAGGATAGGATCGGGACACAGAGCCGGCGGAGCGGAGGCAAGATATTTTATGACGATGTCATTGAATTTGTGGGCAGTAGCCAGCAGGGCTCAAGAGGCAGCTGCCTCTTTTGCCCCACGTTAAAGATGGCCCTGATGGGGGATCTGTGGATGACACACTGTTATGGGGGATCTGTGGATGACGCACTGTTATGGGGGATCTGTGGATGACGCACTGTTATGGGGGATCTGTGGATGACGCACTGTTATGGGGGATCTGTGGATGACACACTTATGGGGGATCTGTGGATGACACACTTATGGGGGATCTGTGAATGACGCACTGTTATGGGGGGATCTGTGGATGACGCACTGTTATGGGGGGATCTGTGGTTGACACTGTTATGGGGGATCTGTGGTTGACACTGTTATGGGAGGGATCTGTGGTTGACACTGTTATGAGGGATCTGTGGCTGACACACTGTTATGGAGGGAGGGATCTGTGTACGACGCACTGTTATGGGGACATCTTTGGATGACACTGTTATGGGGATCTGTGTATGACGCACTGTCATGGGGGATCTGTGTACGACACTGTTATGGGGGACCTGTGAATGACACTGTTATGGGGATCTGTGTATGACACTGTTATGGGGTTCTGTGGGTGACACACTGTTATGGGGATCTGTGGATGACACACTGTTATGGGGGATCTGTGGATGACACTGTTATGGGGGATCTGTGGAGGACACTGTTATGGGGAATCTGTGGATGACTCACTGTTATGGGAGCATCTGTAGATGGCACTGTTATGGGGGATCTGTAGATGGCACTGTTATGGAGGATCTGTGGATGACACTGTTATGGGGGATCTGTGGATGACACTGTTATGGGAATCTGTGGATGACGCTGTTATGGTGGATCTGTGGATGACACTGTTATGGGGGATCTGTGGATGACGGACTGTTATGGGGGATGTGGATGACACTGTTATGGGGGATCTGTGGATGGCACTGTTATGGGAATCTGTGGATGACACTGTTATGGGAATCTGTGGATGACACTGTTATGGGGGATCTGTGTATGGCGCACCCTTATGGGGACATCTGTGGATGAAACTGTTATGGGGGCATCTGTGGATGACGCACTGTTATGGGGATCTGTGTATGACACATATATGACATCTATTTGGACAGTGACACAAACTTCACGATTTGGCTCTGCATGCCAATACATTGGATTTGAAATGAAATAATTGAGATGCAATTGAAGTGTAGGCTTTCAAATTTAATGTAAGGGGTTGAACAAAAATATCCTGGGAAACGTTTAGGAACCATTTTTCTACAAAACCTCCTCATTTCAAGGGCTCCAAAGTAATTGGACAAATTAACATTAGCATAAATAAAATGTTCATTTTTAAACACCTTGTAGAGAATCCTTTGCAGGCAATGACTGCCTGAAGTCTGGAAACCATGGACATCGCCAAACGCTGGGTTTCCTCCTTCATGATGCTTTTCCAGGCCTTTACTGAAGCGGTCTTCAGTTGTTTCTTGTTTTAGGTCATTTTCCATCTGTACTGTGAAGCACCGACAAATCAACCTTGCTGCATTTGGTTGAATCTAAGCAGAAAGTCTATCCCTGTACAAGTCAGAATTCATCTGGCTGTTTCTTTCTTCAGTCAAATCATCAATGTACACTAGTGACCCAGTGCTATTAGAAGCCATACATGCCCATGCCATCGCACTGCCTGCACCGTGTTTTACCGAGGATGTGGTGTGCTTTGGCTCATGAGCCGCTCCAAGCCTTCTCCATACGGTCTTTTTCCCAGGTTGATCTTAGTTTCATATGTCCAAAGAATGCTGTTCCAGAATTGGGATGGCTTCTTTACATGTTTTTGGTAAAGTCTAATCTGGCCTTTCTATGTTTAATTCCATCAACAAAAGGGATTTGGAATTATAAGCCATTGCCCATTTGGTAATACTACAGAGAATACCTTGGAACCACTGATCTTAACTTATGAACAAAAGTGGGAAGACTGATCAAGCTTCTATGCAAGTTTTTGGGCAAGTACTGGTTAGCGACTTTTTAGCTTTATTCGACACCCTCACCTCTTTTCCAAAAAAAGGGCAGGATGTGGGCAGAAGGAGATGGGCCATGGATGAGACCTGGGGCACATTACCTAGAAATCTACTCCTGCTGCTGGCTGGAGTACATTTCACTTCTGGAGCATGGGCATGCACCTCTTAATAATTGTGTAGAATCTCACTTCAGCGCAGGGTAAATTAAGATCGGAATTTTTTTTTACCATATTTAAACAGAAGATATGACAAAATAAATGGTGTCATTGAAAATGCAACTTGTCCTGCCAAAAAATAAGCTCTCAAAATGTAAAATATATGGTTCTTGATAGGCAGGGAGGAAAAAAACAAAAACACAAAATTGACCTGGTCATCAAGGTGTTAACAATACACTACAATATTGGAGAGAGCCGAGAATTGTGCTCAGGTCCTATAAAGATGAATGGAGCAGCCAGTGTGCATCCCCGACCTGCCACATCATTTATTTTAGGCGGCTCCAGCCGGTATGAAGCCCCCATTCTTGTGATCAGTGAGGGTTCCCACGGTAGAACCCCCACCTATATAATAGTTTCCCCTTATCCTCTGGTTACTATCTTACTATGATGAAAACAAAGGGGGCGATTTATCAAACTGGTGTAAAGAAGAACTGGCTGAGGTTCCATAGCAACCAATCAGATTTCACCTTTCATTTTTCACAGCTCCTTTGGAAAATGAAAGGTGGAGTCTGATTGGTTGCTATGGGCACCAGTTTGATAACTGGCATCCAAAATGTCTACTACTAGCCCTTGAGTGTGACTGATCAACTGACTGTGACATCAACAAGGTACTTTAGCCGTATGGTCAGGGTACATCTGACTATTTTTTATATATTGTATAGTATAGTGTATACGTTTCATGTAATATAACACTATGTATATATCAGAAGACATTTTTAGGCAGCAGGTCCTACAAGGAAGCACCAAACCTGCCTACCAAATAGTTCCTACAATCACATTACAACAGCTTCTCTCCTGTGTGAGTTCTCTGATGTATAACAAGGCCCGATTTCACGCTATAACATTTTCCACATTCTGAACATGAATACGGCTTCTCTCCTGAGTGGATTCTTAGATGTCCTACAAGAGAAGATTTCTGATTAAAACACTTCCCACATTCTTGACATAAAAATGGTTTCTCCCCTGTGTGAGTTCTCTGATGTCTATCAAGATGACATTTTTTACTAAAACATTTCCCACATTCTGAGCATGAAAATGGCTTCTCTCTTTTGTGAGTTTTCTGATGATGACGCCAAGCTGATTTATGGCTAAAACAAGCTCTACATTCTGAGCATGAAAACGGCTTCTCTCCTGTGTGAGTTCTTAGATGTTCCACAAGAGATGATTTCTGATTAAAGCATTTCCCACATTCCGGACATAAAAATGGCTTCTCCCCTGTGTGAGTTCTCTGATGTCTATCAAGATCCAGTTTTTGCCGAAAACATTTCCCACATTCTGAGCATGAATATGGCTTCTCTCTTGTATGAGTTCTCTGATGACGAACGAGATCTGTTTTATAGGTAAAACATGTTCCACATTCCGAGCATGAAAACGGCTTCTCTCCTGTGTGAATTCGTAGATGTTCCGCAAGAGATGATCTCTGTCTAAAACACTTCCCACATTCTGGACATAAAAATGGTTTTTCCCTGTGTGAGTTCTCTGATGTCTATCAAGGGCCGATTTGTTACTAAAATATTTCCCACATTCTGAACATGAAAATGCCATTTTATGTTTGTGACTTCTCTTGTGCAAAGAAAGATTAGCAAGTCCAACTTGTTTGCCAATCAGTAATTGCTTAGATGAAGGTTTCCAGTGACCAGCGGTATCAGTGGATAGATCTCTGCTGTGAAGGACTGAGGGTACATGAAGAGTTATTGAATTAGCTTGTGTAGTATTGTTATATTCTGCTTCATGATGGGACGATAAATGGAGATGTCCATAGGAGTCGCTCATCCCGTCTTCACCTGGAAAATTAATCAAATGTTCTTATTCTACCAAATATCATTCATCTTTTATTAATCTTTAGGGCTCATGCCCATGAGCGTAAGCGCTCAGTGCCCATGCTGTGGACTGCAAATTGCGGTCCGCAATGCGCGGGCACGACTGAATGGGGTCCGTGATCCACATCCGACAAAAAGTAGTGCATGCACTACTTTTTTTGCAGTGCGGAGGCACGGCCAGAAACACCACGGAAGCACTCTGTAGTGCTTCGGTGGGGTTCCGATCTGTGCTTCCGCACAGCATCCCCATCTTGCGGACCCATTCAAGTGATGTATGTGGGGCAACGACCGTGGGCCTGAGCCCTTAGTGAGATAATAGTAAGCCCAGAAACAAAGTATATAGGAGATGCAATAAAACCGGATAATGTACAATTTCCGTACGTCAGATATACTTGTGAAGAAAAAGGAAGAAAGACATAGAAAACACCACAGGCGGTGGAAAATTTTTCAAGCCTCATTCAATTGAAGTCAATTGGACAAGTGATCTAACATTCACATGTTCAAGTCCCCTCGGGGAACTTAAAGGGGTATTATGGGGACATTGGGGGCATATAGCTAGTGTGGTCACCGCTCCATTCAGTTCTATGGGGCTGATGGAAATAGCAGAGCCAGTGTCCCGCTATTTTCAGAGCTCCCATAGGAATAAAGTGAGGGTGGACGCTTATATACAATGCGCATTCCTGCACTTTGTGAGCTCTTTTTTAAGTAAATGCAGGACCCATGAGCAATATGGCGCCAATGTCTGAGATGGGAATACCCCTTTAATATATGTGTAAAGAAAAAAGTTATAGAAAAATCTAAACATGCAAATCACCCCTTTTCCCCAATATAAAAATAAACAATAAAACATAAGGATCATTTAACGTCCGTGTCCCAATACTACTGAAATATAAATATATTTATCCAGCAATGTAACAGGAAAAAAATCTAAATTGTTCCAGTTACCCCGCTGTTATTTTTCTTAGCCTCTGCACCCCCACCCCCTTAATGTATATGGTATCTCTATCCTCCTGACAACGCTGGATCCCTGGTATGAACAGGAGTTATCAGCCTGTTACTAGACTTATTTTAGGATTTTAGGATTTTTTAAAATTGTAGATTGTGACTTGGAAAATGAAAAACCACCACAAATCCTTAATAAACATGTTTAACATTTTCAGGGTCGGGCCATTTTTTTATTTTGCGTTTTGTTTTTCACTCCATGCCTTCCCATGGTCCTAACTTTTTACGATACCACACTTGTATAATTTTTCTTGCGTTTTAATACAGAAAAAAATTGAAACCTTTGAGGAAAAAAATAAAATAAAGTTATAACCATATTCTGAAAATGTAACTTTTTTGTAGTTATGTGGACGGGGCTGTGTAAGGGGTTAATTTTTGCGGGACGATCTGTTCTTTTTTATTTTAAAGAAAAGGGGGGCGATTTGAACTTTTATGGTTTTTTTTATATTGAAAACTTTTTTTTTTTACTTTTTTTAAGTCACCTTGTGTGATAATAATTGGCCATCATTAGATTGCCCATTGTGTTCATTGATGTCTATATAGACATCATTGAACACTTCATTTGCACTATACCAATACAATGCTGCCACCTAGTTGCCTGTATTGGTATATTCCTGAAATAGGCACAGAAGCCTGCTTGAGGCTTCGGTGTATTTCAGAGAAGTAACACGTTCACCGATCTCAGCCGGGGAACGCTGTTACCGGACCGGAAGGGTGCGACTTCCGCTTCCGGACTGATCAGATTCTGTGGACACATTTGACGGCATCTGAAGGGTAGAATGTGTGTGATCAGGCTCATGGCTGATTGCATACATGTGCCGTGGGTCTCTGCTATTTAAAATAGCAGCAACCGCACAGCTATGACGCCCGCAAGCGGGCGCCATGTTTTAAGACCGAATCGATTACATACATGTACGTCATCGGTCCTAAAGGGAAATGTCACCATAAAAAGCAGTGCAATCTGTAGGCAGCATATTACACAGCAGAGGGAGCCGATCAGGCCGATAACGTTTCAATATAACTTGGTGTCATCATTATGGGGGTCACTCCGGATGTATTTTAACCGCACACAAACACATGAAATAGACCCAGGTGAAGCCAGGTTTTTCTGCTAGTTAATATAAAAAAATAATTTAGATTTACATGTAGGTGAAAAATGGCTACGTGTGACAGATGTTTTTGTAACAGCCGTAACATGGCCATTTTTAGAACCAATTGAAGTCTATGGGGCTATTCACATGCCCGTTTTTTGGCGGACCCCATTGAAGTCAATAGGTCAATTTTGCCGTTTAGACAGAAGTGCCCAGCCTAACGGCCATTTAGAATGGTTACTGTGATAGTGCATTGTGATTCTCAGTCATGTTTTTTGTGATCCCCAGTTATGTCATCCTCTGCATCTGGAGGAAAGAAGGTTTCTACACAAACATAGAAGAGGATTCTTCACGGTAAGAGCAGTGAGACTATGGAGCTCTCTGCCTGAGGAGGTGGTGATGGTGAGTACAATAAAGGAATTCAGGAGGGGCCTGGATGTATTTCTGGAGTGTAATAATATTACAGGCTACAGCTACTAGAGAGGGGTCGTTGATCCAGGGAGTTATTCTGATGCCGGATTGGAGTCGGGGGGGATTTTCTGATCCCTTAAAACAGGGGTGCACAACCTTTTCTGGTTGGGGGCCACATTGTCAGCCTGAACCAATTCCAAGGGCCGAAAAAAAAAAAACTTAAAGGGGTATTACCAACTGAAATACTGTATTTTTGGCATATTTAACATACAGTATATACTATAAATGTCTGGTTACAGTTCTAGGACTCCCATCTAATAGGAGAATGCATGAAAGATACATGTAAGAAGCCATAAGACATAGACCTACATGTCTTCTACCAGATGTTTGGGGGCCGCACAGAATGGTATCGAGGGCCGCAAGTGGACCCCGGGCCGCAGGTTGTGCCCCCCTGCCTTAAAATAAGGAAAATTGGCTTCTGCCTCACAGTTTTTTTTTTTGCCTTCCTCTGGATCTACTTGCAGGATAACAGGCCGAACTGGATGGACAGATGTCTTTTTTCAGCCTTATAAACTATGTTTTTTATATGTGGTTGATATTAGGTGAGCTTTGCCTGTTTTCACATGTGTATAGCCCAGCTTGGAAGTCAGCACCACAATGGGGAGAGATAACTGAATCAGCTTCACTGACCGTCTACATCCCAGCGAAACGTTTTCGGCCTCCACCTAACGACATCCTGCTGAGACTGGACATTTGGTATCTCTGAAGCATTCTATTATCCAGTTCCTGCAGAGCCGGATTGAGGAGCAAAGCCTTCAATGCTGAGGGGCATCTTGAAACTGATAAGATGTTAATGTTAAAAGACAGAAGCGAGAGACAGAGAGAGATCCTGCCTAGCGTCTTTAAGGCAGATTTTGGGAGCCGAGGCCAGCACCCCAGATGACACTGGAAGGGCAGACATCGCTTGTGGTGACCAGTACCAGAGAAGTTGAGGCTGAGGCCGACATCCAGGAGGGACGCTCATCAGGAGAAGATCTGGAGGACCGCTGCCCCTGTGACCAGTAAGTTGTGTGGACTACATCCCCTTTGCTGTATATTCTGCTCCACTGCATTAGACTAGGCTCTGTGGACTGTATTTCCTGCCCCGTTAGAAGATCAGGTCCTGGTGGCTCCAGAGAGGAGGAAATGATCCACAGAGTATACATCTGTGTTTAGTAGTCAGATGACAGCTTGGGTGGTACCAGGATATACTTAGGGATAATATATGGTCCATGGTGTGCTACCTCGTGCAGCTACAGTATGTCTACCACATGACTTTTTTTGGGAAATAAGAACTGACTACAATCTTGTTTTATACTATTACACGCACTGTGTATGGATACGCTGTGACTAAGGGCCCCATAGTGGGCTGAAACAAGTAAGCGATCGTGTCTTTGTTGTGTCTTATTTGGATATACGTTCCTCAACATTGAAATTGCAGCACCGAGAAGGACAAGCCGCAAAGTTTTTTTCAAATCGAGAAAGTGGCGCCTAGCTCCAACCTGTGGTATGTGCTAGGGGCATAAAACCCAGATTGAAAGCAAAATACAAACTGAGAGGCCTTGGTTATCGCTGTGTGCGATTGCTACGCATCTAGGCCGAGATGTAAGCGCTGTTCAACGCTGCGTGTCTTGGTGGTTGGGAGAACGACAACTAACTGGGATGACAGCAAGAGGTGCCGAGAGGAGAACCTCCGGACAGATGGATTGTTTGAGTAGAAGAATGGTGCGTAGTGATCTTTTCTGAGCAAAGTAAAGGCAAGTAAAACTGTCACATCTCAAACCCAGGGCAGCAAACAGAGTCTACACAAACCACCTGAAGACGCTTCCACGGACATCATGCCAACGCTAACGAAGACTATCATGAAGCATGGTATGGTGGAAATGGAGGTCTATCCTCTTCGGTGAGGAGTCCCACTTTTGTCTCAGACACAATGATAGCCTGAAATTGGCCTTGAGACAATGTGGGCAAAACCATGAAGACATCTTCACATGGGACGTCACACTGGTCCTACTCTTAGGACTATGGTGTGGGTGGCATAATGTCCGGTAGCCGGAACCCTCTAGTCTTCATTTTAGGTACACTAACATCTCAGCGTTACACTGATTTGGTTATGGAACCGGTGATACGGCCATTTCTCCAAAGTGTCCCAGGAGCCACATGTTGCTTGTTCTACTGTGAGCAGCGTGCGTGGCCTAAATGTGCTACCATGGCCCGCATCACCTCCAGACATGGCTCCTGACGTCTCTCATAGAACACAGCTGAGATGTTATGGATCAACAATTACAAAGGGAGCCGCCAGCAGCGGATTTTGATGATTTGCCGGCTCAAATGCATTCAGCGTGGCAGAACATTCCCCCAAAAAAACGTTAACAGGCGTGTATTTCTGCGCCTAGTGCTCATTAATAAATACTGAATAAACTGAGATGTTTTAAATATTTAGTTTCCATTTTTTAGCATTTGCATATCATTGTCTATCGAACCTGTGATTTGCATAATTCCACAACTTTTCCTTTTGGGGCTGCAATTTCAATGTTGTGTTTAATGTATGTCAGGGCGTAGATATAGTGGAAGCAGCTGCTACGGGCCCAAACTCAGAAGGTGCCCATCCAAGAGGAGGACTGAAGGATTCTATTGTCAAAGCCTCCTCAACAGCATTATACAGTGAAACGACATACAGTATATAAGTGTAGAAAAAGGAGGGACCGGCTGCTGGGCCACGGGAGTGGAGGTAGCATGGGAGAAGGGGGTTGTGTAGAAGTTGCTGGACGGGAGGGGTATTCAAAAATTTGCTGTGGGGCCAAGTAATTTCTAATTACACCACTAATGTGTGTCATAATGCCTGAAGTTTTGTTATGTTCTCCGGACGCCGGACCCTCTTCATTATCCTATAGGAAATACACACAGTGACTGAATACATTGTCTATATGTGATGATCAGATGATGGGGATCTGACTCTCAGGACTGTTCTCTCCTCTACAGTCATGGAAGGTCTCCTCTACCCGGTGATGTGAGGGGCTGGTGATTCTCCATCATGACGTCCTTGTACAGATCCTTGTGTCCTTCTAAATACTCCCACTCCTCCATGGAGAAATAGACAGCGACATCCTGACACCTTATAGGAACCTGACAACACAAGGACACAGTCATTACCAGACCCTCCCTTGGCGTTATTGTATAATGTCCCAGCATTCCCAGCAGCGCTCACCTCTCCGCTCAGCAGCTCAGTGATCCTGGTGGTCAGTTCTAGGATCTTCTGCTCATGTATCAGGGAATGAGGTGGAGGCTCGGTGATGGGGCTCTGGGTCCTGCTCCATCCTCCTGACACACGGGGTGTCACACACTCACCAGACGACTTCTTCACTACTGTGTAATCCTGTGTACGGGAGACGCCGATCACTACAGAGATTCTAAGAATCCTTCACCTTTCCAGACATTTCCCTGGTTTATTACTAGAGATAAGAGTGATGTCATGTGAGACTCTCACCTCTCCAGTTATCAAGGAGATGATCTCCAAGGTGAGGTCTAATATCCTCGCAGCCATGTGGTCTCTGTCCTTGTACAGATCCTTGTGTTCTTCTAAATACTCCCACTCCTCCATGGAGAAATAGACAGCGACATCCTGACACCTTATAGGAACCTGACAACACAAGAATACAGTTGCCAGGATCACGGACTTAGATTCAGGATGGGATCCTGCAGAGTCATGCTGGACCTCCCTCGATCAGCACTCCGTCATCCGAAACTAATCAATCTTAGTTGCCACTACTCGTCATATCAGGCTGACGAGACACCTTGCATTAAATAACACCTACGTACCCATCTTTTCGGGTTTTTATCCTAGCAATTTCATATTACCTCCATCCAGTCCGTCCTAATGTCCCGCACATGTGCGTAACAAACATGGCGGAGGTAATGGCTGGAGTTATCTAATTCCTCCCTGTTACTGAGCTGGGATCTATTTGATTTTGATACCATGAAAACAAATCCATGGCCTGAGTTCTCAGGAGGAAGCACGTGGACCAAATATGGATTAGGCCACGTATTTCTTTGATGTATATTGCAAGATTGGGGTTTCACGTGTGACCTCGGCTGGAGAGGACACTAGCCTTTCCTGACCCCTCTAATGGTTCTGGCCTGTGAAAGGTTTTTATATGAACCTCGTGCTATCTTCACATTTAGGGATCTCTGTGAAGTTGTTCAATCTTACTGAGAGGGTTCAGAGGAGGGCAACTAAAGTAATAACTGGAATGGGGCAACTACAGTACCCTGAAAGATTATCAAAATTAGGGTTATTCACTTTAGAAAAAGACGACTGAGGGAGATCTAATAACTATGTATAAATATATCAGGGGTCAGTACAGAGATCTGTCCCATCATCTATTTATCCCCAGGACTGTGACTGTGACGAGGGGACATCCTCTGCGTCTGGAGGAAAGGAGGTTTCTACACAAACATAGAAGAGGATTCTTCACTGTAAGAGCAGTGAGACTATGGAGCCTCTGCCTGAGGAGGTGGTGATGGTGAGTACAATAAAGGAATTCAGGAGGGGCCTGGATGTATTTCTGGAGTGTAATAATATTACAGGTTACAGCTACTAGAGAGGGGTCGCTGATCCAGGGAGTTATTCTGATGTCTGATTGGAGTTGGGAAGGAATTTTTATTCCCTTAAGTGGGGAAAATTGGCTTCTACCTCACAGGTTTGTTTTTTTGCCTTCCTCTGGATCAACTAGCAGGATGACAGACCGAACTGGATGGACAAATGTCTTTTTCGGCCTTATGTTACTATGTTACTGATTTTATGGCTACAATCTCCTGACCTGGCTTTGGAGAGGGAACATAGATGAGGTGATGACCCAATCCTGGAATGTAAAGGGAGGGGTTGTCTACTCCTAACAATAATTTGGATATCTGGACAGCTCTATCACCACAACAGTCATTACCAGACCCTCCCTTGGTATTATTGTATAATGTCCCAGCATTCCCAGCAGCGCTCACCTCTCCGCTCAGCAGCTCAGTGATCCTGGTGGTCAGTTCTAGGATCTTCTGCTCATGTATCAGGGAATGAGGTGGAGGCTCGGTGATGGGGCTCTGGGTCCTGCTCCATCCTTCTGACACACGGGTGTCACACACTCACCAGACGACTTCTTCACTACTGTGTAATCCTGTGTACGGGAGACGCCGATCACTACAGAGATTCTAAGAATCCTTCACCTTTCCAGACATTTCCCTGGTTTATTACTAGAGATAAGAGTGATGTCATGTGAGACTCTCACCTCTCCGGTTATCAAGGAGATGATCTCCAGGGTGAGGTCTAATATCCTCGCAGCCATGTGGTCTCTGTCCTTCTCCATCCTTGGTGGGTCATTGATGGAAAGAGTCCTGTAGCTAAGGAACATGAAGGAAATAAGGAGGATTGAGAGCAAAATCACAATGGAAGAACATCTCACATAAAGTAAAGTGTTTCAGAAATTGGGAATTATTAAGTAGAGTTGAGTAAACTTCATTTTTAGTTCGCGTTCAGTTCGGGTTATCGTAGCATCTCGGTATGGATTCGCTACCGCGGAATCCATAGAGGCTGCTTCATTGAACCCGACCTTGGACAACCCCAGGACCTGGGGTGACGCCACAGTCATGTGATCCAATCCAGTGCGGAGCCACGCCCCCTGCACTGATCACATGACGGTGACGTCACCCCAGGTCCTTGGGGTTGTCCAAGGTTCGGGTTCAATGAAGCAGCCCCTTATGGATTCCGCGGTAGCGGAATCCATAACGGGATGCTACGATAACCCGAACTTTGGACGCCGAACTAAAAATAGAAGTTCGCTCAACTCTAGTCACTAACTTTTCATACAACTACACTTAGGTCAATAGTTGAGCTGAATGTAAGAAACTTTGTAATATATGTTATCAGAGGAAAATGCCTCTTTCTCCACACATCAGCTCTTTTCCTCCTCTTCTCCCCCACGTCCTCCAAACTAATATTCACTCTGAATTCTCTGCTAAATCCCTTTTGTGAGACTGTAGTTGCTGATTCCACCGAGGCCCAACACAACCCTAAGGCCTGTACACCAATTACCTGACAGATTTTCTGACCAATCATTGGTCAGATGGCCGTTTACACACACAGATCTTTTGTCTATTGGTCTTATTGGACAGATATTGGTCAGATAATCTGTTGGGGTAATACAGGCCTGGGAGAAGTACGTAAAAAAATAAATCAATAAATGAAGACCCCCACCTCCCCATGGTCTTTTTTTTTTTTTTGAGGGAACGACCTATAAACTAAAAACACGAGTAAACATTTTATACAAATCATGTAAAAAAACAACACAGAAAATGTTCCCTTTTGAAAGGCCAGCCATCACTGTCACAAGGCTTATTTTGACAGACGAGTAATATATCAAAATGAATGGAATTTTAGGGGAACGCTATAAGATTACAAAAAAAACTGAATAAAAAAAAGAATATTTTGTATTTTTTTTAAAAACTATAAACTGAAATATTCTTTACCGTACAGTCCTCTGTGTAAACCCTCAGTCTTGTCTCCTCCTGGATACACAGGTAAAGCACAGTCCTGTAATGGTCGTGTGTGATGTAACTGATCACATGACTGTGACATCATCAAAGGTCCTACAGCCAATAAGTTATATCAATTATATGCAACTGATCACAAGACTGTGACATCAAAGGTCCTACAGGTACCAACATTTATATCTCTGCTGTGCTACAGATCACATGACTGTGACATCATCAAAGGTCCTACAGCCAATAACATTTACATCCCTCCCATGTAACTGATCACATGACTGTGACATCATCAAAGGTCCTACAGCCGCTAACATTTACAACCCCCACCCAATCTGTGACCAGATAAATATTATAAACCGCTCTAATCCTCTGTCTTCCTACCAGAAGAAACTCTCTTTCTCCAACATGCAGTCCCACGTAAAACACATCAATTCCTTCCGTACAGCCCCTTCCAGCATCCAGTCCATTTTTAAAACCATCACTCCTCCACCTACACTGTTGTGACGTCAGAAGGGCCTTACGGCGCATGGAGCTTAGACATTACCTTATATGACTCTTCTCTCTCCCTGGCACACACGCGCGCTGCTCCATCCTTATCCTAAGAGGCCCTGCCCCTTGACCCGAGAGACACGCCCCAATCGCCTGACAGGCCCCGCCCCTTTACCGAGACGTCATCACTGCCATGAAGCAGCAGCTCCAGGCCAGACAGGAGCGTGTGAACAGGCGGTGCCCGCGGCTGTGACGTCACTCATCCACTACCCCGTGTGAAGCCATGCACAGGCACGTGTTTCTGACCGGACCTCCAGGTGATGTGATGACGTCATACCTGCTGTAGTCACTTATGCACTTTCTATCAGTTGAGTTGGTAGAGACTGAATCACACGTGGAGTCCTTTAGGGCATGAGTCAGAAGGAGGATGGGAGTGATAATGCTGCTGGTAGTATAAGGGCAGGATACTCAATCACCTTGGAGATAGTTACCCCCCTCCCCCAAATAATCTGCCCCATGATAAGTACATATGGCATACCTACCTCCGATTATAATACTGCCCTGACATGACGTACAATCACTGCCGTACACACCGGCAGGTCAGAAAGAATACGACCCATCTATCCTGTAATTACAGGTGACTTCTTCTCTGCTTCCAGATTTCCCCTTCTGGCCCAGACCACCATGACGACATTTCCCAGCATTTCCCAGAAGTTCATTACCCCGGCTGTTGAAATTTACTTCACACACTGGCCGCGGCCGCCAACATATACTGCTCACAATGCGTGTAAACCGTGCGCCTGACTGCTGTACAGATAAAAGAGTCCGCTACTCACCTTTCTCCTGCTCTGTTCCCTGCGCCTCCGCTCCTGTCCTCCTGCTCTGTACACGCGGCACTGACGCGGCAGCAGTGCTTGTAGGTGCTGCAGGTGGCAAAAAACCCTTATCTATGATTGTCGGGGTCCCAATTGAAGTTTTCTTTATGAGCGCTCAGAGAGCTGACACAGACACACTGCTGAATCAGATTCTCTCCTTTATTCTACATAAGCATACCTCGTTATAAGGCCTCTTGCACACGACCGTGGTTTGGTTCCGAATCCGAGCCGCATTTTTTGCGGCTCAGTTGCGCACCCATTTACCTCACTCCGTTCTGTGGCCCCGCAAAAATTATAGATCATGTCCTATTGTCCATTTTGCGGACAAGAATAGGCATTTCTATAATGGGCTGTCTGTTCCGTTTCACAAATTGCGGAAGGCACACGGGCGGCATCCGTGTTTTGTGGATCCGCAATTTGCAGACCGCTAAACATGGCACATTCGTGTGCAAGAGGCCTCACACTACAGATAATCATAGATAAATCTGCTCCACCACCAAGGGGATGGAAATCGAAACAAATGATTTGATTTGTTAGGCCTCTTTCACACTTGCGTTGTTAGGATCCGGCGTGCACTTCCGTCGCCGGAAATGCCCGCTGGATCTGTCACAACGCAAGTGACCTGAAAGCATTTGAAGACTGATTAGTCTTCGAAATGCTTTCAGGTTACTATGGCAGCCAGGACGCTATTAAAGTCCTGGTTGCCATAGTAGTAGTGGGGAGCGGGGGAGCAGTATACTTACAGTCCGTGCGGCTCCCGGGGCGCTCCAGAATGACGTCAGAGCGCCCCATGCCCATGGATCGCGTGATCCATGCGTGTAGGGCGCCCTGACGTCACTCTGGAGCGCCCGGGAGCCGCGACGGACTGTAAGTATCTGCTCCCCGCTCCCCCACTACACTTACCATGGCAACCAGGACTTTAGTGTCCTGGCTGCCATGGTAACCATTGAGAAAAAGCTAAACCTTGAAGGGTTAACAAAGTTTGTAAAATCAGTTTTGTAAAATAAGAGGGTGCAGGTTCTTAAATTGAGTCATTTAAGGGTGATTCCTACTATGTAAGCCCCAGAAAGTGACTTCAGAACTGAACTGGTCTTTGGAAATGGTCTTTAAAGAGACCTTTCATCACCCTAACAAATCTAAACTGACATATGGAGAGCGGCGCCCAGGGATCTCCCTGCACTTACTATTATCCCTGGGCGCCGCTCCGTTCTCCCGGTATGTCCTCCGGTGACTCAGCTCATAGCCTGGGAGGTTTTCTTCTCCCAGGCTATGAGCTGAGCGCCTGCGGTTGGTCAGCGCTACAGCCTGGGGAGAAGGAGACGCAGAGCTGAAGTCACCGGAGGACATACCGGGAGAACGGAGCGGCGCCCAGGCATAATAGTAAGTGCAGGGAGATCCCTGGCGCCGCTCTCCATGTATGTATACTTAGTTTAGATTTGTTAGGGTGATGAAAGGTCCTCTTTAAAAATTTAAATTGCTTATAAAATTCTAAGCCTTCTAATGTCCTAAAAAATAAAATCAAACAAAACAATAGCTGATCTAGGGAGGCCAGCTACATCGTTAAAGCTTGTAAAAAAGCGGGATCTTGACATAGGGGCCACTTAATATGGTGGATTTGGTGATCTCTGTAATGGGGACACCCCTTTGCTTGGTTTTCCTTCCTTTGAGGGCTATCTGGCTTTCATTATGTTGTAGACCCAATACTGGGGCTCCACATTTATTTTGAAAAAATAAAATAAAATTTACAAAATAATGGCGACATATGGGGAATGTTAAAGGGGTTCTCCGGGCAAAACCTAAATTTGGGGCATAATTCTAACCTGTGAAGGGAAGATTGTTGGACTGATACTTACCTTCCACAGCACAGCCCGTTCCAAGATCTGCCACCCAGTCATGTCACTGCTCCTGTCGGGTTTTCTGCTCTTCCGGTGAGTCTCCGTCTTCTTCACTTCCTTTCTTGAGCAGGAGACGGAACGTCATGAATGACCGCACCGTCTCCTGCAAAAGAAAGCTCCACCCGGCCGTCCTCACTCACCACACATGCGCACTAGCATTCAGTGGTAAACTAGAATGTATGGGCAAACGGGAGGTGGTTCAGTAGAATGTATGGGCAAACAGGAGGTGGCTTACTAGAATGTATGGGCAAACGGGAGGTGGCTTACTAGAATGTATGGGCAAACGGGAGGTGGCTTACTAGAATGTTAATAGCTAAATACTATACCCTGTAAGGACCTGCTGACGTCACAACATCACGTGGCACTTTGGATGGCACAAGGAGGTACTGGATGGCTAACAACAGGGTAATGGATGTCCAAAGGGGGTAATGGATAGCACAATGGGGGAACTGAATGGCACAAGGGGGGGAGGGCACAATTGATGGCAAACAGGGGCACTGGATGGCAAAAAAGGGTGCACTGCATGGCATAGTGGGGGCACTGGATGGTACTAGAGGGCAAATAGGGGGCACTGGATGGCAAATAGGGGGCACTGTGGATGTCACTGTTATGGGGGCACTGTGGATGTCACTGTTATGGGGCGCTGTGGATGTCACTGTTATGGGGGATCTGTGGATGGCATGGTTATGGGGGCGCTGTGGAGGTCACTGTTATGGGGCACTGTGGACGTCACTGTTATGGGGGCGCTGTGGAGGTCACTGTTATGGGGGGCACTGTGGATGTCACTGTTATAGTGGCACTGTGGAGGTCACTGTTATGGTGGCACTGTGGAGGTCACTGTTATGGGGGCGCTGTGGAGGTCACTGTTATGGGGGGCACTGTGGATGTCACTGTTATAGTGGCACTGTGGAGGTCACTGTTATGGGGCACTGTGGATGTCACTGTCATGGGGCACTGTGGATGACACTGTTATGGGGATCTGTGGAGGACACTGTTATGGGGATCTGTGTATGACACTGTTATGGGGGATCTGTGGATGACACTGTTATGGGGGATCTGTGGATGTCACTGTTATGGGCACTGTGGATGTCACTGTTATGGGGACACTGTGGATGTCACTGTTATGGGGCACTGTGGATGTCACTGTTATGGGGCACTGTGGATGTCACTGTTATGGGGCACTGTGGATGTCACTGTCATGGGGCACTGTGGATGTCACTGTTATGGTGGCACTGTGGATGTCACTGTCATGGGGCACTGTGGATGTCACTGTTATGGTGGCACTGTGGATGACACTGTTATGGTGGCACTGTGGATGTCACTGTTATGGGGCACTGTGGATGTCACTGTCATGGGGCACTGTGGATGTCACTGTTATGGTGGCACTGTGGATGACACTGTTATGGGGGCACTGTGGACATCACTGTTATGGGGCACTGTGGACATCACTGTTATGGGCGCTCAGTATAAGTGATAGGGCTCGTGCACAGAACCGTATCTGTTTTGCGGTCTGCAAGTCGTGGATCCACTAAATGAGGTTACTGTCCGTGTGCGATTCACATTTTTTAACAGTCATTTTTTATCTGTCGCAGATCTGACATACGGATATGGAAAGCACAGGGACGTCATCAGGGTGTTTTTTATATCCGTATGTCAGTTCCAGTAAAAACAGAACATGTCCTATTCTGGTCCTCAAAATGAGCACCTCAAATCCATCGAACTCAATGGGACTGCTAAAAATGTGGATCGCAAAATGGATACGGTGGTGTGGATAAGGGATTAGATACACAGCTCAGCAGACAGGATCATACAAAATGGGATTAGATACACATTTTAGCAATGTCAGTGTTGAGATTTGATACACCGCTCTGCAGGCTGTATCACACAGGATAGGATTAGATACATATATGATTGGATACGCTTGCTGATTCAAGCTGTTTTTCACACTCTGGAGATGATGAGGGCAGTGCCTGTGGATGGTCAGTGATGGGATTTAGACACTGACTGAGAAGTAGATTCATGTCTGTGTGCAGAAAGATGGACACAGGAGTTATAGAGGGAGTAGCTGCTGCAGACAGAGCAGTGTGGGGCGTGGCCAGCCTGTGACTCATCTCTGTGCAGTGCAGCCAGGCTTGTGTATCAATAAAGTTATGTATTCAACAAAACAAGAAGGGGAGAAAGTAAACAGATCTGCCAGGCTAACCTGATGTCTTCTAGGGGGAAGGAAAGCTCAGACTTGAAAAACAGGTATTGGGGGCATATGTATGCATGGTGAGGGGTGTTAGGAGCACATAAAAGAATTTTGATTTTAGGACCGGACAACCTCTTTAAGTAATAGCTATTTTATGAGGCATCACTATCCGTCTTAAAAGCAGAGAAATTCTAATTTAGAAAATATTTTATTAAAAATTATTTAATTAAAATGTTTCCAAATTTTCTGTAAATTTTAGATTTTTTTTTTAAATAAGTAAAGGTAAAACATATTGACTCAAATTTACCACAAACATGAAGTACAATGTGTCACAAGAAAACAATCTCAGAATTGGTTGGATAAGTAAAAGCGTTCCAGAGTTATTACCACATAAAGTGAAACGTCAGATTTGCAAACCTTGGCTTGGTCCTTATGATGAAAACTGGCTTGGTCTTGAAGGGTTGACCAAGCCGATTCCCGGTCCTGCGGGGAGCGGAGCAGCAGAGGGACCGTGGACAGGTGAATGGGGTTTGTTATGTTGAGGCAGGAGGACCCCAAGGATTCTCAGCTTCGAGGACGGACAACCCCTGGTTTTAAAAGGAGGTATTTTTTATATTTTTTTTGAGTTTTTCAATTTTTAGCCATTTTTCATGTAACACAGCAAGGGTTAATGGCCAAACAAAACTCAAAATTTATTACCCTGATTCTGCAGTTTACAGAAACACCCCATATGTGGTCGTAAACTGCTGTACGGGCACACGGCAGGGCGCAGAAGAGAAGGAGAAACATGGATTTTGGAGGGCAGATTCTCTTTTTTGTATTTTTGTAATGTTTAGGGGCACTAATACTGACCCTTTTTGTAATATACTTTAATTACTGAAATTGTACATTTCTGTCACAAAAAAAGCTGCAAAGTGGCCAATTTTGAGCCATTTTTAGTGGAGACGCGCTCAACACTGACTGTGTTATGTAAAAAGAAGACAGAGGAGCGTTGCTAAAAATTGCTCAAAATGGGCCACATTTCTGACAGAAATGTACAATTTCAGTAATTAAAGTACAGTCGTGGCCAAAAGTTTTGAGAATTACATAAACATTGGAAATTGGAAAAGTTGCTGCTTGAGTTTTTATAATAGCACTTTGCATATATTCCAGAATGTTATGAAGAGTGATCAGATGAATTGCATAGTCCTTCTTTGCCATGAAAATTAACTTAATCCCAAAAAAATACTTTCCACTGCATTTCATTGCTGTCATTGAAGGACCTGCTGAGATCATTTCAGTCATCGTCTTGTTAACTCAGGTGAGAATGTTGACGAGCACAAGGCTGGAGATCATTATGTCAGGCTGATTGGGTTAAAATGGCAGACTTGACATGTTAAAAGGAGGGCGATGCTTGAAATCATTGTTCTTTCATAGTTAACCATGGTGACCTGCAAAGAAACGCGTGCAGCCATCATTGCATTGTATAAAAATGGCTTCACAGGCAAGGATATTGTGGCTACTAAGATTGCACCTCAATCAACAATTTATAGGATCATCAAGAACTTCAAGGAAAGAGGTTCAATTCTTGTTAAGAAGGCTTCAGGGCATCCAAGAAAGTCCAGCAAGCGCCAGGATCGTCTCCTAAAGAGGATTCAGCTGCGGGATCGGAGTGCCACCAGTGCAGAGCTTGCTCAGGAATGGCAGCAGGCAGGTGTGAGCGCATCTGCACACACAGTGAGGTGAAGACTTTTGGAAGATGGCCTGGTGTCAAGAAGGGCAGCAAAGAAGCCACTTCTCTCCAAAAAAAACATCAGAGACAGATTGATCTTCTGCAGAAAGTATGGTGAATGGACTGCTGAGGACTGGGGCAAAGTCATATTCTCCGATGAAGCCTCTTTACGATTGTTTGGGGCATCTGGAAAAGGGCTTGTCCGGAGAAGAAAAGGTGAGCGCTACCATCAGTCCTGTGTCATGCCAACAGTAAAGCATCCTGAGACCATTCATGTGTGGGGTTGCTTCTCATCCAAGGGAGTGGCTCACTCACAATTTTGCCCAAAAACACAGCCATGAGAACTTGTGGTCAATCCTCAAGAGGCGGGTGGACAAACAAAAACCCACTAATTCTGACAAACTCCAAGAAGTGATTATGAAAGAATGGGTTGCTATCAGTCAGGAATTGGCCCAGAAGTTGATTGAGAGCATGCCCAGTCGAATCGCAGAGGTCCTGAAAAAGAAGGGCCAACACTGCAAATACTGACTCTGCATAAATGTCATGTAATTGTCGATAAAAGCCTTTGAAACGTATGAAGTGCGTGTAATTATATTTCACTACATCACAGAAACAACTGACACAAAGATCGAAAAGCAGTTTAGCAGCAAAATTTGTGAAAACGAATATTTGTGTCATTCCCAAAACTTTTGGCCACGACTGTATATTACAAAAATGGTTAGTATCACTGCCCCCATTACAAAAAAAATAAAAAATGACAGTTACAATTTAAGTATTACACAGTAAAAGCATTGGCAATTGTCTTATGTGGGATCATTTTTTGCGGGATCTGATGGTTTCACTGGTATTGTGGGGTGTATATGACTTCTTGATCGCTGGTTATTACGCTTTTCGTGATGCAAGGTGACAATAAAATGGCTATTTTTGGCACAGTTTTTATTTATTTTTTTAACGCCATTCATCTGATAGGGTAGATCATGTCGTTACGGACGCGGCAATACCTAATATGTTTTTTATTATTATTATTGTACATGATTTTATGGTGAAAGGGTGTTTTGTTTTTACTTGAAACTTTAATTTTTTATTATTGAAAAATACTTTTTTTCAATTTCTTTTTACTGTTTATTTTTGTCCCACTGTGGGACTTTGACTTTTCAGGGTTTGATCCCTGTGTCAGTGCAGTGCAATACATGCTGTATTGTACTGCATTTACCTATCAGTGTAAGACACTGACAGTTGCCGCCTGGGACACCCAGCCTGCGGGGCTGGATCCCCTAGGCTTCCGTAGCTGGCAGGCTCCAATGCCTGTGCAAGGCATTGGGGCTGCCATAGCAACCATTGGCCCCCTGTAAGAGCAGCGCCATGGGGCGGATGGGGTCTGAGAGGAAGCCAACTGCTCCTGCCCGATCAGATCACATACATGCACGTGGGGATGCGGCAAGAGACCAGGATTCCCCCACATACATGTACGTGAAAATGCGTGTTTTTCCTACTTAGGTGCAGCGGATAATGCAGATGATTACCCTTGTTGCTTTTCTTCGAGATGGAGCGATGTGCATATTTTGACTTTTGTTTTTGTAAAGGTATTGGAAAGACAACTTTAATTCAAAAAGTCTCTGAAGTGCTGACGTCATCAGGCGTTCCTGTGGATGGATTTTACACAGAAGAAGTCAGGCAGGGGCCCAGAAGAGTCGGATTCGATGTAGTTACCATGTCAGGAAATCGAGGAAAACTGGCAAGAATTAGGTACGAAAACTATAGACAGAGGAAACTTTCTGTGTTCCAATTTACAGATTTTTTATTTTCTAAAAACTACAAATTAGGTCAAGACAAACATAGCGCCGGTTAAAAAAAAAAATCACTTGTCACACGTCCATATGGTGCTTATTTATCCAGACACAAACCCTTTCAGATTGCGGCTACCCCATCGATCAGCTGATCTCCACAGGTCCAGGTCCCAGTCTCCGCAGCGGTAATCGACTGAAGCAGCCGCCGCACAGAAAAGGCGGTATTACATGGCGGCCATTCAGTCAAACAGCTATCCCTGTACAAAAAGAACTCGAGTCCAGGATGGGAGCCAGGCTGTGATTTATTAATAGGGCAAAAAACTGCTATGGGCTTGAATCCATTAAAGGGAACCTGTCATCAGCTTTATGCTGATCTCACTGAGGGCAGCATAAAATAGTGACGGAAATGCTGAGTTCAGCGGTGTGTCACTCATGAGCTATAAGTAAGTGGTTGGCAAGAACCAGCATCATAATCATTGCAGCCCAGGCCTTGAAAAGAGTTAAATCTACCTGAGAAGAGTCCTGGTTATTATAATCTCCTGCTCTCCGCCATCTGCTGATGATTGGCAGTTCTCTCCTAGAGAGAAAGGGAGAAAACTAGGTATAAGCCTGTCAGTCATCAGCAGGTGGGCGGGAGAGCAGGAATCCATGAATAACCAGGACTCTTCTCAGGGGGCCGGGACTCTTTTCCAGGCCCAGTCTGCAATGATTGTGATGTTGGTTCTCGGCAACCACTTACTTTTAACTTATAAATGACAGACTGCTGAAATCAACTCACCCGTCTCTACTTTATTCTGCTCTTATTATGGACAGCAGAAAGTTGATGTCAGGTTCCCTTTAAAGAAGTTTTCCCAGATCTTTTAACTTTTTATCTTCAGGATAGGTCATCGGTATCTGATTGGTGGAGGTCTGATACCCAGGACCCCCGTTAATCAGCTGTTTGAGAAGAAAGAGGTGCTCGCAGTAGCGCCGCAGCCTTCTCTCAGCGTTCCCTAGGCCATGTGACAATCCGCTCATCGGTCGCATTACCTAGGTGCAGCTCATCCCCATTGAAGGGAATACCAAGCAGAACCGCTATACAATGTACGGCACTGTGCTTGGTGAGCAGGGAGAAGGCCGTGGCGCAACTCCGAGCTACCCCAACTGATCAGATACTGATGACCTAATCGGAGGATAGGTCATCAGTATCAAGATCTTGGAAAACCCTTTTAGAGGAGTTATTCAGGAAAATATATTTATGACTTATCCTCAGGATCTGCGAGGGTGCGATACCCAGGACCCCGCCGTTAGAAGAGGCAACCTATTCCTAGGCCTGTGACATCACTGTACATCTGTCACATGGCCTAGGTGCAGCTCAACCCCGTTCAAGTCAATAGGGTGGAGCTGCAATACCAAGCACTGCCACTATATAATGTATGGCGCTGTCCTTAGAAAGCTGCTAGGAGCCAGATGTACTCATCACAGTGCCAGTGAGCGCGGCGACTCCCTGAAACAACTGAACAGCGGGACGGCGGTACTGGGATCCCCGCCTATGTGATAATGATGACCTGTCCTGAGGATAACTCATCACTATCTTTTCTAGGATAACCCTTTAAGCATTTAGGATGGTCTGTGGAAGGGGTTGTCCCACCAGTACTTGTCATATTCATTTTATATGTCAAGAAAAAAGTAAATTTGCCCTTTACAAGCCGTTTAAAGAGGACCTTTCATGTTTTTTGTTCAGATAAATACCTTTACTTGCAGGGTACTGCCACGCTGATGCTACCACCCTTTCATTTTTTTTCAAATATCGCTCCTACGCCCCCCTGTGCCCCCCTGCAGTTTTCACACTCAGTATATTAATCCTGAGCATCGGTACAGGGAGGAGGAGACGCCAGGGTTTCTCAATGGGCGTCTCCTTCTCCCTGGCTGTGGCGCTGTCCGCTGTGATTGGATTGCGGCACAGCCAGGGAGAAGGAGACGCCCCAGAGAAATCCTGGTGTCTCCTCCTCCTGTACCGATGCTCAGGATTAACATACTGAGCGGAAAACTACAGGGGGCACAGCGAGGCGTAGGAGCGATATATCAAAAACAGACAGGGTGGCACCCCCTACAAAAAGGTATTTATCTAATCTAAAAACAAACAAACATGAAAGGTCCTCTTTAAATTGATCTGTGGAAGAGTTCTGACATTTGCCTGGTACAGCAGATTATGATTCGTGTTCTCCTCTTTTAGTGGCAGCAATGAGAGCAGTAAATACAGAGTTGGCCAGTATGCCGTGGACATCGCTTCATTTGAGCAATTGGTGATTCCGCTTTTGGACAACCTTGTACGTTTTTTTTTCTATTTAAGGGTCTTATTTTAAATTGTAATTTTCAATTCTTTTGCTGAAAGGAAGGTAAAAGCAGAAGCTCTGATTACAGTTTTTATAGTCTAATTAAAGGGATTATTTCTGGGTTTAATATTCGTAACCGAATCCTGAGGGCAGGTCATCAGAATCAGATTGTCAGGGGTCCAACTCCCAGCATCCCTACCGATCAGCTGTGACCGCCTCAAGCAACTGAACAGCAGGGTTGCTGGGAGTCGGACCCCTGACAATCTGATATTGATGAACTGTCCTGAGGACAACCCCTTTAATAAATCTCCCCAGTGTACGTCCACTGCGTGTGAAAAAAAATCCATGAACATGATTAAAGTTTGTCTCCTGTGACGTCATGCTGTGCCTCCATATGTAGTGAGAGTCTAAAGGGAACCTGTCACCGCCGGATCATCATCCCCACCACAAGTACCTTATAGTCTTCTTGACCAATTCATCCCCACTTATGTTAATTGTAAATTTCTCAGTTTTTTCATTTTATAAAAAAACAAAACAAAACATTTTTATATTTCCTGAGCGATGTATGCAAATTATGCCTCTGAAGTCAAGGGGTCTGAAGTCAAGCTTGCCACGCCCCCCAGACAGCCTCTTTACTGGCGGCGGATGTTTGTAAACCAGCAGACGTCAGATGCGGTGCGACCCTGCGCAGGCGACGTTAGCTATTTTTCTTGGTGCCTGTGCTGTACTTGCAGTCTCTTTGACGTCAGAGGCTCACTGCGCCATATCTCAGGATCACGCACACCCTGGAATGTGGAGCCTGGCACCAAGAAGTATATCTAACGGCGCTTGCGCAGGATTTCACAGACGCATCGCGCCTGCTGGTTTACAGAACTCAATAAGCAGTGAAGAAGTTGTCTGGGGACACGGCAAGCTTGGCTTATACCGTGAGCTCCACCAACCTTTTGACTTCAGAGGCATAATTTACATACTTCACTCAGGGGTGTATAAAAACATTTTTCTCCCAAAAAAAAAAAAAAAAAAACCAGGGTAATTTACAATTAATATGAATGGAGACTTGATCACAAAAACTGTAAGTGGGGGGCTGATATGGTGGTGACAAGTTCCCTTTAAGCCGTTACAAGCAGCTGTATCCACCTCCTCTAGATAAAAACTATAATTTTGAGGCAAACCTCAAATTGTAGTTTTCCTTCTTTTTCGGAAAACTCTTTTCACCAACATGGACCCCAAATCCAACACTACTGGATTTTTTGCTATTGTGAGGTTGTGGTCCTGGCTAGGCTTAAGCCAATCGACCTTCGGATCATAGATCCGAAGTCGACTCGTTCAAAAACTTTAACATTAACTTGATGTTAATGCTGTTTCCGTACAGCATTAAAATGTATTGGCTCCATGGAGCCAAACGTCGCCTCGCCTTCGGTGAATTCCTACTGTGTTCCTATCTGCGTGTTTGGTACCGAGGTATCAGCCAGTACCAAAGCCCACTTTGGATTCCTATTTTAATATATTCTTAATTACGCAGATAGGAACACAGTAGGAATTCACCGAAGTCTTCGGTCGAGATGAAGTGTGGCTCCACGGAGCCAATACATTTACGGAAACACCATGAACAAATCGAATTTGGATCTATGATCCGAAGGTCGTTTCGCTCAAGCCTAGTCTTGGCGGCTTGCGCGCTGCATTGGGACCCCATTCTGTTCAGTAGCTGCACTGCTACAGGGTAATCTTCGGTCATGAGACGAGGGTCGCAGCCAAGATCACGATTTTCCAATGGGTGCACGTCCCACCTCTGCGACCCACATCTATCTCTATAACAGGGCCGCCAAAGTGAACAAGGGCGTCCCGGGCAAGGAAGGCCACCTTCCATTCACTTGAGTGGAAGTGCCGAAAATTGTCAAGCACGAGCTTGGCTATTTCCGGAACTCCCATAGATGTGAAGGGAGAGGCGGCCACACTTTCCTGGTGCACTCTCCATTCACTTCTATGGGAGTTCCGGAAACAGCCGAACATGCATCCTTGGCTGTTTTAAAACTCCCATAGAAGTGAACACCGAGCAGTCTACATGCACGGTCCGCTCTTCTTCGCTTTACGGGCCCTATTCTGGAGATAGATGCAGGTTCCAGAGGTTGGACCCGCATCTGTTGGATATTGGCGGAGTATTCTAGCGAGATGGGCCAAGCCCTTTAAATACGCTTATGGGGCTTATTATTCACATCTTAGATATTTATTTCTGTAAACAATTTTTAGCAGTTTTTTTTTTTTTTTAATAATCAGAGGTCATCCAGAAGCTCACCACGCAGACCTGTGTGTGTTATTGATGAAATTGGGAAAATGGAGCTATTTAGCCAACCATTTATTTCGGGTGCGAAGAAAGTCTTGGATAACTCCTCTGTTGTGGTGTTTGGAACGTTGCCAGTATCCAGAGGGAGAACTCTGCCGTTTGTTGAGGAAGTAAGACATCGACAGGATGTTAAACTGTTCACTGTAAGTGACTTTTTTTAACATATTTTTTGTAATGTTTGTAATCGTTTTTTGGAGGTTGTTTAAAACATCTTGGTGAACTAAGCCCAGATCTTCCGTGGATGTAGGCTTGCTCAAATCCTTCTTTCTCGTCATGTAATCCCAGACAGACTGGAAGATGTTTAGATCAGGACTCTGCGGAGGCCATATCATTCCTTCCAGGATTCCTTCTTTTCTTCTTGTTCTTTACACTGCAGATATTTCTTAATGCTATTGGCTCGATGTTTAGACTCTAAAACCTTTGCACAGTACTGGAAGGCTGAGTTAGCATGTGACCGAAAGTCGAGTGGAAAAATCGGCTGCGGTTTTCGCTGCGTTTCCACAGCATGAAGTTTTTGCCACAGAAAAGCCTGCGGACTTCACCTCCTCCATTGCAAAGGGTGAAAACCGCAGGAGAGATCCGCATCATAAATTGACACGCTGGAGATTTCAAACCACACCGCAGGTCAATTTACGGTGCATTTTATGTACTCATGCACTTTGTTGGTACTGTACAACGCAGTGGATTTGTCGCATAAAAATCCACCATGGCAAATCCCCAGCTAAGGCCACTTTCACACTAGCGTTTTTACTGGATCCGGCAGGGTTCAGCAAAAACTCTTCCATTACGGATAATACAACCATCTGCGTCCGTTATGAACGCCTACGGTTGTATTATCTTTAACATTGCCAAGTCGGATCCGTCATGAACTCCATTGAAAGTCAATGGAGAACGGTTCCGTTTTCTATTGTGTCAGAGAAAACGGATCCGTCCCCATTGACTTGCATTGAGGGTCATGCTCCGCATCCCAGGATGGAAAGCAAACTACAACATGTTGCGGTTAACGCAATTAAACGGAACGGAATGCATTTTGGAGCACTCCGTTCTGTTCAGTTCAGTTTTGTCCCTATTGACAATGAATGGGGACAAAACTGAAGCGTTTTTTTTCCGATATTGAGCCCCTATGACTGAACTCAATACCGGAAAACATAATCGCTAGTGTGAAAGTAGCCTTATCCGTCACATGTGAAACAGACCGAAAAGATTTCACTTTGGCTCAAGTAGTCTATTTAGTAATCTCTTTTGTTTTTTGTTTTTTGCACTTTTATCAAAAAAAAGTTGGGCTATCCAGCGGAATCGGAGGGTTGGCCAACATTAGATAAGATATACAGGGTCGCCGGACGGTGTTTAGCACACACCTTGCAGTTCCATCCCTGCTGCTTCCAGTCCCCACTGGACTACACGTTTTGATGTGCCGTATACAGTCATGTGACCACTAAAGGCCAATCAATGGTGGCCTCTAGGGTGACGTGCATGAATAGCACATGGGAACATTTTGGGAGTAGGGGGTCCAAACAACCCTTATTCATAGACTGACGTCACTGAATTGTTGTACGTCTGGTACCTCTTCATATAATGGACTTTTGTCTAACAAAGCGCAAAGTTTTAGGAAAGTTTATTAAGGATGAGGAAAAAAGTTTTACAGAGATAGTAAAGAAATTATGGAAATAGAAATAAGGCTTCTTTCACGTGGATCATCAAACATCAAAAACACTTCCGTCTCGATAATACAACCGTCTGCATCCGTTCTTATCTTTAAAATAGCCAAGACCATTGTGAGTCAATCGGGGACGGATCCGTTTTCTTTTGTGCCAAAGAAAACTGATCCGTCCCCATTGACTTATATTGTGAGTCATGACGGATCAGTCTTGCTCCGCATCCCAGGACTCACTCAGAAACGCTGCTTGTATCGCTTGTGTGTGTGTCATGGGAACGCAAACCAAACGGAAGGGAATGCATTCTGGTGACTCCGTTCCTTCAGTTCAGTTTTGTCCCCAATGACAATGAATGGGGTCAAAACGCAACGCTTTCCTCCGCTATTGAGATCCTATGATGGATAGAAATAGCGAAAGGAAGCGCAGAAGTGAAAGTAGCTTAAGTAGGAAATGTGCAAA
This sequence comes from Bufotes viridis, assembly GCA_033119425.1. Taxonomy (NCBI): domain Eukaryota; kingdom Metazoa; phylum Chordata; class Amphibia; order Anura; family Bufonidae; genus Bufotes; species Bufotes viridis. The sequence goes on from CM065592.1 coordinate 446,128,238, forward strand.
GAAGCCTCTAATCCATGAGAAAGATGGCCACGCAGTCTGGTCTGATTTGAAACAAGAGTCATCTGCCATTTACAGTGGTGCTTTGTGAACCCTTCAGAATCTTCCATATTTCTCTATTAATGTGACCAAAAATTACATCAGATTTTCACACAGATCCTAAAAGTAGAACCAAATGGAACAAATGAGTCAAAAGTATTAGAACGGGTCATTTATGTATTGAGAAAAATGATCCAATATCACATGTCTTTGAATATGTGAACCTTTGCTTTCAGTATCTGATGTGACCCCCTTGTGCAGCAGTAAACTAAATGCTTCATGTAATTGTTGATGAGTCCTGCACATTGGCTTGGAGGAATTTTATCCCATTCCACCTAACAAAAGATCTTCAGCTATGTTGGTGGTTTCCTCCCGTGAACTGCCCGCTTCAGGTCCTTCCACAACATATCTATTGGATTAAGGTCTTCTTTAACTATTCTTCAGTAGAACGACTTATGTGCTTAGGGTCATTATCTTGCTGCATAACCTACGTTCTCTTGAGACTCCGCTCACGGACCCATGTCCCGACGTTTCCTTTAGAATTTGCTGGTATCATTCAGAATCCATGTGTCATCAATGATGGCAATCCATCCCTACCACTGTTTATCACAGATGGAATGAGGTTTTTATCCTGGAACGCAGTGTTTTCCTTTCTCCAAACATAATGCTTCTTATTTAATCTAAAAGTTCTAATTTGGACACATCTGCTCACAAAACTTTGTGGCTTGTCCAGGTGATCTTTACAAACTGCAGATGGGCAGTAATGTTCTTTTGGAGATCAGCAGCGTTCTAGCAATCCTGTCATGCACACCATCGTTGTTTAGTGTCCTCCTGATGGTGGGCTCATGAAAGTTACCATTAGCTAATGTGAGAAAGGCCTTTAGTTACCTTAGGTTCCTTTGAGGACTATTAAACGCCTTGCTGTTGGCATGATCTTTGATGGTCGACCACTCTTGATGAGGTTAATAATGGTCTTGAATTGTACACAACCTGTCTGACTATGGATTGATGCAGTCCAGAGATAGCTTTGTAATCTTTTCCAGCCTGATGAGCATCAACAACTTCTCTTCTGAGGTCCTCTTTGTTTCTGCCATTATGCATTTATACAAACATGTATTGTGAAGATCAGATGTCGCTTGCTCACACCGGACTCTAATTTCACCTTCAAATTATCTGCTAATCCTAGAGGTTCACATACTTTTGGCTCTCAGGCAGGGTTCACACCTGCGCGTCCCGCTTTGCCCGTATGACGCTCTATCTTTACTTTTTTTTTCGCATCGTGAAAATGAAAGTAAAAATTGCGCGTCGTGCGCGCGTTTGCGCTATATATCCCTATGGGGGACGCGCGACAATACGCCCCAAAGAAGCTAATGTACTTCTTTGGGCGTAGGGCGTTTTACAGCGCGTTCGTACGAGCTGTAAAACGCTCAGGTGAGAACCATGCCCATAGGGAAACATGGGTTTTCGCCTGTTGAGCGTTTTACAGCGCGTAGGAACATGCTGTAAAACGCTCAAGTCTGAACCCAGCCTCACAGACGTGTGATATTGGATCATGTTCCTCAATAAATAAATGGGCAAATCTAAGGTCTGACTCATTTGTTTGATGTGGTTATCTCTACCTACCTGTAGGACATGTGGAAATCTGATGTAGTTTTAGGTCAACTTTATGCAGAAATAAACATTTGAAGGGTTCACAAACAAGCACCACTGTATGTTTGGCATTTAATTTTTATGTAATTATTGTATTATAATTATATATTATATAGAGATTTAGTTTGAAGTTTATTGATTTACTGTTTGTTCGCTTGTATTTTTAGGTTACAAGAGAAAATAGAGAAGACATATTGCATGAAATCGTGACCTCAATACAAGACTGCTGTACTGGAAAATCCAAATGAGGATTAAACATTGTATTGATGAACACTTGAAATAAACCCGTGATACATAACGTAGTCAAGATCTGTATGGCATTGTCTTCATATCAATCTGTGAAGACAATAGGACACTAAAGGGGGTTTGTTATTACATGGTTGCACTTAAAGGGGTATTAACAATTTTCGTGCTATGGATATGCCATGAATGTCCAAGTGTGAAAAACACCACTTACACCTTAACCCCTTAAGGACGAAGGGCGTACATGTACGCCCTTCGTCCACACTTTAAAGATGGTGCCCGCTCCCGCACGGAGCGGGCGCATGAGCTGCGGGTAAATGCTTGATTCATCAAGCTGACACCCGCAGCTCATGTCCGCGACCGGCAGCGATGCCGATCGCGGACATTTAACCCTCAGATGCCGTGGTCAATCCTGACCACGGCATCTGATCACGCAAAACCGAAAGTTTCACTCGGTTTGCTCCGGCTCCCTGATGGCCACAAGGGGGAGCCGGAGCATGCATGTAGTACCCTAGGTTTCTGTGAATGAAACCTAGGTTACTACACAGTATTCCTATGGAGCCTATGACTGTAATAGGCTCCATAGGAAAATATGATTTTCTCATATATTCCAATGCTATTGCATTGGAATATATGAGAATAGCAATCTGATGATGGCATCTTATAGTTCCCTATAGGAACTATAAGAAAGTAGTAAAAAAAAAAAAAAAGTTTAAAAATAAAAATTAAATAAAAAAATATAAAAATTCAAATCACCCCCTTTCCCCAAAATGAAAATAAAATAAATAAAAAATAAAAAAATTACACATAATGGGTGTCGCAATGTGCGAAAACGCCCATACTATAATAATATTAAAAATATTCACCATACGGTAAACATAAAAATGGAAAGAAAGCGTCCAAATGGCTAATTCGCCATTTTTGGACGCTTCATTTCCGAAAAAAATGAATAAAAAGTGATCAAAACATCATACGCACCCCATAATGGTATCAATTAAAAGTTCAGATTGCCCCGCAAAAAAATGAGCCCCTACACTGCTCCGTACGCATAATTACAAAAAAGTTATAGGGGTCAAAACATGGCGACAAAAAAATAAAATAAAAAAATTCCCACTTTTAATTTTTTTCACTATCAGAACGCAAGAAAAACTATACATATTAGGTATTGCCGGATTCAGTACTGACCTGAAGAATAAAATTAACCAGTCAGTTTTATCGCAAATCGAACGTTGTAATTTAAAAACCCGTAAAACTGTGGTGAAATTGCTTTTTTGCAATTTCACCCCATTTGGAATTTTTTCCCGTTTCCCACTACATCACATGCAAAAATAAATGGTAGCATTAAAAAGTACAACTTGTCCCGTAAAAAATAAACCGTCATATGGCTATGTGAGCGGAAATATAAAAATGTTATGGCTTTTGGAAGGCAGGGAGCGCAAAACAAAACGCAAAATCCCAAAACCCCGGTCCTTAAGGGGTTAAAGGGGATGTATGTTGTTGTTTTTTATTTGTTTATAAAATAGCAAATCATATGGTTTTGTAAGATTTATGCATAGTTGCCATCAGTCCTGAATTTTCAGAAACGGTCCCTGAACATTTGACTTGCCTCGGACCTGAAAACAGGTGGGGCTTATGTAAGCTCTGCTTGTAAATGGACAGTTCAAGTAGTTTTGGGGATGTTCCCGGGGTGAGACCTACTTTTCTGTAATTTACTAACTACGATGTTGGTAAGCATGTTTATGTAATTAAAATGTCTGCGAGCCAGGGAGATAGCCTGTCTGCCCCATAGAATGGCATAGTTCCCAACAGTCCCTGCAAATCTGACCCCCACCCCCGTCCGCCCGCCCGCCTCCCGAGCTGAATATAGGTAGGATTTATGTAAGCCTACCCCCATAAATAGACATTCTGCCTGGTTTGGGGCGTTTCCAGGGCGGGGTCTATTTGTTATGAATTTAACAACTGGAAAGTTGTTAGGTTTGGCAGTGTTGTCATGTTGTCAATAAAGTTGGCTGTTAAAAAGAGACAAAACACATGCTTTTGCCATTCTCGTCCATGTGATATATTTTCCTCGTTAATAAAAAGTTTGATTTGATTCTTTATCTATTTTGTGTGAAAATGTGAAGTGGTTTTAGGTCAAATTTATGCAGAAATATAGACAATTCTGAAGGGTTCACAAACTTCAGGCATAGTGTTGTGGCCTATTCGTGAGGCTGGCAAACGTCAAGACGTAACTGACTGTCACAGTGACATCACCGAGCGTGTGGGCGCAGCGGCTGACTTCAGGTAGGTTTGCCATCCGGCTGGTGTGGTACCGGCAGAGGTATTTTGTTCTGAAAGCGGGTGCCAGTATTATTTATTTATTTATTTCACCCGACTGCTGTAGACCCTGCAGCGCCAAAAAACAGTGGACTCTGGACAATAAGGTTTTTATATTCATGTTGTTGCCCTCGTCATGTGGCTGAGGTAGTAACATAAGGGCATGAACTCCACTGTTAGCTTCCTGCAAAGCACAGAGAGGAGAAGACCGCACATTAGGGTTAGAAGCCAACAGTGTAATGGTTGTATAAAATACAGCGTCATGTACGAGGCGTCTAACCCTAATGTCTGTCCTGTTCACTGTGCTGCGCAGATCTTTGTTGGGTGCTAAGGGTTAGGCCCCATGCATATGACCATATGGCCGCCATGCCCATGTTACACAAAACACGGTCACTGGCCGTGTGAACTCCGTGCTGCATTGTGGACCCATTGACTTAAACGGGTCTGCAATCTGCAACTTACGGCAAAAGGTAGGACATATCTTTTGCGGTGTGGATGGATGGATTGCAAGCCCACGGAAGGGCTTCTGTCTGTTTCTGTGAACTTCTGATCTGTGCCTCCACACCACAAAAGATAGGACATGTCCTACCTTTTGCCGTATGTTGCGGATCTGGGACCCATTCAAGTCCATGGATCCGCAACGCAGCATGGAGTTCTGGTGCCCGTGTTTGCAGTCTGCTACACAGGCATGACAGCCATACGGTCGTCTGAATGGAGCCTTAACGGTATGATGTATGCCTAGAAGCTGCTGTCCATGAAGGCCATCCTACCCTTGGGACCAGAAGGAACGAGCTGCTGTGGACTGCAGAGAGAGGAGCACAATATAACGAAGATTGTGCAGATGACAGACTGGGAGTAACTCCTTGGAAAAGCCCCATCCCACCTTGTTTCTTCCGGTGAGCTTCTCACCCACGTACAGGTAACATGCCCCCTCCTTGGCATTGCCAGCTGCACAGACACACACTCAATTATGTCTAGTTGTAGCTGCAGACTAACTTTTAGGCTGGTACCTAGACTTTTGCAGTACTTGACGATGAGTACTGCTTGAACAAATAGAAACCTGATTGATTGTACAAAGGGGAAAACAGTCGGTAACAGCTGAGCAAGGCAGTGTTGGCTGGGCAGCAGAGCCAGGACCCAGCGGTGCAGAACAGGTAAGTATGCTTCCCTTTGCAGGTCTGGCCAGAGAAGTGAGTCTCCTCAAATCCCCCAAAAGCTGAATCACACCAGCACAACCATGAAGGTGACCTTATTGCTGCGGTGTAGCGTTGCCCTTGGCTTGCAAAACATTGACCCAGTCTGCCATGAAAGACATAGTGTCCCATTGTCATACAGCAACAATTCCAATGAGCGGTCCACTTCCCTTCCATGTACATGACAAAGATCCCACGTCATCGGGTGCTGAAAAGTAGTGGAGTCAACTAAGAGGTACAGTGGCGACTGCCTTGGCACAAATCTGTCCAAGTGGGAGGAGTCCAGTGGCACACAAGTGGATTACTGGGCGAGTATTGTTGTTTCCTGCACACACATTCTGTTATGGATGACTTTCGATGGAGTAGAAGATGAGGATAAATAGATGGAGCAGGAGAAGCAGTAGCTGATGATGTTGACAATAAAGATGGCCACAACGCCCTGATCTGACACACCCCAACAAGTTTGCACGTTTGGCAGATGAGGGGGATGGCAGCTCAGGGACAGCACCGCTGCAGCCAGACACTTCCTCTGCCGGTCAGGGGAATGTCAGCTCCAGTAAGCAGGGGACCAGGAGAGCAGGGCAGGCCAGACAGGTGCTGGTAGTGGGAGACTCAATTATTAGGGGAACAGATAGGGCGATCTGTCACAAAGATCGTGATCGCCGAACAGTGTGCTGTCTTCCTGGCGCTAGAGTTCGACACATCGCAGATCGGGTTGACAGATTACTGGGAGGGGCTGGAGAAGATCCAGCGGTCATGGTCCATATAGGAACCAATGACAAAGTTAGAGGAAGGTGGAGCGTCCTTAAAAATGATTTCAGGGATTTAGGTCAAAAGCTTAGGGCAAGGACCTCAAAGGTAGTATTTTCCGAAATACTGCCTGTACCACGGGCCACACAAGAGAGGCAGCGGGAGATTAGAGAGGTTAACAAGTGGCTCAAGAACTGGTGTAGGAAGCAGGGTTTTGGGTTCATGGAGAACTGGGCCGACTTTGCTATCGGCTACAGGCTCTATCGTAGGGACGGGCTGCACCTCAATGGGGAAGGGGCAGCCGTGTTGGGGAGAAAGATGGCTAGAAGGTTGGAGGAGTGTTTAAACTAGGGACTGGGGAGAGAGAAATTACATTATAGGAGGGGAAGATAGTGCAGATAGAGACCGGGGGCAAGGTAGTGGGACTGGGGGAGAAATGGAAGGAGGGACTAGAAAAGTTCAGAAGGAAAGGTGTAGGGCAAAAATATGCATAAACCTCTCAAACGTATGTATACTAATGCCAGAAGCCTGACTAATAAAACTGGGGAACTGGAATTAGTGATGTGTGAGGAGGATTATGACATAGTGGGAATAACTGAGACATGGCTGGATGATAGCTATGACTGGGCAGTTAATGTACAAGGTTACAATCTGTTCAGAAAGGATCATCAAAACCGGAGAGGGGGAGGGATCTGCCTTTACATAAAGTCCTGTCTAAAGCCCACACTCCGGGAAGACATCTGTGAGGGACACGAAAATGTGGAGTCATTGTGGGTGGAGATAAATGGAGCCAAAACAATAATAAATTACTAATAGGAGTTTACTATAAACCACCTAATATACCAGAGTCCGCAGAAAATCTATTACTAAACAAGATAAACAAGGCGGCAAACCATAATCAGGTGGTTATTATGGGGACTTCAACTACCCAGATATAGACTGGGAAACTGAGAGCTGTACATCCCATAAAGGAAACAGGTTCTTGGCAATAGCCAAAGACAATTACCTTTCCCAAATGGTTCAGGACCCAACTAGAGGGACGGCCATACTGGACTTAGTATTAACCAATAGACCTGATAGAACAACAGACGTGCAGGTCGGGGGACACCTGGGAAATAGTGACCATAAAGTAATAACCTTCCAATTATCCTTCAAACGAGAGTTTCTACAGGGAGGAACAAGAATACCGGACTTCAAAAAGCAAAATTTAGCCAACTAAGAGAGGCCATAGGCCCAATTAACTGGGACATAGTCCTCAAAAATAAAAATACAACCACAAAATGGGAGATTTTTAAAAGCATTGTAACATCAAATTGTGATCGATGCATACCTTATAGAAATAAAAGGCTAAGAAATAAGAAGAAACCAATGTGGATAAATAGAACCGTAAAAAAGCAATAAATGACAAAAAGAAAGCATATAAATCACTAAAACAGGAGGGGAGCCAGGAAGCACTGATAAACTATAAGGAAAAAAATAGAATATGTAAAAAATTAATAAAAACTGCCAAACTAGAGACCGAGAGATTAATTGCCAAAGAGAGCAAAACTAACCCTAAAATGTTTTTCAATTATAAAAATGGTAAAAAATATAAACCTGAAGGAGTCGGCCCTCTACATAGCAATGAGGGGGGAGTTGCAGAAAGCGATGAGGATAAAGTCAAGCTATTAAATATTTTCTTCACCACTGTTTTCACTGAGGAAAATAAACTGTCAGATGAAATGCAAAATGTAAAAGTAAATCCCCCATTAAAAGTGCCCTGTCTGACCCAGGAAGAAGTACAGCAGCGACTTAAAAAGATTAAAATAGGCAAATCGCCAGGACCGGATGGCATACACCCCCGTATCCTAAGGGAATTAAGTGATGTCCTAGCCAGACCCTTATTTTTGATATTCACGGACTCCATACTGACAGGGAATGTTCCACCAGACTGGCGTATAGCAAATGTGGTGCCAATATTCAAAAAGGGTCCAAAAACAGAGCCTGGAAATTATAGGCCGGTAAGTTTAACATCTGTTGTGGGTAAACTGTTTGAAGGTTTTGTAAGAGATGCTATCTTGGAGTATCTCAATGAAAATAAGCAAATTACACCATATCAGCATGGCTTCATGAGGGATCGGTCATGTCAAACTAATTTAATCAGTTTCTATGAGGAGGTAAGTTCTAGACTTGACAGCGGCGAATCAATGGATGTCGTATATCTGGACTTCTCCAAAGCATTTGACACTGTACCTCATAAAAGGTTAGTATATAAAATGAGAACACTTGGACTAGGCGAAAATATCTGTATGTGGGTAAGTAACTGGCTCAGTAATAGAAAACAGAGGGTGGTTATTAACGGTACACACTCAGATTGGGTCACTGTCACTAGTGGGGTACCTCAGGGGTCAGTACTGGAGGGGTCACTGTCACTAGTGGGGTACCTCAGGGGTCAGTATTGGGCCCTATTCTCTTCAATATATTTATTAATGATCTTGTAGAAGGCCTGCACAGTAATATATCAATTTTTGCAGATGACACTAAACTGTGTAAAGTAATTAACACTAAAGAGGACAGTTTTCTGCTACAGAGGGATCTGGATAGATTGGAGGCTTGGGCAGAGAAATGGCAGATGAGGTTTAACACTGACAAATGTAAAGTTATGCACATGGGAAGGAATAATGCAAGTCACCCGTACATACTAAATGGTAAAACATTCAGTAACACTGACATGGAAAAGGATCTAGGAATTTTAATAAATAACAAACTAAGCTGTAAAACCAGTGTCAGGCAGCTACTGCCACGGCCAATAAGATAATGGGTTGCATCAAAAGGGGCATAGATGCCCGTGATGAAAATATAGTCTTACCACTTTACACATCACTGGTCAGACCACACATGGAGTACTGTGTACAGTTCTGGGCTCCTGTGAACAAGGCAGACATAGCAGAGCTGGAGAGGGTTCAGAGGAGGGCAACTAAAGTAATAACTGGAATGGGGCAACTACAGTACCCTGAAAGGGTATCAAAATTAGGGTTATTCACTCTAGAAAAAAGACGACTGAGGGGAGATCTAATAACTATGTATAAATATATCAGGGGTCAGTACAAAGATCTCTCCCATCATCTATTTATCCCCAGGACTGTGACTGTGACGAGGGGACATCCTCTGCGTCTGGAGGAAAGAAGGTTTGTACACAAACATAGAAAAGGATTCTTCACTGTAAGAGCAGTGAGACTATGGAACTCTCTGCCTGAGGAGGTGGTGATGGTGAGTACAATAAAGGAATTCAAGAGGGGCCTGGATGTATTTCTGGAGCGTAATAATATTTCAGGCTATAGCTACTAGAGAGGGTCGTTGATCCAGGGAGTTATTCTGACTGCCTGATTGGAGTCGGGAAGGAATTTTTCCCCTTAAGTGGGAAAATTGGCTCTACCTCACAGGGGTTTTTGCCTTCCTCTGGATCAACTTGCAGGAAACAGGTCGAACTGGATGGACAAATGTCTTTTTCGGCCTTATATACTATGTTACTATGTTACTATGTAACACTGTACCACTTGTGGAGGTGCCCTGGCTACTACAATGATGACAGGAAGAAGGTGGACAGTCTTGTTCACATTTCTACCCAGTTTAATTTTTCCACGTTAATAGGTGATTCCACCTCATGTGCAGAAGGAAAGCTGTAGTTTCTACATTTGTATTTGAACAGACGTCTTCTCTTCTGCCTGAGGAGCTAGCACATTATGATGTTTTTTTCAGCTGGCCCCCTAGAGAAAAATTCCTACATGGGAATTACCCACACAGAGCCACCACCAGCTACATCCACAATTTTACTGCCGCCTCCGTTACAACCACCCAAGTTGCCCCTCGGTCTCACAGCTTTTGAAACTGCTACAAGAGTAGCAGCAGCATCACCTCCTCCCAAGCTGACCACTGTAAATGAAGATCTTTGGTCACCTCAATCCCCCCAAAAAGTTTAAAAAAGTGATCAAAAGCCCACATGTGCCCCAAAATGGTACCAATAAAAACTACAGCTTGCCCCACAAATATCAAGCTCTCAAACAGCTCTGTAGACTGAAATATAAAAAGTTATGGCTGTTAGTAAATGACGATGCAAATCATTTTGTTAAAGGATTTTTTTTTTTAAAGTAGTAAAACATAATAAAATTTAAATACCTTTGGTGTCGGCATAATCATACTAATAAATAGGACGGTGGTCATGTCATTTCTAGTGCACAATCAATGCCATAAAAACAAAACCACAAAAATATTGAATTTTCTTTTTCATGGAGGTAGGTGATAACTGTCGTCGGCTATTTCTGGCCCCATCCCATTCTGCAGCCTTGTTCATTTTGGGGGCCCTGCAGTGTATGAGGCTCCCATTCTCTTGATCATTGGGGACCCCAACTGACGTAATAGTTTACCCCCTATGCTCTGGATATGTTCCTACTATGATGAACAGATAGGTGGGCATTTATTATTTGTATCACACCACTTTTTGGGGTAAAGGGGTTTTGCGGCCGAATTTGCAATTTTTCCGAGGTGCCGGAAAAAGGGAGCGGGGAAGAGGGCCAGCCGGTCCGCCTCATTCACCATTTACCACGCCAGCGTGAAATGATTGCTTTGGAAGCTCCCTGGCCTCTGTTAACCCCTGCAAACTGGATGAAGAGACGATTTGTCTTCCTAATTGATTTTGTGGCTTCCAGGTAGGCGAGGATGCATCTCCTTACGTCAAGATTGTGGAACTTAGCTTCATTGTCTGACTTGGCCTGTGGACAGAATGTGGGAAGTAAGATTTCTTGGTCACAATGAAACCTGGAAAAAACCTTTGGCAAGTATGAGGGTTCGTGACGTAGAATAATTCTATCATCTAGAATAGTGAGATAGGGCGGTCGACAGGACAGAGCTTGAATTTCCCCCACTCTTCTAGCGGAAGTAATCGCTATAAGAAAGGCCGCTTTTGAGAGAGCAGACCAAGGGGATATCCGAGATCGGCTCAAACGGAGGACCTGTAAGGACAGAGAGGACTAAATTTAGGTCCCAGGGGGAAACCGTGGATCTGACAGTAGGTCTTAGTCTAGTTGCACCCTTAAAAAAACGTTTAATTAATGGCATTTCTGCTATTTTTTCGTCAAGAAAAGTACTGAGAGCTGCCACTTGAACTGTAAGGGTACTGACCCGGAGACCGTCTTCTAGGCCCTTTTGCAGGAATTCTAGGATAATGTTTAAATCTGTTGTTTTGGAAGGATCCCATGAAGCCTGTGAAAAACGAAGAAAAGTGTTCCAAACTCTCTGATAAATTTTAGCAGTAACAGGCTTGCGCCTGTTCAGAATTGTGTGTATTACCGTGTCAGAAAGACCCCTGGCTTTTAGGATGCTACGTTCAGTCACCAAGCCGTCAGATTCAGCTGATGGATTTTTGGGTGCTGGACTGGACCCTGTAGCAGCAGGTCTGGGATCTGGGGAAGTTGCCAGTAGTTCCCTTTGACATCCTCAGTAACAAAGGAAACCAAGTCCTTTTTGGCCAGGAGGGTGCTATCAGGATAGCGTCGCACTTGTCTTTCACAATCTTTGTTAGTGTCTTCGGAATCAGGGAAAAGGGAGGGAATGCATACAGCAGACCTTTCGGCCAAGGCCCCGAGAAGGCGTCCACTCTCAGTGGGTAGTCCTGATAAGAAAGGGAAAAGAATTGTTTTGTCGGAACATTTGTTCTCGATGCAAAAAGATCCAGAATTGGAACTCCCCATTTTTTGGTTATCTCCAAAAAGATTATTCTGTTTAGGGACCATTCGCTTGATCTCAATGGACTTCTGCTGAGGTAATCGGCAAGGATGTTTTCCTTCCCTTTCACATGGATCGCTGATATGGACAATATCTGGTCTCGTGCCCAGGAGAATAGACGGGATGCTGTCTGACTTAGGACTTTGCTCCTTGTACCCCCCTGTTTGTTCATGTAAGCAACAGTTGTACTGTTGTCTGTTAGGATTTTCACATTTTTGTGGTGAACCGATGATTGAAAAGCTTTTAACGCCAGAAACACCGCCCGAAGTTCTTTCGCGTTGGAGGATAGAGGAAGGTTGTTGGGTCCCCATCTCCCTTGGACAATTTGGCCTCCACAGTGAGCCCCCCAACCTGCTCCGCTTGCATCGGTTGTGATCACCACTATCTCTGACGGTCTACACTGGACTCCCTGATTCAGGTTCTCTCTTCTTTGCCACCAATTTAAAGTCAGCTTCACCTGTAGAGCAGCGTTTCTCAAATAGTGGGGGGCGCGAGGCTCCGTAAAGGGGGGCTCCAGGTGACAGGAGATGAACGCTTCCACTGTGGAAGCGTTCATCTCCATAGTGATCTGTATCGCCGTCCTCTGGACAGCGATACAGATCGCTGTGCTGTGCGGCAGGGGAGAGAGAGGCGTCTTCCTCCCCTGCTCCTCTGATAGGCTGCGGGCCTTGTGCCGGCAGCCTATCAGAGCGGTTCAGGCGGCGCGATGACGTCATCGCGCCGCCTGAGCAGAGTGCAGAGCGGGACACAGGCCGGAAGAGGCCTGCATCCAGCGCTCCAGGGAGGTAAGTATTGGGTGGGTGGGGGACCCTGGACCCTGTTGGCGGGGAGAGAGCCTGCACATGATTTGGGGGAGGGGTTAATGTAGCCTGCACATGATTGGGGGTTAATGGAGCCTGCACATGATTTGGAGGGGGGTTAATGGAGCCTGCACATGATTTGGGGGAGGGGGTTAATGGAGCCTGCACATGATTTGGGGGGTTGGGGGTTAATGGCCCTCACCTGTGGGGAGATTGGTGTACTTATAACAATTTTATAGACAAATGATACTATTTAAAGTCGCGTGGGGCGCAAAATGTTTTCTTCTTCCTAGGGGGCATGACAGAAAATAATTGAGAAGCACTGCTGTAGAGCAAGGTAAACTCTTTTGTCTAAGAAAAGGGGGCTCTTGTTCCAGGAGGATAGGAGAAAATTTTGAAGTGGTCTGCTGTGACACTGAGCCCACTTTACTGCCGGGATGCAGGAGGGCATTAGACCTAGAATGACCATGATCTGCCTATATGATACTTTGCGGAGACGACTGAAGGAACGGATCCTGGTAATTAGATCTTTGATCTTGGATTCTGGTAGAAAGGATGTCATCTGCTTTGAGTCTAGGATTATGCCTAGGAAGGTTCTCTTCTGAGATGGCACCATGTTTGACTCTTCTAGATTTATTTTCCAGCCCAGAGAGAAGAGTGTGTTTGTTACCAATGAGATATTTTTCTGGAGACTTTCTGGTGATGGGGTTGCTAGCAGGAAATCGTCTAAATACGGGATGAAGACAATTTCTTGTTGATGAAGGTATGCAGTGATGGGGCTGCTAGCAGGAAATCGTCTAAATACGGGATGAAGACAATTTCTTGTTGATGAAGGTATGCAGAAACTTCTGCCATTATCTTTGTAAAGATGCGTGGGCCTGATGAAAGACCGAACGGCAGGACTCTGAACTGTAGATGAGATATCTGGTCCTGAAGAAACGCTGCAAAACGTAGGTATTTTTGATGATTTGAGTAGATGGGTACGTGATAATAGCCATCTGCCAAGTCTAGATATGCCATGAAACAATTTTGGAATAACAGATTGATGGCGGAGTTGATCGTTTCCATCTTGAATTTTTTGTATGTGAGGTGTCTGTTCGGGTCTCTCAGGTTTATGATAGCTCTGTGGGAACCGTTGTTTTTTTTTACCAAAAATATTGGGGAATAGAAGCCCTCTTCTAGTTGATCTGGAGGAACTGGGATGACAGCTTGTTTCTCTAGAAGGATCCGAATCTGGGATTCCAGGAGCATCTGGTTGGGTTCGGCCAACTTTCTGTTTATTAGAAATCTTCTTGGTGGGGGAGACGAAAATTCTATTTTGTATCCTGATTCGATTGAATCGAGAACCCAGGGTGAGTTGGTAATTTTTTTCCATTCTGGGAAAAACTGCTGAAGTCTTCCGCCCACCGGACATCTGGCGTCATTGAGAAGTTTGCTTGGCAGACTTATCTGGGTTAAACAAGAATCCTCTTCCTCTGCCTTTAGAGGAGTGCCATGAACCTGAACCTTCTTTTCTTTTTTGATCGGGTCTATTCTTTTTCTGGGAGCAAAAGGGTTGGCGGTTTCTGAAAAAATTTCTGTCCGGTCGGATGCTTTATCCAGAATGTCATCCAGGACGGACCCGAATAGCCTGTCTCCTTCGCAAGGGATGCTACAGAGTTTGTTTTTCGAAGTATTGTCCCCCGACCAGGATCTGAGCCAGACGGATCTTCTAGCAGCATTTGACAGTGCCGCAGACCTTGTGGATAATTTGACCAAATCCGCTGAAGCATCGGCAAGGAAATTTGTGGCTTGTTTCAAAACTGGGAGTTAGGCCAGAATATCCTCATAGGGAGTGCCTGCCATCAAATGTTCTTCCAATTGGGTTAGCCATAGGGCCAGAGTCCTGGCTGCGCAAGTTGCCGCAATAGCAGGAGGTACAAGGTCTTAGCATGAAGGTACAAGTGTCCCAGGATTTTTTAAGGATGGACTAACATTTTTTGTCCATAGGGTCTCTAAACAAGCCGATATCCTCAAATTGAAGGGAGGATATTTTAGATATCCTTGCCACTGGTGCATCTACCCGGGGGGTCCTATCCCAATGGGCTAAATCCATTTCACTAAAAGGGTATTTTTTCTTAAAGACTCTGGACACTCCCAATCTTTTTTCTGGGTCTTTCCATTCACCCGAAATTAATTTCTTAATGTTCTCATGAACTGGAAAAACTCTTCTTTTCTTGTCAGCCAACCCCCTGAACATCAAGTCCTGGATGGACTGTGGTTCTCTAGTGAGTTCTATGTTCATCGTTGCTCGGATAGTCTTGAGGAGGGAGTCAGTGTCCTCAATAGAGCATAGGGGTTTGCCTGAAATATCCTCTGAGAAAGAAGAGTCTGCATCAGAGGATATTTTGCCTTCATCTGAGTCCAGATTCAGGTCCTGGGAGAATTCTAAGACAGGTGTTGAGGCTGAAGTAGAAGGGCCTAAGGGAAGAGTCGAGATTTTTGATTCTACAGCAGAACTGACTTCTTCCTTGATGATGGCTCTTAGGCTATCCACAAAAGATGGAGTCTCCTCTACCATTACTTTTCAATACATTTGGGGCATAGAGGCTTTTTGTGATGACCCGCTAAATGCTTTTTACAGATGCCACATTTCTTTTTGGCTGAAGGTTCCCGGTCCTGCTGGATTTCCCCTACAATAATAGAGAAAAAAGGGGAGCTTCACTATAAGCCTAAGCAGGCTTCAAATGAGGGGGGAACCTTTACCAGACAGACCCCCGTGTCCACAGCAGGGGAGTAGTGCAGAACAGCCAAACAAAAAAATGACTCCCATGGAGGAGGCTTACCGGGCTGGGGGCCTTGAGAGGCTCTGTGGACGTCTCTGTTGGAGTAGACATGATTTTGCTCCAAAAACCCGCTCTGCACACACCCAGGACAGAAAGGCCGGCATTTTTAAATCTACTTCCGGGTCACGAGATCCCACGCTGACGTCAGCGTGCGCGCACCCACGTGACCGCTATCGCGGGACTACGCCCCCGGAAGTCCCGTATATACACGGCCGCCTCTACACAGCTCCCGGGGGAAGCTGAAAGCCCGGGTTGCCTGGGATGCCACAGGGCTTATACCTGGACGCCGGAAGGGCCCCTATCTTTGCCCCGCGACCCGGCGCCCTGCAACAGCCCTCCTAACCAACCAGTTAGGGACTGCATGGAGGGGGAAGAAGATCCGGGACCCCTTAGGCTGCGCATGGAAAAATCGGTGTAGAGCAGGAAAAGATCCCTGCTCCGTTCTCCACTTCGTCCCGAGGGACAGGAAACAACTGGAGGAGGTAAAGGGGAGGAGGCTTTTAAAGGTTAGTTCTCCACGTTGTTTCCTGTCCCTGGGGAGGCGGGGTATCCTCCTGCTCAATGCCGTTGGGGAGGCGTATGGAAAAATGATCTTAACCTACACCAATAAGGGAGCTGGCGTAATTTAAAGCATGTGAGACGGCCGGCAGCACTAAGCGCCAAAGTTATGAAGAGGCCTGCACTTCTACAAGAAATCTGCACCAAAACCGCTCATAAGTCCGCCATATTTATCATGGTTTTAATGCAATCTTTGTGCAGTTTGGATGGGGTTTTTAGTGCGGATTTGCTGCTCCATCGCAGCCTAGGGGAAAAACACTCTACAGAAGGTGGGAATGGCACAAAAATTACCATGTTGCAGATTAAAAATCCGCTCAACAAGTCAGTTTCCGCTCCTAAGAAAAAGCAAAGCAACCATGAGATTGGTCAAATCTCCTTCACTTTGCTGGTACTGCATTACGCTTTGGTTTTTCTGCACGAAATCCACTGAGAAATATGCACATAATCCGTATTGTGTGCAGCCCCTTTAGGCAGCTGTTCCCACAATGAGGCCACACGAGCAAGTTTTCTGTACAGGTGCAATGCATGAATTAAATGCACTGAATCCTGACCCATTCAATTCTATAGGTCTGTGTATATGAGCATTGTTTTCACTCATCATCTCTGCGTTACGTAAAAATCGCAGAGATGATGAGTGCATTTTTCAAGCAGCGCTGGCCCCATAGAAGTGAAGGGGCTTCCGTGAAAAACGCATTGCACCCGGATGCAATGCATTTTTCACTAATGATTGCTAGGAGATTGTTTGTTATTGTTATTCTTCAGTTTTTTTAACGTGTGTGAAAACGCATCAAAACTGATCCGCGTGAAATAAAACTGAAACACTGAACACAATCTTTGACAAAACTAACCACATGTGTATTCAAAACCATCAGTTTTTAACTGAACAGATACAATCCAGATCATGCGTGAGGGCCTGAAGCTCCACACCTGCCACATTTCTTACAATCTGAACATTACAATGGTTTCTCTCCTGTGTGAGTTCTCCAGTGTTTATCAAGAACGGATTTTCTACTAAAACATTCCCCACATTCTGAACATTGAAATGGCTTCTCTCCTGTGTGAGTTCTCCGATGATTAAGCAGAGTAGACTTATGGGCAAAACATGTTCCACAATCTGAGCATGAAAACGGCTTCTCTCCTGTGTGAATTCTTAGATGTTCCACAAGATTTGATTTCTGGCTAAAACCTTTCCCACATTCAGGACATACAAATGGGTTATCTCCTGTGTGAGTTCTCTGATGTCTATCAAAATCAGATTTTTGAATAAAACTTTTCCCACATTCTGAACATAGAAAAGGTTTCTCCCTGTGTGAGTTCTCTGATGTCTATCAAAATCAGATTTTTGAATAAAACTTTTCCCACATTCTGAACATTGAAAAGGCTTCTCTCCTGTGTGAGTTCTCAGATGTCTATCAAAATCAGATTTTTGAATAAAACTTTTCCACATTCTGAACAGGAATACGGCTTCTCTCCTGTGTGAATTATCTGATGTTTAAGTAGATTGAATTTCCTTGTAAATGATTTTCCACATTTTGAGCATGAAAATGACCCTTTATCTCTGTGATTTCTCTCATGCGAAGAAAGATTAGATTTCTTTTTAAACTGTTTCCCATTTGAAATTATTTCCTCCCATTTATGTCTATGTATTTGTTGACCAATCAGTGATTGATTATATAAAGGTTCAGTGTGACCAGCGGTATCGATGGATAGATCTCTGCTGTGAAGGACTGAGGGTACATTAGGAGTTACTGAATTATCTTGTGTGGTATTGTTATCTTCTGCTTCATGATAGGAAGATAAATGGAGATGTCCATGGGAGTCGCTCATCCCGTCTTCACCTGGAAAATGAAACAAATGTTCTTAATTTCCCAGATAAAGTAATTCGCCTTTTTTTTATTAATCATTAAAGCTTTTTGAGACAATAGCAAACCAGGATGTAGGAGATGTAAGAAAACCAGATATTGTACAATTTCAGTAATTAAATCATATATACTGGTAAAAAAAGGAAGAAAGACCATAGAAAACACCAATTTTTCAAGAACCATTTTGGGCAAAATTTGAGAATTTTCACCTTTACACCAGACTTGCCACTCTTTGTGGTCTACACTGCCAACAGATCTAGATTTCAGTGTGTGGTGTACATCCCTCCTGAGTTGTGACAAAATGATTAAGAGACATAGGCCCCTTAGGAATCACGGTTGGTTTTATGGTAGCAGACTTTGCACTCAGGCCAGTGTATGAAGCGCTAGTCTTAGAATTTTTTCTCAGAAAATAAAACCTTGTAGAGATAGAGATTCTATCCAGACCATACAACATTGTAAAGTTTAAAAACATTCAAGAAAGTCCATAAAAATGGTACAGTATATAATAGATAGGAGTGGGAGCAAATGCTGCATGGTGTCCTGAATACAGAGAGAGGCCAATCATCAAACCTATTCTTAGGCCCTTTCACACGGGCGCGATTTCCGTGAGGGTGCAATGCGTGATGTGAACGCATTGCACCCGCACTGAATCCGGACCCATTCATTTCAATGGGGCTGTGTACATGAGCCGTGATTTTCCCGCATCACTTTTGCGTTGCGTGAAAATCGCAGCGTGTTCTATATTCTGCGTTTTTCACGCAACGCAGGCCCCATGATGGAAGCCGGTGATTAGACCATGTGACCCAGTGACATCACTGAAGGTCCTTCACCCCCCGCCCAACTGAAGACAGAACAGGAGACCGGCAGCTACGCGATCAAATGGAGGAGGTGAGTTCGTTTTTTTTATTATTTTTAACCCTCTATTGCCCTTTTTACTTTGCATTCTCTATTGAGAATGCTATTATTTTCCATTATAACTATGTTATAAGGGAAAATAATAAAATACACAGAATACTCAACCCGAAACCGGACTTCAGTGATGGAGTCCAGCTTCGGGTCTGGGTACCAACCATGCCGATTTTTCGCACGCGCATGCAAAACGCATTAAAACGATTTGCACTCACGCAGAAAAATCGATTATTTTCCCGCAGCGCACCCGCCTCTTATCCGGGCGTCAAACATGACGCCCGTGTGAAAGAGGCCTTACAGCCCGGGGTGGATTTTAGAGTCTAGGCTGCTTAGAATTGGTGGACATTCCTCCCAGGGGTGGGCTGACCATTGACTCTACAATGACAAACCCCATCGGGCCCTTTGTATTATGATATCAAGCACCACCTGCAGGGTACGCTTTGTCAATATCAGTTTTCCTGGTGTTCTCTTTTCATGTTTCACTAGTGTCGTCTGATGGGAAATGTTTCAATGTAACTTGTATTTTAGTAATTAAAATCTCTGCTCTTTCTGAGCTAAATATTCAAGTGGGCGGTCCTATCAATGATTGACAGCTATCTATATATACACACTTATAGAGGGGAAGCTGCCCACCCACTTGGCCGCTAAGCTCAGAAAGAGCAGAGATTTTAATTAATAAACTAAAGGTTATGATTAGAGTTGAGCGAACTTGTGTTTTAAGTTTGGCGTCCAAGGTTCGGGTTGGGGTTATCGTAGCATCCCGTTATGGATTCCGCTACCAAGGACCATAACGGCATTTGGAACACGGGGTGAAGGACCTAGGGTGGCGTCACCGTCATGTGATCAGTGCAGGGCGTGGCTCAGTACTGGATTGGATAAGAGGTCGTGGGCTACCACCTCTTATCTAATCCAGTACTGAGCCACGCCCTGCACTGATCACATGACGATGACGTCACCCCAGATCCTTAGTGTTGTCCAAGGTTCGGGTTCATTGAAGAATCCCTTATGGATTCCAAATGCCGTTATGGTCCTTGGTAGCGGAATCCATAACGGATGCTTCGATAACCCCAACCCAAACTTTGGACGCCGAACTTAAAATACAAGTTCGCTCAACTCTAGTTATGATGAATCCCGCTTCATGGTGACAGGTTCCCTTTAATATAAAATTACATTTTTAAGGACACATTACCTTTAAATCTATGTCTAATGACAGAAAACAATACAATAACTACAACGTCCCGTGGTCATGGAGCTAATCACCAGCTCAGCATGCAACCTGCAACATGAAGGATACACGACGGGGAGTTTAAAAATACATATAAAAGACGACATCTCTCTGACGTCCTAAATATGGAAGGAGAAAAATGTCTCTGCACATTTTACACAAATTCATCATGAGGACATTTTGTCTTTCTCCCTTAAGGGTGTGAAGGGTCTACAGACAAAAATTAATTATGAGAAATTCTGGATGATTGTTTTAACTATTCCCATTCCACATGGTCTCAGTCGAAGACTAGGTTCTATCCAAAATTATCTATTGACATCTACTTATTCCTTACTGATACACTATACAGGTCATTAACTAAAGACCCTTGTTTCACATGCCAGTCTTAGGAGAAACCACCCGGGGCACACATATTCTGTTGTCTGGGCACCAGAGCTAAAATCTACATGTGTATATCTAACTTCCCATTTGGACTACATAATTATTGTATCCATAGAGTGCAAACTTGCTTTCAGTTTATTGCTCGTAGAGGTCACGTGACAGCTTGGGATGGTGTTTGTATATGTTTATACACAATAAAAGGTCTCCTCTTACCCGGTGATGTGAGGGGCTGGTGATTCTCCATCATGACGTCCTTGTACAGATCCTTGTGTCCTTCTAAATACTCCCACTCCTCCATGGAGAAATAGACAGCGACATCCTGACACCTTATAGGAACCTGACAACACAAGGACACAGACATTACCAGACCCCTCCCTTGGCGTTATTGTATAATGTCCCAGCATTCCCAGCAGCGCTCACCTCTCCGCTCAGCAGCTCAGTGATCCTGGTGGTAAGTTCTAGGATTTTCTGCTCATGTATCAGGGAATGAGGTGGAGGCTCGGTGATGGGGCTCTGGGTCCTGCTCCATCCTCCTGACACACGGGGTGTCACACACTCACCAGACGACTTCTTCACTACTGTGTAATCCTGTGTACGGGGAGACGCCGATCACTACAGAGATTCTAAGAATCCTTCACCTTTCCAGACATTTCCCTGGTTTATTACTAGAGATAAGAGTGATGTCATGTGAGACTCTCACCTCTCCAGTTATCAAGGAGATGATCTCCAGGGTGAGGTCTAATATCCTCGCAGCCATGTGGTCTCTGTCTTTGTCAGCCAGGTAGGGAATCTGATGTTAACCCTCCGTCAACCTTACTGGACGTGACGCGCTGTAGGACCTTTGAGGACATCACATTCATGTGATCAGTTACATGTTAGTATCTATAGGACCTTTGATGATGTCACAGTCACGTGATCAGTTACTTGCTAGTATCTGTAGGACCTTTGATGATGTCATAGTCATGTGATCAATTACATGCTAGGGGTTGTAGGACCTTTGATGATGTCACAGTCATGTGATCAGTTACGTCACACACGACCATTACAGGACAGTGCTTTACGTGTGTATTCAGGTGAAGGTTTACACATGGGACTGTATGGTAAAGAGGGAGAAGGGATGGATTTCGAGGAAACTGTTTTACATGGGACAACTGGAGGGGGCTGAAGTGGAGTTTTTTCATAGGACTGTGTGTCGGAGGGATTGAGGCTTTTTTGTGAGCCCGATCATTTGGTTCATTTCAGTAAGAAGATCCGGCTCTTCCCGATCCCAAACATCTCTTTATTTAACAGGAAACTCTCTCATTTTAACTCTTTAAGGATGTGAACCAGTTTGGTACTTAAAACTCAGCGTCCCTCTTTCGCACCCCAATAATCTGCCTCTATTGCTGCAGACCTCCCAAGTGTCCCTCTTTTTGACCCAAGTCCCTCCGTCCCTCTTTGCTTCTTAAATGTCCCTCTTTTTGATTTGTGGTATAGATTTGCATTATTACATTTACCATATTGACCCAGGAAGTGTTTGCCCGGTTCCTCTTTGTATATTAGAGCCCGTCTTGTACCTTTTATTAAATTATTTCTAAAATAAACCATAAATCACCACATCAATAGCACTATAGTTACACTCTTACTTCTGGCACTTGTCATGCTCCATATATGTTATTTAAATAATGAAAGTCACGGTGTAGCCAGAACATATGCCCAGGATTTTGAAGAGAAGTGGGGTCCATGGTGAAGTCAGGTCTCCTGTCCCTGCTTGTCCCTTCACTACCCCTACCTACAAGGGACGAACGGGCGACCCCACTTCTCGGTGGCTAAGCCTTCAATGCCCCTCTCTCTAGTCCTATCAATTGTGCCCAACTTGTTACTTGGATCACCAGATTAGCTAGACGTCCTGACGCGTTTCTCCAGTGCCTAGGACAGGCATCCTCAAACTGCGACCCTCCAGCTGTTGTAAAACTACAACTCCCACAATGCCCTGCTGTAGGCTGATACCTGTGGGCTGTTCAGGCATGCTGGGAGTTGTAGTTTTGCAACAGCTGGAGGGCCGCAGTTTGAGGATGCCTGGCCTAGGATATACCGTTTTTTTAAGGGACCTTGAATTAGCTAGGTTAAATAGACAATACTGTGACGAAATCTACTGGCCACCTCAGATGGAAAATGGTGTGCCCATCCCACCTTGTTTCTTCCAGTGGGCTTCTCACCCACGTACAGGTAACATGTCCACCCTCCTTGGCTTTGCCAGCTGCACAGACATATGCTCAAACTTGTCTAGGTGTAGCTTCAGACTAACTCTTAGGCCCCTTTCACACGGGCGTGATTTCCGCGCGGGTGCAATGCGTGAGGTGAACGACCTTCAGTGATGTCACTGGGTCACATGGTCCAATCACCTGCTTCCATCATGGAAGCCGGTGATTGGACCATGTGACTCAGTGACATCACTGAAGTCCTTCACCCTCCTGCTGAAGACAGAACAGGAGACCAGCAGCTACGCGATCAAATGGAGTAGGTGAGTTTGTTTTTTATTATTTTTAACCCTCTATTGCCCTTTTTACTTTGCATTCTCTATTGAGAATGCTATTATTTTCCTTTATAACTATGTTATAAGGGAAAATAATAAAATATACAGAATACTCAACCCGAAACCGGACTTCAGTGACGAAGTCCGGCTTCGGGTCTGGGTACCAAACATGCCGATTTTTCCCACGCGCGTGCAAAACGCATTAAAATGCTTTGCACTCGCTCAGAAAAATCGCGCATTTTCCCGCAACGCACCCGCCTCTTATGAAAGAGGCCTTAGGCTGGTATCTAGACTTTTTGTAGTACTTGACGATGAGTACTGATTGAACAAATAGAAACCTTCTGGTTGATGGTACAATGTGGGAAACAGCTGGTAACAGGTAGATAGGTAATAGGGAAAGTTGTTCAGCCTGAGAATAGTAATTAAATAGCAAAAAGAACTGTAATTGGAGAAACACTTTAGAGCGAGGACAAACAGTCCAGCTAGCTGTATGCAGCAGTCCACCCCCATCCTTGACGGGTCTGGTGCAGCCAGAATGACTGGCCTTCCTGCACACACATTCTGTTATGGATGGCTGTTGGTGGAGTAAAAAATGAGGAGAAATAGATGGAGCAGGAGAAGCAGTAGCTAAAATGATGACAGGAAGGAGGACAGTCTTGTTCACATTGCTGGCCAGTTCAATTTTTCGACGTGAATAGGTGATTCCACCGCATGTGCAGAAGGAAAGCTGTAGTTTCTACATTTGTATTTGAACAGACGTCTTCTCTTCTGCCTCAAGAGCTAGCACACTGTGATGTTTTTTTCAGCTGGCCCCCTGGAGAAAAATTCCCACATGGGAATTACCCACACAGAGCCAGCGACATCCACACTATTACTGCCGCCTCCATTACAACCACCCAAGTTGGCCCTCGGTCTCACAGCTTTTGAAACTGCTACAAGAGTAGCAGCAGCATCACCTCCTCCCAAGCTGACCACTGTAAATTAAGACCCCCCAAATATTCACTACATCTGTACAAAAGGACAATAACATAGCATCTTATCCCACCACAAAGTTGTCCAATTATCCAAAATAGGTTGATCATATAGCTATATCCTTTACAACCAAATTTTAGACAATCTTATTCCCTGTACCCTCCTTGCCCCCCCATCCCACGGCTGACCGCGCCAGGAACATCGAGATCTTAAACCCAAAGGAAAAAAATATAAAAATCTCCTCGCTAGCTACCTACAATTACCAATTTGCCGATACCGAGTCCCATTGTCGAACCTGGTTTTTTAGTTACCATAAATCCCTTTAACAGAAACTGTTGAATTGATTTTGATATTCTACTATCTGGGGCACTAATCCAAATATAGCAAATACGAATGTTGGTTCTGTTAGAAATTTGTCTCTTAGCCCTAGTTTTTAAAGATGGATTGCCAAAGAGACGAAATCATCCGGCAGGACCAAAGGAGGTGTATGTACCCTGCCTGCTCGCTATTGCACTTCTTGCAGTTAAATTCCCTACGTTCATTGTGATATACTTTAGATAAGAAAACAGGTTTGTAGTAAAGTCGGTGCACTATTTTATATTGAATTAATCTGTGCTGACTAGAAATCGAAACTTTTTGAATATTTGGATATACCGCTCCCCAATTAATTTCTGTGCTCCCCAATTCCTTCTCCCATTTTTGATCACTTTTAGTTTTTAAAACATTTTATTATCGAAGAGTCAATTATGATACAACTTCAGAATACATTGCTTGTGATACACTTGTACACTCCTGGGAAATAAGGTACACACAATAGTAAAAAGTATAAGTAGAAAGCATACATTTTGTCAATCTTTGTATCATAAACGTTACAGACGGTTGATAATATTTGGTATAAATGGTCAAAAAAGACAAAAACTACCGCATGACAGTGTCGGAAAACCATGGTTTAAACAAGAGAAAAACAATAGTTAGCTAAACCGTTTGGTGAGAGAAAGAAGAGAGGCTCAGAGTAGAGGGTATATATCAATCTTAGTGAGGGTTAGCCCTAAAGAGACTCCAAGGGCCACAGATCTTATCAAACTTGTTAGACGTGTTTGAGTCCCAATGGGCAATTTGTTCCATCCATTTTTGATCACTTTTAAATTTTAGCAACTTAACTATTTCTTGTTGCAATTTAACATAAATCTGTGAAATTTTAAACTTCGTGCCCGAAAAACTTAAAACAAAAGAAGGACTGTTCCTGCACTTTAAAATAATTTTTATTGATCGTCGAAAGGACTGCATGTGATACTTGTGCATACCTAAAATAAATCATAGGGGTGAGATCCACCTCAGAAAAAACTTCTCACAAGGCCCTCAACTTACCTTCTTTAAATAAATGTGGTATATCAACAATACCTCTTTGTATCCAAAAGTGCTTATCTGTGAGTTTACACAGCTCCCCTAAATTTATATTATCCCAGAGAGGGGGAGAAGAAGTGCACTGAGTGAGATATCTGCAGTGTTGTCTTTAACTTGTTCCACACCTTCTGTAACATATTACTGATGGGACAAATAGGATTCTTAGCCCCAGTTGACCAGTTTCAAGTATTTGAAAAATATTATCCAAGGGACCCCTATAAACTTGGTGAAGGTATTGGTCAAGACCAATCTCCCGCGTTTAAACACCATTGTATTTGTGCACTAAGGTAGTAGCCCTGGAAGTATGGAAGAGAAAGGGCCCCCATCGAGATATGCCAAACATAAAAATTTTAACTTAATACGCACTCTTTTTCTGCCCCATAAAAGGTCATTAATAAATATCATCTATCCATATGGGGCAGGCCACTATCACATACAGTAAAGCTGGAAGTAGGATCATTTTGACAATGGCTATTCTGTCTAAGGGGCAGTTTCTGCCAAGCTCTTATTTTCTCTTTTGTTTTATTTAGCAGAGGTATGATATTTAACGCATTATAGCTCTGAACTGTAGCGCCGATTTTGATCCCCAGATAATCAATATGGTCTTTAATGGACAGAACCAGCTCGTTAATATTATATTTCGGCCTAGTACAGTTCAGAGGGAGCAGCGTCGATTTAGACCAATTAATTTTGTAGCCGGACATCCCACCAAACTCGTCTATGATCTGAGTTACATGTTGTACTGCTTTCCATCCATTCTTCAGAAAAATTAAGATGTCATCGGCATATAAACAGATTTTATCAGTCGATCCACCTGCCCCCAAACCCCACTATCTCCTCATCGGCCCTGATTTTACACGTCAACGGTTCCCAAAAAACGGCAAAAAGCAGTGGGTAGAGGGGGCAGCCCTGTCTAGTACCGCGTTGTAGAGTAATAGCTAAAGAACTGTACCCATTAACCTTCACTCTAGCAATCGGCTGTGGATATAATAGCTGTGTTGGTTATATACATTTTTTTCCAAGTTTCATCTAGATTCCTCAGCGATACAGGGACGAGAAATAATTAATGAATTCATCCAATATCATACCTCGATTATCAGTCATCAGTCCCGCCTTAGTTCTTAAATGTCTAATTTTATTATGACCTCTTTGACTAGAGACGACTACTGCAAGTAGTTTACCCGCCTCACACAACCGTTTCTGGCCTTGAAATTGTTTTTTATGCTGTGCTTTATTGCCGAGGAATAATTTATAATCCTTAGTGGCATCCTTGAGCTGACTGAGTCTGAACGTCCTGCTTTAGTCAAACGCCGCTTCTGCCGTCTTTATCCTCTCCTCCAATGCCTTCTTCTTTAGGAACTCAATTCCTAAACTATAATCCTACTAATGTATAGCCCTCTAATAAATGCCTTAAATGCGTGGATATGCGTTGTTCCCATGTTTAAACGCCAGAATTCTATAATTTCGGTATTTATCAATTGTTGTTCACCAATTATGTTAATCCAGTGTGTATTTAATTGAAATGGTCTCGGAAACCTCCCAGTAACTCTTTCCCTAATTAACAGAATTATTGGTGAGTGATCAGAAACGCCATGAGGCCCATACTTCAGTTTACTTACCTGTTCAATAGTACGAGAATTAACAAACGCTAGGTCTGTTCTAGACATGGTCCCGTACGTGTTACTATAACAGGAGAAGCCCTTCTTTCCCCATAGAAGTACCTCCAAACATCAATGAGCTCTAACTCCTGACATATGTTGTACAAAACGGAACGATCTCTAGGGTAATCCCTAGAGCCGGGTCTATTAGATATTTTATCTAAACTAGGCTCCATAGCATTATTAAGATCTCCTGAGACTTTTATTGAACAATCATCTTTGCCAGAAATAAATAATGCAAGCTGGGAGAGGATAGTGGCTGAAAAGGTCAGAGGGATATAAACAAATCCCAGTATGTATAATTGCCCATTCCAGCGACCATAAAGAAATACAAATCTGCCGTTTTTATCAATGAGATGGTCCAATGGTTCATAATCGACTCCATTATGAACATATACACTGACTCCTCTGGAGTAGGAGGATAGGCAAGAGTGGTATTTCAGTTTGGCCCATTTCTTTTTATGGGAGCTAGATTGTCCAGAGTGGCATGGGTTTCAAAAGGGCAATAATCGCAGGCAGGTATTTACATATTCGATCAAAGATCATAATTCTTTTAGTCTTATCTCATAATCCATGGACATTCCACGTCCAAAATTTTACAAGCCCTACTTTAAAAGAGAAACATAAAAACATAAAAGAGAGAAAAATAATAAATAAATAAAAAGGATATGAGCGGTCCCGAGGCGCCCGGCGCGAGCCAGCATGTTCCCCCTCCCCTGTCCCCCCTTGCCACACCACTCCCACACTCTCTGGTCCCCCACCCGTCTCTGTGGTTCATAAGGGTAGCTAACCTCATCAACCTCTTCCGATACCCCCGAGTCATCCCAGTCACCCCCGCAGAACACATCTACATATATTGATTCACATCTACATATAATCCTGGCATTATAGACCGACCGAATCCATCCATTCCGAAGCCTCTAATGGCCTATTAAAGAATTGAACTTTATCCTTAAAGACGACTCTTAACTTAGCGGGGTAAAGCATGGAATATTTGACATTCGATGTCCGAAGCCTTTTTTTTTTATTTCATAGTATTCTAAGTCTGATTTGTGTTTCTCTAGAAAAGTCGGGATATATTTGAATTTTAGTATTTCTCTTTACGCCTGAGTACCCTGTCCCTATCTTTGGAACTTAGCATTTTAACTAATAAGGCCCTAGGTGGAGAACCTATGGGAGGTTTCTTTGAGGGAATTCTGTGGGCCCCTTTACACACAATGTAGAGAAATCATGTTCCGGGCCTAGTACTTGGTCAAACCATTTTTGGATAAATCCCTAAATCCTGCAGGGATCTTAGGTTATACCTACAGGATCTATCTTCCAAATCAACCTAGTTCCTCCACCTTCTTCTTTAGACCAACAAAGCGAAATCCATATCTGCAGGGAGGAGACCGTGGCCGCCAGATTGACAACTAACTTATTTGTATTTTGCACCACCCCTAAAATATCTGCTAGATTCCTATGAATGATGTCCAGGCGATCATCATTCAGAACATTTGACCTTAGGGGATCTTGTTCGGTCTGGTGTGTTCCCTCAACTTCCCCTTTTCTGTGGAGTAATTTTTGTCCCCTCGGGTTTTAGCAGTTGGTGACTTGAGGAATTTTTCCATTTTAGCTTGCGGACTGGTGCCATTCAAAAGTGTTCAATTCTTTCAATTATGGCTCAACAGCAAGAGTGGACACAACCACCAGCCCCTATCCTCAGCGTAATACTGCTGCAGTCAACAGTACTGGAGGGGAGGGGGGATTTTAATCCCATCTCACCCCAAAGAGGATTCTTGGCCCACCATACAGCCGACCGGACCCAATTGCACAACAAGAGTCAACACTCCAGGGAGGCAACACCGCCAGAAAGAAGAGGGAATTCTCCTGTTGGCACACGTTGCTGTCATATTGGTCTGGAGCCGGTCCCTCCACAGTTGACGACCCTTATTGTTTCCTCTACCCCTAAGAGTGTGGCCGCTCCAGGACCTTGCGACATTTGCTTCTCCTTGATGTCTGTTAAGACTCACCTCTTTCCAGTATATGCACCCGTCTAATCTCAGAGGTCGACAATTGGGGATTGAGGTGGGGGTGGTGCTCAGGGAGGGGCAGTTAAGATGAGGCACAGCACGCCTATGTCTCTATGTCATGCTGCCTCCATCTTCCAGGTTCTCCTGTAATTGAAGATCTTTGGTCACCTTGATCCCGAAAAAGTTTAAAAAAGTGATCAAAGGGCCACATGTGCCCCAAAATGGTACCAATAAAAACTACAGCTTGCCCAATAAATATCAAACTCTCAAACAGCTCTGTAGACTGAAATCTAAAAAGTTATGGTTATTAGTAAATGACATTTCAAATCAATTTTTTAAAGGATTTATTTTTTTAAAGTAGTAAAACATAATAAAAACGAAATACCTTTGGTGTCGGCATAATCATACCAATAAATAGGATGGTGGTCATGTCATTTCTAGTGCACAATCAATGCCATAAATTGCATATTCTTTTTCAATTTCAACCCCCACCCCCCAAAAAAGAGTATATTTTCCAAAACATGGAAATTGGCTTTGTGATTAAAGAGTTAACCATACACTGCAATACTGGAGTTACGTGAGAATTGTCGTCGGCTATTTATGGCACGCCCATCCCATTCTGCAGCCTTGTACATTTTGGGGGCCCTGCAGTGTATGAGTCTCCTATTCTCTTGATCATTGGGAACCCCAACTGACGTAATAGTAACCCCCTATGCTCTGGATATGTTCCTACTATGATGAACACACAGGGGGCATTTATTATTTGTATCACATCACTTTTTGGGGTACAGGGGTTTTGCGGCTCAATCTGCAACTTTTCCGAGGTGCTGGAAAAAGGGAGCAGGGAGGAGCGCCGGCCGGTCCGCCTCATTCAACATTTACCACGCCAGTTTATGGCATCGAAAATTATCTTAACCTACACCAGCAAGGGAGCGGGCGTAGTTTAAAGCATGTGACACGGCCGGCAGCACCAAGCGCCAAAGTTATGTATAGGCCTGCGCCTCTACATAACTTTAGCGCATCCACTGCCAGCTCAGGGGGATCAAGACCGGTCTTAATAAATAACCCTCAAAATGTCTACTGTTGGTCTATGAGTGTGACTTATCAACTGACCGTGTCATCAGCAATGATCCTTTAGAAGTAAGATGCGGCTGGTACAGATGAGTTGACGATCAGAAGACGTGTGACTCGTATTTTATGTTATATTGCATAGTATAGTATAGTGTATAAGTTTTGTGTAATGTAGTGTTATGCATACGTTAGTGTGTATGAGCCCTTATATACATATTCTGTATCGTGTGCAGCCCCCCTTAGGCAGCTGTTCCCACAATGAGGCCACACGAGCAAGTTTTCCGTACAGGTGCAATGCATGAATCAAATGCACTGAATCCTGACCCATTCAATTCTATAGGTCTGTGTACATGAACATTGCTTTTCACACATCATCTCTGCGTTACGTGAAAATTGCAGCATGTTCTATATTCTGCATTTTTCACGCAGCTCTAGCCCCATAGAAGTGAAGGGGGCTTCCGTTAAAAACGCGTTGCATCCGGATGCAATGTATTATTCCCTGATGATTGCTAAATGTAGATTGTTATTCTTCAGGTTTTTTTTTTATGTGTGTAAAAAATGCATCAAAACTGATCCGCGTGAAATAAAACTGAAACACTGAACACAATCATAGACAAAGCTAACCGCATGTGCGTTCAAAACCATCAGTTTTTTCCTGAACAGATACGGATACAATCCAGATCTTGGTTGGGAAAGTGGCCTGAAGCTCCACACCTGCCATTTCTTACAATCTGAACATTACAATGGTTTCTCTCCTTTGTGAGTTTTCTGATGTCTATCAAGACCGGATTTTTTAGTAAAACATTTCCCACATTCTGAACATAGAAATGGCTTCTCTCCTGTGTGAGTTCTCCGATGATGAAGCAGAGCGGACTTATGGGTAAAACATGTTCCACAATCTGAGCATGAAAACGGCTTCTCTCCCGTGTGAATTCTTAGATGTTCCACAAGATTTGATTTCTGGCTAAAATTTTTCCCACATTCAGGACATACAAATGGGTTATCTCCTGTGTGAGTTCTCTGATGTCTATCAAGATCTGATTTTTGAATGAAACATTTTTCACATTCTGAGCATGAAAATGGCTTTTCCTTTGTGTGAGTTTTCTGATGTCTATGAAGATATAATTTTTGACTAAAACACTTCCCACACTCTGAACATATAAATGGCTTCACTCCTGTGTGAACCCTTAGATGTTCCACAAGAGATGATTTCCGACTAAAACACTTCTCACATTCAGAACATGAAAATGGCTTCTCCCCTGTGTGAGTTCTCTTATGTCTAACAAGATATAATTTTAGACTAAAACATTTGCCACATTCTGAGCATGAAAACGGCTTCTCCCTGTGTGAGTTCTCTGGTGTATATCAAAATACAGTTTTTGACTAAAACATTTCCCACATTCTGAGCATGAAAACGGCTTCTCTCCTGTGTGAATTCTTAGATGTTCCACAAGAGATGATTTCCGACTAAAACACTTCTCACATTCAGAACACGAAAATGGTTTCTCCCTGTGTGATTTCTCTGATGCCTATAAAGATCTGATTTTTGACTAAAACATTTTCCATACTGTGAAATCTGATGATCGTGAAGAGCTATGTTATCTGCAAAACATGCTCCACATTCTGAGCATAGAAATGTCTTCTCTCTTTTGTGAGTTCGCTGATGATGCATCATAGCTGATTTATGGCTAAAACGTGTTCCACATTCAGAACATGAAAATGGCTTCTCTCTTGTGTGGACTCGTAGATGTTCCACAAGATGTGAGTTCTGACTAAAACATTTCCCACATTCTGAGCATGAATATGGCTTCTCCCCTGTGTGAGTTCTCTGATGTCTATCAAAATCAGATTTTTGAATAAAACTTTTCCCACATTCTGAACATAGAAAAGGCTTCTCTCCAGTGTGAGTTCTATGATGTCTATCGAAATCTGATTTCCGACTAAAACATTTTCCACATTCTGAACATGAATATGGCTTCTCTCCTGTGTGAATTATCTGATGTTTAAGTAGATTAAATTTCCTTGTAAATGATTTTCCACATTCTGAGCATGAAAATGACCCTTTATCTATGTGATTTCTCTCATGCAAAGAAAGATTAGATTTCTTTTTAAACTGTTTCCCATATGAAAATATTTCCTCCCATTTTTGTCCAGTTATTTGTTTACCAATCAGTGATTGATTAGATGAAGGTTCGGTGTGAGCAGAGATTTCAGTGGATAGATCTCCGCTGTAAAGGACTGAGGGTACATTAAGAGTTATTGAATTAGCTTTTGTGGTATTGTTATCTTCTACTTCATGATAAGGAGATAAATGAAGATGTTTATGGGAGTCGCTCATTCCGTCTTCACCTGGAAAATGAAACAAATGTTTTTATTTTCCCAGATGACCTAATTCACTTTTTCTATTAAGCATTAAAGCTTTATTGAGACAATAGCAAGCCAGGAAACAGAGGATGTAGGAGATGTAAGAAAACCAGATATTGTACAATTTCAGTAATTAGATCATATATACTCGTAAAAAGAAAAGACCATAGGAAACACCATGGGGGAGACAATTTTTCAGAACACATTTTAGGCAAAATTTGAGAATTTTTTACTACTTGCCACTTTTTCTAGTGTGTGGTCTACACTGCCAACAGATCTAGATTTCAGTTTGTGGTGTACTTCCTCCTGAGCTGTGCCAAAATAATCAAGAGACATAGGCCCTTAAGAATTATGGTTGGTTTTATGCTAGCTGACTTTGCACTCAGACCAGTGTATGAAGCGCAAGTCTTAGTATTTTTCCCCATACTGTTCGTGATATCTTTCTCTGTAGCAGTCCCAGAATATAAACCCTTGAAAAGACAGAGATTCTATCCAGACGATACAACAGTTTAAAGTTTAAAAACATTCAAGAATGTCCACAAAAATGGTACAGTATATAATAGATAGGAGTAGGAGCAAATGCTGCATGGTAGCCTGAATACAGAGAGAGAACAGTCATCAAACCTATTCTTACAGCTGGGGTGGATTTTAGAGTCTAAGCTGCTTAGAATTGGTGGACATTCCTCCCAGGGGTGGGCTGACCATTGACTCTACAATGAAAAACCCAATGGGCCCTTTGGATTATGATATCAAGCACCGCCAGCAGGTTATGCTTTGTCAATATCAGTTTTCCTGGTGTTTTCTTTTCATGTTCCACTAATGGAAAATGTTTCAATGTAACTTGAATTTTAATAATTAAAATCTCTGCTTTTTTGAGCTGAATAATAAAGTGGGCAGTTATATCAATGATTGACAGCTATCTATATATACACACTTATACAGGGAGGCAGCTAAATATAATTAGTCAGTATACTTCGATACTACCTTACTGTGTCACTGATAAAAATACATGAGCTCTTTCCTTTGATTTAAACCTGTGGGCATCCTAGTATTAAGTCTGAAGATCAAGTAGGCTTCTCTTAATAAAATAGCTTTTTGTGGTCCCTCCTTTACGGGGAGCTGACTTTTAATGGCAAAGGCACGGAAGCGTTAACCCTGCGGTTATGTGCGTGGATAAAGTGTTTTGCAGCAGTGGACACAATTAAGGCAAAGGGATTTGAAATATAATTCAAATGCTCCAATATTCTATTTTTAAATTTGCGCAATGTGCTGCCCACATACATGAGATCACAAGTGGTGCATTGAATGACATATCTTATGCCTGTGCTGTTACAATTATAATAAGCCTTAATTGGAAAAGTCAACGAATGATCAGCATTTTGAAAAGTTTTAGTGACCAAAAGATAGTAGTAAACTGACTCTTGGAAATACTAAAATGTTTTTTTTTTTTTGTTAAAACAGGATAATATAGTGTAAAACCTAAATAAAAAAAAAAAAAGTAGACATATCAGATATCGCCGCGTACTTAAGAATCTACTCTATAAAAATACCCCATGACCTAACCCCTTTAGATGAACACGGTCAAAAAAATAAAATAAAAACGGTGCCAAAACAGCAATTTTTTGGCAAATTTTCCATTTTAATCCATTTTTTCCAGTAACAAAGCAAGGGTTAACAGCCAAACAAAACTCTATATTTATTGCCCTGAATCTGTAGTTTTCAGAAACACCCCATATGTGGTCGTAAACTACTGTACGGGCACACGGCAGGGAGTAGAGCGAAAGGAGCGCCATAAGGTTTTTGGAAGGCAGATTTTGCTGGACTGGTTTTTTGACACCATGTCCCATTTGAAGCCCCCCTGACGCACCCCTAGAGTAGAAACTCCATAAAAGTGACCCCATCTAAGAAACGACACCCCTTAGGGTATTCAAAACTGATTTTACAAACATTGTTAACCCTTTAGGCGTTCCACAAGAGTTATTGGGAAATGGAGATGAAATGTAAGAATTTTAATTTTTTTGCCAAATTTTCCATTTTAATCCATTTTTTCTAGTAACAAAGCAAGGGTTAACAGCCAAACAAAACTCTATATTTATTGCCCTGATTCTGTAGTTTGAAGAAACACCCAATATGTGGTCATAAACTACTGTACGGGCACACGGCAGGGCGTAGAGGGAAAGGAAGGCAGATTTTGCTGGACTGGTTTATTTACACCATGTCCCATTTGAAGCCCCCCTGATGCACCCCTAGAGTAGAAACTCCATAAAAGTGACCCCATCAAATAAACTACACCCCTCAAGGTACTCAAAAATGATTTTAGAAACTTTGTTAACCCTTTAGGTGTTCCACAAGAGTTATTGGCAAATGGAGATGAAATTTAAGAATTTAAATTTTTTGGGCAAATTTTCAATTTTAATCCATTTTTTCTAGTAACAAAGCAAGGGTTAACAGCCAAACAAAAGTCTATATTTATTGCACTAATTCTGTAGTTTGCAGAAACAAATGTAAACTACTGTACGGGCATACGGCAGGGCGGAGAGGAAAAGGAGCGCCATGTGGTTTTTGGAAGGCAGATTTTGCTTGACTGGTTTATTTACACCATGTCCCATTGAAGCCCCCCTGATGCACCCCTAGAGTAGAAACTCCATAAAAGTGACCCCCATTTTGGAAACTATGGGATAAGGTGGCAGTTTTGTTCGGACTATTTTTAGGGTACATATGATTTTTGGTTGCTCTATATTACATTTTTGTGAGGCAAGGTTACCAAAAATAGAAATTCTGAAATGTTATCTCCATTTGCCATAAACTGTTGAGGGACACCTAAAGGGTTAATAAAGTTTGTAAAATTACTTTTGAATACCTTGAGGGGTGTAGTTTCTTAGATGGGGTCAATTTTATGCAGTTTCTACTCTAGGGGTGCATCAGGGGGCTTCAAATGGGACATGGTGCCAAAAAAGGCCATCAAAATCTGCCTTCCAGAAACCATATGGCGTTCCTTTCCTTCTGCGCCCGCTGTTTGATCATACAGAAGTTTACGACCACATATGGGGTGTTTCTGTAAACTGCAGAATTAGGGTAATAAATAT
Source organism: Bufotes viridis (assembly GCA_033119425.1). NCBI lineage: Eukaryota > Metazoa > Chordata > Amphibia > Anura > Bufonidae > Bufotes > Bufotes viridis. The sequence goes on from CM065592.1 coordinate 446,163,828, forward strand.
TAAGTTTTGTTTGGCTGTTAACCCTGCTTTGTTACTGGAAAAATGGATTAAAATGAAAATTTGCCAAAAATTGCTGTTTTGGCACCATTTTTATTTTATTTTTTTGACTGTGTTCATCTAAGGTCATGGTCATGGGGTATTTTTATAGAGTAGATTCTTAAGTATGCGGCGATACCTGATATGTCTACTTTTTTAAATTTATTTAGGTTTTACACTATATTATCCTGTTTTAACAAAAAAACATTTTAGCATCTCCAAGAGTTAGTTTATTTTTATTTTTAGTCGATTGTCTTAGGTAGGGGCTCATTTTTTGCGGGATGAGAGGATGGTTTTATTGGCACTATTTTGGGGGGCATATGACTTTTTGATCGCTTGCTATTACACTTTTTGTGATGTAAGGTGACAAAAAATACCTTTAGGTCATGGGGTATTTTTATAGAGCAGATTCTTACGGACTTAGCGATACCTATGTCTACTTTTTATTTATTTTAGTTTTACAAAATATCATTTTTGAAAATTTTTATTTTTTTGGGTGTCTCAAGTCTGAGAACCATAGTATTTTTTCGATTGCCAGTGGCTAAATTGAATTAAAATTGGGGAAGGGGATTATAAATTTAGTACTCCATGGAAGTGTGGTACTCCCTGAAGCAACCAATAATGCAGAGACCCAGATGATCGGGGCACGTGTCACACTGAGTGGTGCTGTCCTTCCGTATCCCCCTCCTGCGACACACTCTGCACCTTTTTTGGGTTTGTCCCTTTTTTCCAGTATGGGGGACCACACCTAGAAAGTGTTGGCCAGGGACGATCCGGGCGCCTCCAGTTCCCGAGGTACTCTGGCCTGCTCTTTCCCGGTCAGAAAAGATTAGATCCTTGAGGACTGCCTCATAGAACTGAAGGAATTTCCCTGTGTTGCCAGCGCACTGGAACAGTACAAAAGCGTTGTACATGGCAACCTGCACCAAGTAGATCGCAACTTTTTTGTACCATACACGGGTTTTGCGCATGGCATTATATGGCTTGAGGACTTGATCAGAGAGATCAACTCCTCCCATATACCGATTGTAGTCGACGATACAATTGGGCTTGAGGACCGTTGCCACGGTACCTCGCACAGGGACAGGGTGATGCCGTTACCCTGAATTGTGGACAATACAAGGACATCCCTCTTGTCCTTATATCTGACCAGCAACAGGTTTCCACTGGTAAGGGCATGGGTCTCACCCCTGTGGATAGGTACCTGGAGGGGGAGGGTAGGGAGGCCGTGTTGATTTTTCCACACAGTCCCACAAGCGGACGTGGATCTGGCGGCGAGGGACTGGAACAAGGGGATACTAGTATAAAAGTTATCCATGTACAGGTGGTGACCCTTATCTAGCAGTGGGTGCAAAAGGTCCCACACAAGTGTGCCACTAACAACCAGAGGCGGGGGGACATTCTGGCGGTTGAATACGGGAATCTCGCACCTCGTACACATGAAACTTGTAAGTGTACCCTGAGGTACTCTCACAAAGTTTCTACAGATTCACGCCATACCTTGCCCGCTTTGTGGGAACATACTGGCGGAAAATGAGTCTTCTCTTGAACGCAATGAGAGACTCATCAACTGCGACCTCCCTTCCAGGTACATAGGCATAATGCAGGCATTTCTGAATGGCCTCAAAACGGGAGCGTGTCATGGCCATACAGTAGAGTGGGGTCTGGTAGAGGACGTCCCCACTCCAGTACAGCCTGACACTGGGTTTTTTGACGAGGCCCATGTGCAGCACGAGGCCCCAAAACGTCTTCATCTCGGCTGCACTGACCGGAGTCCAGCCACCGGCCCTAGCCAAAAAGGAGCCCGGGTGTTGAGCAATGAACTGTTGGTCGTACAAGTTTGTTTGCTCCACCATCAGATTCACAAAGTGGTCACTGAAAAAAAGACTAAAATAGTCATATTCAGTGAAGCCCACTGTGGGAATCTGGATTCCCGGTTGGCCAACAAAATCAGGAATCACAGGCTCAAAATCCTCTGGGGTACACCATGCAAGTTCACAAGTAGAGGCTCAGGTGGACTTATCTGGTGGGCCAGAAAACTAGTACGAGCCCCAGAGCTGCTCGTACTAGTGTGGGCCACAGGGTCCCAGGCATGGTGGTCCACTTGCTCCGCCTGGCGGCGTCTCCGCTGCCTTGGGGGCTTATCATCATCGCTAGAGGAGGAAAGTGGGGTCATTCTCGTCCTCACTGGGGCTCTCGGAGTCGGAGGCAAGCTGGGCGTATGCCTCCTCGGCCGAGAACATCCGGCGGGCCATAGGGTAGTGTGTGCGTGTGTGTCTGCATGCGTGGACAACTTTATTTAGTGTGCGTTTGTGTGGGCACACGGGTGTTCACGGACTTTGCCCTAAATTTAGCAGAAAAAAAAAAAATAACTAAAAAAAATGACAGCCAAAAATGTGAAAAAAAAAAATTTAATAAAAGATTCAAACTCGCTGATCAGCGGTCCGAAGCTGATCAGCGGTGGGGTGGGCGATGCGCTAACAGTGGCCGGACGCTAAGAGTGCCAGCCAGAGTCACACAGCTGTGCTGTGGACCCCAGACACCCCAGGGTGATGCAACAGTCACTTTTTTTTTTTTAACCCTAAACTTTCCTTGAGTATCCCTGCCCAACCTAACCTGTCCCTTACGTACCTTTTAGTGCCAGATGGAACTGGGGATGGTCAGAAGGGGGGTGCTGGCCACAGATGGGGGTACTGGGTCAGGAAATCCACGTGCAGGCTGCTCTCTCTCCTCGCTCCGGAGCGCAGAATGTCACCATCACCTCACAGGATCTAAGGATGGTGATTGGTGGTGTATTATCACACCACCGATCGCCATCCTACTCTGGGTTATCGGGTCACCAGAGACCCGAACAACCCGGAAGCGCAGTAAACCGCAGGTCTAATGCGATCACCCGATACGAGGGGGGTTCACAAGACCCTCCTCGGCACTGTCACAGAGTGCCTGCTGAATTATTTCAGCAGGCACTCAGTTCTGATCGCCGCGGCGGTGATCAGTAAATACACATGACGTACCGGTACGTCATGTGTCCATAACAGGTTGAACAACAAATCAAATCTTGATTTATTGGAGGCTATATTAATAGCTCTCTGTAACATCCACTGAGGGTAACCCATTTATTTAGACGGAAACTTATAATCTGACATTCTTACTGAAATGCTAATTCAGTATTACAATTTCTACGTGTGCATACAAATTCTCCAACCGGTGTTCCCTTAACAGTGTGAATCGGGTGGTGACTATTCGCACGTAGGATAGTATTACCTGCGGACTTGTCTGTATTTTGATTTATGTTACGACAATAAAGAGGAAGATTTTACTGAATAATAGTGCAGTGCCGGAAACTTTTCTTTTCAGCTCGGGGTGGTACTTGTATATGTTTCTACACAATTTGTGTGCTCTTTGGGTTGTACCTTGTGCACCTATGTCTACCACAAGGTGAATCGAGGGGACTCTCAAACCTTTTCTCTCCTCTACAGTCATGGAAGGTCTCCTCTTACCCGGTGATGTGAGGGGCTGGTGATTCTCCATCATGACGTCCTTGTACAGATCCTTGTGTTCTTCTAAATACTCCCACTCCTCCATGGAGAAATAGACAGCGACATCCTGACACCTTATAGGAACCTGACAACACAAGGACACAGTCATTACCAGACCCTCCCTTGGCGTTATTGTATAATGTCCCAGCATTCCCAGCAGCGCTCACCTCTCCGCTCAGCAGCTCAGTGATCCTGGTGGTAAGTTCTAGGATCTTCTGCTCATGTATCAGGGAATGAGGTGGAGGCTCGGTGATGGGGCTCTGGGTCCTGCTCCGTCCTCCTGACACACGGGCGTCACACACTCACCAGACGACTTCTTCACTACTGTGTAATCCTGTGTACGGGGAGACGCCGATCACTACAGAGATTCTAAGAATCCTTCACCTTTCCAGACATTTCCCTGCTTTATTACTAGAGATAAGAGTGATGTCATGTGGGACTCTCACCTCTCCGGTTATCAAGTAGATGATCTCCAGGGTGAGGTCTAATATCCTCGCAGCCATGTCCTCTCTGTCTTTGTCAGCCAGGTAGGGAATCTGATGTTAACCCTCCGTCAACCTTACTGGACGTGACGCGCTGTAGGACCTTTGATGACATCACATTCATGCGATCAGTTACATGTTAGTAGCTATAGGACCTTTGATGATGTCACAGTCACGTGATCAGTTACATGCTAGTATCTGTAGGACCTTTGATGATGTCATAGTCATGTGATCAGTTACATGCTTGTAGTTGTAGGACCTTTGATGATGTCACAGTCATGTGATCAGTTACATGCTAGTAGTTGTAGGACCTTTGATGATGTCACAGTCATGTGATCAGTTACATGCTAGGAGTTGTAGGACCTTTGATGATGTCACAGTCATGTGATTAGTTATGTCACACACGACAATTACAGGACAGTGCTTTACGTGTGTATTCAGGTGAAGAGAAAAAAGTTAAGGTTTACACATGGGACTGTATGGTAAAGAGGGAGAAGGGATGGATTTTGAAAGTGTTTTACATGGGACAACTGGAGGGGGATGAAGTGGAGTTTTTTCATAGGACTGTGTGTCGGAGGGATTGAGGCTGTTTAGTGAGCCCGATCATTTGGTTTATCTCAGCAACAAGATCCGGCTCTTCCCGGTCCCAAACATCTCTTTAATTAATTAGGTTAAAAGATGGCCGCACAATACATCTCAAACTAACAGAAAAACAAAAAAGGGGCTCATTCCAGAAATAGGAATGAAGGAAGCTCTTTGCGCACATTTTTGATCAAAAGTATGTCGGGCCCAAGTGCCACTTCACGGCGACTTCCGCACATGGGTCCCTAACACTACAGATACTGCCTCTTATGGACTTACCAGTCTCCTTATTTTGTATATATACTATATATTGAGGGTGGCGCCTCTTTTGGACTGAGACCCGCCCAAGTTCCTGGGACTTCTCAGCACAAAAGCAATTTAGTTGGTTCCTACAGTGCCCTGAAAATAAGGAGACTGGTAAGTCCATAAGAGGCAGTATCTGTAGTGTTAGGGACCCATGTCGAAGTCGCCGTGAAGTGGCACTTGAGCCCGACATACTTTGATCAAAAATGTGCGCAGAGCTTCCTTCATTCCTATTTCTGGAATAAGCCCTTTATTGTTTTTCTGTTAGTTTGAGATGTATTGTGCGCCATCTTTAACCAACTTTATTTGCCTTATGGTCATGCACTTCTGAGTGTAGAAATATAGGTGCTTAGTCTGAACTCTGTCTTATAATCTCTTTAATTAATAGGAGACTCTCTCATTTTAACTCTTTAAGGATGTGGTCTAGTTTGGTACTTAAAACTCAGCGTCCCTTTTTCTCACCCCCATCATCTGCCTCTATTGCTGCAGACCTCCCAAGTGTCCCTCTATTTGACCCAAGTCCCTCTGTCCCTCTTTGCTCCTTAAATGTCCCTCTTTTTGATTTGTGGTATAGATTTGCGTTATTACATTTACAATATTGACCCAGAAAGTGTTTGTCTGGTTCCTGTTTCTATATTAGAGCCCATCTTGTATATTATTTAATTATTTGTTGCAGTTGGGATTTTAGAGATTCCTATATTCCGATTATTTTTGTACCATTTTGTAAGAAAGAAACTATTGACGTGCATAGATATGGAGGAAGGATTGATCATTCACAGAATGAACCATAAGTGTCCCAAAAGTTGGGAGGTATGTTGTTGTGTTCTTGGATTGTGCTTATTTTGACAGGTTAGGAATGTTAGCAAACATCCCAAACATTCTGGATCCGGCAGGAAAGCCCCAGATTTCGGTGGCTGTCCTGCGGTCCCAGAACGGCTGAGGTATGTCCCGCCCTGACTGTAATAGTGAAGAAGGAAGCCGTCGGCTCCCGCTCCATCATTCAGCTCAGCGGCCGGTACTCCCCAACAGGAACGATACTGTCACACATCGTGCTGCTGGACTGTGTAGGATGGTTAGAGGTTTCAAATACTATCACAGACCAAAAGTTACCCCTCATTAAAATATACCTTTTATTAAATTCTTTCTAAAATAAACCATAAATCACCACATCAATAGCACTATAGTTACACTCTTACTTCTGGCACTTGTCATGCTCCATATATCTTATTTAGATAAAGTCACGGTGTAGCCAGAACATATGTCCGGCCCTTCCTTACTCACAGTTGTACCAATCGAGTAAATTCACCACTGAATGGAGTATAGTAGGCATAGATTCAATTTTCTTCAGGGGCTTTCAGGCTTTTTGAAGAGAAGTGGGGTCCATGGTGAAGTCAGGTCTCCTGTCCCTGCTTGTCCCTTCACTACCCCTACCTACAAGCAGAGCACCCACCACCCCACTTCACGGTGGCTAAGCCCTCAATGCCCCTCTCTCTAGCCCTATTAATTGTGCCCAATGTGTTACTTGGATCTCAAATTTAGATAGACGTCCCAACGCGTTTCTCCAGTGCCTAGGATATACTGGTTTTTCAAAGGGACCTTGACTTAGCTAGGCTAAACAGACAATACTGTGCTGAAATCCACTGGCCACCTCAGATGGAAAATGGTGTGCCTTTATGATGGGTCATTTTATAATAATATTAGAAGTGCCTGGAAGTCGAGGGAGCAATATAAGCCAGATAAGGGGACCCAGGAGTCAAAACACCACCATCAGAGGGTTCTTATCTCAATTAAATGGGCAAAATGTGGTATCCAGGATGTCTCCATATCAACATTCATTAGTGATTCAGGATCATCCCTTCTAGATCACTCTAGTGGTTAATTTCCTACCCGATGTCCCCAACCCTCTCATTTATGTATCATTTTATATTATATATAATTCGGCCTATATGGAACAGCCAAAGGTCAGTTGTTCATTTAGGCCCAGTGGGCTCACAATCTTTAACCTGTGAATCCACTGGGCCTCTTTCTGTAAATTGCGTCTGTCCCAATTTACTTTCCTCTGTGACTGACGCACCACCTCCAATACCTGAAATCTTAGACAGTCAGGTTTACTGTCATGGTACTCCAGGATGTGTCCAGCAACAGCAGTATCCCTTTTATGTAGAATGTAACCAAGATGGTCCCCCATTCTTCTTCTCAGTTCCCTCTTAGTTTTCCCCACATAATTTAGGGGACAGCTACATGTGCATATATACCAATCCCTGGGACCTACAGTTTGCAAAGTCTCTCATTAGATACTGTTTTCCAGTATGTATACTGTTTTCTTTTGTATGTATGGACATGCTATGCATCTACTACATCTGTGTGTAACCTAGTGGTTTTCGATCCAGCCAGGTGTTCACTGGACCAGGTCTCTGATACAAGCTGTGCACAAGCCGATCTCTTAGGGAACTACCCTTTCTAAATGTTACAGAGGGGTATGGGGATAGGAATTCCCTAATATCTAGAAACACAGAAAAAATACAACAGTACTCTGCAACCAACTCTGCCCTGCCTATATGCTGGAAAAGTGAGGCGTCAAGTGTACATTTTGATCAAAAGGTAATAAGCCACTCGCCGCGCCAAGGCCGCCTCAATGAGTGGTCCTAACGCTAAATCCTACCTGTTAATGACAGCCACATAAAATCCAGGGAGTGGACCAGGTCTCTGATACAAGCTGTGCACAAGCCGATCTCTTAGCGAACTACCCTTTCTAAATGTTACAGAGGGATATGGGGATAGGACTTCCCTAATATCTAGGTCCATCAGAAGGATCCCCTGTATCTATGTAGGATTTGCATGATCCTTTCATGCTGATTATCATGTTGCTATCAGTCGGATCTTTCCCTCTTTATTACCCCTACTCTCTCTCGGTTGTATCAGGGTATTCCTATCCAGAGATAGAGAATGTTTGAAAGCACTTCCTCTGGGTACCCCCTCTCTAAGAATCTGTTTTTCAAGTCCTTTGCTTGCTTTAAGAACACAATCGGTGTTAGAGCAATTTCTTCTTATCCGCAGGTACTGTCCCTTCGGAATTCCCCTTTTCAATAGTAATGGGTGATGGCTCTCCCACCTAAGGAAACTGTTCGTAGCCGTTGGCTTGCGATAAACCTTAGTCTGCAAACAGCCCTTCTCGTTTTTTAACTCCTTGCCGACCGCCGAACGCAGGATTGCGTCCTGGCGGTGGTTGGTTTGTTCCTCCTTGGCGCGTGGCGCGTCATCTCGCGAGACGTGAGATTTCCTGTGAACGCACGCGTGCGTTCACAGGATCGCGTCGAGGAGAACTTTAACTACAGCCTGCCAGCGCTGATCGTGCGCTGGCAGGCTGTAAAGCTAAAAAATGGCATATCAGACGCTGTTTTGTTAACAGCGTCTGATATGCTTGCTATTCGTTCCTTTCGTGGTCCCTTTTGCTTGGGACCACCAAAGGAATCTTTGTAAGTGCAACAATCACCACACAGACCCCCATCCCCACCCCCGTCACTGATTAACCCCTGATTAACCCCGATTAACCCCTGATCACCCCCTGATCACCCCCTGTCACCCCCTGTCACTAATCACCCCCTGTAAGGCTCATTCAGACGTCCGTATGTGTTTTGCGGATCCATGGATCCGCAAAACACGGACACCGGCAATGTGCTTTCCGCATTTTGCGGATCCGCACATTGCGAGAACTATATAGAAAATGCCTTTTCTTGTCCGCAATTGCGGACAAGAATAGGACATGCTCTATCTTTTGCGGAGCTGCGGCCGGATGTTTGGGGGCGAAACCCGGAAGTTTGGGGCCGCAGCTCCGCAAATGCTGATGCGGCGAGCACATAGTGTGCTCTCCGCATCACCGCCGGCCCCATTCACACTGAATTGGTCCGCATCTATTCCGCAGATGAGGACATTTTTGCGGACGTGTGAATGGGGCCTTACTACTTTTTTTTTGCACATTTTTGGCAGAGATTTTTTATCCACATTGATCGATGCGAATGAAGAAATCTGTGCCGTTCATTTTTTTTCAGCCCAGAGCCTGAACGGAAAAAAAAGTCTCATTACCCGTCTGCTCCATATAAGGAGAATCGCAGAAACTCCTAATGCTGGCCATACGTGTAATAATTGCGGAGACCCTCAAATGACAGGGCAGTACAAACACCTCACATGTGACCCCATTTTAGAAAGAAGACACCCCAAGGTATTCCGTGAGGGGTATGGTGAGTTCATGTAAAATTTTATTTTTGTCACTAGTTAGTGGAAATTTGAGACTTTGTAAAAAAAAAAAATATATCAATTTCCGCTAACTTGTGGCAAAAAAAAAAATTCTGTGAACTTGCCATGCCCCTCACGGAATACCTTGGGGTGTCTTCTTTCCAAAATGGGGTCACTTGTGGGGTATTTATACTGCCCTGGCATTTTAGGGGCCCTAAAGCGTGAGAAGAAAAATGCATAAAAATGCCCTGTGAAATCCTAAAGGTACTCATTGGAATTAGGGCCCCTTTGTGCATTTTGGCTGCAAAATAGTGTCACACATGTGGTATCGCCGTACTCAGGAGAAGTAGGGCAATGTGTTTTGGGGTGTATTTTTACATATACCCATACTTTCTGTGAGAAATATCTCTGTAAACGACAACTTTTAATTTTTTTATACAAAGTTGTCAGTTTACAGAGATATTTCTCTCACCCAGCATGGGTATATGTAAAAATACACCCCAAAACACATTTCCCTACTTCTCCTGAGTACGGCCATACCACATGTGTGACACTTTTCTGCAGCCTAGGTGCAAAGGGGCCCAAATTTCAACGAGTAGCTTTAGGTTTTACATGGCGGCTCACAATTTAGCCCCGCCCAAAATGCCAGAACAGTAAACACACCCCACAAATGACCCCATTTCGGAAAGTAGACACCCCAAGGTATTCACTGAGGGGCATAGTGAGTCCGTGGGAGATTTTTTTTTTGCCAGAAGTTAGCAGAAATGGAAAGTTTATTATTTTTATTTTTGTTCCTTAAGAAAGTGTCATTTTCCGCTAACTTGTGAAAAAAATGAAATGATACATGAACTCACCATGCCCCTCCGCGAATACTTTGGGGTGTCTTCTTCTAAAATGGTGTCATTTGGGGGTATTTATACTTTCCTGACATTCTAGCACCTGAAGAAACATGACAGGCGCTCAGAAAGTCAGAGCTGCTTCAAAATGCCGAAATTCACTTTTTGCACCATAGTTTGTAAACGCTATAACTTTTACCCAAACCAATAAATATACACTTATTGTATTTTTTTTTTATCAAAGACATGTAGAACAATAAATTTTGCGAAAAATTTATATAGAAATGTAGTTTTTAAAAAAAAAAAATTACAACAGAAAGTGAAAAATGTCATTTTTTTGCAAAAATTTCGGTCATTTTTGATTAATAGCAAAAAAAGTTAAAATGTCAGCAGCAATGAAATACCACCAAATGAAAGCTCTATTAGTAAAATTAATTTGGGTGGTAAGTTGCATGACGGAGCAATAAACGGTGAAAGTAGTGTAGTGCAGAATTGTAAAAAGTGGCCTGGTCATTAAGGGTCTTTAAGCTTGGGGGGCTGAAGTGGTTAATTATAACATCAAGAAAGGAAAGTCTTCTATTATCAATTTCCCATGTGAACCCAAGGCCTATCTCGTTCAAATTGAGGGATTCTACAAAGTTTTTAAATGTTTATTTGGTTCTCTTCCATAGTATTAAGATGTCATCAATGAATCTATCCCAATACAGGGTTAGGGATGTCCAATCCATTTTATCCTCCTGGAAGACTATTTGGTCCTACCAACCAGCCCAGGAGTAAATTTGCGTAGGTTAGCGCTCAGGGTCTACCTATCGCGGTGCCCCTGAGCTGATGGTAGAACTTCGAGTCAAACATGAAATAGTTATGTGTTAATAAAAATTCCAGGAGTTTCATGATTAATCGATTATGAGGTTGGAACTGGACACCACTTGTCTTTAAAAAGTGTTCCACTGCACATAAACCCCAATTGTGTGGGATACTACTGTATAGGGCTTCTACATTTATGGATGCTAACTTCACATTGTCATATTTCTCCCGGAATCCCATCTATTTTTTAAGAAGATCTGTCGTATCCCGGATATATAACAGCAGGGACACTACATGCGGACGTAGTACCTTGTCAATATAAACACTTGGGTTCTGTGAGATTGAATCTACACCCGATACAATCGGTCGACCTTTAGAGGGGATGTACCCTTATGGATCTTAGGGAGCGTATAGAAGGTTGTTATTTGCGGACGTGCAGGTGTCATGAACTTCAAATCTTCCCTGATAGAAGTCCCTGTTCAAACCCTTCTAGGAGTAATCGGTCAAGGATTTTGTTAAATCATTTGTTGGGTCCTTAGCTAGGATTTTATAACAGTCCCTGTCCTTCAATATAGAATGACACATCTTCAGGTATACCTCATGATCTAAAACCACCAGGTTCCCCCTTTGTCTGAGGGCTTAAAGATCAGTTTTGGTCCTTGTCCAGGTTCCTCCAGGCAATCCATTTTCCATCTGAGGTGGCCAGTGGATTTCGGCACAGTATTGTCGGTTTAGCCTAGCTAATTTAAGGTCCCTTGAAAAACCAGTATATCCTAGGCACTGGAGAAGCAGCGTTGGGACGTCTATCTAAATTAGGGATCCAAGTAACAAGCTAGAGAGAGGGCATTGAGGGCTTAGCCACCGAGAAGTGGGGTCACCCTGTTCGCCCCTTGTAGGTAGGGGTAGTGAAGGGACAAGCAGAGACAGGAGACCTGACTTCACCATGGACCCCACTTCTTTTCAAAAATCCTGAAAGCCCCGAAGAAAATTGAATCTATGCCTACTATGCTCCATTCAGTGGTGAATTAACTCAATTGGTACAACCGTGAGTAGCGAAGGGCCGGACATATGTTCTGGCTACACCATGACTTTATCTAAATAACATCTATGGAGCATGACAAGTGCCAGAAGTAAGAGTGTAACTATGGTGCTATTGATGTGGTGATTTATGGTTTATTTTAGAAAGAATTTAATAAAGGTATATTTTAATGAGGGTAACTTTTGTTCTGTGATAGTGGACTGTGTAGGAGGCTGGAAATCAGCCTGTGGAATTCCTTATCCTCCTACACACCAGCGCCTTGTGTAACAGTATCCTGGATAGATCCTGCAGATCTTGCACACGGCAATGCTTTTGTCTTCCAGCACTGTGAATGAAAAACTGACAGATGGGAGACACCCACACTCACTTAGAACAGATATTCCAGTTTGGTTTACTTCTGGCACATTTTAACCCTGTGTGCATGGTATCAGCAGCATCACCAGTTCCTAAGCAGACCATAATAGAGGCAGATATGGCCCTGGCAGTTTTTTGGGAGGTTCTGGCCGGATGTTGCCTCTGCTCTTTATTGCTCCTCCTCTGATGTTACCTTCTCCTCAGCATCCTGATCCAGCTCTCAGATCCTGTCCAACATACAATCATTGTCATAGTCCTCACCCTCCCCGCCACTTTTATCAGAATGTCATTTTCTCCTTCCGATTCCCTGCTCTGTATTTCCCCAGAGTACACCCACCAACACAGCTATGCATGGGGTCACCGGCATCACCCTAAACCTCCTCCTCATGGCAGTTCAAACGCTAACTGTTCTCACACAACTCCTTTAATAGGGAGACTTTCTTGAATATCTTCTGTAGCATGTGGTGGGGTTTTGTTGCCTCTTCTTAGGATAAAAAAATTCTCACCACTTGGAGGAGGCAATAAAGACAGAGAGGGTGCAACTGAAATGGAGAGGCTTCTCTGGGGTTGCAAGTAGTAGCAGCAGGTGGAGGAATGCTGTGACCCATGGCTACAAGGCACGGTGTCAGACTCAGAGGTGACCTTAACATGATCCTGCTGTGACTGAGAGGAGGAGTAGGCCGTTCAGTTCATAATCCCATCCTCTTGGCCTCAGTAATAATGTTGCGCCTTTTGAAAGCCAGAGAGAACTGTGACTTACCACTACTAATACCACCACTACTACTGGCTGGAGAGCTAGTGCTGCTACTATCCAACTTCTGACTGTGGGAGGACAAGGCCTGGGTTTTCATTTTGCACTCTTCCTATTTTCAGGCATTTTTATTTTGAGGCCTACGAATAAAAACTCAAGGGTTTTCTAAAAATGAAAAGTCACAGGTTTGGTACACACATAGATTATTAAACGGTACTAGCAAAAGTGCAAGTGTTTAGACATAGGCAACATTAAATGTCCTTCCCCTTCTACGAGCACACTATTACATAGTAACAGTATATAAGGCCGAAAAAGACATTTGTCCATCCAGTTCGGCCTGTTATCCTGCAAGTTGATCCAGAGGAAGGCAAAAAAAAACCTGTGAGGTAGAGGTAAATTTTCCCCACTTAAGGGAAAAAAATTCCTTCCCGACTCCAATCAGGCATCAGAATAACTCCCTGGATCAACAATATGGAGCTGGAGATGCTGAATGTGATTAAGTATCCTATATTGTTTATGTGGATAGTTAAGCCTGTCTACCTTCCATGAGATCAAATTGAGTGTGGACATAGTGGTAGTCTGCAACAGGGACGTTATTTTAACCAGGACATGTTCAGGGCGCTATCGAAGAGGGTAAAGAGTAGTCAAGAAGAAGTACAGACCCATCCCAGAGAACAGGCTCACTAAACCTTATAATGAACGACAACCCCGAACCCCCCAAAAAAAAAAAAAAAAAAAGAACACGTTAAACCAAATACGGTAAACAGGAGAGGAACCAGAAAACCAAACAAAAACAACCATAAAGCAAAAAATCATGTGTGGGGACATAACTGCAAGACCAAACTACAAACACCACACATGTAGTACAAAAATCATCTTTATTGTGTCGTATCCAATACATAAATATAGAGAATAATCAGTAAAAAGCAATGCAGATCAATGCTGTGAGAATAATAGCCCCACCGAGCTCTAGGTCCGCATGTATTAGTCTCTCTCACTTATAAATACTGAATATTCAATCAGTAACACAAAGATATGAGCTGAGTCACTCACCAATACCAGTGCCATGTTAACTAAGGAGTAGTGTTTAAATCCATTCCCCGACACTTTATCATATTGTCAAAAGTATCAACATATAATAGGGAAATAATCAGACCAAACTGCTACCATAATAATCCAAACATCTAGATAACCTCCTAGTAAAAATAAAACCAGAGGGCACAAAAGGAAAAAGTTAAGGAGCACTGGAATAAATGAGACATACAGACCAGGAGCTGTATTATAGTGATTAGTATATGTACCCGATTGATAATTTTACGGCATTCATTTTTTCGGTATAAATAACATAATATCTTTATTCTCTGGGTCAGTATGATTACAGTGATACCAAATACATATCGTTTTTTTACATTTTACTACTTGTTTTTGCATCGCTTCCCAAGAACCATAACTTTTTTATTTTTATTTCTATGGAGTTGTGTGAGGGCATAATTTTTTGGGGGACGCCTTGTATTTTTCATTGGTATGATTTTGGCGTAAATGACGCTTTTTGATCACATGTTATTATGTTTTTTCGGTAGCAACTAAGAATAAATTAGCAATTCTGTCTTTTGTTTTTATTTTTTTAGTTTTATACGCCATTCACCATAGGGATATTTATGTAGTCGTTACGGACGTGGCAATACCAAGCGTATTTTAAATGGAAAAAAAGCGTAATTTTTTCAAGGGATTTTTCATTGAATAAATAACTTTTTTTTTTACTTTTTTACCACTTAATAGTCCCACAAGGGGACTATAACACATAACTTTTGACTGCTTTTGAAATGCACTATACCAGGGATGGGCAAACTGCGGTTCTCCAGCTGTTGTAAAACTACAACTCCCACCATGCCCTGCTGTAGGCTGATAGCTGTAGCCAGACCTGACATGCTGGGAGTTGTAGTTTTGCAACAGCTGGAGAGCCTCAGTTTGCCCATCCTTTAATGGCAATACTATTCTGACATTGAGAGGCGCAGCCTTCTGGAAATTACTCAAGGCTGGTCTGGGGCCTACATCAGACCCCAAGCAACCTTCACACACATGATGAGAGACAGAGGGAGTCCGCTCCTCTGTCAGCACTGTATCATGCGGCGGGCCCATTGCCCGTGGCATGTAAAGTGTTAAACAGCCTGGATTGGCACTCCTGCTGGTCCGGGCTGTTAGAGCAGAGCTGCGGCTCTCATGTAAGAGTCGGGTCCCCGCTGCACGGGGGACCCGTACATCGCTTAGACTGGGTTGCCAAAAAAAGCTGCGGCCCAGCCTAAGGCCCCTTAGTGACCGCCGTGAAAAGACGTATTGGTGGTCACTAAGGGGTTAAACTTTATTGAGACAATAGTAAACCAGGAAACAAAATACTCTGTATACAAGAGATAGAACAAAACAAACAAGTGGTTTGTATAATATACTATTATGTATACATCAAAAGACATAATTAGGCAGCAGGACCTACAACGAAGCTCCACTCCTGCCATATTTCCTACAAATCTGAACATTACATTGGTTTCTCTCCTGTGTGCGTTCCCTGATGTCTAACAAGACCCGATCTCAGGCTAAAACATTTCCCACATTCTGAGCATGAATACGGCTTCTCTCCTGTGTGACTTCTTAGATGCTCTGCAAGAGAAGATTTCCGACTAAAACACTTCTTACATTCAGGACAAAAAAATGGCTTCTCTCCTGTGTGAGTTTTTTGATGTCTATCAAGATCTGACTTTTGACTAAAACATTTCCCACATTCTGAGCATGAAAATGGCTTTTCTCGTTTGTGAGTTCTCTGATGATAAAGCAGAGCTGATTTAAGGGTAAAACTGGTTCCACATTCTAAGCATGAAAACTGCTTCTCTCCTGTGTGAAGTCTTAGATGTTCCTCGAGATTTGATTTCTGACTAAAACACTTCCCACATTGAGAACAGGAAAATGGCTTCTCTCCAGTGTGAGTTCTCTGATGTTGATCAAGATCTGATTTTTGACAAAAACTTTTCACACATCCTGGGCATGAAAAGGGCTTCTCTCCGGTGTGAATTCTTAGATGTTCCACTAGAGATGATTTCCGACTAAAACACTTGTCACATTCAGGACATAAAAATGGTTTCTCCCCTGTGTGAGTTCTCTGATGTCTATCAAGATCCGACTTTTGACTAAAACATTTCCCACATTTTGAGCATGAAAATGGCTTCTCTCGTTTGTGAGTTCTCTGATGATAAAGCAGAGCTGATTTAAGGGTAAAACTAGTTCCACATTCTAAGCATGAAAACTGCTTCTCCGCTGTGTGAGTTCTTTGATGCCGAATGAAACTTGATTGACGGTTAAAACATTTCCCACATTCTGAACATGAAAATGGCTTCTCTCCTGTGTGAAGTCTTAGATGTTCCTCAAGATTTGTTTTCTGACAAAAACACTTCCCACATTGAGGACAGGAAAATGTCTTCTCCCTGTGTGAACTTTTAGGTGTTCCCCAAGATTTGATTTCTGCCGGAAACATTTACCACATTCAGGACATAAAAATGGTTTCTCTCCAGTGTGAGTTCTCTGATGTCGATCAAGATCAGATTTTTGACAGAAACTTTTGACACATTCTGAGCATGAAAACGGCTTCTCTCCTGTGTGAATTCTTAGATGTTCCACAAGAGATGATTTCCGACTAAAACACTTCTCACATTCAGGACATAAAAATGGTTTTTCCCCTGTGTGAGTTCTCTGATGTCTATCAAGATCTGATTTTTGACTAAAACATTTCCCACATTCTGAACATGAATATGGCTTCTCTCTTTTGAGAGTTCTCCGATGACTAAGAAGAGCTAATTTATGGGCAAATTCTGTTCCAAATTCTGAATATGGAAATGGATTCTCTCTTTTGTGAGTGCTCCAATGATAAAGAAGAGATGATTTCCGACTAAAACATTTCCCA
Source organism: Bufotes viridis (assembly GCA_033119425.1). Classification (NCBI taxonomy): domain Eukaryota; kingdom Metazoa; phylum Chordata; class Amphibia; order Anura; family Bufonidae; genus Bufotes; species Bufotes viridis. Next base: position 446,180,733 of record CM065592.1, read on the forward strand.
CATTCTGTACATGAAAATGGCTTCTGCCCTAGGTGGATTCTTAGATGGCTTGCAAGATTTGCTTTTGACTAAAACTTTTGCCGCATTCTGTACATGAAAATGGCCTCTCCCTAGATGGATTCTTAGATGGTTCACAAGATATGATTTCTGACTAAAACATTTCCCACATTCTGAACATGAATATGGCTTCTCCCCTGTGTGAATTCTCTGATGTCCGACTAGAATAAATTTCCTGGCAAAAGATTTTCCACATTCTGAACATGAAAATGGCTTTTTATCTCTGCAATTTCTCTCATGCAAAGAAAGATTAGATTTCCTTTTAATACGTTTCTCACATGGAAATATTTTCCCACGTTTCTGTTTAGCTCTTGTTTTGCCAATCAGTGATTGATTAGATGAAGGTTTCTTGTGACCAGCGGTATCGGTGGATAGATCTCCGCTGTGAAGGACTGAGGGTACATTAGGAGTTATTGAATCATCTTGTGTGGTATTGTTATCTTCTACTTCATGATAGGTCAAAGAATAGAGATATTCATGGGAGTCGCTCATCCCGTCTTCACCTGGAAAACAAAACAAATGTTCATATTTCCCCCCCCAAAAAAACTCATGTTTTTATTCAGCAATTACCGGTATAGTGTAAACCATTGGCACTCACACTCTCTGGCGCAGTTTATACAAATAGCCGTGGAAATCTATTTAACCACTACAGGACCGCCTAACGCACGGATGCGTCCGGCCGGCGGTCCTGTAGCTCTGGCTGGACGCATCCGTGCGTCATCTCGCGAGACGCGAGATTTCCTGTGAACGTGCGCGCACGCGCGTTCACAGTGCCGCGCGTCTCACCAGTTATACTGCAGCCTGCCAGCGATGATCAATCGCTGGCCGGCTGTAGATGCGAAATAAATCACATCAAAGTGGTATATCAGACACTGTTTTGTTAACAGCGTCTGATATACCTGCTACCAGGTAGCTCTGTAAAGTTGCACCAAACACTACACTACCCCCAACCCCCGTGTCTTATTAACCCCTTGATCACCCCATCTAGATTCCCTGATCACCCCCTGTCATTGATCACACCCCTGTAAGGCTCCATTCAGAGGTCCATATGTGTTTTGCGGATTCGTGGATCCACGGATCCGCAGATCAGATCCTCAAAATATGGACACCGGCAATGTGCTTTCCGCATTTTGCAGATCCGCACATTGCCAGAACTATATAGAAAATGCTTTTTCTTGTCCGCAATTGCGGACAAGAATAGGACATGTTCTATATTTTGCTGGAGCGGAAGTGCAGACCGGAAGTGCGGATCCGTAATTCCGGATCCGAGCGGGACAAAGTCTGTCCCCATTGAAATGAATGGGTCCGCAATTCCGTTCCGCAAACAGAATTGCGGACGTGTGAATGGGGCATAATGGTTCCTTATCACCGCCAGTTAGTTAGCTACTTGTTATATATATATATATATATATATAAAAATACACCCCAAAACACATTGCCCTACTTCTCCTGAGTACGGCGATACCACATGAGTGACACTTTTTGCAGCCTGGGTGCGCAAAGGGGCCCAAATTCCAACGAGTACCTTTAGGTTTTACATGGCTGCTCACAATTTAGCCCCGCCCAAAATGCCAGAACAGTAAACACACCCCACAAATGACCCCATTTCGGAAAGTAGACACCCCAAGGTATTCACTGAGGGGCATAGTGAGTCCGTCAGAGATTTTATTTTTTTGCCAGAAGTTAGCAGAAATGGAAACTTTATTATTATTTTTTTCCTCAGAAAGTGTCATTTTCCGCTAACTTGTGAAAAAATGACATTCTAGCACCTGAAGAAACATGACAGGTGCTCAGAAAGTCAGAGCTGCTTCAAAATGCGGAAATTCACTCTTTTGCACCATAGTTTGTAAACGCTATAACTTTTACCCAAACCAATAAATATACACTTATTGAATTTTTTTTTATCAAAGACATGTAGAACAATAAATTTATAGAAACATTTATATAGAAATGTAGTTTTAAAAAAAAATTTACAACAGAAAGTGAAAAATGTCATTTTTGCAAAAATTTCGGTCATTTTGATTAATAGCAAAAAAGTAAAAATGTCAGCAGCAATGAAATACCACCAAATGAAAGCTCTATTAGTGAGAAGAAAAGGAGGTAAAACTCATTTGGGTGGTAAGTTGTATGACGGAGCAATAAACGGTGAAAGTAGTGTAGTGCAGAATTGTAAAAAGTGGTCTGGTCATTAAGGGGGTTTAAGCTAGGGGGGCTGAGGTGGTTAAAGGGATTCTGTCACCACTTTTAAAGGGAACCTGTCATCAAAAATACCATTTAAATGTATTAACAGTACCTCCTAGTGCCCGCAAACTGTGTCCACATGGACCTTTTCCTCCTTATTTCAGTGCTAGCGTCATAGAGAAAATGCACTTTTATTCTGCCGCTGCCCCGTGCTTCAAGTCAGGCTTGAAGTCATGGGGGCAGCGGCCTCGGCGTCTTTCACGGTCCTCTCCCCGCCCCCTGCCTCCTTGACTGACAGCCGTGATCGCATTGCCGGGACCGCGCTCTAAGGCCGCATGCGCAGTAAAGGGCGGCTGGAGCGTGGTCCCGGCTGCCGCACGTACTAAGCGCCGTCTTGCTTTCGCTGCACAGCGCATGCGCCTTGCCTCTGCGGCGTGCGTGCCAGAGATCACGTCGGCTGCGCATAGATGCCAGGCGCGGGCGCGTTTACTACAGGCTGTCGGGCGCATGCGCTGTGCGGCGAAAGCAAGACGGCGCTTAGTACGTGCGACAGCCGGGACCGCGCTCCAGCCGCCCTTTACTGCGCATGCGGCCTTAGAGCGCGGTCCCGGCAATGCGATCACGGCTGTCAGTCAAGGAGGCAGGGGGCGGGGAGAGGACCGTGAAAGACGCCGAGGCCGCTGGCCCCATGACTTTAAGCCTGACTTGAAGCACGGGGCAGCGGCAGAATAAAAGTGCATTTTCTCTATGACGCTAGCACTGAAATAAGGAAGAAAAGGTCCATGTGGACACAGTTTGCAGGCACTAGGAGGTACTGTTAATACATTTAAATGGTATTTTTTGATGACAGGTTCCCTTTAAGCCCTGTGAGCTAAACATATGCTCATGTCCAGGGTATCATTACCCTGGGTTCAGACCTGAGCGTTCCAAAAACGCGCGTTTTACGCGCGTTTTTGTCGCGCGTATTTCAGCGCGTTTTGCTAATAGGAACGCGCGTAAAACGCGCGTTCTTGTGATTGACTACTGTGGTGTCAATCACAAAACGCGCGTCAAACGCCCCAAAAGAAGCTCAAGTACTTGTTTATGCGTTGGGCGTTTTACAGCGCGTTCAAACGCGCTGTAAAACGCTCAAGTGTGAACCACTCCCATAGGGATGCATTGGTTTTAATCTGTTGAGCGTTTTACAGCGCGTTTGAACGCGCTGTAAAACGCTCAGGTGTGAACCCAGGGTTATGATTTCTAAGGTGGCCTTATAAAAGAGATCGGTGTCTTAATTTGGCTAAAAAACAGGTTTCACTAACCTGTCCATCATAGAATTAAGGTGCCCAAGGGGAGGTCTGTGCGCCGTTCGTGCCCAGTGCCGTCTTCTACTCCTCAGTGCCGCCTCTCCCTCTCCCTCACTCCCCCTCCTCTCGCTGTGAGATCCCGCGCGTGCACACAGCGCAAGAAGAAGCCGATGCCAGCCGTCCTCACCGCGCATCAGGCTGAGCCTGTGCGCACATGCGGGATCTCACAGCGGGAGGAGGTGGGAAAGGGGGGGGGGGAGAGGCGGCACTGAGGAGTAGAAGACGGCGCTGGGCACGAACGGCGCTGGGTACGGCCGGGCACCATGCATCCACAGACCTCCCCTTGGGCACCTTAATTCTATGATTGACAGGTTAGTAAAACCTGTTTTTTAGCAAAATTAAGACACAGATCTCTTTTATAAGGCCACCTTAGAAATCATAATGATACCCTGGACATGAGCATATGTTTAGCTCACAGGGCTGAAAAGTGGTGACAGAATCCCTTTAACTATAGCTTATTTATTCAGATTGACTTAAGCTTAATGCAAACAAACACATAAATTTAAAACACAAAGTATATCAACAAATACAATTTGAAATGAAATAAATAGATGAAAAAATGCCATATAATTAATGCTCAGTCCGGCATTATATATTATTGAAATTCTGCCACGGGGCCACCGTGGTTAAAATAATGATCTAAGGGCCCTTTCACACTGGCGTTTTTGTTTTCCGGCATAGAGTTCCGTCCTCGGGGCTCTATGCCGAATGAATACTGATCCGGATTATCCCCATGCATTCTGAATGGAGAGAAATCCGTTCAGGATGCATCAGGATGACTTCAGTTCAGGACCGGAACGTTTTTTGGACGCAGCAAATACCGCAGCATGCTGCGCTTTTTGTTCCGTCCAAAAACCAGAACACTTGCCGCAAGGCCGGATCCGGAATTAATGCCCATTGAAAGGCATTAATCCGGATCCGACCTTAAGCTAAACGTCGTTCGACATTTAGCTTTTTCTGACTGGTTACCATGGCAGCCAGGACGCTAAAGTCCTGGTTACCATGGTAAAATGTAGCGGGGAGCGGGGGAGCGGCATACTTACATTCCATGCGGCTCCCGGGACGCTCCAGGATGACGTCAGGGCGCCCCAGTGCATAGATCACGTGATCGCATGGATCACTTGATCCATGCGCATGGGGCGCTCTGGCGTCATTCTGGAGCGCCCGGAGCCGCACGGAATGTAGTATGCCGCTCCCCGCTCTACTATGGCAACCAGGACACTAGTAGCGTCCTGGCTGCCATAGTAACCTGAAAGCAATTCGAAGACTGATCAGGATCCTGATCAGTCTTCTAATGCTTCAGGCGACTTGCGTTCTGACGGATCCGGCGGGACGGAAGTGCCTGCCGGATCCTCAGAACGCAAGTGTGAAAGGACCCTAAAAATGATATATCAGCGCGATCCAAGTAGTGACTGAAAAAATAGTGGTTAATTGATGAAAGTCATTAGTAGTATACAGGTCCCAACTGATGTTCAGCGATCTGTGCTGTATCCACCTCTGTGGGTCAGTCTGAACGTCACCACACTGGTAGTCGCCACCTGTACTGCAGTTCAGATGTTCATGTCTTGTGTCATCATTTTCCATATAAATACATATAATAGGAGTTTAATTCCATATGTTTATACCTTACCCTCTCCTGGTCTGTGGTTCACCCATTCTATGCAGGATCCACCTGGAAATGGCTGAAGTGGAGGTACATAGGCTATCCCTTTCCTCCGTCAGCGTGCTTGATCCATGTGTCCTTGTATAGCAGAGGTTACACAGCGCCGATTGTAAGCAGCTTCTTTCTTCCAGTGAGTGGCAGTGTAGGCCGTAAACAGCCTCCTCCTCGTCTGTAACGGCTCAAATTAATGTGGCAGTTCCGTCTATTTTGCCTGCAGGTCAGACAGCATCAGTATGTGGCACACTGTGGCTTTTATCAGAAGTCACCATACATGGATATTCTTCACATCAGTTCTCCAATATAATAATACGCCAGACGCATTTCGGAGTTAGCTTCACTCCTTCCTCAGAGGCCATCATTAATTACACTTGTCTTGTTGATTTTATACATTTTCAAAAGTATCTCATAAAATGTGGAATGGATTGCCAGAGAGAATGTAGCCAAAACTTGGAATGGATTGCCAGAAAACTAAAACTTGGAATGGATTGCCAGAAAACTAAAACTTGGAATGGATTGCCAGTATGGTTAATCCCACAGTAAATGTAATATATATATATATATATATATATATATATATATCCCTAATGCTTGTGCACCTTTTTCTACCACACTTTTTTCCTTCCACTCAACTCTCCATTACTATGCTTGGATACAGCCGGCTTCTTTAGCAATGACCTTTTCTAACTTATCCTCCTTCTGGAAGGTGTCAATGACTGTCTTCTGGACAACTGTCAATGCAGCAGTCTGCCCCATGATTGTGTAGCCTACTGAATCACACTGAGGGACCATGTAAAGGCGTAGGAAACCTTTGCAGGTGTTTTTCGTTGCTTAGCCGATTAGAGTGTGACCCCATGAGTCGACAATATGGAACTTTTTTAACAATATTCTAATTTTCTGAGATCCTGACTTTTGGGGTTTTGATTAGCTGTAAGCCATATTCATCAAAATTAAAAGAAATAAACGCTTGAAATAGATCACTTTGTGTGGAATGAATCTATAAAATATATGAGTTAAACTTTTTGAATTGAGATACTGAAAGAAATTAACATTTGGATGATATTCTAATTTATTGAAATGCGCTAGTATACTGCTATACACTGAAATGCCTGACAAATATGTTATACTTAATAACTGATATAAAGGATATCAGGAGTAAGCTTTAGGTATAAATTACCGAGGCATTTATTACAAATATTACAATTAGACCTTGTATATCCATATACCTACATTTACTGTGTGATTAACCATACTGGCAATCCGTTCCAAGTTTTAGTTTTCTGGCAATCCATTCCACATTTTGGCTACATTCTCTCTGGCAATCCATTCCACATTTTATGAGATACTTTTGAAAATGTATAAAATGAACAAGACAAGTGTAATTAATGATGGCCACTGAGGAAGGAGTGACGCTAACGCAAAAACGCATCTCGTGTATATTTCTGTGACGAGTATCCATGTATGGTGACCTTCTATAATAGCCACTGTGTGCCACCTACTGATACTGTCTGACCGGAAGGCAAAATAGACAGAACCCCACATTAGTTGAAGCCGCTACAGACGAGGAGGAGGCTGTGAATGGCCGATGCTGCTGCTCAGTGGAAGAAAGAAGGTTGCTTACAGCCGGTGCTGTGTAACCCCTGTGTCATGTACGGGAACCGCCCTGTCATGTGACCCGGGTGCGAATGCCAAGGGTCTATTTGTTTCACGCACTCAACCTCTCACGACCCTACGCACAGGCCTCAGACTGAACATCAATGCCACCCCGACAAGGCCTTTCACGCACCCCAGCACGCTGCCACCATCGATGACATTTAAATTAATATACCAATAAATTAGTGGCTCATACAAAATCACACAGCGCCCACTCGCAAGCAGGCTCACAGTAGCACAGGCCACACTTATAGCAAATACACGGTAACCGCACTCATACATTTAAATATGGAGGTTACTGGGCTCGTTTAGGGCATGAGGCAAAACCAGTAAAATTTTAAAAAATTGAGACATACAAAACGTGCACAAAACAGTTATAAAAATAAAAGGATAAAAACAAAAAGGTTCTCACTACTTAACAAATTGTGTGATAAGAGTTCATTCTGGTTCCAGGGACAGGAGGATGTGGAGCACAACCCAATGCTGATCGGATCCCCATATTGTGTCAACGAACAGTTCCAGATCCCACATTTGTATCCCATTCGGCAGAGGGTGGAGCTGAGAGGACTCTCTCCCCCCTCCCTGAAAGCACCCGCCACCCATTTCTTCTGGGCAGGCTTTCACCTCTATCCCTCGGATGGCAAGCATAAAAGATAAAAATATAACACAGGAGAGTGAATCTGGATCGCACATCCTCAGTACTATGCTTTTGATATAACGACTGTCCTTCAGCATAATTACATGGCATCTCCTCCCCATTTGGACTAGGTGTTTTTAATTAGCCTGAGTCTGCAAAGGGTCTATAAATTCCTACTATCTCTCAGATGGATTTCCTGAGGGTTGTGACTGGGTGAACTCTTTGCACTCGTTCGCATGGTGCAGTACTGCGTGTCTGCCATTGCTGCCTCAGTGCTGTGCTGGTGGTGCGGTGAGGCCCAGAGCCAAGGCGGCTTTGCTGCACAGTGGGGGGGCTGTGTGGCTACAGGGTCCCGCTGTCTGCTGCTGGTGCGGTGCTGGGGTGCCGGTGGTCGCCGCGAATTGCTGCGCCATAAAATTAGAGTAGGTCCCCACTTGTAGAGGCTACCTTGTCGTGGTAAGTGGGCCTATGCTCTTTGATCAAACTGTATACTAATGCCTCTTATGTAGAGTTGAGCGAACTTCTGTTTTTAGTTCGGCGTCCAAAGTTCGGGTTCGGGTTATCGTAGCATCCCGTTATGGATTCCGCTACCACGGACCATAACGGCATTTGGAATCCATAAGGGATTCTTCAATGAACCCGAACCTTGGACAACACTAAGGACCTGGGGTGACGTCAATGTCATGTGATCAGTGCAGGGCGTGGCTCAGTACTGGATTGGATAAGAGGTGGTTGCCTACGACCTCTTATCCAATCCAGTACTGAGCCACGCCCCCTGCACTGATCACATGACGGTGACGTCACCCAAGGTCCTTCACCCCGTGTTCCAAATGCCGTTATGGTCCGTGGTAGCGAAATCCATAACGGGATGCTTGGATAACCCGAACCCGAACTTTGGAAAACGAACTTAAAACAGAAGTTCACTCAACTCTACTCTTATGCACAGCATAGAATGTATTACAAATTGGGCTGAGATGCCATGTAATTATGCTGAAGGACAGTCGTTATATCAAAAGCATAGTACTGAGGATGTGCGATCCAGATTCACTCTCTTGTATTATATAAAAGATAAAAAAAACTTGGCTTCCCGTCCACACTAATGGATATTCTGGCCCCGACATGTTTTAGTAACACATATTCCATCAGGTCGATCGTTCTGATACCAAATATGACTGATATAGGGGTCCAGGAATGAGAGATTCTCATTACACAGGAATGCTGGCTGTCGGGGGGGGGGGGGGCCATATTTGGACTCCTTACGATGCCCACATTATACGGAAAGCAATTATTACAATAATTCATATGTAAGTTTTACCAGAGATGAATTATCACTTATGATATATTTTCTTCATCTTCTGGTTCCCCAGTTGAAAAGCACCTAGATGTCTGCTGTGCACCGGTGCGATACGTCTGACGTGTCAGGCATTACCATGAGGCCCTAGTGTCCCGTCCAGGAAACCTCGTTACCACTACTTTGTTAGCAGGGGGATGCTAATTTGAATCCTGCCAAAAGGTGTTCTTGTATTCTCCCCTACAGGTCCAGACTGCATGGCATCGTACTTAATATATAAAATCAATATTTAACAACTCGGGTTACATTGAGTAGTTAATTTGTCTAAAGTTAATGCCAGGCTGCATGTTGCTCGTGCTACTGTGAGCAGCCTGTGTGGCCTAAATGTGCTACCACAGCCTGCAGCCTCTCCGGACTTGTCTCCCATTGAGCATATTTGGGAAGTCATCGGTCGGCAGTTGCAGAGGAGCTGCCAGTAGTGGATCTTGATGATTTGCGTGCCCAAGTTCAATCAGCATGGCAGAACATTCATCAGACTACCATTGATAACCTCATTGATAGCATGCTAGAGCGTGTAAGTGTATTTCTGCGTGTAGTGCTCCTATTCGATACTGAATTAATTGAGATGTTTTGAATATTTTGTTTCCATTTTTTTATCACTTGCATATCATTAACATGTGTATTAATCACATCTTTTCCTTTATGGTGTTACAATTTCAATGCTGAAGAGTGTATTTGTATGATGTATATTCAATATCAATATCTAACTTTCCATTTGTGAATATATTGTTATCTGATCCATAGCATAATATGTGGTCCTTTGAGTTGTACTTTGCTCACCTATGTCTACCACAAGACTGTTGGGAAATCCATCTTGTTTAATACTATTACATGCACGGTGAATGGATACGCTGTAACTAAGGGCCCCATAGTTGGCCTGAAACAAGTAAGTGATCATGTCTTTGTTTAGATCTTATTTGGATATATCATAAAGCCTGAAGTTTTGTTATGTTCTCTGGACGCCGGACCCTCTTCATTATCCTACAGGAAATACACACAGTGACTGAATACATTGTCTATATGTGATGATCAGATGATGGAGGATCTGACTCTCAGGACTGTTCTCTCCTCTACATTCATGGAAGGTCTCCTCTTACCCGGTGATGTGAGGGGCTGGTGATTCTCCATCATGACGTCCTTGTACAGATCCTTGTGTTCTTCTAAATACTCCCACTCCTCCATGGAGAAATAGACAGCGACATCCTGACACCTTATAGGAACCTGACAACACAAGGACACAGTCATTACCAGACCCTCCCTTGGCGTTATTGTATAATGTCCCAGCATTCCCAGCAGCGCTCACCTCTCCGCTCAGCAGCTCAGTGATCCTGGTGGTAAGTTCTAGGATCTTCTGCTCATGTATCAGGGAATGAGGTGGAGGCTCGGTGATGGGGCTCTGGGTCCTGCTCCATCCTCCTGACACACGGGGTGTCAGACACTCACCAGACGACTTCTTCACTACTGTGTAATCCTGTGTACGGGGAGACGCCGATCATTACAGAGATTCTAAGAATCCTTCACCTTTCCAGACATTTCCCTGGTTTATTACTAGAGATAAGAGTGATGTCATGTGAGACTCTCACCTCTCCAGTTATCAAGGAGATGATCTCCAGGGTGAGGTCTAATATCCTCGCAGCCATGTGGTCTCTGTCCTTCTCCATCCTTGGTGGGTCATTGATGGAAAGGACCATTGTCCATCATAAGTAGAGTCCTGAACCTAAGAAACCTGAGGGAAACATGGAGGATTGAGAGAAAAATCACATCTGGAAGAAGATCTTTCATGAAGTAAATGATTTCAAATATTGAGAATTCTAAAGGACCAATGATAGAGTACAATGGAGATGACTGAGCTATTGACGTGTCCTAGACATAACAGTTGCCTGATCGCTATACAGTGAAACACACTGCAGTGTACCACATACAGCAGCCAGGTCTCATCTTCCAGGCCACTACAAGGCCTCATTCACACGTCCGTGGCACAGTCCATGCTTCATCCGTGACCCTGTCAGTGATCCATCCACTTTCGATCTGTGTTTCTGTGATTTTCAGTCCACGTGTCTTCTGTGTTTCATAGACACTTCTAAGCTACAAATTGGCTACAAAACCATCTTCTAGAAACAATGCGTGAAAAACCATGGACCCAACACAGATGCCATCCACATCGTGTCCATGGTTTTCACGAACCGATAGTTTATAACTAAGGATGAGCGAATTGACTTCGGATGAAACATCTGAAGTCGATTCGCATAAACCTTTGTTATAACACTGTATGGAGCGAGCGCTCCGTAAAGTATTGAAATGAAGTTTTATGCAAATTGACTTTGGATTTTTCATCCGAAGTCAATTCTCCCATCCCTAATTATTACCTGCATGAGAGGTTCAGAGCAGATGGTGCACAGTGAAAACTGCAATTTTTACACGGATATGCCACTTCAGTGCCCGACAGGTTGTGCCCATTGTGTGCCAGTGTGAAAAGTCAGGCCTCGTAATATTACGCTGTACTTCCTGGTTTTCTAAACACCCCACACGTGGCCCTAATCTTTTGCCTAGACATACCACATGGTTCCGGAGTAAAAGGACACCATGCGCATTTGAGGCCCAATGTGGCGATTTACATAGCTCATGCTGACAACTGTAGAGGCTCTGGGGTGAAATAATAAAAGGAACCTCCGAGAAGTGACCCGATATCAGAAACTACGCCCCTCAAGGTATTTATTAAGGGGTGGACTGAGCATTTTGACCCAAAGGTGTTTTGCAGAAATTAATGAGCAAGTTTTCCAGAGGTGTGGCATTTCAGTGCCCAGCTTGGGCCATTTAAAAACAACCCGTCCTTTAAATTGTTAGGCTGATTCTACTGGGCACTAAAATGCCATAAATGTGGATGTAAACTGCCGTCTGGGTACGCTAGAGGGTTCAGAAGGGAAAGAACGCCACTTCACTTTTGCAGCGAAGATTTTGATGGACTCGTTTACCGGCACCACGTTGGTATTGAACAGCCTCTAGGTACCAGTGCAGCCATCTTCTGACAACCATACGTTTATTTTTCTCTCGATGGAGCTGTGCGGGGGCTTACTTTTGCGGGATGGGCTGCTATCATCATTGGTTCTATTTTGTGGTATATACAACTTTTTAACTTTTTAATTGCTTTTATTTCGCTTTTGAAAAGCAGGATGAAGAAACGGCAGCAACTTTATCACTGATTTTAAGATGTTGTTATTGCGGCGTAGACCGTTCAGGAAAAATTACGTTATCTTTAGGCCTCTTGCACACGACCGTATGGCTTCTTCAGCATTTTGCAGTCCGTTTTTAACGGATCCGTTGTTCAGTTTTTTGTTTCCGTTCCACAAAAAATCTCCATATGGTTTCCGTATGCGATCCGTTGTTTGCGGATCACAAACAGAAACATAAAGTTTTTAATCATTAATGTAATGTACAGTAATGTGTTTTAACAACATACCAATGGGCAAAGGGGGCAAGGATCCACAAAAAACGGATGACATATGGATGTGTTCCGTATGCATTCCGTATTTTTTGCGGACTCCTTGACTCGAATGGAGCCATGGATCGTTATTTGCGGGCAATAATAGGACAAGTTCTATCATTCAAAAGAACGCATATACGGAAATACGGAAACGGAATGCATACATGAGTACATTCTGTTTTTTTTGCGGAACCATTGAAATGAATGGTTCCGCATACGGACCACAAACGGAATCCGCAAAATCGGAAAGGAAACGAAAAAAAAAAAAAACCTTTGCAAAAGACCTTATTCTGCTGCTCAGTATTATTGCAGAGATACCAATATTCTGTAGTTTTACCACTTTTACACAAAGCATTTTAGAAAATAATTGTTTTTGCGTCGCCATTTTCTGAAAGCCGTATTTTTTTTTTCTGGCTATGGTCTAGTGTGACGGCTCATTTTTTGTGGGATTTTTTTATACTATTTTGGGGTACATACAATTTTGATTGCTCAATATTACTAATTTTGTGAGGGAAGATGGCTGTTCTGGTGCAATTTTTATTATTTGTTGTTTTTTTATGGCGTTTACCCGATGGGATATATCATGTGATATTTTTACAGTTCAGGTCTTTACGGACGCAGCAATACCCAATATGCCTATTTTTTTATTTTTTTCAGGTTTTTTTTAATGTTTTTATGTCGCCATTTTCTGAAAGCCATATTTTTTTTTTTTCCTGGTGATTGTCTTGTGTAAGGACTTGTTTTCGCTTGATGAGTTGATGCTTTTTAATGTTTGATCTCTGGATGTAATGCTTTTTTTAAGTTTAGGTGACCAAAAATGGCTGTTTTGGCACGTTTTTTTTTTGGTTTTTTTCGACAGCATTCACCTGATGAAGTAGATCATGTGATAATTTTATAGAGCACGGACATGGCAATACCCAATGTGTCTATTTTCTAAAAAAAAAATCGTTGATAAATGGCTTGGTGAGGGGAAATGGGCACCTTTTTTTTTTTTTACTGGAAACTTTTGTTTTTTATTGTAATAAAACACTTTTCACTTTTTATTTTGTCCCACAATGGGGCTTTAACTTATGAGCATGTGATCCCTTTTACAATGCATTACAAGAGATGCTGTAGGGCACTGAATTAAACTGTCAGTATTACACTGACAGTTGCCTATGAGACCCATGCATGGCAGAGCCCAAGGCCCTTGACGTACTATGTCAATTTGCATGAAGTCACTTCGGCTGTGATGTCATTGTACCTCAAATGTCAGGTAGGGGTTAATAACCAGGCCTGTATAGGCCGTAACGACTGGACACTTTTTGTGATTTACCACATGCGGCAGTTTATCGTTTGTAACTTTATTTGTTGCACTGCCAGAATTATTTTTGTGAAATTTTTTACATGTCACATTGGGCTTTTTATTAATGTTTTTAGCTATTTATTTTTTTAAATATGCAAACTGACACCAAAATAACTTATTAACATGAGTTCCCTATTTTGTGTCAGTCGTCTATATTATGTCTATAGTATGGCATGAGTGTTTTTTGTTTTTTTTTATTCATTTTTGGCACATATGTCCCACAAGAGGTCACTGATACCTTTTTTTTCCATTTCTACTATAACTGGTGCATCCAAAGCCCCTGTTACTGGGGAAAATAACCCCCTGTGTAGCCACTGCACACAGGCAGAGCTAACCAGGGTGTGCTAAGACCCTGCAGCTCCCCTATGCCAGAGACACCTGGTCATCACCCGATCCAACAGAGGACGCAGCATAGCCACTTCCTCTGTTCATTGAATAGCGCACCGAGAAAGGAAGATGCAGAGGCAGTAAAACACGGCTTCCGTCTTCTCCTTGGGGTCCCAGGGCCGTCACCAACATCTGGGGACCCGACCTGCTTTTGCTAGATTGCAGGATCAGGAGCTTTAAAGGGGTTGTCTGCTTTTTAATATTGATGACCTATCCTCAGGATAGGTCATTGATATCAGACCGACGAAATTCTGACACCCGGCACGCCCGCCAATCAGCTGTATGAAGGGAAAGCAGCACTTGTACGAGCGCTGCCTTCTCTTCACTGTTTACCTGCACTCTATCGCAGTGTAATTACAGCTCCTCCGTCCCTATTCACTTCTATGGGATGGCTCTGTAGTATTCACGTCTCATAGAAGTGAATGGGACTGCTTAGATATAATTACACCTGCTTACCGCTGCGGGTGCGACAGCGAGAAGGCTGAGCTCATATGAGCACCGCTTTCTGTTCAAACAGCTGATCGTCGGCGGTGCTGGATGTCGGACCCCTGCCAATCTGATATTAAAGACCTGTCCTGAGAATAGGTCATCAATATATATAAGGCGGACAACCCCTTTAATTTCACACTGTACATACATGGAACTTGGTTGTAAGGGTGTTAAATATAAATGATATAAAAAAAAATACTCACAAAATTCTCGTCCCCAAAAGTCCAGCAATCCCTATCACAACTTTTGGTCTGACCAAATTACCTTATAATAGATGTGTAATATATCGAAATGAATGGAATATTTTAGGGTAACGCTATAACAAGAACTTTTTTAAAAAAAAATCATTTTCTATTTTTTTTCAAACTATAAATGTAAATAATAAAAAAAAACTTGTTGAACAAATAAACACATTTTAGCTGTAAAACTAATGTGCACTAAAAGTGGCCAAACTGTATCTGGTCCCTGGAAAGCCAAAATACCCCGGACCGGAACCGGCTTCTCCAGGAGAACAGACCATCGCTCCTTTAGGGCTGTTTCACACAAAAGTGTACAGTCCAGAATTCACTCCGTATGTGAGCGTGATCCTCAGTTGTGGACCTGCAGGAGCACATGGCATTCTACTGATTTATAATGCTGTGTGTCTCTGCTTCACTTAATTTCTACAGGATCATAGATGGTCATTTCTTTACTGAAATACGACTATATTAGGCATGTTTCAGGTGCAGATGACAGCGCAACGGTTAGTTGCTCCGCAATCTGCGACTTCTCCCCGCTCACGCCAGGTCTAAAATTGTGGGCGGGGATGTTTGGAGGCCCGTCTCATTTACCATTTTCTACGCCTCTTTTAGGTGTAGAGAAAGGTCTAAATGTAAGACAGCTAGAAAGCCGTTACATTTAGAACTGCCGCCGAAGTTATGAAAAGGCTGGCGCCAGCTTAGGGATTTTTTAAGACCAGCATCTAAAACGCCAGTCTTAATAAATATGTCCCATAGTGACATAAAGCGGTCAGTATATTCCTGTATCAGTAAGGTCAAGATGAGACACACAGCATTGTAAATCAATATAATGCCGTGCGCTCCTGCAAGTCCAGAACAGAGGATCGCGCTCACACACGATTTTCGGACTGGACAAGTTTGTGTGAAACAGCACGTACATGTAGACAGCACCGACACACACACAAAACACACCCTACAGGGGGGGTCGACTGTCTCATATAAATAGATGTCTGGGAGCGGGAAGAGCCGGATCTTGTTACTGAGATGAATCTAACGATCCGACTCACTAACGAGAGCTAGAATTGCAGCCTAGCAGTTCTCAAAGCCTCTCTCCCTCCAACGTACAGTCCCATGTAAAACATCCCTTCAACCCCCTCTGACAAACAGTCCCATGTAACACTCTTTCTTCCATCCCATTAGCCCCTTTACCATACAGTCCCATGTGTAAACCCTCACGCTTCTCTCTTCACACCTAAAGCACAGTCCTGTAATGGTCGTAACTGATCACATGACTGTGACATCATCAAAGGTCCTACAGCCACTAACATTTCTCCCCCCCCCATGTAACTGATCACATGACTGTGACATCATCAAAGGTCCTATAGCCACTAACATTCCCCCCCCCACATTCAACTGATCACATGATTGTGACATCATCAAAGGTCCTATAGCCAAAAAGTTTTACATCTCTCCCAGGCAACTGGTCACATGACTGTGACATCATCAAAGGTCCTGCAGCCACTAACGTGATTTTTCATTGATATTTTGGGGTACCGATTTTTTTTATTGTGATATTATGATTTATTGGGGGCAGGTGAATGTCAATTCATGCCTCCCAAGTGTCCCTTTTTTGGAGGGAAAGTCCTTCTTTTTGACCCAAGTCCCTCTTGGATCCTAAAATGTCTCTCTTTTTGACCTGGGGAATTATTGCATAAATGTCCATTAATAAATTTCCTAAATTGCTCCTTACTAAACTATCTGTATGGTTTCTACCTGTATATTAGACCAGAACTTCATTATTTGGTGCAATTTGGACCTTAAAATATCTATAATCTGATCATAATGCGAGTTTGAGCGGCGCATGTTTGATTAAGTGTGTGTTTGTATAAGTGTGTGATTTAAGATTAAGTGACTTCATATTCAGGGACTGCAATTAGTCAGTTTCTTATTACTACATTAGATTGTATTTTTCGCTTTTGTTGTGTAAACCCCATTTAGTATGTGTTGCACAATTGACAGCGCCGTCCAGTGCACATCTTGTCTGATGTATGCAGTCTTGGAACAGCCGTTCGAGGGTGTATATCTTTGTTCATATTGTGAGCAAGTTACCCGTTTGGAATCGCAAATCGGGTCTCTAAACGGGCGAGTTGCAACACTGAGAGGCATTGACATTTTGCAAAAGAGTTTGCTGCTCACCGAGCAAGCGCTCTATGGAGCAGATAAAGGGGGAGAGTGACAGTGAGGAGGCTGAGGAAAGTAAGGTAGCTAGCTGGGTAACCATTAGAAAGCAGGGTAGAGGGAAGAGTGCCAGGGAGGCTAGCCCTGATCTGACACACCCCAACAAGTTTGCACGTTTGGCAGATAGGGTGGCCACTGGCTTCTGGCTGTAATTACATTATAGGAGGGGAAGATAGTGCAGATAGAGACCGGGGCAAGGTAGTGGGACTGGGGAGGAATGGAAGGGGGACTAGAACAGTTCAGAATGAAAGGGGTAGGGTAAAAATACACATAAACCTCTTAATTGTATGTATACTAAAGCCAGAAGCCTGACTAATAAAACTGGGGAACTGGAATTAGTGATGTGTGAGGAGGACTGTGACATAGTGGAAATAACTGAGACATGACTGGATGATAGCTATGACGTAGTGGGAATAACTGAGACATGGCTGGATGATAGCTATGACGTAGTGGGAATAACTGAGACATGGCTGGATGATAGCTATGACTGGGCAGTTAATGTACAGGGTTACAGTCTGTTCAGAAAGGATCGTCAAAACCGGAGAGGGGAGGGTCTGCCTTCATGTAAAGTCCTGTCTAAAGCCCACAGTCCGAGAAGATATAAGTGAGGGACATGAACATGTGGAGTCATTGTGGGTAGAAATACATGGAGCCAAAAACAATAATAAATTACTAATAGGAGTTTACTATAAACCACCTAATATACCAGAGCCCACAGAAAATCTATTACTAAACGAGATAGACGAGGCGGCAAATCATAATGAGGTGGTTATTATGGGGACTTCAACTACCCAAATATAGACTGGGAAACTGAAAGCTGTACATCCCAAAAGGAAACAGGTTCTTGGCAATAACCAAAGACAACTGTTTCAGGACCCGACTAGAGGGACGGCTATACTGGACTTAGTATTAACCAATAGACCTGACAGAACAACAGACGTGCAGGTCGGGGGACACCTGGGAAATAGTGACCATAAAGTAATAACCTTCCAATTATCATTCAAAAGAGCATTTCTACAGGAACAAACATACCAAACTTCAAAAAGAAATTTAGCCAACTAAGCGAGACCATAGGCCTAACTAACTGGGACAAAGTCCTCAAAAATACAGCCACAAAATGTGATATCTTTAAAAGCATCCTAAATTCTCATTGTGAGAGGTACATACCGTATGGGAATAAAAGGTTAAGGAACAAAAAGAAACCAATGTGGATAAATAGAACTGTAAAGAAAGCATACAAATCACTAAAACAGGAGTGTAGTGAGGAAGCACTGAAAAACTATAAGGAAAAAAATAGAACATGTAAAAACAAATAAAAGTGGCCAAACTAGAGACCAAGAGATTAATTGCCAAAGAGAGTAAAACTAACCCTAAAATGTTCTTCAATTATATAAATGTTAAAAAGTATAAATGTGAAGGTGTCGGCCCTTTAAAGAGCAATTAGGGGTGTTGCAGAGAGCGATGAGGAGAAAGCAAAGCTGTTCAATATTTTTTTCTCCAATGTATTTACTGAGGAAAATAAACTGTCAGATGAAATGCTGAATGTAAAAATAAATCCCCATTAAAAGTGTCCTGTCTGACCCAAGAAGAAAAATAACAGTGACTTAAAAAGATTAAAATAGACAAATCGCCAGGACCAGATGGCATACACCCCGTATCCTAAGGGAATTAAGTGATGTCATAGCCAGACCCTTATTTCTGATATTTTCGGACTCTATACTGACAGGAATGTTCCACAGGATTGGCGCATAGCAAATGTGGTGCCAATATTCAAAAGGGGTCCAAAAACAGAGCCCGGAAACTATAGGCCGGTAAGTTTAACATCTGTTGTGGGTAAACTATTTGAAGGTTTTTGAGAGATGCTATCTTAGAGGATCTCAACGGAAATAAGCAAATAACGCCATATCAGCATGGCTTTATGAGGCATCGGTCATGCCAAACGAATTTAAGGAGTTTCTATGAGGAGGTAAGTTCTAGACTTGACAGCGGTGAATCAATGGATGTCGTATATCTGGACTTCTCCAAAGCATTTGACACCGTACCTCATAAAAGGTTAGTATATAAAATGAGGATGCTCGGACTGGGAGAAAATGTCTGTAAGTGGGTAAGTAACTGGCTGAGTGACAGAAAACAGAGGCTGGTTATTAACAGTACACACTCAGATTGGGTCACTGTTACTAGTGGGGTACCACAGGGGTCAGTACTAGAGGGGTCACTGTCACTAGTGGGGTACCTCAGGGGTCAGTACTGGAGGGGTCACTGTCACTAGTGGGATACCTCAGGAGTCAGTACTGGAGGGGTCACTGTCACTAGTGGGGTACCTCAGGAGTCAGTACTGGTGGGGTCACTGTCACTAGTGGGGTACCTTAGGGGGTCAGTATTGGGCCCTATTCTTTTCAATATATTTATTAATGATCTTGTAGAAGGCTTGCACAGTAAAATATCAGTTTTGGCTGATGACACTATCTAAAGTAATTAACACTGAAGAGGACAGTTTTCTGCTACAGATGGATCTGGATAGATTGGAGGCTTGGGCAGATAAGTGGCAGATGAGGTTTAACACTAACAAATGTAAAGTTATGCACATGGGAAGGAATAATGCAAGTCACCCGTACATACTAAATGGTAAAACACTCGGTAACACTGACATGGAAAAGGATCTAGGAATTTTAATAAACAGCAAACTAAGCTGCAAAAAACAGTGTCAGGCAGCTGCCGCCAAGGCCAATAAGATAATGGGTTGCATCAAAAGGGGCATAGACGCCCGTGATGAGAACATAGTCCTACCACTTTACAAATCACTAGTCAGACCACACATGGAGTACTGTGTACAGTTCTGAGCTCCTGTGAACAAGGCAGACATAGCAGAGCTGGAGAGGGTTCAGAGGAGGGCAACTAAAGTAATAACTGGAATGGGGCAACTACAGTACCCTGAAAGGTTATCAAAATTAGGGTTATTCACTTTAGAAAAAAGACGACTGAGGGGAGATCTAATAACTATGTATAAATATATCAGGGGTCAGTACAGAGATCACCCCCATCATCTATTTATCCCCAGGACTGTGACGAGGGGACATCCTCTGCGTCTGGAGGAAAGAAGGTTTCTACACAAACATAGAAGAGGATTCTTTACGGTAAGAGCAGTGAGACTATGGGACTCTCTGCCTGAGGAGGTGGTGATGGTGAGTACAATAAAGGAATTCAGGAGGGGCCTGGATGTATTTCTGGAGTGTAATAATATTACAGGCTACAGCTACTAGAGAGGGTCGTTGATCCAGGGAGTTATTCTGATGCCTGATTGGAGTCGGGAAGGAATTTTTATTCCCTTAAGTGGGGAAAATTGGCTTCTGCCTCACAGGTTTTTTTGCCTTCCTCTGGATCAACTTGCAGGATGACAGGCCGAACTGGATGGACAAATGTCTTTTTTCAGCCTTGTGTACTATGTTACTATGTATTTATCTGCTAATATTTAAAATGATATTGAAGTGCCTCAGCTTTTAACATCAGCATGAGGGATTAGCCGGTGTTGTCAGCTCCTTGTCCTTGTGGTGCACTTTTTTTCAGTGATTTATGTGTTTATATATTTTCATCCGCACATTGTTTCATTTTGTGTAGGACGTTTGTGTGGTGCATGTGGTTCGCGCCGGAATCCTCCATTGTATGCAGTTTTTGCTGGGGATAGCCGCTCGCTGCGAACCACATGCGGAGGAGCTGCTTCCCCAGTTAGAAACTCGCAACAGTGTTTGGGACTTGAGCAGTTCCACCCATTTAGGCCACGTTTATTTCAGTGATTTTTGATATTGAAGTGCAAGAAAAAAAATTGTCCCCCGAACTCCACATGCTTTAAAAAACAAAGGAACTTACACTCACCTAACCGATTCCCAGTTGCTGCAGTTGTGACGCAGTCAGTAATTATGCTTTGGGCGGAGTTAGAGGTGTGGCCTAATATGGAAAAAAACTGCCGTGATTCATGCCGCACATACTGTCCCTCTTTGCGATTTTCAAAAGTTGGGAGATATGGTAAAATGGCTGTTCTAGTATTGTGTTTATTTTTTTTACAACATTCACCTGACGGGGTAGATCATGTAATATTTGTATAGGGCCGGTCGGTATGGACACAGAAATACCAAATGGGGTCGTTTACCAAACTGGTGTAAGGCTACTTTCACACCAGCATTTTTGCTGGATCTGTCATCAACAACCGGATCAGTAAAAACGCTTCCGTCACGATAATACTAACCATCTGCATCCGTTCAGAACGGATCCGGTTGTATTATCTTTAAAATTTCCAAGAAGGATCAGTCTCTAAAACCATTGTAAGATAAGGGGGACGGATCCGTTTTCTATTGTGTCAGAGAAAACGGATCCGTCCCCATTGACTTACACGTCTTGTTCCGCACCACATCGCGGACAGAAAAATGCTGCTTGCAGCTTTATTCCGTCCGCAATGGGAGCAAAACCAAACGGAATGCATTCTGGTGACTCAGTTTCGTTCAGTTCAGTCTTGTCCCTATTGACAATGAATGGGGACAAAACGAAGCGTTTTCCCTATTGATCCTATAACAGATCTCAATAGCGGAAAGGGCAAGTGCAAGTGTGAAAGTAGCCCAAGATGCCACCCATAGTTGAGCAGAGCGAGGACAGACAACCTCAGCAGGGTTCAGGGGCTGCCCAAATTAAAACCACCAGGTGTGGTAAGACACAGCATTCGGTGGCCTCCCTGCCACCCAACAGGAAACAACTTTAACCACCGGTCTGCCATGCTAAACAAGGTCTTGTTGTCCGGGAGTGGACCACAAAGGCAATCATCTACCCAAGACTTCCTGCGGTACACCAACCACCCAGCAGGGCTGACTACATTACACAATGACCTACAGACCAGTGAGGGAGGGGCTACCATTGTCAAAGCTCCTCCCACATACAAGGCTATGGACTGTCCTACAACCACTGGGAAGAGGCTCTGAAACCTACATGCGAATACACCTGCAATACATCAACATGCAGGAACGAGCGCTAAGAGACTGTGTTAGACAAAGTCACGGAGACTGGATTTTTAGTAAGGCCAATGCCACATTGGTTTCATGTTAAACAATTAGGGACAGTATTTAATGAATAGCGTTGATAGATGTATGTAGAATAGATCACTTATTCTGTAGATACCTCTATGGAATTTGCTTTGAAACTAAGGCAGACCATGGTGTTATAGCCATTGCATACATACATTCATTTTTTTGTATTTTGAGACCAGAACCAGAGGTGGCCTGGATGTATCCTTAGACCTCTTCGGCTTACGACCCCTAGTCTAATGGGCACAAAGAATTGGTCAATCAAATTCTTACCAACTTTTTATGCTATTTCGCTAATGTTCAACAGGACAACTGGGTTGACTTAATTTCTCATTGTGTATGGTTACCAGCCCAATATTCCAGTACATATCTCTTCAACCTCTGAAGTTCTTGCAGCTGACATATCAGTAGAGAATGTTTCTGAAATTTGGCAGGAGAACAAGAGCGCATTGGAAAAAAACCTCTATTCAGATAAAAAGGTTTCAGATTTGTAGTGCCCTGACGCAGAGGAACTGTGAAGTTTGGACATTTGCCCCTGTTTCTCCTATGCAAAGTTTTAAACTTCCTAATTTATTTCACTTGAATGGGTTAACGCTCACTGTTTAATACTGTGTAACTGCATTTTATATGTATATTGTGATATATATCCTGTTCATTATCACTGTATGTGCGAGACTCTGTGGAAAGTGGTAATGAATACTGAGAGACTTTTGGGACTTTGAATGAGAAGCTGGTAATTTTCCACAGCTGCCATAGGGTTTAAAGAAGAGCAGGTTTTGGAGGGAAAAAGACAGACTTGTTTACCACCAAAACCAGACAGTCTGACCTTTTAAATGTCTGGTCTTAGCTCTGTTGTTAGGTCTAGAAACTTGTGTTTGTCTGGTAAAACTGCTGTGTCATTGCCATTGAGTATCATTGAAGCTCCAATGTAAAAATATGACAGACAGGAGTGGTAACTTTGTAATAGTTGGTGCTGAGTTTTTAGTGACCAGAAGAAGACGCTGAGATGGGGATGCTGTGACCATGGAGCAAACTACTGAGCTACAAACCCGATGACAGCAGATCGGAAATGCAAAAATCCTCCTCAGTTATCTCCTAATGACAAGGTATGGCTTTGCTCAAAGGACATTAATCTCAAAGTAGTGCCATACAAATTGGCTCCTCGCTTCATTCGACCATTTGAAGTCATCAAAAAGATAAACCCTGTGTGCTACCAGTTAAACTTCATGCATTATTGCATATTCCCAATTCTTTTCAGGTTTCTCTTCTAAAGCCAGTGGTCTTTAATCAATATTCTAGAGGTTCTACTCGAACTTCTCCTATGATTCCTATGAAGTCAAAGACATTCTTGGAGAGAAGAAAGTCAGGGCAAAACTTATGTTTTGGTGGACTGGAAAGGTTGTGGTCCTGAAGAAAGCTATTGGGAACCTATAAGAGAATACTGATGCTCTTCTTTTTGCAAAGATCTAGCCTGAAGAAGAGAGGGTGTAAATGGTGGTACTGTTAGGCCCACAGTCCCTGCCCACCACAGTCCTACTGTACCCTGTGGGTGCAGATAATGCGCAACTCAGGCAAAGGGTGCCTAACCTTCAAAGTTTCTTGGTGACCAGCAAAGGTTTATTGAAATCTAGTGCTTCAGTAATTTGTCTGCGATTTGCCTGCATTATCTCCTACCTCTGTATCCAGCGTGTCTCGAGTCCTCCTGACCCACCCTGCATGTGTGATCCTGTACTTTCAGTTGTGTTTGTATTTTGAGTTAACTCAGTTTGCAGGAATACAGACAAGGGCTGACAAACACCCAGCCTGCCCTATCCGTTACAACCACCCTGCCAGCAATTAAGTCTACTGTTCAGTGCCTGTTTTGGTGTGTTTCTCCTTATTCTGAGCTCTTAGTGCTTGTGCGAGCATCCCAGACCCCAGTAGGTCCACTGCCAACTATACTGGGACAATATCAGAAGGTAGTGGTCTAGTTTTTCCCATGCAGCAACCCTAGTGCCTACACCAGGATCCCTGACCCCAGTAGGTCAGCTGCCAACTATACTGGGACTATCCCAGGAGGTGGTGGTCTGGTTGTTCCCATGAAGTGAAGTCCAGATCCCTGTACAGGGGTTAAAGGGTGAATACCAGGGAGTGACAGAATAACGCCCTTAGGGTTTAGCCCAAAGCCAAACCAATTAGATGGTTAATCACTGATTAATAACACCTCCAACAATACTAAAGCCCCTTTTGTACCTATTGTCCACATTATTCTCTTATATTGCCACCAGTAATGCCCTAAAGCATCCTACAGTACCCCCATATAGCTTCCAGTATTACATTTCTCCCCATAATACACAAAGTAATGCTCTATAGTGTCCACAACAGGGCACCCAGTACTGGACATATCCTCATCCCCAGTGTTTGCCCATTAATGTCCCTAGTAATAGACATCTGTCTATAGTGCCCCGCCGATCTAATAATCCA
This sequence comes from Bufotes viridis, assembly GCA_033119425.1. NCBI lineage: Eukaryota > Metazoa > Chordata > Amphibia > Anura > Bufonidae > Bufotes > Bufotes viridis. Next base: position 446,205,305 of record CM065592.1, read on the forward strand.
GCCCATGGTCCCCAAGCGGCAGAACTTTAATTTAAAATTGTCCTGGGGAAAAAAAGTGTCCCGATGTTGTAGGTGGGCTCAGATTGTAGGTGGGCTCAGATTGACAGAAGGTGGGGTAAGCTCAAGGAGGCAGTGCCAGCAATACCATAGTGCGTAAGCGTATTGTGCTGCACTGTGGTATTTTGTTCAGCTGCCTATTACCACAGTGCAGCTCAATATACTTCCTGCCTGGCCATACAGGAAGATACAGCACTAGATATATATTACTTCCAATGACATCTCCTGTGTTGCAGACATTCGGCTGCCACCACCAATAGTGTGCCCATTGTGCACCTCAATGTCCCCAAATACAGTACTTCAGGAAAAATAGTGCCCCTACTAGTAGTAACATGTAATAATAACTACAAGATATAAATTTGGTATTGCCTTATTCATACCGACAAACAGAATAAGACCTCATGCACACGATTGTATGTATTTTGCGGTCCGCCAAAAATGTATCTGCAAAAAATACGGATGACGTCCATGTGCATTCCCTAATTTTGCTGAACGGAACAGCTTGCCCCTAATAAAACAGTACTATGCTTGTCCGTAATGCGGAACGGAAATACGGAAATGGAATGTACACGGAGTAACTTCTGTTTTTTTTGCGGTTTGAAATGAATGGTTCCGTATACAGTCAGAAAAAAAAAATGGAACGAACACGGAAAGAAAATACATTTGTGTGCAAATGGCCCATGTTTATCATATCATTTGCAGCGCACAATGAACATAGTAAATACAAAACCTGAAAAAACATGAATTGTGTTTTTTTTCCAGTTTCACCCCACAAAAAATATTTTCCCATTTTCTAATAGAAGATAAAAAAAATATGGTGCCAAGAAAAAATGAAAACTTGCCCTGCAAAAAATAAGCCCTCATATGGTTAGGTGATTGGAAAATTAAAGATAGAGAGAAAAACAACGTTGCTTACCGGTAAGCGTTTTTCTCTATACCCATGACGGCACCCACTGCGACCTAGGACCTCCCATATGGACAGGAAACCTGAGAAGATAAAAAGGGAACACCCCCTACCAAGCACCAGTGGAAGAAATAATCTGTCCTCAGTGAGGCCTTAAACATAACACATCTTATTCGAAACAAGCAGGATCCATATTCCTACATATAGATCTAAATGTTTTAAACTCTTATCTATATATATGCGGCTATATAAAAAAAATGTATATATTTTTTTTTTGGGGGGGGAGAGAATTACGTTTGGTGTCGTCATGGGTATCGAGAAAAACGCTTACCGGTAAGCAACGTTGTTTTCCCCTCACCTCATGACGGCACCCAAAGCGAGATAGAATATAAACTGTAAATTTAGGGGGGGACTACAGCCTGAAGAACCTTCTCTCCAAAGGATGCATCAGAATGGAGCGGTAATCTATAATGTTTAAGAAATGTGTGTGGAGAACTACAAGTGGCCGCCCTGCAGATTTGGTCTAAGGAAACATCTGGCTTCTCTGCCCAGGAAGTGGAGACCGCCCTGGTAGAGTGGGCCCCGAACCCAGAAGGAGGAGGAAGACCCAGAGAAACGTAAGCCTTCACTATGGCCTTCTTAACCCATCTGGCAATGACCCCTGAAGACACCCTACGCCCCTTGTTCCTACCCAAAAATTGAACTAGGAGATTCTCGTCTTTCCTCCAGGGAGAAGAAGCCTCAAGTAGGCCAGCAGGCATCTTTTTACATCTAAACAGTTAAAATGTCCGTTCTAGACTGTTGGAGGGGTTTGAAAAGAAAGACGGCAAAACTATATCCTGGCTTCTGTGAAAATCAGACACCACTTTCGGTAGGAAGGAAGGGAGAGGACTGATGATAACCTGATTCTCCTGGATAACCATGTAAGGAGGGAAGGCCGAGAAGGCCTGTATTTCGGAAATTCTCCTGGCAGAAGTGATGGCTAGGAGGAAGGTCATCTTTATGGAAAGGACATCTATAGAAATCTCAGATAGAGGCTCAAAGGGCTCCTGGGTAAGAGCTGTTAGCACCTTGTTTAAATCCCATGGAGGGGAGAGAGGTCTAAGGGAGGGATGGAGCCTGGCTGCAGCAGCTAAAAAACGTTTAACCCAGGGGTGGGAGGCTAACTGTAAATCGAAGAAGTAGCTCAAGGTTGCCACCTGTACCTTCAAAGTGGAAGCCTTGAGCCCCTTGTCCAGCCCAGCTTGGAGGAAATCTAGGACCCTCGGAATTTCTGGAGGACTAAACGGGTCAGGGCAGTAGCCTAAGAATGAAGAAAAGGTATTCCAGACCCTGTTATATTTTCTAGCTGTGGTGGCCTTCCTACTGCCTAGCATGGTGGCCCCTACTTTGTTAGAAAGTCCCCTTTTTAACCAGATTTCCCTGTCAGTTTCCACACCGCCAACTGAAGTATCTCTGGATCGGGATGAAGGACTGGTCCCTGCGATAGCAGATCCTTCCTTGGAGGAATTATCCAAGGAGAATCCCTGGATAAGCTTAGCAGGGATGCAAACCAAACTCTCTTTGGCCATCTCGGGGCAACTAGAATAATTGTGGCTTCTTCCCGCTGAACTTTCTTCAGGACCTGAGGAATTAGAGAAAGGGGAGGGAAGGCATAGCCGAACTCCTGACTCCAGTCCTGAGCTAACCTGTCTATTGCTGAAGGATTCTCTGAATAGTTTAGGAGAAGAACCTCTCTACCTTCCTGTTTTTCGAGTGGCAAAGAGGTCCACTGTTGGAGGCCCGAACATTGATACTATCTGAGCAAATATTTCTTCGTTCAGACTCCATTCCATTTGACTTAGTTTGACTCGGCTCAGGAAGTCTGCTAGGGTATTTTCTTCCCCTTTCAGATGGACCGAGGTTAAAAGAGATTTCTCTGTTCCGCTATCTGAAAAATGTCCTGGCAGAGGAGAGAAGAGAAGGAACTCTAGTCCCGCCCTGATGATTTATATAAGCGACAGCTGTCGTGTTGTCCGAGTAAAAGGTCAGCTTTCTGTTTGATATCTCAGGTATTGCATATCTTAGGACCATCTCTATCGCCTTGAGTTCTTTGAAATTTGAAGTGTACTTTCTTGTTTTTAGATCCCATCTTCCTTGCCAGTCTCTTTCCCCTGAGTGAGCACCCCATCCCCAGGGGCTGGCATCTGTAGTTATCCTGATGGGGTCTATGAAAAAGCAAGGCATTCCCACAGCAAGATTTTCTTGGTGAGTCCACCACAGAAGAGATGCTCTCGCTCTGGAAGAGAGATGGAACTTTTCTTCCAACGTCTGTGGGAGTCCATTCCAATTCTGCAATATGTCCGCCTGTAATGGTCTCGTGTGGATTTGCGCAAAGGGGACAGCCGGAATTGTAGCCGTCAGATACCCTAGAACTGTCATCGCCTGTCTGAAAGAACACAGGTAGGAACGGAACAGAACCCAGACATGTTCCATGGTGGACAATACTTTCTTGTGTGGCAGGATCGTCCTTCGAAGTCTGGAGTCTAACTCGATTCCTAAAAAGGTACAGGTCTGAGATGGAATTAGACAAGAGTTTTCGAAATTTATCTTCCATCCGAGGTCTCTTAACCAGGTGCAAGTGTGGTTCAGATCTCACTGTAGCTGATCTCTTGAATGGGCTATAAAGAGGAAGTCGTCCAGATATGGTACTAACACAATCCTGGATAACCGGAGGAAGGCTACCATCTCTGCCACCACCTTCGTAAAAATTCTCGGTGCTTGAGAAACACTGAAGGGAAGGGCTCTGTATTGTAGGTGTAACAACTGACCCTGAATACAGACTGCTGTTCTTAAAAAATTTTGGGAGTATGAATGGTTTGGAATATGATAATATTCATCTTCCAGGTCTATGCTTGCCATCCAACAGTCCTTAAATAAAAGGTCTAACGTGGTTCTTATCATCTCCATGCAGAATCTTTTGTATTTCAAATTTTTGTTTAGCTTTTTTAGATTTAAAATCATGCAGAAGGATCCGTTGGGCTTCTTGACTAGAAAGAGAGGGGAATAAAATTCTCTCCTCTCCCCTACTGGCACCTGACAGACTACTCCCTTGTCTAGCAATAGACGGATCTCTGCATGAAGAATTTCTGCTTTCTGAAAATCTCTTGGAGTTGGAGTGCATATGAAAAAATCCTGAGCATAAGATAGGAATTCCAACCGGAACCCCTTCCTTATCCCCCCCAGGACCCATTTGTTCTGGGTAATTTTTGACCAAGCCGGGAGGAAGGAAGATAGCCTTCCCCCAACCTGGAGATTGGCGTCATTGTTGCTTGTCCTTCTGTCTGCTATCCTGGGATTTAAAAAGAAATCCACTTGATTTTTTTCTGGAATCTTTCTCTATCCTTCTTGTCATATGGTTTTCTCCTTTGTCTCCTAAAATTTTGCTGGGGTTTACGGAAAAAAAAGGATTCTTTTGCGGAGTAGGGAATCCCTTTTTCTTGTCCGAAGCTTTTTCCAATATTTCATCTAGGCAGGAACCAAAAAGCCTGTCCCCTTCACATGGCAGAGCACACAGCCTGGCCTTGGAACCCTGGTCTCCCTTCTATGATTTAAGCCATATAGCCCTTCTAGCCGCGTTAGTCATGTCAAGAAATCTGCTGCTTTGGAAAAAGTGGGTAAAGAAGATAGTATTTCCTCTCTAGGTTTCTTCTCTTTAAGATGGACACCCAAGTTGCTGCAATAGCCGGTCTGAGGCAGGTGGCTGAGGACTCCCAGGCACGCTTTAAATAAATATCCGCTTTCTTATCTAAACAGTCCGAAAGACAGCCTAAATTATCAAAGGGGACGGCTGTTTTTTTGGCTATTTTAGCGATCGGAGCGTCCACCGTAGGGGCCTTATCCCAGATAGAAGATACTTTGTCATCAAACGGATATTTCCTTTTTACAGATGTAGGACTAAAAAAATTCCTATCTGGATTTTTCCATTCTTTTTTAATCAGGGCATTCAGACTCTCATGCATGGAAAAAACCCTATGCTTACGGGGCCCTAAAGTCTGGAAGGCCTGGTCTGCTACCGATCTAGTTTGTTTAACGTCTTCCAGCTGCATTGTGGAACTAACAGCTTTTAATAACGGCTGTGTATCGTCAGGAGAAAAAAAAGGACCTCCCAGCGTATTCCTCGTCCGCTAAATCAGAGCTGTCAGAATAAAACCGTTCAGATTTTTTGTCATCATTATCAGAAGAATCAATATCCCCACTTTCATATTCAGCGGATCTATCTGGGGATCTAATGCGACCTTTACCAAACGCTTTAAGGGAAGCTTTGACTTTTGATCTGATCAGAGATCTCATGGATCTGTTTAAACCCTGAGATTCTTTCGCCACAAGCTTATCTATACAAGATTGACACAGTGGCTCAAGATAGGAGGCGAAAAGGGCCGTTTACATCCTGCACACTCCTAATGTTTAGACTTGCTAGTAGACATTTTAGCTGGCTTTGAGGTCTACAAATAAGCATATAACAAAAGAATCCCATTAGTAAGAAAAAGGAACGCTCTCACCATGAAGCGACTTTTTCTTCCCCACTCCTTAGGACCAATACCGGACTTGCAGGCCTCAAGGATTCCAGAGGTGTGGCGCATCCTTCTGGTTTCTCCATCACTACAGTAGCCGGGAGTCTGGATCTTCAGCACACACTGTGTGCCTCTGCGCTGGCTGCCTCCCTCTGCCGCCGCATTTATATTTTAAGGGACGCGCCTCGGCCCCTACTTCCGGATCCTCTTCCGGGTAGCAGGCCCCGCCCCGATGTCATCATTAGGCACGGGAGTAATCGCAGCCGCGCATGCGCATAAGCGCCTGAAGCACGTGGCCGCCATCTTGGATATGACAGCGGTGCCCGATGTACACTGTGAGCGGGGAGCCGCCTGGACACGGCCACAGCGGCTCCCCTGGATCGGAAGCAGGTACAGCAGGAGAGCAGACTTGTGGGAAGCGGCTTCCGGCACGGCCACGGAACTACCGCTCCCAGGAAAGGGATCCATATGGCATCAGCCCCGACCTCCCCCAGCGCCCGATAGCGGTATGTTTGTTCCTGCATCGGTAACCCCGCTGCTCAGCTTCTCAGGATCTCCCATCCAGAGGACAGGAAACCTGAACTGGTGCTTGGTAGGGGTGTTCCCTTTTATCTTCTCAGGTTTTCTGTCCAGATGGGAGGTCCTAGGTCGCAGTGGGTGCAGTCATGAGGTGAGGGAAAAATGAAAATGGATTTGGTCATTGAGGGGTTAACCATACACTGCAATAACGGAAATAGCTGAGAATTGCACTTGGCTATTTCTGACAGGTCCCATAGTAATGAATGAAGAGGAAAGTGCAGATGCCGAACCTCCTTCTTAATTTGTATTAGGGGTTCTGAAGGGTTCAGCAATTACGTTTTATTGAGACAATAGTAAAAGCCAGGAAAATGTACACTGTGTAAAAGAGATAGAAACAGATAAGGGGTTTGTGTCATATAATGTTTTGTATACAACAAAATACATCATTAGGCAGCAGGTCCTACAATGAAGCTCTACACCTGCCATATTTCCTACAATCTGATCATTACAATGGATTCTCTATCTGATCATTACAATGGTTTCTCTCCTGTGTGTGTTTTCTGATGCCTAACAAGACCCGATCTCAGGCTAAAACATTTCCCACATTCTGAGCATGAATATGGCTTCTCCCCTGTGTGAGTTTTCTGATGTGTAGCAAGACCCGATCTCAGGCTAAAACATTTCCCACATTCTGAGCATGAAAATGGCTTCTCCCCTGTGTGAATTCTTAGATGTTCTGCAAGAGATGATTTCCAACTAAAACATTTCCCGCACTCAGAACATAAAAATGGTTTCTCTCCTGTGTGAGTTCTCTGATGTCTATCAAGATCCAATTTTTGACTAAAACTTTTCCCACATTCTGAGCATGAAAATGGCTTCTCTCTTTTGTGAGTTCTCAGATGATAAACTAGATTTGATTTAAGGGTATAACGTTTTCCACATTCTGAGCATGAAAACGGCTTCTCCCCTGTGTGAACTTTTAGATGTTCTATAAGATTTGATTTCTGACGGAAAGCTTTCCCACATTCAGGACATAAAAATGGTTTCTCTCCTGTGTGAGTTCTCTGGTGTCTCTCAAGGTCTGATTTTTGACTAAAACACTTCCCACATTCTGAGCATAAAAATGGCTTCTCTCCTGTGTGAATTTTTACATGTTCCACTAGAGATGATTTCCGACTAAAACGCTTGTCACATTCAGGACATAAAAATGGCTTCTCCCCTGTGTGAGTTCTCTGATGTCTAACAAAATCCATTTTGTGACTAAAACATTTCCCACATTCTGAACACAGAAATGGCTTCTCTCTTTTGGGAATTATCGGATGATTGAGTAGAGCCAAGTTATGGGCAAAACCTCTTCCAAATTCTGAACATGGAATTGTCTTCTCTCTGTTGTGAGTGATCCAATGGTAAAAAAGAAATGAACTCTTACTAAAACATTTCCAGCAATCTAAACATGAAAATGGCTTTTCAGCTAGGTGAACTCTTAGATGGTTCACAAGATTTGCTTTCTGACTAAAACATTTCCCACATTCTGTACATGAAAATAGCTTCTCCCCTAAGTGGATTCTTAAATGGTTCACAAGATATGATTTCCGACTAAAACATTTTCTACATTCAGGACATGAATACGGCTTCTCCCTGTGTGACTTCTCTGATGTGCAACTAGAAGGAACTTCCTAGTAAAACATTTTCCACATTCAGAGCATGAAAATGGCCTTTTAGCATTATGATTTCTCTCATGCAAGAAAAGATTAGATTTCTTTTTAAATTGTTTCTCACATGGATATATTTTCCAGTGTTTCTGTTTCGTTCTTGTTTTGCCAACCAGATTTGATGAAGGTTTCTTGAGACCAGCGGTATCGGTGAATAGATCTCCATTGTGAAGGACTAAGGGTACATTAGGAGTTATTAAATTATCTTCTGTGGTATCATTATCTTCTACGTCATGATAGGGAGATAAATGGAGATGTCCATGGGAGTCGCTCATCCCATCTTCACCTGGAAAAATAATACAAATACTCTAAATAGAGAATTTTTATAAAAAATTAAATTAAGCTTTAATGATACAATAGTAAGCCAGAAAACAAGTACACTGTATATAGGAGATAGAAGAAAACCATTAATGGGTTTTTCACATCTGTGTTGGAGGCTCCACCACAGATATCAGGAAGAGAATTGTGGACTTGCACAAGTCTGGCTCAACCTTGGGTGCAATTTCAAGATACCTGAAGGTGCCTCATTCATCTGTACAAACAATTATACGCAAGTACAAACAAGATGGGAACGTCCAGCCATCATACCACTCAGGAAGGAGATGGGTTCTGTGTCCCAGAGATGAACGTGCTTTTGTCCGACATGTACATATTAACCCAAGAACAAAAGCAAAAGATCTTGTGAAGATGATGGCGAAAGCTGGTAAGATTGTGTCAGTATCCACAGTGAAACGAGTACTGAATCAACATGGGCTGAAAGGCCACTCTGACAGAAGAAAGCCATTACTCCAAAAGAAACATTAAAAAGCCAGATTAATGTTTGCAAATGCACACAGGAACAAAGATCTACATTTTTTGAGACATGTTGTGTGGTCTGACGAAACTAAATTTGAACTTTTTGGCCATAATGTCCATCGTTAAGTTTTTTAGATGAAAGGGAGAGGCTTGGAAGCCTAAGAACACCATCCCGACTGTGAAACACGGGGTGGCAGCATTATGTTGTGGGGTTGTTTTGCTGCAGGAGAGACTGGTGCACTTCACAAAATATATGGCATCGTGGGGAAAGAAGATTATGTGGAAATACTGAAGCAACATCTCAAGACATCAGCCAGGAAGTTAAAGCTTGGGCGGAAACGGGTCTTACAAATGGACAATGATCTGAAGCATACTGCAAAACTGGTTACAAAGGGGCTTAAGGATAACATAGTCAATGTTTTGGAGTGGCCATCACAAAGCCCTGATCTCAATCCTATTAAAAATTTATGGGCAAAGCTGAAAAGGCAGGTGCCAGCAAGGCGACCAACAAACATGGCTCAGTTACACCAATTTTGTCAGAAGGAATGGGCCCAAACTTCGACCAACTAGAGTGAGAAGCTAGGGAAGGATATGCAAAACGTTTGACCCAAGTCATACAGTTTAAAGGTAAAGGTAGGGCAATGGTACCAAATATTAACGAAATGTATGTAAACCTTTGACTGCAGAAAGTAATAAAAATACCTTAAAACATTCTCTGTCTCTCTCATTATTTTGGCAATTGGCAAATAATAATAATTTAGGTAATCCTAATTGACCAAAAACAGGAAAGGTTTATTCTGATTTCATGTCAGATATTGAGAAAAACATGCATATGTGTCTTTTTATATAGTGTATGTACACGTCTGGTTTCACCTGTAAATCACATTCACTTATAAAAAGAACACCCACAGAAAACACCATAGGGGTGAAAATGTGAGTGTTTATAATGTCAGAGAGCAGAGATAAGGAGCCGTCAGATTAGTTGGCTGATGGAGCAGAGAGAAAATTCAGATCCTCTGCATCTCAGCTCTATACAGAAAAAGGGCTTCATATTTGTAATAAAGACCAATTTAAATATCTCAAAATAAGTACAAAGCAATAATAAAATAACATTCCCCCAAAGGTGTACATAGCCTTTGAAGCTAGATTTCAAATTATCATGCATAGACCTCCTGAGATGTGCCACAATTATTAAGAGACACTCACCTATTAAGAATTTCGGTAGATTTCACGCCAGCAGACATTGCGTATAAAGCAAGAGTCTTAGTAATTTTTCTCCATAGTGCTCATGAGTTTTTTTTCTTTGTAGAGGTACCAGAATATAATCATTTGTAGAGATAGAGATTCTATCCAGACCATACAACAAAATTTTTAAAAAGAAAGCCCACAAACAAGGTTCATCGTAGATTTGAGTTGAAGCAAATGCAGCATGGTAGCCTGAAGTGAACACATTCCTACAGGTGGATTTTACACATTTACTACAAGTGGAGTGGATTTTAGATTTAGGGCTGCTTAGAAGTGGTGGACCTCTCCCCCAGGGGTGGACTGGCTAGCGCTCCTCCTATTGGTTAACAGGTTTGTATATGGGCTGCTATGTACAATTATAGGTCTGTTTGTATTAAAATTAGAGCTGAGCGAAGTCGAGATTCGTTTTGGGTCCAACTTGCCAAATTTTTAGAAAAAGTTTGGTTTGGACCAAACAAAGTTGCTCCTCTAGCGTCCTAGGACTTAACATTTTTAGGAAACCTTGTTATCTCGTTTCTTTTATTTTTTATGATTTCCCATCCTTTTCTCCCTAAGCTTTGGCACGCTATGACAGCAATAGAAAATGAGGTCTGAGTGACACTGACATATAACTGGGGGTAAATGCACATTTCACTGCATTAACGTACAGTGCGTTTAAAAACACATCACGCTGGCACATGTCTCATGCTTTTTCATTTTCCAAAGCTTTCAAAAATTGTCCCTGATCGGGGGCAGATGATGTTTAAACACACACAGTGTTATGAGATTAATAAAATAAATTAATTGGCTTGAGGGAACATGATGGTTGCCAAGTGGAATGGCATGATCCTAAAGGCAGCAGACTCCACTCAGTGGTACAGCAGCAACTGCACCGCCAGCATCTTGGCCACTCGGATTGCTGGACGCGTAGAGTTGTTTCCTATTCATGCATTCCAGTACCGATTGCTGGCAATGGAGAGGAGGAGGATGAGGAGTCTGAGCAAGAGAAGCGGAAAGGAATGATGATGATGTAAAAGACACTGTACTTCTCGTAGATGCGGCCTGGCTGCCATAAGCTGAACCGGAAAAAGGAGGGAACTCCTGCCTCAGTGGCTGTCTGTCTATGTCTATGGCTGACTTTGCCCAAAGGATGAGGGATGATGCCGCTTCATGTGGTTTAATACACTGCCTATGTTTGTGTTTGCCTGCCCACGTTTTATTTTGCTCTTGCACAAGGCAATGCTTTTGTCTTCTGGCAGCATGGAGAAAAACTACCAGACAGGAGATACTTGCGCAGGGGTAGAGGCAGCCGAGCTGGGCTTAGCTCTGGCATGTTTTGGGCCTTACCCACTCACTGTGTTAGCAGCATCACCAGATCCCGAAGCAGACATGGCATCTGCTCTTTCCTGCTGTTGCCATCACCCTCTTCCTCTGATGTTGCCTCCTCCACAGAACCCCGATCTGGCTCTCAGGTCCTGTCCAGCACACAATCGTCATCAGAGTCCTCACTCTCCCTTTTACTTCTATCAGACTGTGGGAAATTATAGTGTATTCTTTGCCCCTCCTCCCCGAACGCCATTGTCGCTGCCCCCAACGCAAATAGCGCGGCTAATGGGGTCACTACTACTACCACCACCACCAACACGGCTATGCCTGGGGTTTGCAGCCTCCTCCACCTCCTCCTCAGAGCAGTAGAAACGCTGACTGCTCTCACACAAGTTGTCAACAGGGAGATTCCCTTGACTATCTGCCGTGGGGCATAGTGGAGTTTTCTTGCCACTTCTTAGGAATAAAGAAAGGTGCCTCTCTAGGAAGGGGCAGTAAAGACTGGGAGGACTCCACTGAAAGCCTTCTTTGGTGGTGCAAGGAAAGAAGCAGGAGAAACACTGTGACCCCTGGCTCCACAGGACAGTGTCGGACTCTGAAGTCACCTCCACATCATCCTGCTGCAACTGAGAGGAGGAGTGAGCCATCCAATCTTATCCTCTTTATCCTCAACTATAATGTTGCACCTTTCAAAAGCCAGAAAGGACAAGTGTGGCCTACTAGTACTTCTACTGCTTCTGGTCAGATAGATAGTGCTACTACTACCCACATTCTGGTTCTTTCGTTTGGAACCCTTCGGTAGCCCGGACACTTATCTTGTACACTACCCAAGTTCTACTAGTTTGAATATAATCAACCACCCCACCTCCCCCCCCAAAAAAAAGTTGATAAAAAATGTGTGAAATTAGGAATTTAGTCTCAAATCAGTTTCCCTATCACTCCCAGATACTTTAGTAGTCACGTATATATGCTGCTAGTTTGAATATAATTAGTGCCCAATAAAAAAAATGACTGGAAACATGTTTGTGAACAGAGAAATAAAGGTAAATGGTTTTAGGCCTAAATTCGTTAAAAACAAGTGCCAAAAAACATTTAAATTCCGACTGTGTGGAAACAGAATTCACGGAAACTGAGAATTGAGGCCTGACACTCAATTTCTCCTTAATACACACAGGTAGATTACTGCTATACCTTGTGTCTTGCAATAATCACAGACATATATGCTGGTTTAATTACATTTAACAAGGCCAAATAAATGAAATTTTGACAGTGTGGAAACTGAAAATACGTAAATAGAGAATGGACAAATGAGGCATGATGCTCAATTTCAACTTAACACACACACACAGGTAGATTGCTGCCACACCGTGGGTATTGCTGCAATAATCACGTATATATGCTGCTTAATTAAATTGAAAGCGCCCCCGAAAAAAAAATTATTACGACCATGTGGAAAATGAAAATACGTAAATGGACGATAGAGGCATGATGCTCAATTTCAACTTAACACACACAGGTAGATTGCTGCAGTAATCACGTGTGTGTATGGGTATATATATATATATATATATATATATATACTGCTTAATTAAAAAAAAAAAAAAAAAAGCAAAAAAGGATTTCTGTGACGATGGGGAAACAAAATGAAAGTATTTGCTTGTAGGTAGTTGCTTTTGAAGTGCACCTGCACTTCTGATAGCAGGCACAGCCATAGGTCCTGTCTCCTCTTTCCCTGTCTCTCAGCTGCCCTGCTTCTCTCCATTGTACACAACACACAAATCCTCTTTGCAATCCTAAACCTTGATTTCTGACTGTCCCTGATTGTTTTTTTACTCTCCTTGACTCCCTAAGATCGTTTTCCTGGCAGACACTGTAGGACCCAACCACCCTCATTCACAGCCCAGCAGAGATGGGGGTTCTGCATATTCTGCTCGGGCAACTTCCTGCCTGCTGCAGCACTAATTGGATCATCCAGGCTGTCTGTCAGCCTGGGAGCCAATCAGGGCAACCCCACCCCGTCCCACTTCCTCTCAGGGTCATGTTGGAACCCTTCTTCTTCCTCCCGCTGACATGTGCACTAAAGTGGCGCTCACGCGTCCTTTTAGTGGTTTAGCACGAAAAATAGTTAATACGGTTCAAAAAAGACATAAGTCCATCAAGTTCAACCAAGGGATGTCATAAGCATTAACGTCATTTACTTTTAAGAATTCATATAAGCCATTTTTAAAACTGTCCACTATTCCTGCTGTGACCACGTCCTAAGGTGTCTGTTCCACAGATTCACAGTTCTTATGGTGAAGAATCTTTGAGGCCTCTGGGGACTGAACTTTTCTTTTCCAGTCGCAGGCAGTGCCCCTTGTCTTTTGAGGGATTCTACATAGAACAGTTTTTCACCATATTTTTGTACTGCCCCTTTATATATTTGTATAGGTTAATCATGTCCCCTTAGACGTCTCTTCTCAAGACTAAATAAATGTAATTCTTTTAATCTTTCCTCATAACTCAGACCCTCCATGCCCCTTATCCGTGTAGTCGCTTTCCTTTGTACTTTTTCCAGCTCCAAGGCATCCTTTCTGTGGACTGGTGCCGAGAACTGAACTGCATATTCCAGATGAGGCCGCACCAACGCTTTGTAAAGTGGTAGTATTATGTTCCTGCCCCGCAAATCCATGCCTTGCTTAATACATGTCAATATCCTGGTAGCCTTAGGCCTCTTTCACATGAGCGTGACAGATTAGGTCCGGATGCGTTCAAGGTGCATTCAGTGAAACTCGCACCATTTTGCAAGCAAGTTCAGTTAGTTTTGTCTGCAATTGTGTTCAGTTGTTCAGTTTTTCCAAGCGAGTGCAATGCGTTTTGATGCGTTTTTCATGCGCGTGATAAAAAACTGAAGGTTTACAAACATCTCCGAGCAACCATCAGTGAGAAACGCACTGCACCCACACTTGCTTGCGGATGCAATGTGTTTTTCACTGAAGCCCCATTCACTTCTATGGGGCCAGGGCTGCGTGAAAACGCACATTATAAAACATGTTGCGTTTTTCACGCAACGCAGAACTGATGCGTGATAAAAAACGCTCATGTACACAGACCCATTGAAGTGAATAGGTCAGGATTCAGTGTGGGTGCTATGCGTTCACATCACTCATTGCACCCCTGCGCAGAAAACCCGCTCGTTCATCGGGTTATCCTGTCACTTGTCCAGGCACCACCGTTCATGGCTACTGAATCGTGGCTTCTGAGCAGCAGATCACTGTTTAGACAGCATGATCTGCTGCTCAGAAGCCATGATTCTATATGAGGAATCGCTATAGCAATCCCTCGTCCTCATATAGTAAAGGAGATCGCTGCATGCAAATGCACGGTCTCCTTCACTGAACGAGGAGCCAACTGATGGGAAGAAACGCTTCCTTCCCAACAGTCGGCAGCTCAGTCGGCCCGTTTAAATCTGCCTTTAGAAGCAGCTGATTGACATTGTATGCTATTAAGCTATGATCTACAAGGACACCCAAATCCTCCTTCTCTATAAGTGACTCTCCCAGTGTCACATCCCCTAGGACAGGGACGGGCAAACTGCAGCTATCCAGCTGTTGCAAAACTACAACTCCCAGCATGCCCAGACTGCCTACAGCTTTCAGCCTACAGCAGGGCATGGTGGGAGTTGTAGTTTTAGAGAGCCGCAGCTTGCCCATCCCTGCCCTAGGACATATGATGCATGGAGATTACTACCCAGATGCATAAATAAAATTTATCCAAACGTGAATATGAAAAACGTGAAAAACTGCATCATATCCAAATGAGAGGGTTTTTACCATTGTAGTTGTATTGCACTGGCAACAACTACCACCAAAATGGCTACAGCTGACAGTTTTTAACTCTAACTTCTTATGTTTGTCGCACAATCTGCCAATTTAGAACAACCTACAATGAATAGTTGGCATGAAACAAGGAAGTGATCGTGTCTGTGAAATATTATTTGGAAATAAAGCCTAAAGTTTTGTTATGTTCCCCGGATGCCGGACCCTCTTCATTATCGTATAGGAAATACACACAGTGACTGAATACATTGTCTATATGTGATGATCAGATGATGGAGGATCTGACTCTCAGGACTGTTCTCTCCTCTACAGTCATGGAAGGTCTCCTCTTACCCGGTGATGTGAGGGCTGGTGATTCTCCATCATGACGTCCTTGTACAGATCCTTGTGTTCTTCTAAATACTCCCACTCCTCCATGGAGAAATAGACAGCGACATCCTGACACCTTACAGGAACCTGACAACACAAGGACACAGTCATTACCAGACCCCTCCCTTGGCGTTATTGTATAATGTCCCAGCATTCCCAGCAGCGCTCACCTCTCCGCTCAGCAGCTCAGTGATCCTGGTGGTAAGTTCTAGGATCTTCTGCTCATGTATCAGGGAATGAGGTGGAGGCTCGGTGATGGGGCTCTGGGTCCTGCTCCATCCTCCTGACACACGGGGTGTCACACACTCACCAGACGACTTCTTCACTACTGTGTAATCCTGTGTACGGGGAGACGCCGATCACTACAGAGATTCTAAGAATCCTTCACCTTTCCAGACATTTCCCTGGTTTATTACTAGAGATAAGAGTGATGTCATGTGAGACTCTCACCTCTCCAGTTATCAAGGAGATGATCTCCAGGGTGAGGTCTAATATCCTCGCAGCCATGTGGTCTCTGTCCTTTTGCATCCTTGGGGGTCCTTGATGGAAATTACCATTGTCTTTCAAAAGAAGAATCCTGCACCTAAGAAACCTGAGGGAAACATAGAGGAGTGAGAGCAAAATTGCATACGAAAGAACATCTTTCATGAAGAAAACTGATTCAGGAATTGGGAATTATAGAGGACTACTGATAGCGTACAATGGAGATGACTTTTTTGGTGTCATATATACCAGATTACTGATCATAATATGATATATCAATCAGTCAGCTTCCCTGGTATACAGTGAATACCACACTACAGAGGACACACACTGCAGTGTACCACATACAGCAGCCCATTCTCATCTTTCAGCCCAATATATGGCCTCATTCACATGTCCATGGTATATTTGTGATGGCACAGTCCATCCTTCATCAACGTCTTCTACAGAATCATACTGACATAAAGCTGTCAGTATGATTCTGTAGCAATAGGTCATGCAGAGACATAGCATTATAAATCAGAGTAATGCTGTGCGCTCCTGCATGACAATCAGTGTATTTCCACTGTAACCGATGCATCCAGCCCCAGTCAAAGGGAAAACAGCCCCCTGTGGGGGCATTGCACACAGGCAGTGCTGACCAGGGCCTGCTAAGACCCTGCAGCTCTCTTATGACAGAGATACCCTGCAATCACGGGAGCCAACAGAGGAAGCAGCATAGCCACTTCTGTTCACTGAGCTCTGCAATGAGGAAAGGAAAAGGCAGAGGAGGTAATACAAGCCTTCTGTCTTCTCCTCGGGGATCCCGGTCGTCATTGACATCTGGGGACCCGGCCTGCTCCTGTTAGATTGCAGGAGCAGGCGCTTTAATTCCACACTGTATATGGACGACACTCCGGACTAAAGCCTAGCACCAAGCACCTTACATTTATGGAGCTTGGTTGTAAGGGTGTAAAATATCAAATATGTAAAAAAAAATACAAAAATCCTGTCCCAAAAAGGCCAGCGATCACTGTCTGAACCCTCGCCCTGAACCAATTACCTCATAAAAACATAGTCTTTAATATCAATATTTAAAAGAATAACCCATATGTAACAAAAAAGTAAAGAAAACAAGTTCAAAGGCTGTAGACAGCCTGTATTTGTGGGAGGGGCGTTAGTGCCCTATATATTTCAGGCTCACCCGTTCACCGGCGGTGTGTCTCTCGTACCCCTTAGTAGGAGGAGCCACATCCAGCTTCCGGCACGTTCAGGTGTTGCGCGCGTCCCACAGCCTCAGCAGCAGTACGGTTCGGGCGCACAAATTCGCCCCACGAGGTAAGCCAGCATCAGGACGAGCCAGCACTTGCGGCCAGGGTATCGGCCTCTGTCTATCGCAAGAGGTTCGCGCAGGCTGGCGTGCGCTCCACGGTGGAATGCTCACGTGACCGGCCGGCCCTCTGCTGGCGCATGCGGCTAAGCACTGGGGAAGGGGGGCCGGTATAACGTTGTAGTGGCCAACAGGAGGAGGTTCAGTAGAATGGATGGGCAAACAGAAGGAGGTTCACTAAAAGGTACAGGCCAACAGGAGGAGGTTAAATAGAATGGATGGGCGACAGGAGGAGGTTCACAAAATGTATGGGCTAACAGGAGGAGGTTCACTAGAATGTATGGGCAAACGGGAGGAGGTTTACTAGAACGTATGAGCAAACGGGAGGAGGTTCACTAGAATGTATGGTTAAACGGGAGGAGGTTTACTAGAACGTATGGGCACCCGCGGTCATTCCTTCACAGCCGCCGCTCGCTCTGCATCCGGGCATCGTGGGTTATACGGCTAGTCAGGCGGGGTGCGGCGGCGCTGATTCAGTTAAAAATGGCAAAACTCCACTGGATGCCATCACTCCTGTTATGCTGTCGTGTCATGTTATTATGGTTTACCCGGGTCTCCCAGGTGTAGCTGTCATTTTGGTTATTCTGGTTTACTCCCTTTGCTGTGGCCCCGCTATATGTCATAGGTCAAACTGGATCAGGGTCAGTCCTTTTGCTGATACTATTATGAAGGTCTTTGTTTTGTTACCTGGATCGCCCAGGCCGATTTAAATGTTGTAGGTCACCTGGATCGCCCAGGCCGTGTTAAATGTTGTATGTCACTTGGATCGCCCAGGCCGAGTTAAATGTTGTAGGTCACCTGGATCGCCCAGGCCGTGTTAAATGTTGTATGTCACTTGGATCGCCCAGGCCGTGTTAAATGTTGTATGTCACCTGGATCGCCTAGGCCGAGTTAAATGTTGTATGTCACCTGGATCGCCCAGGTCCAGCCCACGGCTGGTACTATACTATACGTCATTGTTTTGTCACCTGGATCGCCCAGGCCGTGTTAAATGTTGTATGTCACCTGGATCGCCCAGGCCGAGTTAGATGTGGTATGTCACCTGGATCGCCCAGGTCCAGCCCCCGGCTGGTACTATACTATATGTCATTGTTTTGTCACCTGGATCGCCCAGGCCGTGTTAAATGTTGTTTGTCACCTGGATCGCCCAGGCTGAGTTAAATGTTGTATGTCACCTGAATCGCCCAGGCCGAGTTAGATGTGGTATGTCACCTGGATCGCCCAGGTCCAGCCCCGGATGGTACTATACTATATGTCATTGTTTTGTCATCTGGATCGCCCAGGTGGGGTCAGGTGTCATATGTCTCATAGTGCACCCAGGCTCAGTCTATCGTCATGGGTCATCTGAATGGTCCAGGCCCTGTTTCACTGTTATGTCACAGCGAGTTCATGCTTCATGACATCGTTCTTATCTGGTTCGCCCAGGTTAGTTGGCGTTATAGGTCACCTGGGTCATCCAGGTCCGGTCCACTGTCGAAGATCTCTGTCATGCCTGGCTAGCAGGTCCATCCGTCTGTTCTAGTACATTACAAAGGAGAGAAGAGGTCTTGCGGTCCTCATCCTATCTCCACGATTACGGTGTTCACCCTACTTCATGTTCTCCTCAGATACCTGGAAGTCTTCCGGCCGTGGTTTGTTCCGAGCCGGACCAAAAAGCCCCGTAAGCTAAGAATGGCGCACCAAGGGCGTAGGCTCCGGTAGGTTCATTTCACGCTTTGTTGCTAGTTCTTGTTTCCGGTTTTTCGCTAGTGGCCAGAAGTTCCCAGAACAGGTCTGTCGACAATCGGGAAACAAGTTTGGGTTAGCTCCAGTGGATTCAAGACTGAGTCAGGATGTCACAAGTGTCCGACTTGGATGATAACCTTTCGATGCCGGGCTCATCGGTTTCGGGCCGGGCCAGCAACAGGTCGCTTCGGAGCTGGACTGTCCCAAAACTGATCGCCGAGCTCAACAGAAAGGGGATCCGGTATCCCGCTTCTGCAAGGAAAGCAGAACTTTATAAACTGTTGATAACACAGCCTGAAGCCCCAGGGGAACAACCCTCTCTGGCTTCGATTCAGCTATCCATAGCCCATCTCCAATCCTCCATTAGCGGTGTAGTCAGCTCCGTTGCAAACATTCAGTCTAGGGTTGGGGTTCTGGAATCTCAGCCGGCAGCATCCGATCCATCCCTGGGGTCCGCACCAGCTCTGGCCTCGCCACAGACCCTTACAGGTACTCCCATGCCTACTCCTCAAATTGCGCCTTCCTACTTTTTGCCAGACAGCCTCAAGAAGGATATTGTGGCAGGGAGAGACATAAATCTGGCATCCATCCTTATAGCGTCCCAAGATGTCCCAGAGAATAGAGTCATCAATTGTGGGGACGTGTTGGTGGTCTTAAGAGCGAAGGATGCACGTCTGAATAGGAAGCTGTCTATTCCCGAATTTGTGCTGGCATTTAGTATATATGGGGATGTCATCTGTTCGGCCCAGCCAAGCAGAGTAGAATAACTGGATAACTATCTATATCGAATCACTGACCTGGGTCAGAAATATGGTGGGTCGGCATTCTACGACTACCACCGGTCCTTTTCCGCCAAGGCAGCGGCAGCGCTCTCGCAATTCCAGTTCATCACTAATTGGGCGGAGATGGATATGGAGCTATTCTGCCGGGATTTTGCGGGCCTACGGGCCCCCGCCTGCTCAAACTGCCAGTCCATATTCCACTCCACCGAATGGTGCCCGAACTTTAGCACCACTAGTCCGCAGGGGGCGTTGCCCGGCCCCTCCGGCACTCAGGGAAACTCTAGCTCTGTTGACAAACTGGGCAGGGCCATAGTGTACCTCGGTGAAAGTCAGTTATGTAATAACTTTAACCAAGGTAGCTGTGCATTCAACGCATGTAGAGCCCTCCACATCTGCTCTCTATGTTTTAGGGCCCACCCTCGTGTCACGTGCCCTAGAAAGGCAAAACAATTCTGACTAACCGACATTAACGTCGACCTACTGTCTGTACTCTTAAAAGATCACCAGGGTCGAATCTTTGTGGACTTCTTGATCTCCGGTTTCCGTGAAAGGTTCCATACGGGAATCATTGCCCTTCCCAAATCTAATTGGGAAGGTAGAAATCCGCCACGATCCAGAAGTAGTGGAGTCACTGCTCCAGTCAGAGGTCAGCAAGGCTTTTCTCCTGGGCCCCTTCAACGATATTCCTTTCCAGCACTGGCGCATTAGCCCAATTGGCATAGTTTCTGATTCAGGCTTGTCCATCCTCGCGGCGGCTGGGACGAAACCTCGTATGTAATGGCGTTCATAGCTTATTGTTACTCCCATCTTAAACTTTCCCATGATACCATCAAATTATACCTCGCCGGTTTACAACATCACTTCATGCTCGCCAACCCAGCTCACAATTTAATTTTGTCTAACCAGGCCATTAAGGCGGCTCTCAGGGGAATACAAAAAAACACGATCAATAGTTCTCCTCGCAGACGGCCGGTGTCCAGTGAGTTGTTCAGGGAATTGTCTTCTGCACTGGATGGTAACCCTTTTGGGACCTTTAACAGCATGGTAATCCAAGCTGCCATGTACCTCAGCTTCTATGGGTTCCTCCGGCCAGGAGAGTTTACTAGCAGTTCACTGGGTCACAGCTACCTGCGTAAGGAACAGTTGTCTTGGCGTAGTAGCTACTACGTTCTTAGCATCCCATCGGCAAAGGCGAGTCAGACGGGTCCACCAACTGAAGTTAAATATTTCCCAGCGCAGAATAATTGGTGCCCAGTCCAGATCCTCAATAGGTTATTAGGCCTGTTGCAGACAGCACCTCCTGACAGGCCTCTCCTTCCTGTCAAGAGCAAGCCACTGACCACGAGCCAATTCACTTCCCTTATCAGCTCTCTGGCAGCAGGGCTAGGGCACGACCCGAGAGTCATTTCGGGCCACTCTTTTCGCATTAGGGCAGCATCATCAGCTTCAAAACACCAGGTCCCTGCTCATGTCATCCGGTCCATGGGGCGCTGGAAATCATCTTGCTTTAGCAGATACATACCCAATCCGCACAGGGAAATCTTCCAGGCTTTCCGATCATTGGCTTTGTGAATCAGGCGGGTTACAGATATGTCAAATAAATTGGATAAGCAAGCATAGTGTCCTTGACTTCATTTTGCCCTCTCCAGGCCTACCCACGCACGTGGCTACAGGCACAACACAGCCAAATAGCTCCGGGTCTGGCATGCCTTACCCACGACCATTACGGGTCAGCCCGGACCACAAATTATAATGGAAAAAGGAGGGATAAATAGGCATAAAACATGTGTAAAGGGTAATGCTATATGAATAGCAGGCAAAAATAAACCTGTATTGACCACAGTAAAAAAAAAAAAAACACAGCAAAAAACACATTGTCAGCCCAACATGTTATAACCGTAAAACTAATATGTACTAAATGTGGATAAACTGTATCTGGTCCTGAAAACCCAAAATTCTCCTGAGCTGAACCGCCTGATCCAGGAGAATAGACCATGGCTTCTTTATATGTAGACACTGACGGCACTGACACACACAACACGCAATACATACATAATACACACACAATACATGCATAATACACACACAATACACACACAATACATACATAATACACACACAATACATGCATAATACACACACAATACACACACAATACATACATAATACACACACAATACATGCATAATACACACACAATACATGCATAATACACACACAATACATGCATAATACACACACAATACATGCATAATACACACACAATATATGCATAATACACACACAATACATACATACATAATACATACACATACATAATATATACATAATATATACATAATACATACATAATACACACACAATACACACATAATACAGTAAACACAATACACACAATACAAGGGGGGAGCGAAGGGCCGTCTGTCTCCTATTAAAGGGATATTCCCATATCGTTAGGATATGCCTCCAATCTCTGATAGGTGCGGATCCACCTCTGGGACCTGCACCTACATTTGGAATTGATCCCACAAAGTGGGCATGTGCGGCTGCCTCCATTCATTTCTATAGAACTACTAAAAATAGCCAAACACCGGTTCAGCTGTTTCCATCATCCTCATAGAAGTGAATGGAGCGGTGGCCGCGCTTGCGCAGTGCGCTTCCCATTCATTTCTATGGGACTAGCGATGTACCCCAGTGTTGAAGATGAAAAAACCCCTTTAAATAAATAGATGTCTGGGATCAGGAAGAGCCGGATCTTGTTGCTCAGATAAATCTAATGATCCGACTCACTGACTAGAGCTGGAATTCCCATCACTGACTCTGCAGTCTAGGAGATCACAAAGCCTCACCCCCCAACATACAGTCCCATGTAAAACATCCCTGCAACCCCTCCAACATACAGTCCCATGTAAAAACATCCCTTCACTCTCTCATCCAACATACAGTAAAATCCCTACAGCCCCTTCTGACAAACAGTCCCATGTAAAAACATTCCTGCAGCCCCTTTACCATACAGTCCTATGTGTAAACCCTGGCTTTTCTCTCTTCCACTGACTTCAAGCAAAAACCACAGTCCTGTAATGGTCGTGTGTGATGTAACTGATCACATGACTGTGACATCATCAAAGGTCCTACAACCACTAACATTTCTATCCCGCCCATGTGACTAATCACATGACTGTGACATCATCAAAGGTCCTACAACCACTAACATTTTTATCCCTCCCATCTAACTGATCACATGACTGTGACATCATCAAAGGTCCTACAACCACTAACATTTTTATCCCTCCCATGTAACTAATCACATGACTGTGACATCATCAAAGGTCCTACAGCCACTAACATTACTGAGGTGCTGGCTTATTTGTCTCAAGGCCTATTTAACCCCTTCAAGCGACAGCCAGTTTGGACCAAATGTCAGAGCCCCATTTTTCAAATCTGACATGTGTCCGTTTATATAGTAATAACTCTGGAATGTTTTCACTGACCCAAGCCATTCTGAGATTGTTTTCTCGTGGCACATCATACTTCATATTAGTGGTGAATTTGAGTTGATACATTTCCCCTTTATGTATAAAAAAAAAAAAAACATTTGCAGAAAATTTGAAAAAATTAGCTTTTTTAAAAATTTGAATTTCTAATGCGTTGGCCGCTCAGGGCTGTGTATATGTATTTGATTTACTTAACTCCAATTACTCTCCTCTCTCTTTTGCGGAAGCCTCACAGAAATTCCCGGCTTTTCTCCATAATCCGTTTTTGTTCCTACAGGCCAGAAGCTTTGTCCGGCACTGTGTTGCCAGGGTACCGGAGGATCTACGGACATCTGGCCTTAACGTATTCATTAAAAATGCTAGATCCCAACTCTCCTCCACTAGTCATGTCTATAATTTCATTAGGCCCTCTATTAAGTGGGAAACCATTTCTTCCGGACCTGGCAAATGGCTGTCAGATTTTCCTGACCTAGATGTTAAAAGCGATATTGGAAGCTACGCTTAAAATTGCTAAACACTCTTCAGTCAGTAGTTATACAGATATGGCACTCTTAATTTTTCATCGAGCTTATATAACTCCTCATATTAAAAACAAGATGACAGGAGATGAGATGTTTTCCTGCTCCAAATGTAATGAACCAAACACGGATCTATTCCACCATCTCTGGGACTGCACTAATATTAGGACATTATGGGATCAAGTACGATCTCACATCTCCTCCACTTATGGAATCTCTTTCACGGTGACTCCTCAATGGGCTATCTTTAACATGTTAGCGGAAGAAGATCATGGGCTATCTAGGAGGGAAAAAGCTATTTTACATACATGGGCAGCTGCGACTAGGAAAAGTATATTACATCAATGGCTAGACCCTAACATCCCTACTATTCCTTTTATACTGACTAAGATACAATTTCTTTCCAGATGGACTGGATTTTTACTCTATCTGAGAAAGAAAAACTGACCAAGAAATTCTTTGAAAAATGGGCTTTATTTATGCAAACCCTTTCTTCTCAGGTTAAAACCAAGCTTATTTCACATTTTGAAAATACTACATGGTACTTACAGTATATACTCGAGTATAAGCCGAGTTTTTCGGCACAAAATTTGTGCCGAAAAACCGAACTCGGCTTATACTCGAGTCATAAATTAAAATCTGAAGAGCGGAGTGGGAGGAGGAGCAGGGGAGGAGCTGGGGCGGGCATTTGCGTCAGGGCCGATGCGCTCACTGCGCTCCGGCCCCACCGCTCATGTATAGTTTTTAAATTCGATTATACTATACAGTTATTCTTACTATAATTCTTGCCCCCTCTGTACTTCATCACATGCGGCAGTCGGGCAGTGAATACTTTGCCCCAACAAGTGTTTCATAGAATCTAGAAACGCATGGCTGTAAAAATGAAAAATGTACTTTTATTTCTAATATAATGTTGCTTAAGCCCCAATTTTTTATTTTCACAAGGGCTAACAGGAGAAAATGCACCCCACAATTTGTAAGGCATTTTTTCCTGAATATGGCAACACCTCATACCTGGTCGTAAAGCGCTGTTTGGGGGCACGGCAGCATTCAGAAGGGAAGAAGCGGCATCAGGATTTTCTAACAAAAATAACAAATTGTTTTTAGGGGCCATAACATTTTTATTTTTCACCAATGTAGCTGTGTAAAAGCTTGTTTTTTGCGGGAGGGGCTGTAGTTTTTATTGGTATTATTTTGGGCTCCATGTGTCTTTTTGATCACTTTTTATAGCATTGTTTGTGGAGATGAAGTGGGTAAAAATGTCAATTCTTTTTAGGGGGTTCCTCTTGCGGTAAATATGATAATTTTATTCTGTGGGTTGATACGGTTATGGTGATACCAAATGTATATAGTTTTTATAGTTTTTATGTTTTACTACTTTTTCAGCATAAAATCACTTTTGTGTTAAAACTAAATTATATTTTGCAACGTCATATACTAAAGTCCATAACTTTTTTATTTTACCAATGTAGCTGAGTGGGGGCTTGTTTTTATGGGACAGGTTGTAGTTTTGATTAGTATCATTTTGGGGTACATAAGTCTTTTTGATCACTTTTTATACCATTTTTGTGGAGGTGAAGTGGGTAAAAATGGCAATTGTGTCAGTTTTTATTTTTATGGGGTGCCTCTTGCGGTAAATATGATATGATAATTATATTCCGTGGCTTGATATGGTTATGGTGATACCAAATTTATATAGTTTTTATGTACAGTGATACCTCGGTTCACGAACGCTTCTGTTCACGAACAACTCGGTTCACGAACAGAAAAGTTCGTAAAAATATGCTCCGGTTCACGAACTCCGCCTCGGTTCACGAACGCAAGCCGCGGCCATTTTAATGCTAATTTCAGGCTGTCACATGGTCGGGACTTCCTGTAGGAAGACCGTGGAGAGAAGAAGCAAGAATAAGAGACACAGAAAGAAGTACTCTGCAAGCATTATAAGTGATTATACTGTATTTTATCACATACAGTACATACTGTACACAGAAAGAAGTACTCTGCAAGCATTATACAGTACAGTAAGTGATTATACTGTATTTTATCACAGTTAGCAGTGATGCCATAAAATCCATTATGCAAAAATGGAATGAGTGCCATGATTTCTTTGAAAAGCACCACCCCAACATTACTGTCACAAACAGAGTGTTAAATCTCATGAATGATAATGTGGTCTCTCATTTCCGGAGGGTTATGCAGCGCAGAAAGAGACAAGTGACATTGGACAGATTTTTCAGACAAACTGAGCCTGCAGCTAGGAGACAAAGGAGAGAGGAAACCCCTGAAGAAGATCTCCCTGATGTCCTT
Organism: Bufotes viridis; assembly: GCA_033119425.1. NCBI lineage: Eukaryota > Metazoa > Chordata > Amphibia > Anura > Bufonidae > Bufotes > Bufotes viridis. The sequence continues at coordinate 446,231,260 of CM065592.1, forward strand.
ATGGAGGGGGACTCTCCCCCCAAACAATAACTGCCTCCCACCTTACTGTCCTCTCTTAATAAATAACTACAGTATACTGTACTTTACTAATGTGTATTGTCATTTGTTTCATATTTTTGGGCTTCAAAAACCCCCCAAAAAAAGTCAGCACGGATTAACCGGATTTACATTGAACCCTATGGGAAAATGTGCCTCGGTTCACGACCAATTCGGTTCGCGACCAGAGTCAGTTCACGAATTAAGTTCGTGAACCGAGGTATCACTGTATTACTACTTTTTCAACATAAAATCACTTTTGCATCATCATCAGCATCAAATGATATTTTGCATCATCATATACTAAAGTCCATAACTTTTTTATTTTTTCACCATGTAGCTCTGTGGGGGCTTGTTTTTTGCGGGGCGGGTTGTAGTTTTTATTGGTATCATTTTGGGGTACATATAACTTTTTGATCACTTGTTATTTTTTTTTTTTTGTGGAGGTGAGGTGACAAAAACAGCAATTCCGTCATTGTTTTTTACATTATTTTTTACGGGGTTGACCGTGTGGGATTAGTAACAGGATACTTTTATAGATCAGGTCATTACAAGCGTGGCAATACAATTATGTGTATTTTTTTTTTATCTTTTTCATTTTTTACTGACCTAAATGAACTGATATGAGAAAAGACAATTTTTATTTTATTTTTATTAAAATTTTATTTATTTTTTTACTTTTTTTAAGCTTTTTTTTATCAGGACCGATTTGGATCTTAAAGATCCGGTGGGCCTGATGGCTATACAGTGCATTGCATTAGCCATCTATTGTAATGTACTGTATAGTCAGTGCTACATTTACACTAAGGTACGCCTTAGGTACATGTCAGCCTGGACGCCTTTGTAAGGCGTTCGGTGGCCATGGCAACCATCAGACCGCTGCCATTGCAGCAGCGGCGGCCTGATGGAAGAGAGAGGGTGCTCCCTCCCTCTCAACCCCATGTAAGCCGCTGCCATCACAGTGAAGCCGGGTACAGGGGGCAATGGGGGCATCTGGATGCATATGGGGGGCATTATCAGAGGCACCGGGGCCACAGACATGATCAGGGGCACTGGGTGCACACAAGGGTCTTACCCGATTTCAGGCTATGATCTCCAGCGTGGAGATCATAGCCTGAAATTGGCATATTTTATTTTTTTATAAATTTTTATTAACGGAAAATGGTACAATGAAATACTTTTCCCAGATAAGTAATAATTACGATACATAGCATTTTAAGGGATAATGCAAATATTCAGTAATAACCATTTTCACGTTATTTTTTTTTATGCATACCTAACCGCCCCCCACCCCCTTACCAATAAAACAAACAGAAGTCGCTCTGTGAAGTCCCACTCATCCATCCCATGTGAGTCAGACAAGAGTCCCCTATTGTGAGACAGGTCATCTGCCACGTTCTAGTCAACCTCCAAATTTCCGAGGGTACTCTTAGTTTTCTCCAGAAGGTACCACTGAGTGCCTATGAACGGAGTCGTCAGTTCCGTTATCTCGTCCTTGGACAAAATCTTGACAACAAATTTTCTCCATTCATGGAAAAAAGCCTTTGTGGCCTTAGCCTTATTTTGCTCCGATTCAAGTCTTTCCATATATAAGATCTGTTTTACTAGGCCTATTACCTCATCAATAGGGGGCGCCGCAGGATATAGCCAGTGTCGCAAAATGATGGGTGAAGTGGATTCTCTCTTTAGATGAGAGATTCTATCTTTACGGCACATTCGGTTCGTTGTGCTTCCGCTACGTCTCTGACCTTGTCGGGTGCACGCCTCGAGGATGTCATGAAACTGACGGATTGGTCGCAGGTTTCCACTTTTAGAGAATTTTATTTCAGGCCGGATCCGCATATGTTCGCCTCTATAGTCAACCGGCTTTACACTAGCAATAGGAGCCTCCGTGTCTTGAGATAAAATTACATGATTTTCCTAGTTTATGACGTAAAGTCATGATTTTATGAAAGACACGGAGGCGACTATTGACCCTCCCTTCCCTCCCCCGCAGGTCTGGCCTGGGGAGTTATTCCGTTTTTGGTTATTTATTCATTTTTAGTTATTTATTAATAAGACTCTCTCAGTTTGCTTATTGCATTGTGTTTATGTATACGCCTCGGTTGCGTTTCTCTCTACTATTTACCTGTTTTGTTTCCTCTTCATAGGTTGAGTATGGAAAACATCGATCGTGAGGGTGACCTTGCTCTCGCCATCACAGTTCTGTATGTTGACCTAGTGCACCGTCCGGATTCCCGTTGATCCGCTTTGGTGTGCCGTGTTACTTCGGTTCCTGTTCCAGTTGATCGGTTTTTCTTCGGGTGGAGTTTGTTCCGGTTCCTGTGATGAGGGTGTCAAGTCGACAAAGAAAGAGGAAGATGCATGGGAAGGAGGTCCCTTTATACTGGGACTAAAGAGGAGGGGCTATCACCTCATTGGTGGTTATGTTCTGTTTTTTCTTTGCTGCTGATTGGTACAGTAAAAGAAAGGGTTAAGCAATAGGAGCCTCCGTGTCTTTCATAAAGTCATGATTTTATGTCATAAACTAGGAAAATCATGTAATTGCTTTACAAGCAGTGGAATCCACTGCACCACTGGTACAGTTACTGCAACACCAAGGTGTGTGTTGGCCAGGTGAAAGTTCAGTTGGCACACAAGCGGATTACCGGGAGTGCATTTTTTTCCTGCCCACTCATTCCGTTCTGGAGGACTGACAATGAGGGCTCATTCAGACGGCCGTATGTGTTTTGCGGGCCGCAAATTGCGGATCCACATAAGAAGGATACTGGCCCGAGTGAGTTCCGAAATTTGCAAACCGCACCTGGCCGTCCTCTCATAGAAAATGCCTATTCTTGTCAGTAAATGTGGACACGAATAGGACATGATTTATATTTTTTGCGGGGCCGCGGAACGGAACAATGGATGCGGACAGCACACTGCGGCCCCATTGAAATGAATGGGTCCACACCCGTTCCGAGGTGCGGAACAAAACGTACGGCTGGCTGAATGAGCCCTTAAGAAGAGGACGAGGAGGAGTAGACAGAGCAGGAGACGCAGTAGCTGACAATGCTGGCGATGATGATGCCAACAACACTGTACTACTTGTAGAGGTGTCATGGCTGCTAGAATCTGGACAGGTGGACATTCTTGCTTACATTGATGGCCAGTTCAATTTTTCCATGTGAGCAGGCGATGAAGCCTCATGTGCTGAAGGAGAGCCGTAGTTCTAAATTTGTGCTTAAACAGCCACGTCTTATTTTTTCACTGCAGAGTTTGCAAACTGCAATTAGAGATGAGCGAACTTCAAAAATTTGTTCGGCGTTCAGGTTGGGGTAATCGCCGCATCCCGTTATGGATTCCACTACCGCGGACTATCCCGGCATATGGAATCCATAAGGGGCGGCTTCACGAACTCGAACTTTGGAAAGCCGAAGGACCTGGGGTGACGTCACCGTCATGTGATCAGTGCAGGGGGCGTGGCTCAGCACTGGATCAAATCAGCGCCCCCTGCACTGATCACATGACGGTGACGTCACCCCAGATCCTTCGGCTTTTCCAAAGTTCGGGTTCGTGGAAGCCGCCCCTTATGTATTCCATGTGCCAGGATAGTCCGCGGTAGTGGAATCCATAACGGGATGCGGCCATTACCCTAAGTCGAACGCCAAACTAATTTTTGAAGTTCGCTCATCTCTAACTGCAATGGTTTTGTCAACCAGAACTGTTGATAAAAATTGCCACATGAAACACCCACACAGGGCCACCTCCACCACTGGACCTTGCCCTAGATCTGAGGTTTTTGAGCTTGCACCAAGAGCAGCAGCACCATCTGCTCCTCAGCTGACCACAGCAGAAGCAGATCTGCCCCTGGCAGTTGTCTTGAATGTTTTGGCTGTATGTTGGCTCTGCTCATATTGCTGTCACCACCTCCTCATCACCCTATAATAGCGTCGCAGTTTTGTCAACTTGTCTTTTACAAAACCCCAATAAATCACCACATTATATAAATAGTAAAAAGCAAATTTTATTTCATAATGTTAAAAATAAACAAATAACAGACCAATATATCTAAAATGGATCCTCATAGAAAAGGTGGACAATGATCACTCTCCACAGAGGTCTGTGCCCATTAACCCTATTCAATGTAGTAACCAGTGTAATATGACTACAACATATGTCCGACCAGTGAATATATAAATAGATAAATAGGAAGAGTGAATGCAATCTATCCACAATCTATCAACATAAGAAGGGAACACGTGTTCCAATATTCAAAGGTCGGATACAAAAATCCAAAGGGTAAAGATACAGACTGGTGTGGAGGCAGTGCTTCCTCAACCCAATTGTCTTTTACACTAGACAAATTTTTTTCTGACTCTACATATTTTAGAACCAAAAAAACATTAGGCCTGTTAGTGGCGCAGATACTGCATTATTTCCAAGGTCAGCTGTCAGTGTGTTTGTGGAAAGGGAAAGACATCACACTGTGCCTCCCTGTCTAACTTCAAGAAACCAGATTTGCAAAGCGTTCCATACTTTGTGTGACTGTGTACATTTAGGCCCAAAACCTGGAGGAAGTAGTAGTGTTTTCAGAAATACTACCAGTGCCACGAGTGTCCCAGAGAGACAACGAGAGCTTAGGGAATTAAATAAGTGGCTCAGAAGCTGGTGCAGGAAGGAAGGGTTTGGGTTGATGGAGAACTGGGCCGACTTCTGTGTCGGTTACAGGCTCTACAGTACGGACGGGCTGCACCTTAATGGGGAGGATGCAACTGCCCTGGGGGAAAAATGGTTAGACGGCTGGAAGAGCTTTTAAACTAGGATCTGGAGGAGGGTGGGTGGGGGGTCATATTAATAAGGGGGTAGATAGTGTAGATAGAGAGTGGGATATAGGAGGGGACAGTGGAGATTTAGTGGGGGGCTGGGGTTAGCGAGGAAAGTAGGCAGAAGACTGGGCAGAACTATATACCGATGAAAAATAGAACTGCTGGTAACGAGAACGTGTTACATACAAACATCAACCAAGAAAACCCAAAAATCCCAGATATTCACTTTACAGGTAATAGTAATTAAAAATGTAATTACACAAATGCCAGAAGTCTAGCTAGAAAAAAGGGGGAGCTGGAGGCTATGGTACTAGAAGAACACATAGATGTAGTTGGTGTGGCCGAGACTCTTCACATGACTGGGCTGTAACTATTGAGGGTTTTACACTATTTAGGAAAGACGGTCAATACAAAAGACGGTGGTGGGTGACTGTATGTGAGGAGTGATCGGAAGACAAGTGGGAAAGAGGTTTGTGGGTGAGGATGTGGAAACCTTATGGGTGGAAGTTCAAAGGGATATAAACACTGAAAACATTATATTTATAGACCCCCCTAACATCACAGAGGAGACAGAAGCTCAACTGTATAACTAAATACAGCGGGCTGCACAGGCTGGTACAGGGGTCATAATGGGAGATTTTAAAGGGAACCTGTCAGTTAAAAGTTAAAAGTAAGTGGTTGCAGAGAACCAACATCACAATCATTGCAGACTGGGCCTGAAAAAGAGTCACAGCCACCTGAGAAGAGTCCTGGTTATTCATGAATTACTGCTCTCCTACCTGCTGATGACCGACAGTCTTCTACATAGTTTTCTCCCTTTCTCTCTTGGAGAGAACTGCCAATCATCAGCAGATGGGTGAGAGAGCAGGAGATTATGAATAACCATGATTCTTCTTAGGTAGATTTGACTCTTTTCAAGGCCTGGGCTGCAATGATTATGATCCTGGTTCTCAGCAACCACTTACAGTAATTGTTGCTCATGAGTGACACACAGCTGAAAGCAGCATCTTTGTCACTATTTCATGCTGCCTCAATGAGGTCGGCAAAAAGTTGATGACAGGTTCCCTTCAACTTCCCAGACATTGACTGGGGTCATGGTTCTGCCTCAACCGCAAAGGGAGCAGATTCCTCTACTTGCTGCAGGACCACTTTATGGGCCAGTTTATAGAAGCTTCCACTAGGGCAATGCTCTGTTGGATCTGGTAATTTCTAATGATGCAGAGCTTGTTGGAAATGTTACTGTTCGAGGAAAACACCAGGTAATAGTGACCACAATATAATTATATTCCCCTAAACTATAAGAAGCAAACTGTGTCAGGCAGAGCAAAGACACTGAATTTTAAAAAGGCTAATTTTTCTGGGATACTGAGGATAAATGGGAGAGCTTTAAATGCACTTTAAATGCACTAAAAATGTATTCCTTTAGGTAACAAGTATAAACGGCTAAAATGAAACCCCCATGGCTTATAGCTACTGTACAAAGGGCAATAAAAGACAAAAAAGGGCATTTAAAAAAAAAACAAATCTGAGGGGTCAGCTGTAGGGTTTGAAGATTACAAACGGCTTAATAAAATCTGTAAAAAGGAGATAAAATTAGCAAAAATACAAAACGAACAGCAGATGACAAAACAAATCCCAAAAGAGAGCAAAACAAATCCCAGAAAATTATTTAAATATATAAATGCTAAAAATCCAAGGTCCGAGCAGGTAGGTGCCCTAAATAATGGTAAAGGGGGGTTAGTCACTGAAGATAAGGAAAAGGCAGAGTTACTAAATGTTTTTTTTTAGCTCTGTATATACAAAAAAAGAGAAAGGAGCTGATATCTGTGGTGCTGGGGCTGTTAGTACATCCAGTAATATACTCAATTGGCTGACTGTAGATATGGTCCAAGATAAGTTAAATAGGGTAAATGTGAACAAGGCTCCGGGTCCAGATGAATTACACCCAAGAGTGCTTAAAGAGCTCAGTTCAGTCATTGCTGTGCCCCTGTTTATAATTTTTAAAGATTCCCTAGGTACTGGTACAGTGCCAAGTGATTGGCGCAAGGCAAATGTGGTCCCCATATTCAAAAAAGGATCTAGGTGCTTCACAGGTAATTATAAACCAGTTAGTTTAACTTCTGTTGTGGGAAAAATATTTGAAGGTCTCTTATGGGACTATATACAGGAGTATGTGACTGTAAATAATATTATAAGTAATAACCAGCATGGGTTTACCAAGGACAGAAGTTGTCAGACTAACCTGATTTGTTTTTATGAGGAGGTAAGTAGAAGCCTGGACAGAGGGGTGGCCGTGGATGTAGAGAGGTGAGTAGTAGCCTGGACAGGGGGCAGCTGTGGATGTAGTGAGGTAAGTAGTAGCCTGGACAGAGGGACGGCTGTGGAAGTAGTTAAGTAAGTGAAAGCCTGGACAGAGAAGCGGCTGTGGATATAGTGAGGTGAGTAGTAGCCTGGACAGAGGAGCGGCTGTGGATGTAGTGAGGTGAGTGGTAGCCTGGACAGAGGGGCAGCTGTGGATATATTGAGGAGAGTAGTAACCTGGACAGAGGGGCGGCTGTGGATGTAGTGAGGTAAGTAGTAGCCTGGACAGAAGGGTGGCAGTGGATGTAGTGAGGTGAGTAGTAGCCTGGACAGAAGGGTGGCAGTGGATGTAGTGAGGTGAGTAGTAGCCTGGACAGAGGGGAGGCTGTGGATGTAGTGAGGTAAGTAGTAGCCTGGACAGAGGGATGGCTGTGGATGTAGTGAGGTGAGTAGTAGCCTGGACAGAGGGGCGGCTGTGGATGTAGTGAAGTAAGTAGAAGCCTGGACAGAAGGGCAGCTGTGGATGTAGTGAGGTGAGTAGTAGCCTGGACAGAGGGGCGGCTGTGGATGTAGTGAGGTGAGTAGTAGCCTGGACAGAGGGGCGGCTGTGGATGTAGTGAGGCGAGTAGAAGCCTGGACAGAGGGCGGCTGTGGATATAGTGAGGTGAGTAGTAGCCTGGACAGAGGGGCGGCTGTGGATGTAGTGAGGTGAGTAGTAGCCTGGACAGAGGGGCGGCTGTGGATGTAGTGAGGTGAGTAGTAGCCTGGAGAGACGGGCGGCTGTGGATGTAGTGAGGTGAGTAGTAGCCTGGACAGAGGGCGGCTGTGGATGTAGTGAGGTGAGTAGTAGCCTGGACAGAGGGGCGGCTGTGGATGTAGTGTTTCTGGATTTTGCAAAGGCTTTTGATACTGTCCCTCATAGACGTTTAATAGGTAAAGTAAGGTCTATAGGCTTGGAAAGTATAGTCTGTAACTGGTTTGATAACTGGCTGAAGGACCGTGTCCAGAGAGTTGTGGTCAATGATTCCTATTCAGAATGGTCCCGGGTTATCAGTGGTGACCCCAAGGTTCAGTGCTGGGTCCTCTATTATTTAATGTATTTATTAATGATATCGAGGACGGGATTAATAGCACCATTTCTATTTTTGCAGATGACACTAAGCTATGTAGAACTGTACAGTCTATGGAAGATGTCCATAAACTACAAGCTGACGTGGACACTGAGTGATTGGGCATCAACTTGGCAAATGAGGTTCAATGTGGATAAATGTAAAGTTATAAACCTTGTAGTAATAATCTGTGTGCTTCATATGTCCTAGGGGATGTAACACTGCGGGAGTCTCTTATAGAGAAGGAATTGGATGTCCTTGTAGATGGTAGATTAAATAACAGCACAATGTCAATCAGCTGCTTCTAAGGCCACCAGGATATTGTCATGCATTAAACGAGGCATGGACTCTCGTGGCAGGGAAGTAATATTGCCACTTTACAAGGCGTTGGTGCGGCCTCATCTGGAATATGCAGTTCAGTTCTAGGCACTAGTCCATAGAAAGGACGCACTGCAGCTGGAGAGAGTACAGAGGAGGGCGACTAAACTGATAAGGAGCATGGAGGATCTTAGTTATGAAAAAAGATTAAAAGAATTGAATTTATTTAGTCTTGAGAAGAGACGTCTAAGGGGGAACATGATTAACCTATACAAATATATAAAGGGGCAGTACAAAAAATATGGTGAAAAACTGTTCCATGTAAAATGCGCTCAAAAGACAAGGGGCACTGCCTCCGACTGGAGAAGAAAAAGTTCAGTCTCCAGAAGTGTCAAAGCTTCTTTACTGTAAGATCTGTGAATCTGTGGAATAGACTTCCTCAGGACGTGGTCACAGCAGGAACAGTGGACACTTTTAAAAAGGGTTTAGATTAATTCTTAAAAGTAAACACTTTCTTCTGGAATTCGCGTTCCCACCTATCCCTTGGTTGAACTTGATGGACTTATGTCTTTATGGACCATGTAACTATGTAAATACGAGCAGCAGAAAGCCATGAACAATATCGTCTTGCACCAGACTGCCTCAGCAGGGAGCATCTGTTGTTTCAATGTCAGGCAGGTCATGCTGTTCATGCTACAGTTGCCCTTCATCCCCCTCATACATATCTTAGAACTGCCGCTGATGCTCATGCAACAGGGGCAACGGAGGAAGAAGAACAGATAATGCATCTTGCTGCCGTCCTGTAGCTGTTGGGGACCCACAATGAGTCACTTCCGTGGGGAGGAGGATAAGGATGATGACGGTGACAATGGCCATGACACCCAATCATCTCAGTGGGGGCAGCGAACTGGCTCCTCAGGCATGCTGGCCAGAATGGCGACCTGTAGACTAGCTTGCTTACTACCATGACAGGTGTATCATTGACATCCAGGAGTCTGATGAATACTGGATAGCCTCCTCAACATAGGGTTTTTCACATGCTGCGCCAAGCTGAGGCCAGTCAGCAGGCCAAGACCTCCCGCCTGAGCGCCCATGTTCAGGCCTACCTACACTCTGGCCTGTCTCCAGCGCATATCCTGTTCCCTGACCCCATGGGTTTCTCTGCAGGTAGACTGGAACAGTGGCCTGAACTGCCTAGCAACCAGTGTCATCTCGGAGAGGGTTTTCAGTGCCACAGGGGCGTGGCAACACCCAAATGGACCCTTGCCAGTGTCCCAAACTTCACTTTTGTCAAAAGGAACCAAGCCTGAATTAGAGAGGATTTTCACACTCCTCCGGCTGGAGTCGATGAATAGATCTGGCCTTGTTAACAGTGTACAATCTTGCTACTGTTGCTGTCTGCCTGCCATCATGTTCCATACGGCTACTGGTGCCTGCCTGTCAACATTTTCCATGGGCTACTGCCTTCATCATGCTGCTGCCACCATCATACCACTGCCTGCCTAACATCATGTTCCTGAAGGATGCTACTGCCGCCTCCGTCGTGCCATTTCTGATGTTGCCTGCCTACCATCATGTTCTGTATCACTGCTGCTGCCGCCTCCATGCTGCTATAGCGGCCACGTGCCTCTTGTTATGCTACCCTTTCCACATCCAAAATGCACTGCTGCTGCTCCTAATTAAAAGGGAGAATTTTTCTAGGCTAATTTACAACAAGCCACTTTTTCTTCTGACAATTAAAACTTGTGCATGTGGTATGGGCAGCCATTCTGACCCCGTCAAGGCATAATCTTTGGACGCTTGGTCCCCAAGAAGCAACTGTTTTTAAATTTCTTTTTAAACCCATAACACCGTACATCTGCCTGCCAATAAGGGACAATTTTTGGAAGCTTTGGAATATGAAAACACATAAGACATGCGACGCCGAGGTGTGTTTTTAGACACGCTGTTTGTTAATGCCATCAAAGATGCTTTTACCCATAGCTATGTATGTCAGTGTCAATCAGTGTTACTATTACTGTTTTTGCGTTCAAAAGCTTGGGGAGGGTGAGAGAAAAAGCAAAGAGATAATTTTCCTAAAAATTCTAGGAGACTAGAGGGCGTCATATACCAATTGCAATTGGAGCCAATCTGGTTTAGCCCAAACCAGTTTGGGTCCGACATTAACTTTTTCAAAAATTTGTCAAACCTGAACAAGTTTATTGATCTCTAGAAGGGTCCTTAAGAAGTAAGATGCGACTGGTGCAGATAATTCAATGGACATGTGACTTGTATTCTTTGTTATATTGTATAGTGGATAAGGTTCATGTAATATGTTATCTAGACAGCAGAAGGCACTGTTTGGCAGAAGGTCCTACAATGAAGCACAACTCCTTCCACAATCTGAACATTACAATGGCTTCTTTCTTGTGTGAGTCCTCTGATGTTGAACAAGACCTGATTTCAGGCGGAAACACTTTCCACATTCGGAGCATAAAAATGGCTTCTCTCCTGTGTGAGTTCTTAGATGTTCCTCAAGATTTGATTTACGGCCAAAGAGTTTTCCACATTCAGGACACATAGATACATTCTCTCCTGTGTGAACTCTTAGATGGTCCCTAAGATTTAATCTCCTACAAAAACACTTCCCACATTCAGGACACACAAATGGTTTCTCTCCTGTGTGAGTTTTCTGATGTCTATCAAGATCTGATTTCGAATAAAACATTTTCCACATTCTGAGCATGAAAATGGCTTCTCTCCATTGTGAAACCTATGATGTCTATTAAGATATAATTTTTGACTAAAACATTTCCCACATTCTGAGCATGAATATGGCTTCTCCCTTGTGTGAGTTTTCTGATGTCTAACAAGATCTGATTTTAGAATGAAACATTTCCCACATTCTCTACATGAAAATGGCTTCACCCCTAAGTGGATTCTTGAATGGTTCACAAGACATGATTTCTGACTAAAACATTTTCCACATTCAGGACATGAATACGGCTTCTCCCCTGTGTGAATTCTCTGATGTGCAACTAGAAGGAATTTCCTAGCAAAACATTTTCCACATTCAGAGCATGAAAATGGCGATTTAGCTTTATGATTTCTCTCATGCAAGAAAAGATTAGATTTCTTTATAAAATGTTTCTCACATGGAAATATTTTCCCATGTTTCTGTTTCGTTCTTGTTTTGCCAACCAGATTTGATGAAGGTTTCTTGAGACCAGTGGTATCAGTGGACAGATCTCTGCTGTGAAGGACTGAGGGTACATTAGAAGTTATTGAATTATCTTCTGTGGTATTATTATCTTCTACTTTATGATAGGAGATAAATGGAGATGTCCATGGGAGTCGCTCATCCCATCTTCACCTGGAAAAATAATACAAATAGTCTAAATAAATAATTTAAATTTTTTTTTAAATTAAGCTTTAATGATACAATAGTAAGCCAGGAAACAAGTACACTGTATATAGGAGATAGATTTTAAAAACCATTAATGGGTTCTTCAAATCTGTGTTGGAGGCTCCATCACAGATTTTGTAAAAAAAAGAAAGTTAAAAAGTTCTGCATGCAGGACTTTTTGTCCGGTAAAATAAAAAATTAAATAAAAAGAAACAGGATCCCGAACAGAAACTGAATGGACTTCCTTGTAGTCAATAAAGTCTGGTCATGTCCGTTCGTCTCAGTTATGTGCCAAATTCGGCACTTCCGTTATTTTCATTGTTCTGCTCTTCTAACAGAGGAAATAACTAGCACAGAGGTGAGCTCGCCCTAATGCACAACTTCAGTAATTACAGTAAATCACATTCACATATAAAAAGAAAACCCACAGAAAACACCATAGGGGTGAAAATGTTTAAATACCTGAGCTATGAGTGTTTATAATTAGAGATGAGCGAACTTCAAAATGAGTTCGGCGTTCGGGTTGGGGTAATCGCCGCATCCCGTTATGGATTCCACTACCGCAGACTATCCCGGCATATGGAATCCATAAGGGGCGGCTTCCACGAACCCGAACTTTGGAAAAGCCGAAGGACCTGGGGTGACGTCACCGTCATGTGATCAGTGCAGGGGGCGTGGCTCAGCAATGGTAGCTCAAGAGAAGCGGAAAGTAATGATGATGATGTGAAAGACACTGTACTGCTCGTAGATGCGGCCTGGCTGTCGTAAGCTGGACTGGGGAAAGGAGGGAACTCCTGCCTCAGTGGCTGGCTGTCCATGGCTGACTTTGCCCAAAGGATGGGGTCATGCCACTTTAGGTGGTTTAATAGAGCAGTGGTGCCTATGTTTGCGATTGCCTGCCTACATTTTATTTTTCTCTTGCACAAGGCAATGCTTTTATCTTCTGGCAGCACGGAGAAAAACTGCCAGACAGGAGATACTTGCGCAGGGGTAGAGGTAGCTCATACTTGATACTGGATAGATTAAGATGCTTTGAATATTTTGTTTCCATTTTTATCATTTGCATATCATTAACGTGTTTATCGAGTTGTACTTTGTGCATCTATGTCTATGGGAAATCGCAATTGGCTACAATCTTGTTTTATACTATTACATGCACTGTGAATGGAAATGATGGGACTAAGGGCCCCATAATTGGCCTAAAACAAGTAAGTGATCGTGTCTGTGAAATATTATTTGGATATATCATAAAGCCTGAAGTTTTATGTTTTTTGGACGCCAACCCTCTTCATTATCGTATAGGAAATACACACAGTGACTGAATACATTGTCTATATGTGATGATCAGATGATGGGGGATCTGACTCTCAGGACTGTTCTCTCCTCTCCTTAGACGTTGGACAAGAAAGCCTTCCTGCTTGCTGTCATCCGTATTCATTCTACAAGCGACCCAGGCGCAGGGGTTCCTCCAGTGGGTGTCTTGAGTTTATCCCACCTGGAGACCCCTGGGTGAAGTGAGTCAAAACCTAATTTTATTTGATTTTATACACACAAGCCTTATTTATTGATATAGTGTATATATTTTTATACTGCTGTACCGACTTGATCTGATTATAATACTCTGCATACCGCTCCCTTATATCCATCTACCTGCGACGGCTAGTTTAAGTGAGGTTTTGGCGCCACTACAGAATAAGGGCTTCCCTTTCAATACACATGTTCCCCTGTGTATAGATTCTACTAAGCTCTCCTCTACAGTCATGGAAGGTCTCCTCTTACCTGGTGATGTGAGGGGCTGGTGATTCTCCATCATGGCGTCCTTGTACAGATCCTTGTGTCCTTCTAAATACTCCCACTCCTCCATGGAGAAATAGACAGCGACATCCTGACACCTTATAGGAACCTGACAACACAAGGACACAGTCATTACCAGACCCTCCCTTGGCGTTATTGTATAATGTCCCAGCATTCCCAGCAGCGCTCACCTCTCCGCTCAGCAGCTCAGTGATCCTGGTGGTAAGTTCTAGGATCTTCTGCTCATGTATCAGGGAATGAGGTGGAGGCTCGGTGATGGGGCTCTGGGTCCTGCTCCGTCCTCCTGACACACGGGCGTCACACACTCACCAGACGACTTCTTCACTACTGTGTAATCCTGTGTACGGGGAGACGCCGATCACTACAGAGATTCTAAGAATCCTTCACCTTTCCAGACATTTCCCTGGTTTATTACTAGAGATAAGAGTGATGTCACGTGAGACTCTCACCTCTCCAGTTATCAAGGAGATGATCTCCAGGGTGAGGTCTAATATCCTCGCCAGCCATGTGGTCTCTGGCCTTCTCCATCCTTGGTGGGTCATTAATGGAAAGGACCATTGTCTTTTAAAAGAAGAGAGTCCTGAACCTAAGAAACCTGAGGGAAACATGGAGGAGTGAGCAAAATTGCATACGGAAGAACATCTTTTTATGAAAAAACTGATTTAGTAATTGGGAATTATAGAGGACTACTGATAGCGTACAATGGAGATGACCTTTTTGGTGTCATATATACCAGATTACTGATCATAATATGATATATCAGTCAGTCAGCCATGTACCACATACAGCAGCCCATTCTCATCTTTCAGCCCAATATATGGCCTCATTCACACATCCATGGTATATCTGTGATGGCACAGTCCAGCCTTCATCAACGACTTCTACAAAATCATACTGACATAAAGCTGTCAGTATGATTCAGTAGCAGTAAGGTCATGCAGAGACATAGCATTATAAATCAGAGTAATGCTGTGCGCTCCTGCATGACAAGCAGTGTATTTCCACTGTACCGGTGCATCCAGCCCCAGTCAAAGGGGAAAACAGCCCCCTGTGGGGATGATTGCTGACCAGGGTGTGCTAAGACCCTGCAGCTCTCTTATGACAGAGATACCATGCGATCACGGGAGCCAACAGAGGAAGCAGCATAGCCACTTCTGTTCACTGAGCTCTGCACTGAGGAAAGGAAAAGGCAGAGGAGGTAATACAAGCCTTCTGTCTTCTCCTCGGGGATCCCGGCCGTCATTGACATCTGGGGACCCGGCCTGCTCCTGTTAGATTGCAGGAGGAGGCGCTTTAATTCCACACTGTATATGGACGACACTCCGGACTAAAGCCTAGCACCAAGCGCCTTACATTTATGTAGCTTTGTTGTAAGGGTGTAAAATATCAATTATGTAAAAAAATACAAAAATTCTGTCCCAAAAGGCCAGCGATCACTGTCTGAACCCTCCCTGAACCAATTACCTCATAAAAGATGTAAATATCACAGACTACCACCATCTAAAACTAATAGTCCATATGTAACAAAAAAGTAAAGAAAACAAATTATATTATAACAGAAAAGGGGGGATAAATAGGCATACAAGATATGTAATATATCAAAATGGAAGGGATATTTTAGGGTAATGCTATATGAATAGCAGACAAAATGAAACCTGTATTGACCACAATAAAAATAAAAATAAAAACGCAGCAAAAACCACATCGTCAGCCCAACCACTACACGTATTATAACCGTAAAACTAATATGTACTAAATGTGGATAAACTGTATCTGGTCCTGAAGACCCAAAATTCTCCCGAGATGAACCGGCTGATCCAGGAGAATAGACCATGGCTTCTTTATATGTCGGCACTGACACACACAATATACAATAAACACATAATACACACAATACAAGGGGGGAGGGAAGGTCCGTCTGTCTCGTATTAAAGGGCTATTCCCATATCGTTAGGATATGCCTCCAATCTCTGATAGGTGCGGGTCCCACCTCTGGGACCTGCACCTATATTGAGAATTGATCCCACAAAGTGGGCATGTGCGGCTGCCTCCATTCATTTCTATAGAACTACTAAAAATATCCGAGCGCTGGTTCAGCTGTTTCCATCATCCTCATAGAAGTGAATGGAGCGGTGGCCGCGCTTGCGCAGTGTGCTTCCCATTCATTTCTATGGGACTAGCGATGTACCCCAGTGTTGAAGATGAGAATACCCCTTTAAATAAAGAGCTGTCTGGGATCGGGAAGAGTCGGCTCTTGTTACTGAGATGAATCTAATGATCCGACTCACTGACAAGAGCTGGAATTCCCATCACTGACTCTGCAGACTAGGAGATCTCAAAGCCTCACCCTCACCAACATACAGTCCCATGTAAAAATATACCTTTACTCTCTCATCCAACATACAGTCCTATGTAAAATCCCTACAGCCCCTTCCGACAAACAGTCCCATGTAAAAACATTCCTGCAGCCCCTTTACCATACAGTCCTATGTGTAAACCATGGCTTTTCTCTCTTCCACTGAATTCAAGCAAAAGCCCAGTCCTGTAATGGCCGTGTTTGATGTAACTGATCACATGACTGTGACATCATCAAAGGTCCTACAACCACTAAAATTTCTATCCCTCCCATGTGACTAATCACATGACTGTGACATTATCAAAGGTCCTACAACCACTAACATTTCTATCCCTCCCATGTGACTAATCACATGACTGTGACATCATCAAAGGTCCTACAGCCTCTCTAACATTTCTGAAGTGCTGGCTTATTTATTATCTGAGTCATGTCTCAAGGCCTATTTAAAGGGTCGAACATTGATTTATAGGAGAGCTGCCTTACATCTGGTGGCATTAGAGGCAGTGCTTGCTAGGAGCTCATTTGCATATCAGTCCCATGGACTGATTGAAGCGCTCATTAGTAGTGATGAGTACTGAGCCACGCCCCCTGCACTGATCACATGACGGTGACGTCACCCCAGGTCCTTAGTGTTGTCCAAGGTTCGGGTTCATTGAAGAATCCCGTTATGGATTCCAAATGCCGTTATGGTCTGTGGTAGTGGAATCCATAACAGGATGCTCGATAACCTCAACCCGAACTTTGGACGCCGAACTTAAAATACAAGTTCGCTCATCACTACTCATTAGTAACAGCCCTCATAGGAAAATACCGGCAATTAATATTACTGGCACTATATTACCAGCTTGAACTGGGTGGCACAGGCGATATCAAGACCAGTGCAGAAAGTGACTGTCTATAAATCAACCCCTACGAGCCGCAGGGACATTGCGATGTCATAGGGTCACGTGAAGTGCTATGGGAAGTCATGTGGGTTTGAAGCAGCAGGGTAATATCTACATCCCACGTGCTGTGGTCATAAAGATTAGTAACAAAAAATTATAATGACACTTGCGTTAAAGTTTTCTGGTATTTAGTTCTGTCCTAGGGGCTCAATACCGGAAAAAACAGTTTTCAGTTTTATCCTAATGCATTCTGAATGGAGGGCAATCTGTTCAGAATGCATCAGGATATCTTCAGTTCAGTCCTTTTTACAGTATTTGGGCGGAGAAAATACCAGTATTTTCTCCTTCCAAAATTCCGGAACACTTGTCGTTCAACATTTTCCATTCAAATGCATTAATGCCAGATCCGGCATCAAGTGTTCCGGAAAAGCGAATTCGGTTTTCCGGTCTGCACGTGCGCAGACCTTTAAAAAAGAAAAAAAAAATACAGGATCCGTTTTTCCGGATGACACCGGAGAGATGGATCCGGGGTTTCAATGCATTTGTTAGACGGATCCGGATACATCTACAAATGCTATCCGTTTGCACACGGATTTCCGGATACTGCGACGAAACTGCCTGCCGGATCCGCACAACGCAAATGTGAAAGTACCCTAAGCCTAATCATGGTGTTTACTGTCAGTCACATGGTAAATTTGGGATCTAGGCTTCCCATGTAGTGATGAGCGAACTTCTATTTTAAGTTCGGCGTCCAAAGTTCGGGTTGGGGTTATTGAAGCATCCTGTTATGGATTCTGCTACCATGGACCATAACGGCATTTGGAATCCATAAGGGGATTCTTCAATGAACCCGAACCTTGGACAACACGAAGGACCTGGGGTGACGTCACCGTCATATGATCAGTGCAGGGGCGTGGCTCAGTACTGGATTGGATAAGAGGTGATCCAGTACTGAGCCACGCCCCCTGCACTGATCACATGACGGTGACGTCACCCCAGGTCCTTAGTGTTGTCCAAGGTTCGGGTTCATTGAAGAATCCCCTTATGGATTCCAAATGCCGTTATGGTCCGTGGTAGCGGAATCCATAACGTGATGCTTGGATAACCCGAACCCAAACTTTGGACGCCGAACTTAAAATAGAAGTTCGCTCATCCCTATTCCCATGTCATGTGACCCTCTGACATCACAAGTTCCTATAGCGCATAGAGTTTAGACACTACTGTGGTGAGGTTCACTTGACCTAACCCTCCATACACTCCAGGCCTTGCTTTGCTTTGCTTTCTTCTGGCAGATTTATGAAACTGTCTTAAAGAAAAAAAACTGTCTTTTTTGCCTGAAGCAACCAATCACAGTGCAGCTTTTTTTTTTAACGAGATGTCTGGACCTGTACTTGTAGATGGTGTCAGGAATGAGAGACTTCAGGATTCAGCATTTTAAATGTCTACCGTTTATTTTGCATCCATGTTATACAGTCACTTGAGTAAATACATGGCATCGAAATAGAACATAAACAACAATACAAAGGTCCTTGCCCATCTGGGCGCTAACTAAACTAAATCGTCACCTCACCTAGGTACTTGCTAAACACACAAACTCTCCTCAGCCAGCAGGTCATGTAGCTCCAAGCTCCGACACTGAATGAGGTTCTCAGCCCTGTATTTAGTCCCTATAAATTATCCCAGTAGGAGCCAGGATTCGATTTCTTGAGAAAGGACAAGGAGTAGTTCCTCCCCTATGTGACTCCGTTCGTCCAGGGAAACGAGGTGCAGAACAGCGTGACACCGCCGAGCCCTGCACATGTGGTATGCTGGAGGGGCACTGTGACTTATCCCTGCAATGGAGGCTAAGGAGGCAGAGGCGGACATTGTCGATGGACCAACGGCGTGAGAACGTGGAGGCTGAAGTGGTGTCACCTGGCCAAGTTGCTGGTGTGGCTGTGCAGGAACCACATTCACCCAGTGGGCCGTAAAGGACATGTATTGTCCCTGACCGTAGTTACAGCTCCACACGTCGGCACTTCCGGACACCGACAGTCTCAAGGACTGGCCTACCTTCTGTTCTACATGTGTGTGCAGGGCTGGTACTGCCTTTTTCGCAAAGAAATGATTGCTTGGGACTCTCCACCTCGGCTCGGCACAAGCCATCACTTTGAAAGGGAGGGACTGCAGCACCAGCAACTTGGCCAGGAGCACTTTCAGCTTCTGCGCACGTATGCACACATACTGTTGTTTCTTGGTAATAGCTTCGGTGATCGATTGCTGACGGAATGACTGACGAGGAGTAGGAGCATCTGGACCAGTAGAAGATGGGATTGACAGACAGCTCCCTTCGGCTGAGGTGGTGGAGCCTTGACTGGCTGAAACTGGGTATGTGCCACTGGGTGATGCAGCGGTTGCTGCGGCAGGCTGGACCACCACTTCAGAGCCACGGTTCTTCCAGGCCACTGTATGGCGACGCTGCATATGTTGACACAGGGCCGTAGTGCCAACATTAGCACCCTGGCCATGCTTCACCTTCTGCCCACAGATTCTACATATGGCCACGTTCACCTCCTCTGACGCTTTAAAAAAAAAAACTGCCACACCGCTGAGTAGGTGATTTTCCCCCCAACAGTCCGAACTGACTGATTGCTACTGCTGCTGCCTCTGTGAACCCCTGCACCACTACATCCCGGGCAGGTAGGCTGCTGCGAAGCAGGTGGTCTACCCCGGGCAAATTTGGCTCCTGACCTCCCACTGCTGCCACCCTGCAGACTCCCAGCCATGCTACCACCTTGCTGGCTCCACTGCTGCCTCACGGGCAAGCTGCCACCCTCTTCCCCTGATGATGATGAAGCCCCTTCTGCACCTGGCTCCCAAGTGCGATCGGTTTCATCATCATCGAGTACTGTCTGCACATCACTGATGTCCTCCTCAATGGCCTCTGGGTTAGGAGCCCGACCACTCGCAGCACAAGCTCCCGTGCCATTCTCCTCATCACTACTTCCCCGCCTAGCGGAGGAAGCGGCGGATGTCTCCTCCAGATCTTGGCTGTGCAGTAGCTGCTGACTGTCCTCTAGTAGCTCATCCTCTCTGAAAAGTGAAGCTCAGCCCACAGCATATAATACTTCTATGGCTGAGGGAACAGCAAAAGACAGAGGCAGGTTGAGGACAGGTGAGGGCACAGGGCCAACTAAAAGGTTGTGTCTGACGAACCCACCGACTTGGCTGGGGGTGTCTGATGTCACTTGGGATGACGCGGATGACCGAGTTAACCAATCAAGAACTGCAGGGTTGCTGGTCAAGACACGACCGGTAGATGACACCGGGAGCTCAGGCCTCTCGCTGCGACTACTGCTGCCACGACTCCTTACTCTGCTGCAACCTCTGCTTGCGCCAGAAACATTCAGGCCTCTGGCACTTCTCTGCCTGACATACTTTTAGCTGACCTAAAAAATGAAACGGAAATTAAAACACCCCTAAAAGCGACAAATATATTTTTCTTTTTGTACTGAAATAGGCCACTAAATTATTTCTGTGCAACTAACAGCAAAGTGAACTGCGTATATATTTCTCGTATTGTACTGAAATAGGCCACTAAATTATTTCTGTGCAAATAACACCAAATGTGAACGGCGTGTATTTTTCTCTTTTTCTCTAGAAATATGACAAGAAACGCTTTTAGCGCAAATAACACCAAATGTGAACAGCAGCAATTTTTCTCGTACTGAACTGACAATAAATGTTTTTACTGCAAAAAACACCAAATGTGAACAGTGTCTATTTTTCTCATATTGTACTGAACTGACAATAAATGGTTTTACCGCAAATAAGACCAAATGTGAACTGCGTGTATTTTTCTCTTTTTCTCTAGAAGTATGACAAGAAACGTTTTAGTGCAAATAACACCAAATATAAACAGCGTCTATTTTTCTCGTATTGTACTGAACTGACAATAAATGTTTTTAGAGCAAATAACACCAAACGTGAACAGCGTCTATTTTTATCGTATTGTACTATAATAGGGCACTAAACGCTTTCACCATATATAGCTGCAGAAGGGAACAGAGTATATATTTCTCTTTTTCCACAGATATAAGCCACTAAAGGCTTTTCAACATAACACTTGGACCTCTACAACAAATTTCTGGAATAGCAGAGCTGTATAATGGCTATTTGGATCCCCAAATAATCTTTCTCTGCACTTGTAAATCATATTTTTTTCCCAATGATGTTTTCTTTATGACTCCCCTAGCCCCTGCAACGTCTGTCCCTGCACTATGATGCTGTGAAATGATTCTTCCCTATCCTTATCGGGTTTTTTTCACAATGAGGTTTTCTTACACTCTCCTAGCGCCTGCATAAACGTCTGTCCCTGAACAAAGTACGATGGTGAATGGCAGAATCTAAGATGGCAGCTGTATTTATAGGGCTGTGACATCACCGGGCTAGCTGGCTGCTGATTGGCTGCATGCATGGCATTATGGGTCATCCGAGTACCTTGCCCCATGTCCTCACATGTGTAGTTGCCATTTAAGCCTCCATGTTAGGAAAAATTGTGATTCGTTACCCACGAATCACGAGGAAATTTGCATTCATTCAGAATCAAATTTTTCCTGAAATTCGAACGCAATTTGACTTCGTCAGCTTTGATTCGCTCATCTCTACCGACAACGGGAAGAACATGGTGTCGACGCTGCGCCAAGGACGGCTGAGCCATGCGCCTTGTATGGCACACGTGTTCAATCTGGTTGTCAAGCGGTTCCTGAAGTCTTCCACCCATCTGCAAAACATCCTAAAAATGGCCAGGAAACTTTGCATGCACTTCAGCCACCGCAAAGCACACCCTCCTTGAGCTGCATCGGCAGAATGGCATCCCCAAAATAGGCAGATATGCAACGTTTCCACCCGTTGGAATTCCAACATCCATGTTGGACTGACTATACGAACAGAAACGATTTCTTGATGCTCCAAGCGGACAGGAGTACTCCCCTGTGTAACTTCGATGTCAGCCAGTGGCAGCTCATGCGTGACATCTGCCGTTTGCTCAGGCCCTTTGAGGATGCCATGTTATTTGTCAGTCGCCAGGACTACGGGATGAACAACATCATTCCACTGCTTCATGTCTTGGAACAGATGCTGGTAAATCTAGCTGGTCAGGGGACTGGAGTAGTGGTGCCTTGATCTCATGGCCATATGAGCCCTGTGGGGGCTGAACTGGAGGAGGAGGACATTGGAGCACAAGCAATGTGTAGCCAAATGGGTGTTTTTTCTACACAGGTGACAGGAGAGGAGGAGCAGGAGTAGCCAGAGGAGCTACAGGGCGATGAGGCAGAGGACCCAGACACACCGTGGTAGTATGCAGTGGAGATGGAGGTAGGGAGTCCCTCCGAGTCACTTGCACAAATGGGCCAATGCATGCTCACTTGCATGCGTAGTAACAGCCGAATTGTCACCATTCGGCAGAGGGATGACTTCTGGTTCTCCACCTTGTTGGACCCTCGCTACTGGTCCAAAATGGGGGCCTTTTACACCCGCTGAGAGGGAGAACAAACTGAACTACTATAGAGACATCCTATGTAGTCAGTTGGCCGCTGCCTATCGGCCCCATTGTCTATCCTCTCGCAGGTCTGACCAGGGGGCCCTCTGCCCTCACTTTCCACTGCCATGGCTTCTGGGGAGGGGTGGCAGGAGCAGTACCTGCTCTATCAGCAGCAGCCTGAGTCTAGAGTCGCTGATGAGCAGATTTATTCACCCGTATAGTGAAGAAACTACTCACCAGTAGCAGCAGCTAGACCTGGAGCAGGACCTGAACAAGCAGGTGGTTGCATACTTGGACAGCACCCTGCCACCCGACAATAAAGATCCACTGGACTACTGGGCAGCTAAACTGGATTTGTGGCCGCAACTAGCAGAGTTTTCCATGGAAAAGCTGTCCTGCCCGGCCAGTAGTGTGGCATCAGAGCAGGTGCGGAGGGGCCGTAGTTACCCCAAGAAGAATTAGCCTGTCCACCCAAAATGTGGAGAGACTGACCTTTGTCAAGATGAATCAGGCGTGGATCAGCCGGACTTCCACCCACCAAAGCCTGATACATCAGATTAGATCCTCCATGCTGCCTTACCCAAACCCGGACAAAAGAGACCGGTTTCTTTTGGCTACCTGTCTCAGCTACTATTCTGATGCTGCCACCCGCCTGATGTCACACATCTGATGCCAAGTGCTCCTTCTTACACCCACCATCATCAACGGGTAATGGTTTTGCCACTCACCTCCACACTGTCACCTTGCCAATCTGTGGTCTCGTCATGCTGCTGCCACCTCCACACTATGTCACCTTGCCGCTCTGTGGTCTCATACTGCTTCCACCTCACCACTATGTCATAGGGCCACTGTGTGGACTTCTCATGCTGTTCCCACCCTCCCCACTTTGTGACTGGGCCACTATTTTTCCTTTTGGCCTCTCTGACATCATTTTTTTGATCCTTCTTCTGATCTGTCAAAAAGAAGGAAAAATTAGACGCACAACGGATCCTGTCTGTGTAGCAGCTGTAAGGCCTGCATGACATGGTTCCTATTTTCCATCAGAATTGGCTTATGATTTGGTAGCCAAAAACAGGAGTGGGTATAAAACACAGAAGACATGCAAATATTCCATTCACGTGTCATCTCTGTTTGGATCCACTCCTGTTTGTTTTTTTGGCATTAGCAATACTAATTGATTACTGACCAAATGAAGGCGAAAGTTTCACAGACCGGATCCGTTTTTGTGGGTTATTGTTCTGAGGGATCAGAGGAAGGGCTAAAATATCAGTGACGTCAACACAAACTTACTGCTGACACCCTCTCCACTCTGTCTGGGGGCTCTGCTTGTAGAAGCGTTTAATAGAACAGGTTCTGTAGACATCTTTGTGGAATCAGATGACGACAGCTTCTTAGCTCTAACATCGACCTGTAAGGCTGAGTTTATACTTGAGTTATTTGGTCAGTTTTGGCCCCAAGACTGCACAAATACAGTGGATATAAAAAGTCTACACACCCCTGTTAAAATGTCAGGTTTTTGTTCTGTAAAAAATGAGACAAAGATAAATAATTACGGAACTTTTTCCCCTTTAATGTGACCTATAAACTGTACCACTCAATTGAAAAACAAACTGAAATCTTTTAGGTAGAGGGAAGTAAAAATTTAAAAATAAAATAATATGGTTGCATTAGTGTGCACACCCTTAAACTAATACTTTGTTGAAGCACCTTTTAATTTTATTACAGCACTCAGTCTTTTTGGGTATGAGTCTATCAGCATGGCACATATTGACTTGCCAAGATTTGTCCACTCTTCTTAGTAAAAACACTCCAAATCTGTCAGATTGCGAGGGCATCTCCTGTGCACGACCCTCTTCAGATCACCCCACAGATTTTCAATCGGATTCAGGTCTGGCCTATGGCTGGGCCATTCCAAAACTTTAATCTTCTTCTGGTGAAGCCATTCCTTTGTTGATTTGGATGTATGCTTTGGGTCGTTGTCATGCTGAGAGATGAAGTTCCTCTTCATGTTCAGCTTTCTAGCAGAAGCCTGAAGGTTTTGTGCCAATATTGACTGGTATTTGGAACTGTTCAGAATTCCCTCTATCTTAACTAAGGCCCCAGTTCCAGCTGAAGAAGACCAACCCCGCAGCCTGATGCTGCCCCCACCATGCTTCACTGTGGGGAGGGGGTTCTTCTGGTGATGGTGCAGTGCTGTTTTTGCACCAAACATATCTTTTGGAATTATGGCCAAAAAGTTCAACCTTGCTTTCATCAGACCATAACACCTTTCCCCACAGGCTTTTGGGAAACTTCAGATGTGTTTTTGCAAAATGTAGCCTGGCTTGGATGTTTTTCTTTGTAAGAAAAGGCTTTCGTCTTGCCCCTCTACCCCATAGCCCAGACCTATGAAGAATACGGGAGATTGTTGTCACATGTAACACACAGATAGTACTTGGAGATATTCCTGCAGCTCCTGTAATGTTGCTGTAGGCCTCTTGGTCGCCTCCCAGACCAGTTTTCTTCTCTTCTTTTCATCAGATTTGGAGGGACGTCCAGTTCTTGGTAATGCCACTGTTGTGTCATATTTTCTCCCGTCGATGATGACGTCCTCCACTGTGCTCCATGGTTTATCTAATGCCTTGGAAATTCTTTTGTATCCTTCTCCTGACTGATACCTTTTAACAATGAGATCCCTCTGATGCTTTGGAAGCTCTCTGTGGACCATGGCTTTTGCTGTGGGATGCGACTAAAAAAATTCAGGAAAGATCAACGAGAGCAGCTGAACTTTATTTGGGGTTTTTCAGGGGCACTTTAAATGATGTCGGGTGTATGCGGACTCCTATTTAACATGATTTTAAATGTGATTGTTTAATTGTGAACACAGCTACATCCCCAGTTATATGCAACCACATTAGTTTATTTTTTTTTGTTTTCTTCCCTCCACCTAAAAGATTTCAGTTTGTTTTTCAATTGAGTGGTACAGTTTGTAGGTCACATTAAAGGTGGAAAAGTTCTGAAATGATTTACCTTTGTCTCATTTTTTTTACAGCACAGAATCCTGACATTTTAACAGGAGTGTGTAGACTTTTTATATCCACTGTAAGTGAAGTGTGCAGTGATTCTAAGAGCGACGCCTGTCATCTGCATGTCATACGGACTCACAGTATTATTTCACTACCAGAGCAGACTCCCTATGCGTGAAATAGCAATTTTTTAAAATAAATTCACCACAAACAAATTCGGATCGAAACGAATTTTTGAAAAATCCGCTTATCTCTAGCCACAACCATGGAGGTGTCAATAGCACCTGGCCTCCTTGCTATGGTGCAGCATCACCACTGCCATGCAAAGTATTACCTGGGTGGGCCATGAATGACACCTGGCCATAATTGCTGCTCCACGTGTTGATGGTGGAGTGCACCTTGCCTTACAAAGATAATTTCAAGGCGCGGCCCTCTTCTTTGTCACATGAGAGTACAAGGCCGGGATTGTCTTTTTTGAGAAATACGACACACCATCAATTGCCTTACAAGCAGTGAAATCCACTGCACCACTGGTACGGTAACTGCACCACCAGCAACTTGGCCAGGTGAAAGTCCAGTTGGCACACAAGAGGATTACTCGGAGTACATTTTTTTTCCTGCCCACTCATTCCGTTATGGAGGACTGACAATAAGGGCTCATTCTGACGGCCGTGTGTGTTTTGCGGTCAGCAAACTGCGGATCCTGGCCCGTGTGCATTCCGCTATTTGTGGACTGCACATGGCTGTCCTCTCATAGAAAATGCAATTGCAGACAAGAATAGGAGATGCTCTATATCATCATTTGCGGCCCCGTTAAAATGAATGGGTCCGCACTCATTCCGCAGGTGCGGAACAAAACGTACGGCCGTCCGAATGAGCCCTTAAGAAGAGGATGAGGAGGAGTAGACAGAGCAGGAGACGCAGTAGCTGACAATGCTGGCGATGATGATGCCAACAATGTACTACTTGTAGAGGTGTCATGGCTGCTAGAATCTGGACAGGTGGACATTCTTGCTTACATTAATGGCCAGTTCAATTTTTCCATGTGAGCAGGCGATGAAGCCTCGTGTGCTGAAGGAGAGCTGTAGTTCTAAATTTTGTGCTTGAACAGCCACGTCTTATTTTTTCACTGCAGAGTTTGCACACTGCAATGGTTTTGGCCTCTTTCACACGGGCGTCAAGTTTGACGCACGGATAACATGCGGGTGCGTTGCGGGAAAATGCGCGATTTTTCCATGCGAGTGCAAACTGTTTTAATGCGTTTTGCACGTGCGTGAGAAAAATCGGCATGTTTGGTACCCAGACCCGAACCCGAACTTCATCACTAAAGTTTGGGTTTGGGTTAGGTGTTATGTCGATTTTATTATTTTCCCTATAACATGGTTATAAGGGAAAATAATAGCATTCTTTGTTTAATACAGAATGCTTAGTAAAAGGACAATTGAGGGTTAAAAAAATGTAAAATAAATTAACTGACCTCCTCCAATTGATCGCGTAGGTGCTGGTCTCCTGTTCTTTCTTTAGCTGTGGGTAAAGGACCTGTGGTGATGTCACTGAGCTCATCACATGGTCCATCACCATGGTGATGGATCATGTGATGAGCTCAGTGACATCACCACAGGTCCTTTACCCACAGCTGAAGAGAAAACAGAAGACCGGCACCTACGCGATCAATTGGAGGAGGCGAGTTAATTTTTTTTAACCCTTAATTGTTCTTTTACTAAGCATTCTGTATTAACCACTTGAAGACCACAGGTTTATACCCCCCTAGTGACCAGGCCCTTTTTTACAATTCTGCACTACACTACTTTCACCGTTTATTG
Organism: Bufotes viridis; assembly: GCA_033119425.1. Classification (NCBI taxonomy): domain Eukaryota; kingdom Metazoa; phylum Chordata; class Amphibia; order Anura; family Bufonidae; genus Bufotes; species Bufotes viridis. The sequence goes on from CM065592.1 coordinate 446,258,618, forward strand.
CTCCGTCATACAACTTACCACCCAAATGAATTTTACCTCCTTTTCTTCTCACTAATAGAGCTTTCATTTGGTGGTATTTCATTCTTGCTGACATCTTAACTTTTTTTGATATTTTACTTTTTTTGACAAAAGTTTTGCAAAAAAACGACATTTTTCGCTTTCTGTTGTAAAAATTTTCAAATAACACTACATTTCAATTTAAATTTTTCTCTAAATTTATTGTTCTACATGTCTCTGCTAAAAAAAAATGCACTAAGTGTATATTTATTGGTTTGGGTAAAAGTTATAGTGTTTACAAACTATGGTGCAAAAAAGTGAGTTTCCGCACTTTGACTTTCTGAGCACCTGTCCTGTTTCCTGACGTACTACAATGCCCAGACAGTAGAAACACCCCATAAATGACCCCATTTCGGAAAGTAGACACCCTAAGGTATTCGCTAAGGGGCATAGTGAGTTCATGGAATTTTTTATTCTTTGTCACAAGTTAGCGGAAATGGAATTTTTTATTTTTATTTTTCAAAAAATTTCATTTTCCGCTAACTTGTGTCAAAAAATAAAAACTTCCATGAACTCACTATGCCCCTTAGCGAATACCTTGGGGTGTCTTCTTTCTAAAATGGGGTCACATGTGAGGTGTTTGTACTGCCCTGGCATTTGAGGGTCTCCGCAATCATTACCCGTATGGCCAGCATTAGGAGTTTCTGCGATTCTCCTTATATTGAGCAGACGGGTAATGAGATTTTTTTTCCCGTTCATCCTCTGGGCTGAAAGAAAATATCAACGGCACAGATTTCTTCATTCACATTGATCAATGTGGATGAAAAAATCTCTAAAAAATGTGCCAAAAAAAAAAAAAAAAAAGAGGGGAAAGCTGTAAAGCTGCTATCGCTAAGGGACCCTTAGGCCTCATTCACACGTCCGCAATTCTGTTCCGCAAAATTTTGCGGAACGGAATTGTAGATACATTCAATTCTATGGGGACAGACTTTGTCCCGCTTGGATCCGGAATTGCGGATCTGCACTTCCGGATCCGCAAAAATATAGATCACGTCCTATTCTTGTCCGCAATAGCGGACAAGAAAAGGCATTTTCTATATAGTTCTGGCAATGTGCGGATCCGCAAAATGCGGAAAGCACATTGCCGGTGTCCGTATTTTGCGGATCCGCAAAACACATATAGACGTCTGAATGAGCCTTACAGGGGGTGACAGGGGGTGATCGGGGGTGACCAGGGGTTAATCACTGTCCAAAACCTCAAAAGGAACCAAGCATGGATTAGGGAGGATTTTCACACTCCTCCAGCTGAGGTCGATGAATAGATCTGGCCTTGCAAACAGTGTACCATCTTGCCACTGTTGCTGTCTGCCTGCCATCATGTTCCATACGGCTACTGGTGCCTGCCTGTCAACATTTTACATAGGCTACTGCCTTCATTATGCTGCTGCCACCATCATACCACTGCCTGCCTAACATCATGTTCCTGAAGGATGCTACTGCCGCCTCCATCGTGCCATTTCTGATGTTGCCTGCCTACCATCATGTTCTGTATCACTGCTGCTGCCGCCTCCATGCTGCTATAGCTGCCACGTGCCTCTTGTTATGCTACCCTTTCCACTTCCATAATGCACTGCTGCTGCTCCTAATTAAAAGGGAGAATTTTTCTAGGCTAATTTACAACAAGCCACTTTTTCTTCTGACAATTAAAACTTGTGCATGTGGTATGGGCAGCCATTCTGACCGCGTCAAGGCATAATCTTTGGACGCTTGAACCCCCAACAAGCAACAGTTTTTTAAATTTCTTTTTTTTTTTACCCCCATAACACTGTGCGTGTTTAAACATCTGCCTGCCAATAAGGGACAATTTTTTGAAGCTTTGGAATACGAAAACACATAAGACATGCGACGCCGAGGTGTGTTTTTAAACACGCTGTTTGTTAATGCCATCAAAGGTGCGTTTACCCATAGCTATGTATGTCAGTGTCAATCAGTGTTACTATTACTGTTTTTGCGTTCAAAAGCTTGGGGAGGGGTGAGAGAAAAAAGAGATAATTTTCCTAAAAATTCTAGGGGACTAGAGGGCGTCATATACCAATTGCAATTGGAGCCAATCTGGTTTGGGTCCGACATGAACTTTTTCAAAAATTTGTCAAACCTGAACAAGTTTATTGATCTCTAGAAGGGTCCTTAAGAAGTAAGATGCGACTGGTGCAGATAATTCAATGGACATGTGACTTGTATTATTTGTTATATTGTATAGTGGATAAGGTTCATGTAATATGTTATCTAGACATCCAAAGGCACTGTTTGGCAGAAGGTCCTACAATGAAGCACAACTCCTTCCACAATCTGAACATTACAATGGCTTCTTTCTTGTGTGAGTTCTCTGATGTTGAACAAGACCTGATTTCAGGCTAAAACACTTTCCACATTCGGAGCATAAAAATGGTTTCTCTCCTGTGTGAGTTCTCTGATGACGAAGAAGATCTATTTTAAAGGTAAAACATATTCCACATTCTGAGCAAGAAACGGCTTCTCTCCTGTGTGAATTCTTAGATGTTCCTCAAGATTTGATTTACGGCTAAAACGTTTCCCACATTCAGGACACCTAGATACATTCTCTCCGGTGTGAATTCTTAGATGGTCCCTAAGATTTAATCTCCTAGAAAAACACTTCCCACATTCAGGACACACAAATGGCTTCTCCCCTGTGTGAGTTCTCTGATGTCTATCAAGATCTGATTTCTGAATAAAACATTTCCCACATTCTGAGCATGAAAATGGCTTTTCTCCTGTGTGAAACCTATGATGTCTTCTAAGATATAATTTTTGACTAAAACATTTCCCACATTCTGCACATGAAAATTGCTTCCCTCCTAAGTGGAGTTTGAGATGACTCCCAAGATGTGATTTTCGACTAAAACTTTTCCCACATTCAGAACATGCAAATGGCTTCTCCCCTGTGTGAGTTCTCTGATGTCTATCAAGATCTGATTTATGATTAAAACATTTCCTGCATTTGGAACATGAAAATGGTTTCTCTCCTGTGTGGATTCTTATATGCCCGCAAGAGATGATTTTCGACTAAAACAATTCCCACATTCAAGACATACAAATGGTTTCTTTCCTGTGGAAGTTCTCTGATGTTTATCAAGATCCTGACTAAAATGTTGCCCACACCGTAAATGCTGATGATTAAGAAGAGCTATGTTATCGGCAAAACACGTTCCACATTCTGAGCATGGAAATGGCTTCTCTCTTCTGTGAGTTTGCTGATGAAAAAGAAGAGATGATTTCAAACTAAAACATTTCCCACATTCTGAACATGAAAATGGCTTCTCTCCTGTGTGAATTCTTAGATGTTCCACAAGATTTGATTGGTGACGGAAACATTTCCCACATTCATGACATAAAAAAGGTTTCTCTCCTGTGTGAGTTCTCTGATGTCTCTCAAAATCAGATTTTTGAATAAAACATTTCCCGCATTCTGAACATGGAAATAGCTTCTCTCCTGTGTGAGTTCTCCGATGTCTATCAAAAATATGATTTCCGACTAAAACATTTCCCACATTCTGAACATGAATACGGCTTCTCCCCTGTGTGAGTTCTTTGATGTCCAACTAGAATGAATTTCCTGGTAAAACATTTCCCACATTCTGAGCATGAAAATGGCCTTTGGTCTCTGCCATCTGTCTCATGCAAAGAAAGATTAGATTTCTTTGTAAAATGTTTCCACGGGAAAAGATTCCCTCCTTCTATTTCCAGTTATTTGCTTGCCAGTAAGTGATTGATTAGATAAAGGTTTCTTGTGACCAGCGGTATCGGTGGATTGATCTTTGCTGTGAAGGACTGAGGGTACATTAGGAGTTATTGAATCATCTTGTGTGGTATTGTTATCTTCTGCTTCATGACAGGGAGATAAATTGAGATGTCCATAGGAGTCGCTCATCCCGTCTTCACCTGGAAAATGAAAGAAATATTCTTATTTTCCCAAATAACGCAATTGACCTTTTTATTAAGCAATTAAGCTTTATGGAGACAATAGAAAGCCAAGAAGGCTAGTTTCACACTAGTGGCAGGATGGATCCGACAGACTGTTCAGCCTGTCAGATCCGTCCTGCCGCTAGTTCAAGTGTGTCGCTGGACTGCCGCTCTCTCCATTGACTATAATAGGGCGGGCGCGGAGTTCCAGCGCAGAACGGCAGCGCACGGCGGCGAGAGGCCACCGGACTAAAACTATGACATGCCGTGCTGCGCCGAAACTCCGCCCCGCCCCATTATAGTCAATGGGGAAGGAGCGGCAGTCCGAGACACACTTGAACTAGCGGCAGGACGGATCCGACAGGCTGAACATTCTTTCAGATCCGTCCTGCCGCTAGTGTAAACTAGCCAAACAAAGGATATAGGAGATATCAGAAAACAGGATAATGTACAACAATTTTAGAAAGCACTTGTTAAAAAAAAAAAAAAAAAAAAGACCACAGAAAACACCATAGGGGTGAAAAACTTACACAGACCAGTTTTGTAAAAAAATTTTTCATCGATAAGAATCATCACTGTGTAATGTAATTAACACTGAAGAGGACAGTATACTGCTACAGAGGGATCTGGATAGATTGGAGGCTTGGGCTGAGAAATGGCAGATGAGGTTTAACACGGACAAATGTAAAGTTATGCACATGGGAAGGAATAATGCAAGTCACCCGTACATACTAAATGGTAAAACACTCGGTAACACTGACATGGAAAAGGATCTAGGGATTTTAATAAACAGCAAATTAAGCTGCAAAAACCAGTGTCAGGCAGCTGCCGCCAAGGCCAATAAGATAATGGGTTGCATCAAAAGGGGCATAGACGCCCGTGATGAGAACATAGTCCTACCACTTTACACATCACTAGTCAGACCACACATGGAGGACTGTGTACAGTTCTGGGCTCCTGTGAACAAGGTGGACATAGCAGAGCTGGAGAGGGTTCAGAGGAGGGCAACTAAAGTAATAACTGGAATGGGGCAACTACAGTACCCTGAAAGATTATAATAACTATAAAAACTATCTAATAACTATGTATAAATATATCAGGGGTCAGTACAATCTCTCCCATCATCTATTTATCCCCAGGACTGTGACTGTGACGACGGGACATCCTCTGCGTCTGGAGGAAAGGAGGTTTCTACACAAACATAGAAAAGGATTCTTTAATGTAAGAGCAGTGAGACTATGGAACTCTCTGCCTGAGGAGGTGGTGATGGCGAGTACAATAAAGGAATATAAGAGGGGACTGGATGTATTTCTGGAGGGTTGCTGATCCAGGGAGTCGGGAAGGAATTTTTTTCCCTTAAGTGGGAAAATTGGCTTCTGCCTCACAGGCGTTTTCTTTGCCTTCCTCTGGATCAACTTGTAGGAAGCAGGCCGAACTGGATGGACAGAGGGCTTTTTTCGGTCTTATATACTATGTTACTATGTAGGTGCAGCTGTCAGTGCACGTGGAGAATTATAGCAAGAACGCCACCAAACTTATGGTGTGTGGCAGCGTGTCCGGCACTAGGATGGAGATGAAGCGGCCGCCTAGAATGCCGGTATAAATAGGGGGAGAGAACACCCCCCCCGGAAGGCAGGGCCGAAGTGTGGCCAATGGGAGCACGGGGAGGCGGAACTCTCTGCTAGTTAGCATTCCGGCATACTAGCAGCCTCACATGAGGAGTCACCTGCCCTCCTATCTATAGAAAAGTCAAGGAGGGAAAAACTAAGGCATAGAGTCCCTAGCAGGGAAGGAGTAGTTTTTCCCTCTTGCCTAGACGCTATGTGTGGGAGTTCTAGCTAAATTGGGGCAGGTAGTTAGGGTTTGGGTTGGTTGATATTCCGGGTCAGTCACAGTTTCTATATGACTGCTATTCCCGGAGAGACCGTTCCACATTGGTGTTAGTGCCCTTAGAGCTGTACTTACTTCAGCCAGAGCGGGACACTCACTAATATCCCCCCCATACCTGTAGATACTACCTCTCCTTGTTACTGTTTTCTGTCCGCACGGTGTATACCCGTTATGGACTAACTCTTACCCAGTCACTATCAGGTTATTAGTCAATATTGGACGACCGTGCGATATATAGGACACTTGATTGGCTTTATACTGATAGAGTGGCTTCGCAATTCACCGGAAAGACATGACTTATATGCTCACAGTCCTCTGTCTTATTTTTGGTGCCATTTCGCCATCAAGTGTCAGTTTGTTCATTTTGTTTAGTACACCTTTTGAGGGTTTTTAATACACAAATCCCCATTTTTTGTTTTATTTTGAATCTAATAAAAGTATATATTTTTTAACGCCTCTTTTTACCATGAGAATATTAGTCATACAAGAGACGTATACCTTTCTGATCATTTATCAACAGTGAATTAAAATTGGAATTTCGTACAATCTTGTTTTATACTATTACATGAACTGTGTATGGATATGATGGGACTAGGGGCCCCATAGTTGGCCTGAAACAAATAAGTGATCGCATAGGTGTTGGATCTCATGTGGATATATCATAAAGCCTGAAATTTATTGTGTTCTCCGGACGCCGGACCCTCTTCATTACCGTATAGGAAATACACACAGTGACTGAATACATTGTCTATATGTGATGATCAGATGATGGGGATCTGACTCTCAGAACTGTTCTCTCCTCTACAGTCATGGAAGGTCTCCTCTTACCCGGTGATGTGAGGGACTGGTGATTCTCCATCATGACGTCCTTGTACAGATCCTTGTGTTCTTCTAAATACTCCCACTCCTCCATGGAGAAATAGACAGCGACATCCTGACACCTTATAGGAACCTGACAACACAAGGACACAGTCATTACCAGACCCCCCCTTGGCGTTATTGTATAATGTCCCAGCATTCCCAGCAGCGCTCACCTCTCCGCTCAGCAGCTCAGTGATCCTGGTGGTAAGTTCTAGGATCTTCTGCTCATGTATCAGGGAATGAGGTGGAGGCTCGGTGATGGGGCTCTGGGTCCTGCTCCGTCCTCCTGACACACGGGGCGTCACACACTCACCAGACGACTTCTTCACTACTGTGTAATCCTGTGTACGGGGAGACGCCGATCACTACAGAGATTCTAAGAATCCTTCACCTTTCCAGACATTTCCCTGGTTTATTACTAGAGATAAGAGTGACGTCATGTGAGACTCTCACCTCTCCAGTTATCAAGGAGATGATCTCCAGGGTGAGGTCTAATATCCTCGCAGCCATGTGGTCTCTGTCCTTCTTCATCCTTGGTGGGTCATTGATGGAAAGGACCATTGTCTTTATAAAAACAGAGTCCTGAACCTAAGAAACCTGAGGGAAACAAGGATTGAGAGCAAAATCACATGTGGAAGAACATCTTACATGAACTAACGTTTCTAAGGAATTGGGAATTATATAGAACCAATGATAAAGTACAATGGAGATATTGACGTGTCCTATACAAAGCAGATTGCTGATAATAATATGATCTATCAGTCAGTCGGCCGCCCCTGCTCTATAGTGATTAGTGTTACACAGGACACACACGGCGGTGCACCACATACAGCAGACAGATCTCACCTTCCAGAACACTATAACTCTCATACTCCTCTTACCCTGAAGTATTACCATAATCCTCCAAAGACATTAGTAGAAATAACCATTTCCAATACTGATCTGTCCTTTACGAAGCCCTTTCCGCTGTCTACCACTTACCTTCACATTGCATCGTTTTAAATTAGAGGACAGCATTCCAGTAGTCCAAAATCTTAACCCTTTCACAACCATTGCCATACATGTACAAATATGGCGCAGTGAGTGCAGCCGATGCCATAGTCACCAGGTTTCTCCTGTTTTAAACAGCAGAGACTGGAGGCTAATGTCTGCGATCGGCAATCACGTCAATCGCAGAAGTTTCACTTCTCAGACTGCGAGTGGAATGTGGAAGATCTTCATCATTTTTTTTTTATTGCTTCACTTTCCCCAAAAAAAACATTTAATAAAAAGTGATCAAACTAATATTCACAGACCAAGAAAATCCATCTGTTCACTGAGGGAGGAGAGATCTGTTGAGTAAGAGACACTATTAGCTCCTGCAGCCTCAGTGTCTCGGTCTTACTGCCTCACAGCTTTTGGATTCACATACGGTGTGCTTCAAAGTTTGCGAACTCTTCAGAATTTTCTACATTTCTGCATAAATTTGACCTGTCACTACATCAGATTTTCACACAGGTCCTAAAAGTAGATAAAAAAATAAAATTAAAAAATGAAACAAATGAGTCAAAAAACCGGAATTAGTACTCACCGGTAATTCATTTTCCATGAGATCACCACGACGGCCACACAAGGAGATTGACCCCTGACCTCTGCAGGGACAGGAAGTAGAGAAGGTTTAAATACCCCCTTCCCACCACCACCAGTGGTTTCCAAAATATAAGAGAAAAGGTGGTGGACACCCATGTGAAGTGCAAGAAAGGAGTAGATATTACTTCATATCATGCCCCATAGAAGAAAATTGGGAGGGAATTATGGGCCGTCATGGTGATCTCATGGAAAAGGAATTACTGAGCACTAATTCCGGTTTTCCATAGCATCCCCACGACGGCCACACAAGGAGATATACAAAATATCAATTTAAGGGGGGGTCATAGTCTGAAGGACTTTTTGTCCAAAAGACATCTCAGTTTTTTTTATATAGGTCCAGTCTGTAAAATCTAGCAAAGGTGTGGATGCTGGACCAGGTTGCAGCCTTGCACATTTCCTCAAGGGAAACACCTGCCCGCTCCGCCTGAGATGAGGACATGGCTCTGGTGGAGTGAGTTTTGATATTGACTGGGCAAGGCAGGTTCTGTAACGCGTAGCAGTTAGATATGGTAGACTTGATCCATCTAGCAATAGAGGCCTTTGAGGCCTTCTGACCCCTGTTCTTTCCTCCAAACTGGATAAAGAGACAATCCGATTTTCTGATCTCTTTTGAAGCCTCTAAATAGTCGATGACTGCTCGCCTAACATCCAGCGAGTGAAGGGCCGATTCCCGATCATTAGACGGGTTGTTGAAGAGAGAAGGAAGCGTAATCTCTTGGTCTTTGTGGAATTTCGAAACTACCTTCGGCAAAAAACAGGGATCCAGTTTTAGAATTATTCTATCATCTAAGATCTGTAAGTAGGGCTGTCTTATTGATAGAGCTTGGAGTTCGCTGATTCTTCTGGCGGAAGTGATAGCCACCAGAAATGCTGTCTTGAAAGTCTTCAATTTCAACGTGCAATCAATGAGAGGTTCAAATGGAGAGCGAGATAAACCATTAAGGACAATATCTAAGTCCCAGGATGGAACATGAGACCTCAGAGTCGGACGAAGCCTTGTTATTGCCTTCATGAATCTTCTTACCCACCTGTGGTTTGCTAGATCTGAATCATAAAAGCAACTAAGGGCAGAAACCTGAACTTTGAGTGTAGAGGGTTTTAGGCCCAAGTCGAAACCCTTCTGCAAAAAATCCTAAATTAGTTGAAAATTTGGAGCGGAAGCATTTGGTGAAGGTAAATTTGACCAAGAACAGAATTTTTTCCATATTTTGAGATAAATAGAAAAGGTGACCTTTTTTCTCGAGGCTTTAAGGGTAGAGATCACTGCCTCTGATAAACCCTGACGCTTCAAGATCTGGGCCTCAGGATCGAAGTTGAGAGGTTTAGGAAGTCCGGGTCTGGATGAAGAATAGGACCTTGGTGCAACAAGTCTTTCCTTTTTGGAAGAATCCAGGGATCCTCGTTGGTCAAGTTCATTAAAACTGGAAACCAGCTTTTCTTCGGCCAGTAAGGTGTTACCAGTAATACCGAGGCTTTGTCCTGAAGGATTTTTTGTACCACCCTCGGGATTAGAGGAAGGGGTGGAAAGGCGTAGTAAAGACCCTGAGACCACCGGAAAGAGAAAGAGTCTAGAATCTCCGGTCTGTCCTTGGGGTCTAGGGAACAGAAAACTGGGGATTTTGAGTTTTTCCTTGTGGCAAAAAGATCCATCACCGGCTTGCCCCATCTGTCCGTCAACATCTGATAGACTTCCCCGTTTAGCGACCATTCTGAGTGGTCTATCTTCTTCCGACTCAAGTAGTCCGCCTCTACATTTAAAGTTCCTTTTAGATGGACAGCTGACACTGACTGTACGTTTGTCTCGGCCCATTGAAAGATTCTTGCGGACAGGCTCAGAAGACTGCGTGATCCCGTGCCCCCTTGATGATTCAGGTATTTCACTACTGACATATTGTCTGAGAGGACCTTTATATGATGGCCCTGAAGGGTATGACCTACTTTTTTTTAATGTCTCCCACACTGCCATCAATTCCCGAAAATTTGAGGACTGAAGACTGATTGATTCGGGCCAGACACCCTGGTAGAAGGTATTTCTCACCTTCGCTCCCCATCCACTCTGACTCGCATCCGTTGTTATCTGCGTGTACGGAACCCTTGTCCAAGCTACACCCCGGGAGGTGTTGGCGCTGTCCTTCCACCATAGGAGAGAGGTCTTTATCCTCTGGGGAATAATAACCCTCTGATCCAGGGAAGCATCCCTCTTGTCCCAGACTGAAGGATTTGGCACCACTGAACTGCCGGTATGCAGGACGTGAGAGTTTCCAGGAGACTCATCGCGTTTCTGATAGAGCAAGTCTTTTTGGAGCTGAAAACTGCAATTCTTTCCTCTAAGGCCCGGATTTTGTCTAAGGGTAGACAGGTTAACTGTCTCTGAGAGTCTAGAATGACCCCCAAAAATCTGGTTCTCGTTGTGGGGTCTAACTGGGATTTCCCTAGGTTTATCAGCCATCCCAGTTTCTCTAGAGTCCCAAGGAATAGATTCAGGTCTCGATGCAGTAGGGGGACAGAGCTGTTTACAATTAAGAAGTCGTCCAAGTAAGGGAAGACAGTTAGGCCTTTTTGTCTTAGAAAGGCAACTACTTCGACCATCAGTTTGGTGAAAACTCGAGGTGCTGATGATATGCCAAAGGGAAGGGCGGAGAACTGATAATGTTGAATCCTCCCATGGCAATCTTTGATTGCGAATCTTAGGAACCTTTGAGAACTGGGATGAATCAGGACATGATAATATGCATCGGTTAAGTCGACTGTGCACATTATCGAGTTCTCTTGCAGGAGAAGAACTATGGATTTTAATGTCTCCATCCTGAATTTCTGATAGGTGATATACTTGTTCAACAATTTTAGGTTTATAATTGTTCTGAAAGAACCCTCCTTCTTTTTCACAAGAAAAAGACTGGAATAGAACCCTCTCCCCTGTTCGGATAACTGGACTTCTGCAATCGCCCCTTTCGCAAGGAGTTCTTGAACACCTGTGCGAATAGGGTGGTTTGGACTCGGGGACGCAATACTGGTGACAAGAAACCTTCTTGGGGGAAGGGTGGAAAATTGAATCTTCTATCCTGATTCTACAATTCTTAGGGCCCACATGTTTGAAGATATTCCCTCCCAATGGGGAAAGAACATCTTCAATCTTCCCCCTACCCTGATGTCACTGCTTATCATTTCCTTTTTGGGAGGAAGAGGTAAAAGGTTTACCTCTGCCCCCTTTGGGATAACTGAAGCGGCCGGATTTCCTTTTGCCACTATACTGTTTATTCTGGTTGGTAGGGGCACGAAAAGGGAACTTCCTCCTATAGACTTTTTCCTCCGGGAAACCCTTCTTTTTATCTGACGCTCTCTCTAAAAATGTTTCCAATTCCGGGCCGAACATGTATTCCCCCGAAAAAGGAATGGCACAAAGCCTAGATTTTGACACTTTATCTCCTGAACAACCTTTGACCCATAAAGCACGGCGAGCAGCATTGGACAGACCCGCAATAACGGGTTTTTGTGAGGCAGCCAAAGAGGACTTAATCTCTTCTTTCATCATGGATCTGAACTCATCCATGAGGGAAGGTTGCTCCTCCCGGACAATTTTGGAAATGCAGGAACTGCATAACTTTTTCAGATAGTCGTCAGATAGTCGAGCAAAGCAAGAGATGCATTTAGGGGATCTTTTGGGCTTTTTCTGTGGATCCTTAGCAGTCTGGAACATCAAAGAAAAAAAGCCCATTAGAAAAAAAAAAAATAGAAATTGTCCCTAGGCTACAGCAAGAGAGCACAGCATCAACTCTAGACCCCTATGGGGTACTTACGGACAGCTGGAGGGAGGCCTCAGTCTGCTCAGAAGCCGACATCCTGGAAGAGTTGTGGTGTATAGGTGTACTCACCACAAGACCCAGGAAATTCATGCCGCATTTTAAAATTTCCCGCCAGAGACCGCCAGCCACGTCCGTTGCGTCACATCCGGTGACGTCATCCCACACCCGGAAGTGAAGATCATAACTAAGCGCCCGCGCACACGCGCGTACCCGCCTTGTGGAATCAGAAGAAGAGTTGTTGATGCTCATCAGGCTGGAAAATGTTACAAATCCATCTCTAAATAGTTTGGACCAACAAAGATCAAACCAGCTGCATGTAACGGCCTGTGAGGTCACAAAGTAATCCAAGTTAACCTCTAAGCAACTAAGGGCCTTTCTCACAATAGCTAATGTTAATGTTCATGAGTCCACCATCAGGAGGACACTGAACAACAATGATGTCCATGGTAAGATTGCAAGGAGAAAGCTACTGCTCTCCAAAAAAAAATACTGCTGCCTATGCAGTTTGTAAAGATCACCTGGACACGCCATAATGGTATTGGAATATTTTGTGGACGGATGACCCCAAAATAGAACTTTTTTGTTAAACCCCCTCTACCCCGAAGTATTTTTTGACTTAGTGCTTTCGTTTTTCGCTCCCAGAGCCATAACCTTTTTATTTTTCAGTTCACATAGCTGTTTGATGGGTTATTTTTTTGCGCAACAAGTTGTACTTTCCAACGCCCCATTTAATATTGCATAGAATGCGGTGGAATTGGAAAAAAATTCAATTTCGACAAAGTTTTATGGGGGATTTTTTATGTTGTTAATTATGCGGTAAAACTGACATGTGATCTTCATTCTCCAGGTCAATACGAATCCGGCGTTTTGATGTTGAAAAAAAAACTAGAAATTATTATTTATTTATTTTTTGCTGTCATTTTCTGACCTCTATAATAGGGATGAGCGAACCGAACAGTATAGTTCGGGTTCGTACCGAATTTTGGGGTGTTCGGGACACGGACCCGGACATTTTCAAAAAAGTTCAGGTTCGATGTTCGGCGATTTCTTCCCGCTTTCTGAAGGGTTGCACAGCAGCCAATCAGCTAGCGTTTTACTTCTTGCCCTAAGAAGCCATCACAGCCATGCCTACTAATGGCATGGCTGTGATTGGCCAAGTGCAGCATGTGACCCATTCTCTATTTAAGCTGGAGTCACGTAGCGCCGCACGTCACTCTGCTCTGATTAGTGTAGGGAGAGGACGCAGCTTCTGTGAGGGCGAGATTAGGCAGGGAAAACTCAGCAAAAACACCTAATGAAGTGATCGATCTACAGCTGTAAATCATTCAACTTCTGCTAGTTAATTGCTCACTGGTTTTTAGACTGCACAGAGCGTTTTTCTGTCACTTTTTCTGGGGTGATGGGCGGCCATTTTGTGTCTTGTGGTGCACCAGAACAAGCTGCCACCAAGTCCATCAATACTAGTTTTTTTTTTTTTTGCTATATCCTACATCAGGGGCTTGGCTGTGCTTATTGTCATCCCTAGAAACTCAGGATAGTAATTTCTATATTTTATTTAGGGGTTAAATTCATTTGCCAAACTAGCAATACCATAAATCAGTGGTTCAGCTGTGGCTGGCAAAGTTTAATAGTGTCCGGCAAAAGATATATTTTTTTCTGGGGTGAAATTCTGTTGCAAAGATAGAAATACCGTAAATCTGGTGTTCCAGCTGTGACTGGACAAGTTTCATAGTGTCCGTCAAAGGATATATTATTTTCTGGGAAGAAATTCAGTTGCAAAAATAGAAATACCGTAAATCTGGTGTTCCAGCTGTGGCTGGCCAAGTTTAATAGTGTCAAAGTATATATTTTTTTCTGGGGTGAAATTAAATTGCCAAAATAGCAATACCCAAAATCTGGTGTTCCAGCTGTTGCAGGCCAAGTGTAAATCTGTCCGTAAAAGGGTATATTACACTCAGCATGCATCTCCAAGTGTATTTCTTTCTGTTAAAGGGTATAATCCCATACATAAGCAGCAATTCGTAGATAACAATAAATATCCAATAGCATCTACGAATTGCTGCTTATGTATGGGATTATTGATGAATTTTCTATGAATTTTTATTGATGCAAGTATTGAATATTGCGTATTATTGAATATTGCGTCTATTGAACCCACTAATGGTGTCCTTGGAATACACTAGCGTTATTTGTTGCACTCATTTTTGAACATTAAAATATAGACCCTATATCCTCTGGTGTGCCCAGTTTTTTGTATATATCTTTATTTTGGTTGGCTAGGTGGAGGGGTGGAACTACCTGACTGAGAGCACCCTGGTGGTGAACCAGCAACCCAGTGCGTCTTAATTTGATTTATTTAAATATTACAGGAAGTGTTAAAATACAGCATAATCCTCTACATTTGCACACACTGTTTTGCATCTTTAAGTGTATTTATGTCCGTTAAAGGGTATATTACACAAAGTGTTAAAATACAATTGCTGAAGGCATAATCCTACATACTTTTTCACATGCTACTGTGCATCTCCAAGTGTAAATCTGTCCGTAAAAGGATACCTTTCATCCAGGGCCTAAATACTAGACCTAAAAGAGATATTCCCCTAAATCAGTGGTTACTGCTGTGCCTGGATTAGTGTAATACGCTACATAAATAAATAGGCAGATAGTGTTAGGTGCCTGTAAAAAAAAGCCTGAATTTGAAATCAATACATTGGGCCAAATATTTTTTTTCTTATTGTGGTGCTTGGTGAACGGTAACAATGAGGAAAACATCTAGTAAGGGACGCGGACGCGGTAGTGTTAGTGTACCCTCTGGTGCTGGGAGAGGACGTGGCCATTCTGCCACAGCCACACGTCCTAGTGAACCAACTAAATCAGGTTCCAGTACCCGCCAGAATTTACAGCGATATTTGGTGGGGCCCAATGCCGTTCTAAGGATGGTAAGGCCTGAGCAGGTACAGGCGCTAGTCAATTGGGTGGCCGACAGTGGATCCAGCATGTTCACATTATCTCCCACCCAGTCTTCTGCAGAAAGCGCACAGGTGGCACCTGAAAACCAAGCCCATCAGTCTGTCACATCACCCCCATGCATATCAGGGAAACTGTATGAGCCTCAAGTTATGCAGCAGTCTCTTATGCTGTTTGAAGACTCTGCTGGCAGGGTTTCCCAAGGGAATCCACCTAGCCCTTCCCCAGTGGTGGCAGACATAGAATACACTAATGCACAACCACTGATGTTTCCTGATGATGAGGACATGGGAATACCACCTCATCGGAGTCCGCACGTCTCTGATGATGACAAAACACAGGTGCCAACTGCTGCGTCTTTCTGCAGTGTGCAGACCGAGCAGGAGGTCAGGGAGGAAGACTGTGTGGAAGACGATGCAGGGGACGATGAGGTCCTAGACCCCACATGGAATGAAGGTCGTGCCACTGACTTTCATAGTTTAGAGGAAGAGGCAGTGGTGAGACCGAGCCAACAGCGTAGCAAAAGAGGGAGCAGGGGGCAAAAGCAGACCAGCCGCCGCCAAGAGAGTTCGCCTGATACTGGCCACCGCCACCAGGGACCGAGCACCCCAAAGGCAGCTTCAAGGAGTTCACTGGCGTGGCACTTCTTTAAACAATGTGCTGACGACAAGACCCGAGTGGTTTGCACGCTGTGCCATCAGATCCTGAAGCGAGGCATTACCGTTCTGAACCTTAGCACAACCTGCATGACCAGGCATCTACATGCAAAGCATGAACTGCAGTGGAGTAAACACCTTAAAAGCAAGGAACTCACTCTGGCTCCCCCTGCTCCCTCTTCTGCTGCTGCCTCGGCCTCTTCCTCCGCCTCGGGAGGAACGTTGGCATCTGCCGCCCACTAAACAGAGGATGTGCCACCGACAACACCACCTGCGTCACCAAGCATCTCCACCATGTCACACGGCAGCGTTCAGCTCTCCATCTCACAAACCTTGGAGAGAAAGCGTAAATTCCCACCTAGCCACCCTCGAGCCCTGGGCCTGAATGCCAGCATTTCTAAACTACTGGCCTTTGAAATGCTGTCATTCAGGCTGGTGGACACAGACAGCTTCAAACAGCTGATGTCCATGGCTGTCCCCCAGTATGTGGTTCCCAGCCGCCACTACTTCTCCAAGACAGCCATGCCTTCCCTGCACAACCAAGTATCCGATAAAATCAAGTGTGCACTGCGCAACTCCATCTGTGGCAAGGTCCACCTAACCACAGATACGTGGACCAGTAAGCACAGCCAGGGACGCTGTATCTCCCTAACTGCACACTGGGTAAATGTAGTGGCGGCTGGGCCCCAGGCGGAGAGTTCCTTGGCGCACATCCTTCCGCCGCCAAGGATCGCAGGGCATCATTCTTTGCCTCCTGTAGCCTCCTCCTCCTACTCGGCTTTCTCCTCCTCTGCTTCCACCAGCTCATCCAGTCAGCCACACACCTTCACCACCAACTTCAGCACAGCCCGGGGTAAACGTCAGCAGGCCATTCTGAAACTCATATGTTTGGGGACAGGCCCCACACCGCGCAGGAGTTGTGGCGGGGTATTGAACAACAGACCGACGAGTGGTTTCTGCCGGTGGGCCTCAAGCCCGGCCTGGTGGTGTGCGATAATGGGCGAAATCTCGTGGCAGCTCTGGGACTAGCCGGTTTGACACACATCCCTTGCCTGGCTCATGTGCTGAATTTGGTGGTGCAGAAGTTCATTCACAACTACCCCGACATGTCAGAGCTGCTGCATAAAGTGAGGGCCGTCTGTGCGCGCTTCCCGCGTTCACATCCTGCCGCTGCTCGTCTGTCTGCGCTACAGCGGAACTTCGGCCTTCCCGCTCACCGCCTCATATGCGACGTGCCCACCAGGTGGAACTCCACCTTGCACATGCTGGAGAGACTGTGCGAGCAGCAGCAGGCCATAGTGGAGTTTCAGCTGCAGCACGCACACGTCAGTCGCACTGCGGAACAGCACCGCTTCACCACCAATGATTGGGCCTCCATGCGAGACCTGTGTGCCCTGTTGCGCTGTTTCGAGTACTCCACCAACATGGCCAGTGCCGATGACACCGTTATCAGCATTACAATACCACTTCTATGTCTCCTCGAGAAAACGCTTAGGGCGATGATGGAAGAGGAGGTGGCCCAGGAGGAGGAGGAGGATGGGTCATTTTTAGCACTTTCAGGCCAGTCTGTTAGAAGTGGCTCAGAGGGAGGTTTTTTGCAACAGCAGAGGCCAGGTACAAATGTGGCCAGCCAGGGCCCACTACTGGAGGACGAGGAGGATGAGGAGGAGGTGGATGAGGATGAAGCAGGTTCACAGTTCGCCCACTCTGGCCCCGTTAAATTCTCCCGCGCTGTACGCTAATCACTAGCATCGGAACACCAGGGAGGAGACATCAGCTTTTCTCCCTGGGCGTTCCTTCTTCCTGGCTGTAGCGCTGTCCAATCGCAGCGCAGAGCGTCACCGTCGGGGAGGTTTTTTTTTCTCCCTGAGCTCTGCACTGCGGTAAGGACGGATTCGGCACATAACGGTGATGTGAACGAAGCCTAGTAAGGACCCCATAGACTATAATGGGGTCCATAAGGTGTCCGCTCAGAAGAAGATTTTTGAAGCAGAGACAAGAGTCCTGCATGCACTACTTTTGTCTCCGCTCCAGAATCATGTTCTGAGCAGACACCAAATGGACCCCATAATAGTCTATGGTTTCTTTAGTAGAGATGAGCGAACTTCAAAAATTAGTTCGGCGTTCGAGTTGGGGTAATCGCCGCATCCCGTTATGGATTCCACTACCGCGGACTATCCCGGCATATGGAATCCATAAGGGGCGGCTTCCACGAACCCGAACTTTGGAAAAGCCGAAGGACCTGGGGTGACGTCACCGTCATGTGATCAGTGCAGGGGGCGTGGCTCAGCACTGGATTGGATAAGAGGTGATCCAGTACTGAGCCACGCCCCCTGCACTGATCACATGATGGTGACGTCACCCCAGGTCCTTCGGCTTTTCCAAAGTTCGGGTTCGTAGAAGCCGCCCCTTATGGATTCCATATGCCGCTATAGTCCGCGGTAGTGGAATCCATAACGGGATGCGGCGATTACCACAACCCGAACGCCGAACTAATTTTTGAAGTTCGCTCATCTCTACTGATCAGTCTTCAATATGCTTTCAGTGTTACCATGGCAGCCAGGACGCTACTAACGTCCCGGCTGCCATGGAAAAGCAGCAGGGAGCCGGGGAGAAGCTACTTACCTTCCGTGTGGCGGCCGGGGCGCTCCTCGATGGCGTCACCGGGTCACATAGCTATCTGAACCATGCGACGCAGGGACCCGGTGACTCCATAGAGGAGTGCCCCGGCCGCCACACGGAAGGTAAGTAGCTTCTCCCCCGGCTCCCCGCTGCTTTTCCATGGCAGCCGGGACTTTAGTAGCGTCCTGGCTGCCATGGTTACCATTCTTAAAAGCTAAACGTCGGATACGGACATTCAGAATGCATTGGGATAATCCTGATCAGTATCTTTCCGTCCTAGAGCCCCGAGGACGGAACTCTATGCCGGAAAGGAAAAATGCAGATGTGAAAGGGGCCCAAGTACCAAACAAGACCACATCCTTAACCACTTCAGCCCCCTAGCTTAAACCCCCTTAATGACCAGGCCACTTTTTACAATTCTGCACTACACTACTTTCACCGTTTATTGCTCCGTCATACAACTTACCACCCAAATGAATTTTACTAATAGAGCTTTCATTTGGTGGTATTTCATTGCTGCTGACATTTTTACTTTTTTTGCTATTAATCAAAAATTACCGAAATTTTTGCAAAAAAATGACATTTTTCACTTTCTGTTGTAAAATTTTTAAAAAAAAACTACATTTCTATATAAATTTTTCTCTAAATTTATTGTTCTACATGTCTTTGATAAAAAAAATCCAAGTGTATATTTATTGGTTTGGGTAAAAGTTATAGCGTTTACAAAATATGGTGCAAAAAAGTGAATTTCCTCATTTTGAAGCAGCTCTGACTTTCTGAGCACCTGTCATGTTTCTTCAGGTGCTAGAATGTCAGGAAAGTATAAATACCCCCCAAATCACACCATTTTAGAAAGAAGACACCCCAAAGTATTCGCGGAGGGGCATGGTGAGTTCATGTATCATTTCATTTTTTTTCACAAGTTAGCGGAAAATGACACTTTCTGAAAAGGGGTCATTTGTGGGGTGTGTTTACTGTTCTGGCATTTTGGGCTGGGCTAAATTGTGAGCCGCCATGTAAAACCTAAAGGTACTCGTTGGAATTTGGGCCCCTTTGCGCACCCAGGCTGCAAAAAAGCGGCACTTATGTGGTATCGCCGTACTCAGGAGAAGTAGGGCAATGTGTTTTGGGGTGTATTTTTACATATACCCATGTTGGGTGAGAGAAATATCTCTGTAAATTGTCAATTTTGTATAAAAATTTTTAAAAGTTGTCGTTTACAGAGATATTTTTCACACAAAGTATGGGTATATATAAAAATACACCCCAAAACACATTGCCCTACTTCTCCTGAGTACGGCGATACCACATGAGTGACACTTTTTGCAGCCTGGGTGCGCAAAGAGCCCTAAACCAATGAGTACCTTTAGGATTTCACAGGGCATTTTTACGCATTTGGATTCCAGACTTCTTCTCACGCTTTAGGGGCCCCTAAAATGCCAGGACAGTATAAATACCCACATGTGACCCCATTTTGGAAAGAAGACACCCAAGGTATTCTGTGAGGGTATGGCGAGTTCATGTAAAATTTTATTTTTGTCACAAGTTAGTGGAATATGAGACTTTGTAAAAAACAAAATTAAAAAAAAAAAAAAAAAAAAATTTCCGCTGACTTGTGCCAAAAAATAAAACTTCTGTGGACTCACCATGCCCCTCACGGATTACCTTGGGGTGTCTTCTTTCTAAAATGGGGTCACATGTGGGGTATTTATACTCACCTGGCATTTTAGGGGCCCCTAAAGCGTGAGAATCCAAATGCATAAAAATGCCCTGTGAAATCCTAAAGGTACTCATTGGTTTTAGGGCCCCTTTGCGCATCTTGGCTGCAAAAAAGTGTCACTCATGTGGTATCGCCGTACTCAGGAGAAGTAGGGCAATGTGGTTTGGGGTGTATTTTTTACATATACCCATACTGGGTGTGAGAAATATCGCTGTAAACGACAACTTTTTACATTTTTTTATTCAAAGTTG
The DNA here is from genome assembly GCA_033119425.1 of Bufotes viridis. NCBI lineage: Eukaryota > Metazoa > Chordata > Amphibia > Anura > Bufonidae > Bufotes > Bufotes viridis. The sequence continues at coordinate 446,278,995 of CM065592.1, forward strand.
TCAGTTTACAGAGATATTTCTCTCACCCAGCATGGGTATATGTAAAAATACACCTAAACACATTGCCCTACTTCTCCTGAGTACGGCGATACCACATAAGTGACACTTTTTTGCAGCCTGGGTGTGCAAAGGGGCCCAAATTCCAACGAGTACCTTTTAGGAGGGCATTTTTACGCATTTTTCTTCTCACGCTTTAGGGCCCCTAAAATGCCAGGGCAGTATAAATACCCCGCATGTGACTCCATTGTGGAAAGAAGACACCCCAAGGTATTCCGTGAGGGGCATGGCGAGTTCACAGAAAAAAAAAATTTGGCACAAGTTAGCGGAAATTGTTTTTTTTTTTTTTTTTTACAGTGTCATATTCCACTAACTTGTGACAAAAAATAATATTTTACATGAACTCACCATACCCCTCACGGAATACCTTGGGGTGTCTTCTTTCTAAAATGGGGTCACATGTGGGGTTTTTGTACTGCCCTGGCATTTGAGGGTCTCCGCAATCATTACACGTATGGCCAGCATTAGGAGTTTCTGCGATTCTCCGTATATTGAGCAGACGGGTAATGAGATTTTTTTTTCCGTTCAGCCTCTGCGCTGAAAAAAAAAAAAAAATGAACGGCACAGATTTCTTCATTCGCATCAATCAATGTGGATGAAAAAATCTCTGCCAAAATCAGTGACTGCGGTGCGGTGGGCTGGGCGCTAACTACCTAACAAGTAGCTAACTAACTGGCGGTGATAAGGGACCCTTATGCCCCATTCACACGTCCGCAATTCTGTTTGTGGAACGGAATTGCAGACCCATTCATTTCAATGGGGACAGACTTTGTCCCGCTCGGATCCGGAATTACGGATCCGCGCTTCCGGGTCTGCACTTCCGTTCCGCAAAAATATAGAACATGTCCTATTTTTGTCCGCAATTGCGGACAAGAAAAAGCATTTTCTATATAGTTCTGGCAATGTGCGGATCTGCAAAATGCGGAAAGCACATTGCCGGTGTCCGTGTTTTGAGGATCTGCGGATCGGATCCGCAGATCGGATCCGCGGATCCGTGAATCCACGGATCCGTGAATCCACGGATCCGCAAAACACATATGGACGTCTGAATGGAGCCTTACAAGGGGTGTGATCAATGACAGGGGGGTGATCAGGGGGTCTAGATGGGGTGATCAAGGGGTTAATAGGTGAGGGGGGGTGGGGTGTGGTGGGGGGGTAGTGTAGTGTTTGGTGCAACTTTACTGAGTTACCTGGTCCTCTGGTGGTCGATCCCAGAAAATGGGACCAGAGGAGCAGGTAGCAGCTATATCAGACGCTGTTCACAAAACAGCGTCTGGTATACATGTTTGATGCGATTTATATCGCATCTACAGCCTGCCAGCGATGGATCATCGCTGGCAGGCTGTAGTCCAACTCTTGAGACGCGCGACGCTGTGAACTCTCGCGTTCACAGGAACTCTCGCGTCTCGCGAGATGACGCACCGGCGCGTCCGAACAGAAGAGCAGGACCGCCCGCAGGACGCAATCCTGCGTACGGCGGTCCTGAAGCAGTTAAAGAGGACCTCTCACCGCTCCTGACAGGCCTGTTTTAATAGCTTCATGTATTCCCCATGTAATAACAATTCTGGAGCATCTATTCTTTCATTATTACTACTAGAAGTTATGAAGGAATTGCTGGCAGTCCGCAGTATGGATACAGAGGGGCGATAACCAGTTGGGGGGGGGGGGGTGTCCCTGCACAGTCTGAAAATGTCCGCACTGATTGAAGTGATATTGTGCAGGGACACACCCCCAACTGGTTACCACCCTCTGTACCCTTACTGCAGACTGCCAGCAATTCCTTCATAGCTTCTAGTAGTAATAATAAAGGAATGGGACAACATAGAGACATGGAGTATAGGGGATCTCACTCCCCCCAACATACAGTCCCATGTAAACACCCCTGCAGCCCCTCTAACATACAGTCCCATGTAAACACCCCTGCAGCCCCTCTAACATACAGTCCCATGTAAACACCCCTGCAGCCCCTCTAACATACAGTCCCATGTAAACACCCCTGCAGCCCCTCTAACATACAGTCCCATGTAAACACCCCAGCAGCCCCTCTAACATACAGTCCCATGTAAACACCCCTGCAGCCCCTCTAACATACAGTCCCATGTAAACACCCCTGCCGCCCCTCTAACATACAGTCCCATGTAAACACCCCTGCAGCCCCTCTAGCATACAGTCCCATGTAAAAACACCCCTGCAGCCCCTCTAACATACAGTCCCATGTAAAAACACCCCTGCAGCCCCTCTAACATACAGTCCCATGTAAAAACACCCCTGCAGCCCCCTTACCACACAGTGCCATGTAACATCGCTGCAGCCCCTCTAACATACAGTCCCATGTAAACACCCCTGCAGCCCCTCTAACATACAGTCCCATGTAAAAACACCCCTGCAGCCCCTCTAACATACAGTCCCATGTAAAAACACCCCTGCAGCCCCTCTAACATACAGTCTCATGTAAAAACACCCCTGCAGCCCCCTTACCACACAGTGCCATGTAACATCGCTGCAGCCCCCTTACCATACAATCCTCTGTGTAAATCCTCAGTTTTCTCTCTTCACCTGAATTCATATGTAAAGTACAGTCCTGTAGTGGTCGTGTGTGACGTAGATGGTCACATGACGGTGACGTTTCAAAAGGTCCTGCAGTCACTAGCAGCTACAGACAGACATGAGCGGCACAGGAAATCCCACCACAGATCCAGACCTGATCGGAGGGAGGACAGACATCGCTCCGGTCACTCACAAGCATGGCCGCCGCCCAGATTACAGGGAGGTGTCTAGAAAGGAGGTACACCTGGTACGAATGATGTCACTGCAGGAGGCGGAGTCTTGTGGTATAAGGGGCGGGGCCTCTTAGATGAGGGAAGGAAAATAGTGCACATTGTGGGCTGAGGGGAGTGTTATTTACATGTGACTGTATGTGGGAGGGGCTGAGGGGAGTGTTATTTCTATGGGACTGTATGTGGGAGGAGCTGAGGGGAGTGTTATTTCTATGGGACTGTATGTGGGAGGAGCTGAGGGGAGTGTTATTTCTATGGGACTGTATGTGGGAGGGGCTGAGGGGAGTGTTATTTACATAGGACTGTGTGTGGGAGGGGTTGAAGAGAATGATGTAAATTGGGAGGGGATTGATGTTATTTACATGGGACTGTATGTTGGAGGGGAGGGAGTGATGTTATTTACATGGGACTGTATGTTGGAGGACACTGAAGGGAGGGCAGTGTTGTTATTTACATGGGACTGTATATGGGAGGGGCTAAGGGGAGTGTTATTTACATGGGACTGTATGTGGGAGGTGCTGAGGGGGAGTGTTATCTACATGGGACTGTATGTGACAGGGGCTGAGAGGAGTGTTATTTACATGGATGTCCCTATATGGGAGGGGCTGAAGGAAAGGCTGTTATTTACACAAAACTGTGTGTGGGAGGGAAGGGAGTGATGTTATTTACATGGGACTGTATGTTGGAGGATGCTGAAGGGAGGGCAGTGTTGTTATTTACATGGGACTGTATGCTGGAGGGTTTGAAGGGAGGGAAGTGATGTTATTTACATGGGACTGTATGTTGCTGGTGGTCGGTAAAATGTAGCTGCTCCAGACATGATTATTTCCGTGCCAGCGTTGCCCGGCCCCTTGTATTAGTCGGGTGTTATTTCAGTGTCAGTGATTTGCAGGGCGGCTTCAGTTGCAGGGTTATAATTTTACGTTCTGTATTTTCCGCCCCTCACTGTATATTCCGCCACCACGGCTTCTGCGGCATCCTTCTCCAGGAGCGCTGCTCTCCGGGGGCATAAACATCTCAGCTTCTCCTGTTCCGAGATCCAAGGAGCCACTTAGTTGCTATGGCAACCTCAGGGCTTCAGAAGGCTCCGAGGCCTGCCACAGAAAAGTCCCCCGAAGCACAGCGAATCTCCTATAGGCTGCAGTGTTAAATTGTTACAGAGGGAGTTCCATAGGGGAAATTCAGATAAGTGTAAAAAAAAAGTCAAAATTCAAATCCCCCACCCGTATTCAATAAACAATAAAAAAATAAAGATCATTGGCATTGGCGCATCTCAGAACACCCCGGCTATTAAAATAGTTATCCCGTATGGTGAATATCATGGAAAAAGAGATGGCCGACAGATCGCTCTGCAGCACATGAGCTCTTACACAGCTCCATAGAGGTCAGCATTAGAGATCAGCGAATTGAAGCTGACAAAGTGGAATTCAATCCGAGTTTCAGGAAAAATTCGATTAGCACCGAATGCGAATTTCCTCGCACTTCGTGGTAACGAATCACATTTTTTCCTAAAATGGCTGCTACACGTGTGAGGACATGAGGGAAGGAACTCTGGGAAGGCGGGATCACCCATAATGCCATGCATGCAGCCAATCAGCAGCCAGCCAGCCCTGTGATGTCACAGCCCTGTAAATACGGCGGCCATCTTAGATTCTGCCATTCACCGGTGTGCTTAGTGCATCGAGAGACATCAGCAGGCGCTAGGGACAGTGCTAGGAAAGACTTTACGTGCACGGAAAGATTATTCAAGGTGTAGGGAAAGGATAGGAATCATTCCACAGCATTTATGTAGCACAGGGTTCGGTCGGGGAGGTTACAGCCTGGCTAATAGGAACAATCCTATTACACCTTGCTGCACTGACTGGGGACCCAAATTGCCATTATACATCTCTGTAATTCCAGCAAACCGTTCTTGTTATTGGGGTGCAAGTGCTGTGTGATACCGCCATTAACAGGGTTTATTACAAGGAAATATTTCTATGTCTTATTTGCCCTTGTGCGGTGCAGTTATATGTTCTAAAGCATTTTTTGGCTTCTATTAGTGGGGAAAAAAGGGCTTATTAGCCGTTGTGTGGTGAAGTGCGAAAATTACAGCCCTTTTTTGCGTGTATTAGTGGAAAAAGAAAAAATATCTTTGCTGCTCAGCGGTGCAGTGATATATTCGGAAGCCCTGTATGCCGTGTATTAGTGGCGAAATAAAAATATATTCGCCGTCCAGCGTTGCACTTATCTGTTGAAAAGCCTGTTGTGTAAAAGTAGAAAAAAAATTGGGCCTAATTGCTGTTCTGCAGTGGAGTGATATATTCTGAAGCCCAGTTTGCCGTGTATTAGTGGCGAAATAAAAATATATTCGCCATCCAGCGTTGCATATATTTGTTGAAAAGTCTTTTGTGTAAAAGTGGGAAAAAATTAGGGCCTAATTGCCGCTATATTCAGAAGCCTAGTTTGCTGTGCATAAGTGGAAGAAAAAAAAATATATTCGCCGTTCATCGTTGCATTTATCTCTTAATAAGCCTTGTGTAGTGTAAAAGTTGAAAAAAATAAAGGCCTTTTTGCCGTTTCGCGGTGCATTTATATGTGGTAAAGGCCTTTTTGCGGTGAAATTTTTTCTGTGAAAAGGGCTCTTTTGGGAGATTTCATGGATGCCTGTACACCTCCTTTTGCTGTATGGACCGAATTACATAGTGGTGAAATTTTTTCTGTGAAACAGGCTTTTTTGGGGAAAATTTATGGGTGACTCTACACCTCCTTTTGTTGTATGGACTGAATATGTAGTAGTGAAATTTGTTATATGAAACTGGCTTTTTTTTATCAAATTTATGGGTGATTGTACACCTCTTTTTGCCGTATGGACCGAATTACTTTGTGGTGAAATTCTTTATGTGACACAGACTTGATGAACTTCACGACTTCTCCGGGCTCTAAGCAATCTTGAAGCTTTGTCTTCTCATTGTCTGTAGCTACTAGAGGCCGCAGGTTCCCCCAGAAGTATCTGGCTCGATGAGCAGCCGGTACCGCACTTGCATCAATCTTGACAGGATTCGTCTCCAGGTGGAGAGAAATAGTTTTTTGGAATGCTTTCTCCATCGCAACCATGTCGTCGAATAAACAGGAGACTGGCCGATTCTCTCCTGTCTTAGGCAGCACTTAATTTTTTTATTACATTTATTAAATATTTAATATTAAATTGAACCAAAACTTGATTAAAATTATAAGAAAGTAAACTTAAATTCGCCAATATATTATCCCAATCTTCGAGGGAAGTTTCCAGACAATCAATTTGCCAAGCCTTTTGTGCCGGAGAACGTGTATAATTAAATCGTGTTTTAAGCAACACTTTATAAAGTTGAAAAATTTTAACCTTCTGTTCTGTCCCATATTCCCTATAAATGAATAGACATAGATTTCACTACCACAGCAGACTCCCTATACGTGTTACTGCTAGGCAAAGTGTTCTACACCACTATAAAGGCTCTCAGCAGCCAGGAAATAGCTGTTTTTTAACGTAATTTGCCACGAATATATTCGATCGAACCAAATTTTTCCCAAAAAATTCAGCGAACCGGTAAATCAAATTTTTGAAAGATTCGCTCATCTCTAGTCAGCATATGTGAGTGTTGGAGCTGTGGGATAGGGAGGACACTAAGGCCCCTTTCACACGGGCGAGTTTTCCGCGCGGGTGCAATGCGTGAGGAGGACGCATTGCACCCACACTGAATCCGGACCCATTCATTTCTATGGGGCTGTGCACATGAGCGGTGATTTTCATGCATCACTTCTGCGTTGCGTGAAAATCGCAGCATGCTCTATATTGTGCGTTTTTACGCAATGCAGGCCCCATAGAAGTGAATGGGGCTGCGGGAAAATCGCAAGCATCTGCAAGCAAGTGCGGATGCGTTGCAATTTTCCCGCATGGTTGCTTAGCAACGGGACCCAATCTTTATTATTTTCCCTTATAACATGGTTATAAGGGAAAATAATAGCATTCTTAATAAAGAATGCATAGTAAAATGAAGTGGAAGGGGTTAAAAATAATAAAAGTTAACTTACCTTAGCCACTTGATCGCGTAGTTGCGATCTGTCCTCTCTTTCCCTGCATCAGCTAAGAACTAAAGGACCTGTGATGACGTCACATCACATGGTCCAATCACATGGTCCATCTTACCATGGTGATGGACCATGTGATTGGACCATGTAATGTGACGTCATCACAGGTCCTTTAGTGTTTAGCTGATGCAGGGAAAGAGAGGACAGATCGCAACTACGCGATCAAGTGGCTAAGGTAAGTTAACATTTATTTTTTTTAACCCCTTCATCTTCATTTTACTAAGCATTCTTTATTAAGAATGCTATTATTTCCCCTTATAACCATGTTATAAGGGAAAATAATCAATTCTCCAGAATACCTGAAACCGGACTTCAGTGATGAAGTCCAGCTTCGGGTCTGGGTACCAAACATGGCGATTTTTCTCACATTACAAACAGTTGCACCCGCGCGGGAAAAACGAGCATATTCCCGCAATGCACCCGCCTCTTATCCGGGCGTCAAACATGATGCCCGTGTGAAAGAGGCCTAAGGGTCATATTTGGTGGAGTTACAATCAATTCAAATCTTTTTAGGATGGGATTTTCTTCACGTACACTCTTATTACTGGCAAGTAATGGTCCGGTTCCCCACAAGTGGCTCTGTGAGGTCTTCCATCGGGTTCTGCTCTCAGGAGAAAGACATCTTGCGAAGACCTTCTGCTAGAACAATTATACCAGGTCCCTAAATGTCAACTCATACCCTACGTTGGCGGAGTGGCAGGTAGAAATGTCCCACTTCTTTTGGGAGACATTTCTGCTGAAATATCTGGTTATTCTGACAAATTCCTGAGGCTATGGCCACCTTGGATCACTTTCAGAGACTCCCCTGATTTTCTGACTCTGTTCCCTGTCGTCCCAAGGGATGGAAACCCAGATGTTGGACATCCCAAAGGTGACTGTTCAAATTTGGATGTTCCCCTTCACATTATGACAGCACCCCTAGGGAGACCTGCTCCTTCTCCTCTGGACAGGAAACAAGAACCAAAACCACTTTAAAAGAGGGAACGCCCTCTCTACCCCCAGTTCTGTTTTCTGTCCAAAGGAGACAGGAGGAATTGGAAGTGCTGGAGTGGAACTGTGTGGGCCCGGTTGGGAAAGTGTAAGAAGGGTTACGCTGGAGGCGTAAGCCTACACCATGTCTGTATGCCCATCTACAAGGGTGGGCCTCTCCAGCGTGTTCTCACCAGAGAGTGATGTCACTTCAGGGTCACGAGCAGAGAGAAGGAAGCGGTCGTCAGTGCAGACCAGATGTAGGAGGAGCCGACAAGTGCGCTCCAGAAGAAAAGCCCAGCCAGTTTCCTGCATCAAATCAGGTAATGGAGAAGGGAGGACGCTGTGTGCTCGTTACCTTGGGGTTCTGTGACCTTGTGCTACCATAATGGAACCAGAACAACAGTGACAAAACGGTACCAGGGTGGGGTAAGAGAGTCAAAATTAAAGAGTCAGAACTTCACTGTCTAGATGTAAGGGAGTGTCTTGTTCAGTATTTACACACCACACAGCAGTGGAGATTGTCATCTCAGCCTCTGTTGCAGTATCAGGGCACTGGGAAAGGGAGAAACACTTCATCTTAGTCTATATCTAGATTAATTAAGCGAGCGATTACTACTCTTCTAAGGGGGTCTTCAATTGTTTGCATGTGAAATGTTGTGCAGCCATGCTTTTATTAGTTCTCTGTATGCTTGCAGACTCCAGCTTCCTTCTAATGAAGGTCTTGCCTTCGGAAGGAAAGTTCTTCAGACAGTAGTCCCACCTGTTCTCCAAGGGTCCTATCATAAGGACAAGGGGAATATGTAGATTACACTTACTGGTAATCGGTTTTCCTTAAGCCTATGGCAGCACCTGCTTTATTCCCATCCCATAAATACAATAATCACAAAAAGTTAGGGATATTTGGCTTGTGGGTGAAATTTCAGGAAGAACCTAAAATGCACTGTAACCTTTACAGGTGAACGTAATGTGACTTTCTCTAAACCTCTGAACGCACACGTCCAACTGTTCAATGTTTCAGTACTTTTTGCACAACTTGCTGTTCTCTAACAAGGAGCTTAACGGCAAAATTCACAACAGGTGTTTAATCCATGAATCGCCCAATAAATTTCCTGGCTCAATTAGAATTGGTATTTAAACAGTCCTCCTCATCATGCTGTTCACATTTTGACTTCATGAGACCAAGATGACAGAGTGTCATCAGCAGGTTGCAACAGAGATACAGAGAGACTGGAAGAGTCACAGAAAGGCATTTAAGTGGCCCTCTTTTGGCCACATCCCACACTGATGACCGCTTCATTGTAAATAATACACTGTGGAACCGGATGATGAATGCCATTCAAATCCAGACACATTTAAGGGAGGTGAGAGGCACCCAAGCATCACTTCAGACCATTCAATACCGTCTACATCAGCATGGTTTGCCTAGCTGACCACCAGGCACAGGTGTCATTGTCTTGCATGGGCCAGGGAGCATCTACGCTGGACAAGGGACCAGTGGGCCTCAGTGCTGTTCACCGATGAAAGTTGATTCGCGCTGAGCAGAAATAATGGCCGCCAACGATGTTGGAGATGTCAAAAAGAGCTCTATGCATCAGCCACTGTTGTCACCAGACGTGCCTTTGGTGGTGGTGGTGTTACAGTGTAGGCAGATGTGTTTAGTCAATACAGAATTGCCCTACACTGTGTGAATGGCTCAGTGACAAGCCCATACTACTTGAAGAACATCATTAATCCAGTCATTGTGCCTCTGCATGAGCAACAAAGGTCTAATTTCATCTTCATGGAGGACAATGCACCAGCTCATCGAGGTCCGTCATTAGGGAACGGCTGCTGGAGACTGGGGGGGACCTCAAATGGAGCGGCCTGCACTTTATCCAGACCTGAATCCCATTGAAAACCTATTTATTAAAGGGTTTGTCTCACTTCAGTAAATAGCACTTACTAATGTATTGTGATTGTCCATATTGCCTCCTTTGCTTCATTCCTTTTTCCGTCACATTATACACTGCTCGTATGACCACCCTGCAATTCAGCAGTGGTGGTCGTGCTTGCACAATATAGAAAAAAGCACTGGCTTATGCATGTTTATGCGGCGCTTCCTTTTCCTATAGTGTGTAAGCACGACCACCACTGCTGGATGGTAGAATTGTCGTAACCCGTCGATACGAACCATGTATAATGTGATGGAAAAATGAATGAAGCAGGCAAAGGAGGCAATATGGAGAATCAGAATACATTAGTAAGTGCCTTGTATATACTTTGTCTACATGATAAATGCCATTTGCACAACCCTTTTAAGTAGTAAAACATAATTAAAACTATACAAATTTGTGTCACCATAATCGTGCCAATTACTGGACCGGAAGTCACACAGTGAATTCCATAAAAACAAAAGCCAAAAAACTATGGCAAAATTGCATTTCTTTTAGGTTCACCCCAAAAAGAATATTTTCCCATTTTTCAATAGAAGAAATGAGAAATTAAAGGGATTCTGTCACCTCTGATAACACAAATTTAGCTTGTAAACCAGCCATGCTCCACAGATTACCTTGAATCAGCTTTGCTTTTCTGTAATGAAATCCGTCCAGTAGTTTTGCAGAAAAACGACTTTTATAAATATGCTAATTAATCGTGAAGGTGCCCAGAGGGGCGTTATCTTCTACTTTGGGTGCCCAGTAACGCCCCCCTGCAGTGCCCAAAGCCGGCTCCTTACTCAATAAAAAACGCCTTCCTCCAGAATCTCTAACCGCCCACAGCACCTCCTCCCTCTCCTCCCCATGCCTGACGGCCGAGCGAAGTCTGAGGGAAGAGTGAGCATCGGGCGTCACTGGGCTCGGCGCATGCCCAGTGACAACGATGAAGCTTCTGCCCCCAGTCTCCTACTCATCGCACTAGCGCAGCTCTCAGTGGGTACTGCGTCTGCGCGAGACTTTGCTCGGCCGTCAGGGAGGGGAGGGAGGGGGAGGAGAGGGAGGAGGTGCTGTGGGCAGTTAGGGATTCTGGAGGAAGGCGTTTTTTATTGAGTAAGGAGCCGGTTTTGGGCACTGCAGGGGGGAGTTACTGGGCACCCAAAGTAGAAGATAACGCCCCTCTGGGCACCTTCACGATTAATTAGCAGATTTATAAAAGTCGTTTTTCTGCAAAACTACTGGACGGATTTCATTACAGAAAAGCAAAGCTGATTCAAGGTAATCTGTGGAGCATGGCTGGTTTACAAGCTAAATTTATGTTATCAGAGGTGACAGAATCCCTTTAACTGGTATCATTAAAAACACAACTTCTTCTGCAAAAAATAATCTTCCCCCACTGATTTAATAGTTACCCCCCTTTCCTCTAGATATGTTCCTACTATGATGAAAACAAAATATATACTATTGGTCTGAGTGTGACTGATCAACTGTGTCATCATCAAGGGTCCTTTAGAAATAAGGAGTGGCTGGTTCAGAAGAGTTAATGATCAAAGGACCTGAAACTCGTATTCTTTCTTGTATTGTACAGTATAGTATGATGTATAAAGTTCATGTAATATAATGTTATGTAGACACCAGAAGACATTGTTAAGCCTCATGCACACGAACGTATTTTCTTTCCGTGTCCGTTCCGTTTTCTTTGCAAACCATATGCGGAACCATTCATTTTAATGGGTCCGCAAAAAAAAACGGAAGGTGCATTCCGTTTCCGTATGTCCGTTTTTCCGTTCCGCAAAAAAATAGAGCATGTCCTATTTTTTTCTAGTTTGCTGACAAGGATAGGCAATATTACAATGGATCCTTAAAAATAACGGATCCGCAAAAAAATGGATGCCATACGGAATGTCATCAGTTTTTTTTGCGGATCCGCAATTTGCAGACCGCAAAACACATACGGTCGTGTGCATGAGGCCTTAGGGAGCAGGTCCTACAAAGAAGTTCTACACCTGCCAGTTTTACTACGATCTGAATTTTATAATGGTTTTTCTCTTGTGTGAGTTCTCTGATGTCTAAGAAGACCTGATCTCAGGCTAAAACATTTCCCACATTCTGAGCATGAATACGGCTTCTCTCCTGTGTGGATTCTTAGATGTTCCACAAGAACAAAACTCTTCTCACATTCAGAACATGAAAATGGTTTCTTTCCTTTGTGAGTTTGACTAAAACATGCCCCACATTGAGAAATCTGATGATTAGTAACAGCCATGTTATTGGCGAAACATGCTCCACATTCTGAGCATAGAAATGTCTTCTCTGTTTTGTGAGTTCTCTGATGATGAATCACAGCAGATTTATGGGTAAAATATGTTCCACATTCAGAACATGAAAATAGCTTCTCTCCTGTGTGGACTGAGATGTTCCACAAGATTTGATTTTTGACTAAAATGCTTCCCACATTCTGAGCATGAAAATGGTTTCTCTCCTGTGTGAGTTCTCTGATGTCTATCAAAATCCGATTTTTGAATAAAACATTTCCCACATTCTGAGCATGAAAAAGGCTTCTCTCCTGTGTGAGTTCTCTGATAATAAAGTAAATTTGATTTAAGGGCATAACGTTTTCCACATTCTGAGCATGAAAACGGCTTCTCTCCTGTGTGAGTTCTCTAATGTTCTACTAGAAAAGTTTTCCTGGTAAAAGATTTTCCACATCCTGAGCATGAAAGTGACCTTTTACCTCTGTGATTTCTCTCATACAAAGAAAGGTTAGATTTCTTTTTAAACTGTTTCTCACGTTAAAAAATATTTCTTCCCATTTATGTCCAGTTATTTGTTTACCAATGAGTGATTGATTAGATGAAGGGTTCCAGTGACTAGTGATGTCAGTGGATAGTATAAATAGAAATGCCTGTCCCAGATGGTAGGTCGTACCCTCTTGGACGGCTGCTCCCAAAAACTAATATTGATATGAAAAAAGAGGGGCAGCAACAATAAAACTTAACTTTTACTCAGAGTTATAGTAAAAACAAATGGCCCCTACAAACAAACAAGTAGGCACACACAGTGCCAAGAATGATGTCAAACACAATAGTGAGGCTAGGGGTGGGTGGGAGGACTGTGTATAGATACAGTCGATCCTCACCTAGTGGCAGAGCTCAGTGAGGCTTAGAGGGTATAAAGGAGGAAAGCTCAATGTAGGTAATCTCCTAAAACTCCCGTGTATTGGGGAGAGGGGATAAGAGCTGACCCTAAAGTAACCCTACTTGGCCTGCCCAGCCCTAATGCCTACAACGGTGTCCAACCCCGCAAGGAGTGGCACCGTTACTGGAACCTCACCCTTCACTACTTGCCCTGCTCCGTCCCTAACTGAAGGGAGAGGACCAGGGCTAATAAGGAAAGGGTGGCAAAACCTGGCAAAACAGGCAGAGTAACCTTAAAAATAAAGTGACCCTACGCGTTTCGTTAGTGGCTAAAATCAGCCCGCCCTATAACTCTTCAGGGGACACAGGGCTACAGGGTATAAATATTACCAGTGATGGTGTCGAGATTCCAAAAGTCATCTAGGAAAAATAGACAAAACAAAACAAGTGCATCCAGTCAGGTCCAAAGGACAAGATAAAACATAGAGACATCAACAGTGGTGTTAAAATAGCCCCCTCTATTACTTACTTGGTCTCAGGTCGACTGGCGTATGGCCAGGTAGTGAGGCATGGTTACGCCCGCTTGGGGAACGGTATCCCCTTGTATTACTTTTGCTGTACTCTGGCGGGTTTCGTCTCACTAATAGAGGGTGGCGCTTTTATGACGGGACCCGGCGTCTGCCGCTCGTCTCCCGTATGACGTCACAAGACGTAGTGATGTCAGCGGACATGTGCGCATGCGCAAGCGTGGAACGCAGCGTTCCGGAAGTTCATGGCGGCCCGTATCTTGGTGATGGGGGGACGGGTCGAATAGACCACTCCCTCTAACACAGTAGTCACCAAGGAAATGCAGCACAAGTCATATTAAGGTGAGACCTGGTTATACAGAATATGATATGCAAACACAGCGCTCAAAAACTCCTATATAGATAATTGGGGAAGGGAGGGGGAGAGTGCCCTAACCGATCCCTCCAGGCATAAGGACATTTGTGACCGACTTCACCAACGTGGGATGAACACACATGTCATCTCAGATAAAGGAAGAAATATATACAGAAAAGGTTTTAAAGGAAACATCCGAATTGTAACTGTTCATTAAGACGGTTTGGGCTGGCCGTGTCTAATTTAAAGATCCACCAGCATTCTCTCTGTAGAATCAATCTGTCCCAATCGCCCCTGCGCTGTGGTCTGGTGACATGCTCTATCCCCTTGAATCTGATGGCCGAAGTGCGGCCCTCATGGAGGGACTGGACGTGTCTTGCAACTGAGGTGTCTTTGTTGTTCCTTATGTCATTAAGGTGTTCACCCATACGCTTTCTGAATTCTCTACGGGTTTTACCAACATACCGCATACCACATTCACATGACAAGAGATATACAATGCCTGTGGTGCGGCAGTTGATAAAGTCCCGTATATAGTGGATATAGCCTGTTTTTTCATCTAAGAAGGATTTGCCTGGGGCTATATACCTACAGAAGCTGGAGGTACCACATCTGTGGCACCCTTTTACCGGGTTACCTAGCCAGTTTTTAGATCTCACCGCAGGGGGAGGAATGAAGTGACTATGTACAAGATGGTCCCTTAGTGGCTGGTTTGGGACCCAGGATATCTCTCAGATCTGGGTCCATCAATAGAGTCTCCCAGTGCCTCACCTTACTGAATGATAGATCAGGTTATGAAGTTTTAACCAGTGACCCAACAAGGGCCTATCAACGTGAGCTCCGTGATATTCTCCAGAAAGCAAAATCAGCACGACTAATTGACGATAGAGAATATGACTTTTTATATCCCCATCTCCCTGTTACAGCAACCTTCTACTGTCTACCGAAGGTACATAAGAATACTAATCCGATCAGGGGGCGACCGATAGTGTCCGGAGTAGGGAGCTTATCTCAAAACTGTGGTGTCTATGTGGACCGCATACTTCGTGTATTCATGGAAAGCCTGCCCTCCTATATCAGGGACACCGGGGATCTCCTCACTAAACTGGAGGGGATCACAGTCGAACCGGAGTGGTTCCTAGCTTCTATTGATGTTGAGGCTCTCTACTCCTCCATCCCGCATGACAGGGGAGTGAAGGCCTCGGCCCATTTTTTAAAATCTAGAGGTCGGCAGTTCAAACCACACAGTGACTTTGTTCTAGATCTACTACAGTTTATACTCACCAGAAACTTCTTTCTCTTTGAAGGCCGGACCTACCACCAGCTCAGGGGCACTGCCATGGGCAGTTCATGTGCGCCATCGTACGCCAATTTGCTCCTGGGCTGGTGGGAAGAGACTGTTGTTTTTGGTGAGGGGCCTAACATCTATACCGAGCACATTGCTTTGTGGTCTCGCTTCATTGATGATATTTTTATCCTATGGAGCGGGACCCAAAGCCACTTTCATGCTTTTGTGGCATTTTTGAATGTCAATGATCTCAATCTGAGATTTACTTCCACAATTGTGAGAGACCAGTTGCCCTTCTTGGACATTCTAATCCAGAAAGACAGGAACGGTAACTTACTAAGCACGATCTACCGCAAACCCACCGCAACAAATTCCCTCCTGAGATGGGAAAGCTGTCATCCCACCCCATTGAAACGAGGCATCCCAGTTGGCCAATACTTGCAACTGAGACGCAATTGCTCTGAGGATAGTGAATTTAAGAAACAGGCCGACATCCTCAGAGCTAGATTCCGTGAACGAGGCTATCCTGATAAGATATTACGACGAGCCTATCATAGAGCTAAACATTCTCCACGCATAACACTCCTCCATCCGACCAAAGAACAGGGTCAAACAGAGGAGACAGTGATGCGCATTATCGGGACATATGACATAGCGGCAATGGAGGTACGGCACGTCATTAACAAACACTGGGAGACTCTATTGATGGACCCAGATCTGAGAGATATCCTGGGTCCCAAACCAGCCACTAAGGGACCATCTTGTACATAGTCACTTCATTCCTCCCCCTGCGGTGAGATCTAAAAACTGGCTAGGTAACCCAGTAAAAGGGTGCCACAGATGTGGTACCTCCAGCTTCTGTAGGTATATAGCCCCAGGCAAATCCTTCTTAGATGAAAAAACAGGCTATATCCACTATATACGGGACTTTATCAACTGCCGCACCACAGGCATTGTATATCTCTTGTCCTGTGAGTGTGGTATGCGGTATGTTGGTAAAACCCGTAGAGAATTCAGAAAGCGTATGGGTGAACACCTTAATGACATAAGGAACAACAAAGACACCTCAGTTGCAAGACACGTCCAGTCCCTCCATGAGGGCCGCACTTCGGCCATCAGATTCAAGGGGATAGAGCATGTCACCAGACCACAGCGCAGGGGCGATTGGGACAGATTGATTCTACAGAGAGAATGCTGGTGGATCTTTAAATTAGACACGGCCAGCCCAAACCGTCTTAATGAACAGTTACAATTCGGATGTTTCCTTTAAAACCTTTTCTGTATATATTTCTTCCTTTATCTGAGATGACATGTGTGTTCATCCCACGTTGGTGAAGTCGGTCACAAATGTCCTTATGCCTGGAGGGATCGGTTAGGGCACTCTCCCCCTCCCTTCCCCAATTATCTATATAGGAGTTTTTGAGCACTGTGTTTGCATATCATATTCTGTATAACCAGGTCTCACCTTAATATGACTTGTGCTGCGTTTCCTTGGTGACTACTGTGTTAGAGGGAGTGGTCTATTCGACCCGTCCCCCCATCACCAAGATACGGGCCGCCATGAACTTCCGGAACGCTGCGTTCCACGCTTGCGCATGCGCACATGTCCGCTGACGTCACTACGTCTTGTGACGTCATACGGGAGACGAGCGGCAGACGCCGGGCCCCGTCATAAAAGCGCCACCCTCTATTAGTGAGACGAAACCCGCCAGAGTACAGCAAAAGTAATACAAGGGGATACCGTTCCCCAAGCGGGCGTAACCATGCCTCACTACCTGGCCATACGCCGGTCGACCTGAGACCAAGTAAGTAATAGAGGGGGCTATTTTAACACCACTGTTGATGTCTCTATGTTTTATCTTGTCCTTTGGACCTGACTGGATGCACTTGTTTTGTTTTGTCTATTTTTCCTAGATGACTTTTGGAATCTCGACACCATCACTGGTAATATTTATACCCTGTAGCCCTGTGTCCCCTGAAGAGTTATAGGGCGGGCTGATTTTAGCCACTAACGAAACGCGTAGGGTCACTTTATTTTTAAGGTTACTCTGCCTGTTTTGCCAGGTTTTGCCACCCTTTCCTTATTAGCCCTGGTCCTCTCCCTTCAGTTAGGGACGGAGCAGGGCAAGTAGTGAAGGGTGAGGTTCCAGTAACGGTGCCACTCCTTGCGGGGTTGGACACCGTTGTAGGCATTAGGGCTGGGCAGGCCAAGTAGGGTTACTTTAGGGTCAGCTCTTATCCCCTCTCCCCAATACACGGGAGTTTTAGGAGATTACCTACATTGAGCTTTCCTCCTTTATACCCTCTAAGCCTCACTGAGCTCTGCCACTAGGTGAGGATCGACTGTATCTATACACAGTCCTCCCACCCACCCCTAGCCTCACTATTGTGTTTGACATCATTCTTGGCACTGTGTGTGCCTACTTGTTTGTTTGTAGGGGCCATTTGTTTTTACTATAACTCTGAGTAAAAGTTAAGTTTTATTGTTGCTGCCCCTCTTTTTCATATCAATGTCAGTGGATAGATCTTCACTGCGAAGGACTGATGATACATTAGGAGTTATTGAATTTGCTTGTGTGATATTGTTATCTTCTGCTTCATGATAGGGAGATAAATGGAGATGTCCATTGGAGTCACTTATCCCGTCTTCACCTGAAAATGGAACAAAAGTTCTCAGTGACGTAACTAGAAATGACCAGACCCCACGGCAAATTTTTGAACGGGCCTCCCTCCCCCAGCAACTTCTTTGTGACTCCTGTGCAACCCCTACTCCTGAGGCTAGTCAAGATCAAGCTCTCAGACGAGGCCTGCCACGCGCTCCGTCCATTTCCTACAGTGTCACTAAATATAATGTCATTGTATAATACAGTTGAGGGGGCCCTGACAAAAAAATGTTTTAGTCATCCTTCTAGGTGGGCCCCTTCTGAGTTCAGGCCCCAAAGCAGCTCCTTCCCCTACACCTTTGAATGTTCTTATTATCACAAAGTATTTCATCTTTTTATTAACCATTCACGCTTTATTGAGACAAAAGTATATAGGAGATAGAAGAAAACAGATTAGGGCTTTTTCACATCTGCATTAGGGCCTCAGTCACAGATTCTGTTAAAAAGACTGGACAAAGAGGCCTGCACGCAGGACTTTTTTTCCCGGCAATAAGATAGAATCTCAAATGGAAAATTAACATGTAACTCCATCGTAGTCAATGGCTTCTGTTCAGCCAAATCCAGAAATCCGTTATTTTGATTGTTCTTCTCCTCTAAAAGATGAAAACCCGTTTTGCACGAAAATATTTCACGCCACGCTTGCCACTTTTCTAAAAGTGGGTGAGATCTTACCCACCCAACAGATTTAAATCTAGATTTCTGGTGCACTGACATTCCCAAGTGTGCCAAAATTAAGAAGAAACATTCGGCTCTTAAGAATTTTATGGATGCTATGGTAGCGGACTTTGCATTCAGACCAGCATATCAAGCGCTTACTAATTTTTCCGAAAGAATTCATAAGTTCTTTCCCTGCAGAGGTCCCGGAATGTAATGCTTGTAGAGATAACTATTTATCCAGACTTTACAACAAAGTTTAAAAAAAAAATTGAAGAAAGTCCACAAAAAGGTAGAGTGGTGTGAAATATTTTCGTGCAAAACGGGTTTTCATCTTTTAGAGGAGAAGAACAATGAAAATAACGGAAGTTCTGGATTTGGCAGGAACAGAGCTGAACAGAAGCCATTGACTACGATGGAGTCTTTTAATTTTCTTATTGCCGGGAAAAAAAAAGTCCTGCTCTTTGTCCAGTCTTTTTATAAGTTTGTAAACCCTTCAGAATATTCGATATGTCTGCATACATTTGATCTAAAACCACATCAGATTTTCAAGTCTTAAAAGTAGATAAAGATTACCCAATAAAACAAATGAGCCATAAAGATTAGACGGTCATTTATTTTTTGAGGAACATGATCCAATATCACATGTCTGTGAGAGCCAAAGTATGCGAACCTATAGGATTAGCAAATAATTTGAACTTGAAATTGGAGTCCGGTGTTTTCAATCAATGGTGGATAATCAGGTGAGATTTATTTAAAGAACAGGGTTCAAACAAAATTTCAACTTGACGATACATGTTTGTGGAAGTGTAATATGACACAAGCAAAAAGAGTTTGGACTTCACCAATATACACTCAGACAGATTGTGTACAAATGGAGGAAATCCAAGACTATCATTACCCTCCCCTGAGTGGTCACCCAACAAAGATCACAACAACAGCAAGGTGTGTAATAGTCCACGAGGTCACAAAGGAATCCAAGGTAATCACTAAGCAACCAAAGGCCTTTCTCATATTAGCCAATGTTACGGTTCATGACTCCACCGTCAGGAGGACACTGAACAACAATTATGTCCAAAAAGAATACTGCTGCCCACCTGCCGTTTGCTGAAGATCACCTGGACACACTAGAAGGCTATTGGAATAAGGTTTTCTGGGTGGATGAGACCAAAATAGGACTTTCTGGTTTAAATGCGAAGCATTATATTTGGAGAAAGAAAAACATTCCAGCATGAAAACCTCCGCTTGACTGTGAAACACAGTGGTGGTAGTATCATGGCTTGGGCCTGTACTGCTGCATCTGGGTCAGGACAGCTTGCCATCATAGATAGAAGAATGGATTCTTAATTATACCTGCAAATTCTTAAGGAAAATTACAGGATAATTTCAACAACCCTGAGCACACAAGTTATTTCACGAAAGAATGGTTAATAAGAATAAATTTACAGTTTTGAAATGGCCAAGTCAAAGTTCTGACCTTAATCTAATAAAAATGTTTTGGAAGGACCTTAAAGGGGTTGTCCCATCATGGACAATGGGGGCATATCGCTAGGATATATCCCCATTGTCTTATAGGTGCGGGTCCCACCGCGGGGACCTGCACCTATATTGAGAACGGAGCCCCGCAAGTGCTGGCCCGGCTATTTTTGTCGGCCCCATAGAAATGAATGGGCGTGGTACGCTCCCATTCACTCCTATGGGGAGCCGGTTTGGTGGTGGCAGGACCGGAGTCCTCCAGCCACCACCTTGCGGGGCTCTGTTCTTGATATAGGTGTGGGTCCCAGCGGTGGGACCCGCACCTATCAGACAATGGGGGCATATCCTAGCGATATGCCCCCATTGTCCATGATGAGACAACACCTCTAAGCGAGCAGTTCACGGGAGGAAACCACCATCATAGCAGAGCTGAATGTGTTTTGTACGGAGGAATGGGATAAAATTCCTCCAAGACAGAAATGTTTAGTTGCAGTTTTTGCTGCACAAAGAGGGGGAGGGGGTTTCACAAGAGATACTGAAAGCAAAGGTTCACATAATTTTTCCACTCACAGACATGTGAGATTAGATCATTTTCCTTAATAAACTATCAAATAAATAAATTACCTATTAAATTATAAATTATCAAGTCTAATATTCGATTAATTTATTAAGAGACGCACGCCTTTTAATAAATTTGGACTATCTGTGCTGCCAGTGCGTCATAAGTAAAAACTCTTCTAACCGGATGCTGGAGTAGATTTCTGGTGTCAGTTTTCTGGTGCACATAATGTTAAATCAGTTGGACTGTAGAGGTCCCACCCACTGCCTGTACCTCTCGCCCGCTAAAAAATGCCAAGAGTTTCAGAAAATGCTAAAAAGTCAAATCCTTTTTCATGAGCGGGCACTTGCAACAAAACTTGTGACTTTTCTACACCAAAAAATGGCATAGAGCTATGAATGACCTCTTATGTATATGATGTCTGTTCAACGTGTTTGTACATCCAACTTCCCATTAGAATATATTGTTATCTTATCCACAGAGTGCACATCTCTGCGCTGTTCCTGCTGTGACCACGTCCTGAGGAAGTCTATCCCACAGATTCACAGATCTTACGGTAAAGAAGCTTTGACGCTTCTGGAGACTGAACTTCTTCTTCTCCAGTCGGAGGCAGCGCCAACTTGTCTTTTGAGGGGATTTTACATGGAACAGTTTTTCACCGTATTTCACCAATTTCCCGAACTGTTCCATACTCCCCAACAAGAAACACAGGAATGGTGTATACAGCCGAACAGGAAAAACCCTAAGAACAGTTTACACTCCTGGCAGTCGCACTGTAACAGCGTACACTCCAATTCCCCCCAAGAACTAGACGACACTTCGCTTGAGGGTTAAGCAGGCCACCCTGTACTGGCCCATACAGCCATACGTTTGTGTGCATGAGCCCTTATCCTCTTCCTCCTCATCATACAGTGATATGGGACCCTCAAGAAGAAACCCCAGGACAATAGCTTAAGCAGCCTTAGTGTGATTTCATATGGACCCCACCCCTTGAAGATTATCAGGGTACACCCACAGGTTTTAGGTTTATGAAGGGAAGGACTTCCGAATTGAACCCCCAGATTGCCTCCTACCTGGGAGTTAGTGAGAAAATAGTGTGCACACACTGCTGGACCAGGGTTACTTCTGGACCAGCATACTACTGTTTTTTAAGTCCATAAGGTCCAGAGGTACTGTAGCTTGCGGCCCTGTATGTGTAAATGAGAAAGGCCTCCCTAGGTCCTTGCTCAGGCAACCACTCAGAAATAGCAACAGCAGGGCTATCTGCAAGGAGAACATGTTGTTGGTACAAGACAAGAGGGATGTCCTGACCACAATTCGTGGTAACAGATGTTCCCTTTCCCCTACACAGTATACCCCCGATGTTTCATTTTTCATATAAAAATAAATAATAAAAGTGTTTACATAATTGGTATTTCTTAGGCCTCTTTCACACTTGCGTTGTGAAGATCCGGCGTGCACTTCCGTCGCCGGAATGCACGCCGGATCCGGCACAGCGCAAGTGAACTGAAAGCATTTGAAGACTGATCAGTCTTCAAAATGCTTTCAGTGTAACTACGGCAGCCAGGACGCTACTAGCGTCCTGGTTGCCATAGTAGCAGTGGGGAGCGGCATACTTACATTCCGTCCGGCTCCCGGGGCGCTCCTATATGACGTCAGAGCCCTGCGATCACGTGATCTATGCACTGGGGCGCCATGATGTCATCCTGGAGCATCCCGGGAGCCGCACGAAATGTAAGTATGCCGCTCCCCCGCTCCCCCTACTCTTTACTATGGCAACCAGGACTTTAGCGTCCTGGCTGCCATAGTAACCATTGACAAAAAGCTAATCGTCGGATCCGGCGATGCGCGTAAACGACGTTTAGCTAAAGGCCGGATCCGGACTAATGCCCTTCAATGGGCATTAATTCCGGATCCGGCGTTACGGCATGTCTTCCGTCCAAAAAACGTTGACATACTGAACGGAAGACATCCTGATGCATCCTGAACGGATTTCTCTCCATTCAGGATGCATGGGGATAATCCTGATCAGTAGCTTTCCGTCCTAGAGACCCGAGGACGGATCTCTAGGACGGAAAGCTAAAACGCTAGTGTGAAAGAGGCCTAAGTCATAAAATGTCCATGTATCATGTGCAGAGTAACTGCAAAAAAATTAAAAAAATGCCCGCTTTGATGTTCTTTGGTCTTCTTTCACCAACCAAAAAACAATTTGAATACTGCAGCTCATCTCACAAAAAACAAGCAGTTCTGTAGGCTAAAATATAGTTCTGGCTGTCAGAAATTAACGATGCAAAGAATGTTTTAAAAGGTTTTTATTTTTTAAAGGGTTTGTCTCTCTTCAGTAAATTACATTTATCATGTAGAGAAAGTTAAAGCGTTTATCCAATACTATAAACTGCCCCCCCATATGCCGGGCCCCTCACAGGGAATATACTTACTCTGCTCTCTGCACTGCCGCAGCTGCTTCACCCCATACATGGATGAAAACATCCAGTGTAGGGGGGGCCTCCCTAGCATTGTGTGTGACGCTAGGGAGGCTCGTCCTGCCATTGGCTGCTCCCCCCCGACACCGGATTCTTTCATTAGCGTATGGGGAGAAGCTGCAGCGGCGGTGCAGGGACCAGGAGTGGCGCAGAAAGCGGGGTATGTATATTCCCTGTAAGGGGCCCGGTGTTTGGGGGGGCAGTTTATAGTACTGGATAACCCCTTTAATATAAAGCACTTACTAATGTATTGTGATTGTCCATGTTGCCTCGTTTGCTGGCTTGATTCATTTTTCCATCACATTATACACTGCTCGTTTCCATGGTTATGACCACCCAGCAATCCAGCAGAGGTGGTTGTGCTTGCACACTATAGGAAAAAGCACCGGCCTATGCACACTCACAAGGTCCCAACCTCCAGAGAGGGCTGTGCCTTTTGCTATTTTGTGCAAGCACGACCACGGCTGGTGGATTGCAGGGTGGTCGTAGCCCCTGGAGGCAAGTGTATAATGGAGTGGGAAAAAGGAATCCAGCCAGCATAGAAGGCAACATGGGCAATCACAGTACATTAGTAAGTGCCTTTTATGAAAGGAGTTTTTCCATGATTAATGTAAAAAATTAAAATAAGACATTATATAGTATATGACAATCTCTTTCTAACTGTTAGAACCAGCCCTGCACCTTACATGGATCCAGAGATCTCGCCATTCATTGCTTTGCTAGATTTATATCAAGCTGGCAGCTCAAGGGGTGTGTTTTTTTCTGCTGGAGCTAAGTGGGAGTATCCATTCTGCTGCTTCTCTCTCCCTATCACAGCTCAGGATGCAGTTGAAGGATGAAACTGAGCATGTGCAGCCATCTCGGTGAGTAGGACAAAGAAATAAGAAAAAGAACAAACAGCAGGTGGCGCTATACAGATACATTTTATAGAATAACTCAGTGGCTATACAAAATTTTTTATTACATGCAATTACAAAAGTATCCAGATCCAGGTGCTGGTTTAAAACTGTACAATATTTTTCTTGGGACAACCACTTTAACTTTGTCTAGATGATATATGCCACGTGCAAAAGTGACACAACCTCTTTAAGTAGTAAAACATAATAAAAACTATACAAATTTGGTGTCACCATAATTATAGCAATTACTGGACCAGTAGTTATGTGATATTTAGCAAACAGTGAATTCTGTAACAACAAAAAAACTATGGCAGAATTGCATTTTTTTTAAGTTTCACCCCACAAAAAATATTTTTCAATAGAAGATTTGATAAATGGCTTCATTAAAAATACAACTACTTCTGAAAAAAATAAGTTATGGTGGGAAAGTACAAAAACAAAAATTGGCCTGGTCATTAGGATATTACCCATACACTGCAATACTGGAGATAGCTGAGAACTGTGCTCGGTTATTTCTGGCAGGTCCCATAGAGATAACTGAAGCTGTGACTGTGCATGCCCATATTGCAGCTTAGTTCATTTTGGGGGCCCTGCATTGTATGAGGGCGCCGCTCTAGTGATAGGTGGGGACCACCACCGATTTAATAGTTACCCTCCTATCCTCTGAATATGTTGCTTCTATGATGAAAAAAAAAATATCTCCTGTTGGTCTATGAGCATGCCTGATCAACTAACTGTGTCATCATAAAGGGTCCTTTCTAAAAGTAAGATGTAGCTGGTACAGATGAGTTAGTGGTCAAGGGTCCTGTGACTCGTATTCTTTGTTGTATTGTACAGTATAGTATGATGTATAAAGCTAATGTAATATAATGTTATGTAGACATTAGAAGGCATTGTTAGGGAGCAAGTCCTACAATGAAGCTCCAAAACCTGCCACAATTCCTATAATCTGAACATTAGAATGGTTTCTCCCCTGTGTGAGTTCTCTGATGTCTAAGAAGAACCAACTTCAGGCTAACCCATTCTGAGCATGAAGTTGGCCTCTCTCCTGGGTCAAATCTTAGATTGCCCCCACGTGTTCATTTCTGATAAAAACACTTCCCACATTCAGGACATAAAATGGTTTCTCTCCTGTGTGAGTTCTCTGGTGTCTATTGAGATATAATTTTTGACTAAAACATTTCCCACATTCTGAGCATGAATATGGCTTCTCCCCTGTGTGAGTTTTCTGATGTCTATGAAGATCTGATTTTTGAATAAAACATTTCCCACATTCGGAGCATGAAAATGGTTTCACTCCTGTGTGAACTCTCTGATGTCTATGAAGATATAATTTTTGACTAAAACATTTCCCACATTCAAAGCATGAAAATGGTTTCACTCCTGTGTGAATTCTTAGATGTTCCACAAGTGACGATTTCCGAATAAAGCACTTCTCACATTCAGAACATGAAAATGGTTTCTCTCCCGTGTGAGTTTGACATTGTGAAATCTGATGATCAAGAAGAGCTATGTTATTGGCAAAACATGCTCCACATTCTGAGCATAGAAATGTCTTCTCTGTTTTGTGAGTTCTCTGATGATGAATCACAGCAGATTTATGGGTAAAACATGTTCCACATTCAGAACATGAAAATGGTTTCTCTCCTGTGTGGACTCTCAGATGTTCCACAAGATGTGATTTCTGACTAAAACGCTTCCCACATTCTGAACATGGAAACGGCTTCTCCCCTGTGTGAGTTCTCTGATGTCTATCAAAATCCGATTTTTGAATAAAACATTTTCCACATTCTAAACATGGAAATGGCTTCTTTCCTGTGTGAGTTCTCTGATGTCTATCATAATCTGATTTGCGACTAAAACATTTGCCACATTCTGAGCATGAATACGGCTTCTCCCCTGTGTGAATTCTCTGATGTTCTACTAGAATGAATTTCCTGGTAAAAGATTTTCCACATTCTAAGCATGAAAATGCCCTTTGATCTCTGTGATTTCTCTCATGCAAAGAAAGATTAGATTTCTTTTTAAACTGTTTTTCACATGAAAATATTTCCTCCCATTTATGTCCAGTTATTTGTTTGCCAATGAGTGATTGATCAGATAAAGGGTTCCAGTGACCAGAGGTATCATTGGATAGATCTCCACTGTGAAGAACCGAGGGTACATTAGGAGTTATTGAATCATCTTGTGTGGCATTGTTATCTTCTGCTTCATGACAGGAAGATACATGGAGATGTCCATGGGAGTCGTTCATCCTTTCCTCACCTGAAAATAGAAAAAACTTATTTTCACAATTAAAGTAATTCATCTTTTTATTAACAATTCAAGCTTTACTCACACAAAAGCGTATTGAAGATAGAAGAAAACAGATGAGGGCTTTTACACATCTGCGTTGCAGGCTCTGTTCGGAGCCTCAGTCACAGATTCTGTTAAAAATACCAGACAAAAAGTCCTGCATGCAGGACTTTTTTGTCCAGTAATACAATACGATCTTGAATGGAAACTGAATGGACTCCCTTGTAGTCAATGGCCTCTGTTCGTCTCAGTTATGTGTCAAATTCAGAACTTATTTTAATTGTTATTTTAATTGTTCTGCTCCTCTAACAGAGAAAACAATGAAAATAACTAGTGCAGCTTTGAACCCACCCTAATGCCAGTTTCAGTGAGTAAAATTACATGCACTTAAAAAAAAACAGCAAAAAGATGAAAACACCAGAGCGGGCGAAAAAATTTTCATTATCAGTTTTGTAGAAAATATTGAACATTTTACACCGTGCTTGCCACTTTTTTTTTTAAAGTGAGTGTGTACTGCCCTGGAGCACGGACACCCTGAAGTCTGGACATTTGTGGATATTTGCCTAGCAAGGACACCCTGAAGTCTGGACATTTGTGGATATTTGCTTATTTCCGTTATGCAAAGTTATAAACGTCTTACTTTATTTCACTTGAAAGGGTTAAAGGGCTTCTGTCACCCCCCTTAACCCATTTTTCACTAGCTGACATTAGCTATTTGCTAATGTCAGCTGAGTTGAAATATATATTTATTACCTTGTCCGAAGTTGTAATTTACGTGAAAAAGCCACTTTTATTATATGCAAATGATCTTCGCTACCAGCAAGTTGGGCGTTTACTTGCTGGTAGCCGCCGCATCTCGATGAGTTATGCACGCCCCCTTCCTCGTTTGATAGACAGGGCCAGCGCTTTCTCCTCCTCGCACTGGCCCTGTCTGAAGATAAAATCCCGCGCCTGCGCCGTACCGCTCAGTAGTCGGCGCAGGCTCTCTGAGTGAAGGACGCGAGCTTTGCCGCTCCGTCCTCATTGCGCCTGCGCCGATTACGTCACCGCTACACCCGCTTCCCTTCCGGGTGTAGCTGTGACGTAATCGGCGCAGGCGACTGAGGACGGAGCGCAAGCTGCGTCCTTCACTAGAGAGCCTGCGCCGACTACTGAGCGGTACGGCGCAGGCGCTGATCTTCAGACAGGCCAGTGCGGAGGAGAAAGCGCTGGCCTGTCTATCAAACGAGGAAGGCGTCATACTCATCGAGATGCGGCGGCTACCAGCAAGTAAACGCCCAACTTGCTGGTAGCGAAGATCATTTGCATATAATAAAAGTGGCTTTTTCACGTAAATTACAACTTCGGACAAGGTAATAAATATATATTTCAACTCAGCTGACATTAGCAAATAGCTAATGTCAGCTAGTGAAAAATGGGTTAAGGGGGGTGACAGAAGCCCTTTAACATGCACCATTTCATATTGTGTAACTGCATTTTATATGTATGTTGTGATATATATCTTGTTCATTTGCACTGTATCTGCGAGGCTCTGTAAAAAGGCTTAATGAATACTGAGAGACTTTTGGGACTTTGAATGAGAAGCTGATCATTTTCCACTACTGCCATACGGTTTAAAGAAGAGCATGTTTTGGAGGGAAAAACTGCTGTGTCTTTGCCATTGAGTATCATTGAAGCTCTAATGCAAGTCTATGCCAGACGGTTTGTGCTGAGTTTTTCCACTCCACCCCTCCCACTAGAAGGTTTCAGTCTGGCACTGATCTCTTCTAGGGATCATTGCTTAGAAGAGGAGACTCCGCCAGACTGATTTAGTGACCAGAAGGAGACGCTTAGATGGGGATACTCTGCCATCAACCGTAAGCCATCATCCTTTGGCCAGGTTTCCTGCCTTCCGAAGAGAGAAAGAAGGACAGCTAGCTCAGGCCTTTTCTTTACATCAAACCCTACTTCTTCCAGGGAGGAGACTGGAGAAGCCAGCCCTATTCCTTGCCTGCATTGTTTTGTACCTGAATTCCTCCAGTAAAGAAGCACACTGGTTACCGCAGCATAGCTTTGGGGCCACCCCAAACCTGGCCACTGCAGACTACTGGAAGAGGAGATAAGGATGTGCAGTGTGCATGTGTCGTCTCCCGTCTCTCTTCCTGCTCTGCTGCTATGTCTATGGCAAAGCAGCAGCAGGCAGGAAGAGAGACGAGGGACAGCACGTTCACACTACGTGCGCTATCTCCACATCCAGCTCATCGGCAGGGGTGCCGGAGTTGGACCCCCTCTAATCTGCTATTGATGTCCTATCCTGAGGATAGGTCATCAATATTAAAAGCCCAGAGAACTCCTTTAAAACTAGATTTCAGTTTCTGGTGCACTGACATTCCAAAGTGTGCCAAAATTATGAAGAAACATTGTGAATTTTTTGGTAGCGGACTTTGCATTCACTATCAAGTGCTTAGTAATTTTCTCCATAGAATTCATGAGTTCTTTCTCTGCAGAGGTCCTGGAATATATTCGCTTGTAGAGATAATAATTCTATCCAGACTATACGACAAAGTTTAAAAAAAAACCTGAAGAAAGTCCACAAAAAGTTGAAGTTGTGCTATAAATTTGTAAACCCTTCAGAATTTTCTATAATTCTGCATACATTTGACTTAAAACTACATCAGATTTTTAAGTACTAAAATTAGATAAAGATTACCTAATCAAACAAATGAGCCATGAAGTCAGTTATTTTGTGAGGAACATGATCCAATATCAAATGTCTGTGAGAGCCAAACATATGTGAACCTAAAGGATTAGCAGATAATTTGAAGGTAAAATTGGATTCCGGTGTTTTCAATCAATGGGTGACAATCAGGTGAGAGCAGGCGAACTGTTTTATTCAACCCCTTAAGGACCCTTGCCTTACATGTACGGCGCTGGTGGACACGACTTAAAGACCAGCGCCGTACATGTACGGCAGGCTGATCGGGCAGGTGCCGGCATGTTGTGAGATCCAGCCCATTAGGCTGGGTCTCACAGGCAGGCTGTCAGCATAAAAGCTGACAGCCAATGGAGTACAATACAGGTTGTATTGTAATGCATCGCAGAGGTGACCAGACACTAGAAGTTGAAGTCCCAAAGTAAACAAAAGTGTTTTTCATTAAAAAATAAAGTTTCAAGTAAAAAAAAAAGTCCCTTCCTGAAATAAAACACATAAAATTGTAAAAGAAGAAAAAAAAAAAGATAAACAGACATATTGGGTATTGCTTCGTCCGTAACGACCGGCTCTATAAAAATGATCCACCCCTCACCTGAACGCCGTAGAAAAAATAAAAAGTGCAACACCAAGCGATCAAAAAGGCGTATGCCCCCCAAAATAGTATCAATCAAACCGTTACCTCATCCCGCAAAAAATGAGCCACTACGTAAAAGAATCGGGCAAAAAATTAAAAAAAATCTATGGCTCTCAGAATATGGAGACACTAAAACATGATTTTTTTTTGTTTCAAAAATGCTTTTAATGTGTTAAAAGGGAAAAAAATAAAAAAACAGTAGACATATTAGGTATCAGCGTGTCCTTAACAACCAGGTCTATTAAAATATCACATGACCTAACCCCTCAAGCGATCAAAAAGTCATACGCACCCCAAAATAGTACCTATTAAACTGTCATCTCATCCCGCAAAAAATGAGATCCTACCTAAGACAATCACCCAAGAAATAACAAAAAATATGGCTCTCAGAATATGGAGACACTAAAACATGATTTTTTTTGTTTCAAAAATGCATTTATTGTGTAAAACTTAAATAAAAAAAGGATACATATTAGGTATTGCCGTGTCCATAGCAACCTGCTGTATAAAAATATCACATGACCTAACACCTCAGGTGAACACCGTAAAAAATAAAATAAAAACGGTGTAAAAAAGCCATTTTCTGTCACCTTACATCACAAAAAGTGTAATACTAAGCAATCAAAAAGTCAAATGCACCCTAAAATAGTACCAATCAAACCTCATCTCATACAGAAAAAAAATGAGCCTCACATAAGACAGTCACCCAAAAAAAAAAAAAAATTTCAAAAATGCTTTATTATGTAAAACTGATATTTGTCGTGTCCGTAACAACCTGCTCTATAAAAATAGCACATGATCTAACCTGTCAGAGGAACACTGTAAAAAATAAAACGGTGCCAAAACAGCTATTTTTTTGTTACCTTGCCCCACAAAAAGTGTAATATAGAGCAACCAAAAATCATATGTACCCTAAAATAGTACAAAACTGCCACCTTATCCTATAGTTTCCAAAATGGTGTCACTTTTTTGGAGTTTCTACTCTAACACTCAGTTCACACTTTCGCGTAAAACGCCGCGTTCGAACGCGCAAAAAAACGCACAACAGTACAGGAACCATGCATTCCAATGGGGGTGGTTCACACTTGCGCGTTCGAACGCGCCTAAAAACGTCCGACGCATAAGCAAGTATGTTCGCGTTAATTCGGGCGTTTTTCGAGCGTTTGGTGCCAATATACTTCAATGGGAAACGCGATACGCGTGTTGTTCGGGCGTTTGTGCAGCGTAAAACGCGCCTATGAACGCGCGTTTTTCAAAGTTTGCAACATGCTG
Organism: Bufotes viridis; assembly: GCA_033119425.1. Taxonomy (NCBI): domain Eukaryota; kingdom Metazoa; phylum Chordata; class Amphibia; order Anura; family Bufonidae; genus Bufotes; species Bufotes viridis. Next base: position 446,309,752 of record CM065592.1, read on the forward strand.
GATCAGCCACCATGGAATTTCACACCTCTAAAGCACTCAGATTGGCCAAACTATATATAGCGAGGGCTGTTTGGTCATTGGCCAACTATGCAGTCAATCACATAAACGCGCGTCAAACGCGCCTACACTATTTACCAAAACGCTTGAAAAAAAACGCGCGTTAACGCCCGTCTTGAACGCGCAGAAAACGCTAGGCTTCAAAACGCTCAGGTCTGAACCCAGTGTAAGGGTGCATCAGAGGGTCTTCAAATGTGACATGGCAACTTAAAATTATCCCAGTGAAATCTGCCCTCCAAAAACCATATGGCTTCCTTTCCTTCTGCGCCCTGCCATGTGCCCGTACAGCAGTTTACGACCACATATGGGGTGTTTCTGTAAACTACAGAATCGGGGTAATAAATATTAAGTTTTCATCTACATTTTCCTTTAATTCTTGTTGAACACCTAAAGGGTTAACAAAGTTTGTAAAATCAGTTTTGAATACCTTGAGGGGTGTAGTTTCTAAAATGGGGCCATTTATGGGTGGTTTCCATTATGTAAGCCTCACAAAGTGACTTCAGACTTGTCCTTAAAAATTGGGTTTTGGAAATTTTCTTAAAAATTTAAAGATTTGCTTCTAATCTTCTAAGCCTTCTAACCTCCCAAAAAAAGAAAATGTAATCCAAACATGAAGTAGACGTATGGGAAATGTAAAGTAATGAATATTTTAGGAGGCATCACTGCTTGTCTTAAAAGCAGAGAAATTAAAATTTGGAAAATTGCGAATTTTTCAAAATTTTTGGTAAATTTGTTATTTTTTTTTATAAATAAAAATTTAATTTTTTAAATCTAATTTACCACTGTCATGAAGTACAATATGTGACGAGAAAACAATCTCAGAATGGCTTGGATAAGTAAAAGAGTTTTAAAGTTATCACCACATCAAGTGACACATGTCAGATTTGCAAAAAATGGCCGGGTCCTTAAGGTGAAAAATGGCAGGGTCCTGAAGGGGTTAAAGAACAGGGATCTATCAATGTGTGACCTTCAAGATACATGTCTCAGGAAGTGAATCATGACACAAACAAACAAGATTCCTGATGATCTCAGAAGAATTGTTGATGTCCATCAGGCTGGAAAAGGTTACAAAACCATCTCAAAAGAGTTTGGACTCCACCAATCCACAGTCAGACAGACTGTGTACAAATGGAGGAAATTCAAGACTATAATTACCCTCCCCAGGAGTGGTCAACCAACAAAGGTCACACCAACGGCAAGGTTTGTAATAATTGGAGAGGTCAAAAAGGAACCCAAGGTTACTCGGGGAACAGTCCGTTTAGAAAGCTTGATAAGCCTGCCTTCAAAGATGTGTTTTTAAGGCATGTTTGCAGGTAGGGAAAGTGGGAATTAACCTGATATTCCGGGGCAGAGCATTCCAGAGAGTAGGTGCAGCTCGAGAAAATTCTTTAAGACGCAAGTGAGAGGTACGAATTATGAAGAATTTTAATCTTAAATCAATAAAAGAATGTTATTGAGTAGGGTGGTAGATGGAAATGTGGTTGATCTATGATGATCTATGGAGGTGCAGCACTGTGCAGAGCTTTGTGGGTGAGAAGTTTAAACTGTATTCTGTGGGCTGGCAACCAGTGAAGTGACTGGCGCAGACTAGAAACATCCGTATAGCAGGTGGCTAGATAGATGAGCTTGGCTGCAGCATTTAGGACAGACTGAAGGGGGAGAGTTTAGGGAGAAAAAGACCAATTAAAAATGAATTACAATAGTCAAGACGAGAATGAAGACGAGAATGAATCAAGGCAACAACAAGAGTTTTGTTCGTTTCCACCGTAAGAAAAGGGCGGATTCTGGAGATATTCTTGAGTTGCAGACGAAAAGAGCATGTAAGTGATTGAATATGGGAAACAAAGGAAAGATCAGAGTCAAACATGACTCCAAGATAGCGGAAGTGCTGCCCAGGAGTTATGATAGTGCCGCAGACCAAAATTGAGATATCAAGTTTAGGTGGGTTAGTAGATGGGGGAAAGACAAGAAGTTCAGTTTTTGAGAGGTTCACCTTTAGATACAGAGAGGACATGATGTTAGAGACAGCTGCCAGACAATTACTGGTGTTTTGGAGCAAAGCAGGGATGATGTCAGGGGATGAAGTGTATAGTTGGGTGTAGTCAGCATAGAGATGGTACTGAAAGCCAAATATACTGATAGTCTGTCTGATGGGGGCTGTGTAGAGAAAGGAGTAGAGGACCTAGGACAGAACCCTGAGGAACCCCAACATCAAGAGGAAGAGGAAAAGAAGTAGAGCCAGCGATGGATACACTAAAGGAGTGGCCAGAGAGATAAAAGAACCAGGAGAGAGCAGTGCCCTTAAGACCAATTGAGTGGAGTATGGTGAGGAGGAGTTTGTGGTCTACCATATCAAAGCTGCTGAGAGATCCAGAAGAATCAGTAGAGAATAGCTGCCATTTCTTTTTGCTGTCAGGAGATCATTAGACAGAGCAGTTTCTGTAGAGTGGAGAGGGCGATAGGCAGATTGTAAGGGGTCAAGAAGAGAGTTTGCAGAGAGATAGCTTATTAAGTGAGAGTAGACCAGACATTCCAGGAGTTTAGAGATGAAGGGGAGGTTAGAAACAGGTTGGTAGTTAGCAGCACAGGTCGGGTCAAGAGATGTTTTTTTAGTAGTGGGCTTATAAAAGAGTGTTTAAAACAGGAGGGAAAGATACCAGAAGAGGGAGAGAGGTTAAATATTGTAGTAAGATGAGTGATGATAGCTGGGGAGAGGGACTGAAGATGGTGTAAGGGAATAGGATCACTGCTGCAAATGGTGGGTCTGTTATAGGGTCAAAAGAGGAAAGAGAGCATGTGGGAGGGAGGAGGATTGAATTTGGTTGGGGACTGAGATAATATCCTTCTGGATATTGCAAATCTTATCTCTGAAATATGTGGCCATGTCATCAGAGCAGAGGTCAGTGATGGGTTCTAGAACTTTAGGGCTTAGAAGAGAGTGAAAAGTGTCATTTTGGGTTATTTAAGTGAGGAGATGAGAGAGGTGAAGCACTTCTGTTTGGCAATGTTGAGGGCCGAATGTAGGTTTTCAGCATAAATTTATAATGGAGGAAGTCTGCTGATATTTGCGATTTTCTCCATAAGCGTTCTGCACATCTGGAGCACCGCAGGAGAAAACGTATTTTACGTGTGTGCCAGGGTTGCTGTGTTCTGTGTCAGGAGGGTCAGATTGATAATGAAAGTGAAAAAAGAATGTCTGAAATCTTTGCTAATTTATTTTAAAAAACTAATTTAGCCCCTTTACTCAGGACTTCTCTAAAGCCCCTTTGGATTCCAGCGATTCCAGCCTCCAGTCTTCTTAGGGATGATGCCACAAGGTTTACACCTGGATTTTCTGCCATTCTTCTCTGCAGATCCTCTCAAGCTCTGTCAGGTTGGATGGGGGCCATCAGTGGACAGCCATAGGGCTCAGGGCTCTCACTGGGCCACTCAAGGACATTCACAGAGTTGCCCCTAAGCCGTTCCTGTGTACTTAGGGTCATTGTCTTGTTGGAAGGTGAACCTTCAGCCCAGTCTGAGGTCCAGAGCTCTGGATCAGGTTCTCATTAAGAATATCTCTGTACTTTGCGCCATTCAGATTTCCCTCCACCCTGACCAGTCTCGCTGTCCCCCAGCATGATATTCCCACCAGCATGCTTCACTGTGGGGATGATATTGGACAGGTGGCCAAAAGGTTCAAACTTGGTTTTATCTGATCAGAGAATCTTGTTTCTCAAAGTCTGAGAGTCCATTACAGTCTCAGAGTTTTTGCAAACTTTCATGCGTCTATTACTGAGTGGAGGCTTCTTTCTGGCCAGACTGCTTTAAAACCCAGATTTGCGGAATTCTGCAGTGATAGCTGACCTTGAGAATATGAGAGAGATTCTCCCATCTGCATACAGGATCATTGGAGTTCTTGGTCATCTCTCTTACCAAGGCCCTTCTCCCTCAATTACTTAGTTTGGTGGAGCGGCCAGCTCTAGGAAGAGTCCTGGAGGCCATTGTAACATAGTAACATAGTAACATAGTATATAAGGCCGAAAAAAGACATTTGTCCATCCAGTTCGACCTGTTTCCTGCAAGTTGATCCAGAGGAAGGCAAAAAACCCCTGTGAGGTAGAGCCAATTTTCCCCACTTAAGGGGAAAAAATTCCTTCCCGACTCCAATCAGGCAGTCAGAATAACTCCCTGGATCAACGACCCATCTTTAGTAGCTATAGCCTGAAATATTATTACGCTCCAGAAATACATCCAGGCCCCTCTTGAATTCTTTTATTGTACTCACCATCACCACCTCCTCAGGCAGAGAGTTCCATAGTCTTACTGCTCTTACCGTGAAGAACCCTTTTCTATGTTTGTGTACGAACCTTCTTTCCTCCAGACGCAGAGGATGTCCCCTCGTCACAGTCACAGTCCTGGGGATAAATAGATGATGGGAGAGATCTTTGTACTGACCCCTGATATATTTATACATAGTTATTAGATCTCCCCTCAGTCGTCTTTTTTCTAGAGTGAATAACCTAATTTTGATACCCTTTCAGGGTACTGTAGTTGCCCCATTCAGTTATTACTTTAGTTGCCCTCCTCTGAACCCTCTCTAGCTCTGCTATGTCTGCCTTGTTCACGGGAGCCCAGAACTGTACACAGTACTCCATGTGTGGTCTGACTAGTGATTTATAAAGTGGTAAGACTATATTTTCATCACGGGCATCTATGCCCCTTTTGATGCAACCCATTATCTTATTGGCCTTAGCAGCAGCTGCCTGACACTGGTTTTTACAGCTTAGTTTGTTATTTATTAAAATTCCTAGATCCTTTTCAATGTCAGTGTTACTGAGTGTTTTACCATTTAGTATGTACGGGTGACTTGCATTATTCCTTCCCATGTGCATAACTTTACATTTGTCAGTGTTAAACCTCATCTGCCATTTCTCTGCCCAAGCCCCCAATCTATCCAGATCCCTCTGTAGCAGAAAACAGTCCTCTTTAGTGTTAATTACTTTACACAGTTTAGTGTCATCTGCAAAAATTGATATATTACTGTGCAAGCCTTCTACAAGATCATTAATAAATATATTGAAGAGAATAGGGCCCAATACTGAACCCTGAGGTACCCCACTAGTGACCGTGACCCAATCTGAGTGTGTACCGTTAATAACCACCCTCTGTTTTCTATTACTGAGCCAGTTACTTACCCACATACAGATATTTTCTCCTAGTCCAAGTGTTCTCATTTTATATACTAACCTTTTATGTGGTACAGCGTCAAATGCTTTGGAGAAGTCCAGATATACGACATCCATTGATTCGCCGCTGTCAAGTCTAGAACTTACCTCCTCATAGAAACTGATTAAATTAGTTTGACATGACCGATCCCTCATGAAGCCATGCTGATATGGTGTAATTTGCTTATTTTCATTGAGATACTCCAAGATAGCATCTCTTACAAAACCTTCAAACAGTTTACCCACAACAGATGTTAAACTTACCGGCCTATAATTTCCAGGCTCTGTTTTTGGACCCTTTTTGAATATTGGCACCACATTTGCTATACGCCAGTCTGGTGGAACATTCCCTGTCAGTATGGAGTCCGTGAATATCAAAAATAAGGGTCTGGCTAGGACATCACTTAATTCCCTTAGGATACGGGGGTGTATGCCATCCGGTCCTGGCGATTTGTCTATTTTAATCTTTTTAAGTCGCTGCTGTACTTCTTCCTGGGTCAGACAGGGCACTTTTAAAGGGAATTTACTTTTACATTTTGCATTTCATCTGACAGTTTATTTTCCTCAGTGAAAACAGTGGTGAAGAAAATATTTAATAAGCTTGGCTTTATCCTCATCGCTTTCTGCAACTCCCCCTCATTGCTATGTAGAGGGCCGACTCCTTCAGGTTTATATTTTTACCATTTATATAATTGAAAAACATTTTAGGGTTAGTTTTGCTCTCTTTGGCAATTAATCTCTCAGTCTCTAGTTTGGCAGTTTTTATTAGTTTTTACATATTCTATTTTTTCCTTATAGTTTATCAGTGCTTCCTGGCTCCCCTCCTGTTTTAGTGATTTATATGCTTTCTTTTTGTCATTTATTGCTTTTTTACGGTTCTATTTATCCACATTGGTTTCTTCTTATTTCTTAGCCTTTTATTTCTATAAGGTATGCATCGATCACAATTTGATGTTATAATGCTTTTAAAAATCTCCCATTTTGTGGTTGTATTTTTATTTTTGAGGACTATGTCCCAGTTAATTGGGCCTATGGCCTCTCTTAGTTGGCTAAATTTTGCTTTTTTGAAGTCCGGTATTCTTGTTCCTCCCTGTAGAAACTCTCGTTTGAAGGATAATTGGAAGGTTATTACTTTATGGTCACTATTTCCCAGGTGTCCCCCGACCTGCACGTCTGTTGTTCTATCAGGTCTATTGGTTAATACTAAGTCCAGTATGGCCGTCCCTCTAGTTGGGTCCTGAACCATTTGGGAAAGGTAATTGTCTTTGGCTATTGCCAAGAACCTGTTTCCTTTATGGGATGTACAGGTTTCAGTTTCCCAGTCTATATCTGGGTAGTTGAAGTCCCCCATAATAACCACCTGATTATGGTTTGCCGCCTTGTTTATCTCGTTTAGTAATAGATTTTCTGTGGACTCTGGTATATTAGGTGGTTTATAGTAAACTCCTATTAGTAATTTATTATTGTTTTTGGCTCCATTTATCTCCACCCACAATGACTCCACATTTTCGTGTCCCTCACAGATGTCTTCCCGGAGTGTGGGCTTTAGAGAGGACTTTATGTAAAGGCAGACCCCTCCCCTCTCCGGTTTTGACGATCCTTTCTGAACAGATTGTAACCTTGTACATTAACTGCCCAGTCATAGCTATCGTCCAGCCATGTCTCAGTTATTCCCACTATGTCATAATCCTCCTCACACATCACTAATTCCAGTTCCCCAGTTTTATTAGTCAGGCTTCTGGCATTAGTATACATACATTTGAGAGGTTTATGCATATTTTTTGCCCTACACCTTTCCTTCTGAACTTTTCTAGGCCCTCCTTCCATTTCTCCCCCAGTCCCACTACCTTGCCCCCGGTCTCTATCTGCACTATCTTCCCCTCCTATAATGTAATTTCTCACCCCCCCAGTCTCTTGGGAACTTTCAAAAGATACATTATTTGGTTATGGTTACAGTGGCTCAACCGTCCTAGGCTTCTGGATTAAGGTGCACTCTCCTCGGCACACCCACTGCCGTATTAGTACTTCAGGAATTAATATTAATGAATGCATTAATCATGTCATTTTAGGAGGTGTATTTGGGACTAATTTAGTCAGTTAGGGCAATTTTATCTAATTTTATGTATTTTTTTTTTAATAAATGGTATATCGACTTTTATTATATGCTTTTGTTTCCATGCAATGCCAGAAGATAGAGTGCCCTCCAAAATATTAATATAAAATTCCCGAAGGTACATTATTTGCTCCCGTCCCCAGATCTGTGCCACCACACAATCCTGTCTCTGAGCTCTACAGGCAGCTCCTTCCCCCTCATGGGTTGGTCTTTACTCTGATGCATTGTCAGATGTAAGACTTTATCTAGACAAGGCTGTGTCTTTCCAAATCATGTCCAATCCATTGAATTTACCACAGGTGACTCTAATCAAGGTGTAGAAACATCTCAAATAGGCCTGCACAATATATCGCGAAAGCAATCGTTATCGCAATTAATCGCCATATCACAATCGCAATTTGCTGACCCAAAAATGCTGCAATTATATTACCATATTTTTTGCTTTATAAGACACACTTTTTCCCCAAAAAAAGTGTGGGGGGAATGGCAGTGCGTCTTATAAAGCAATGGTTGACTTTCTATGTGACACTGTATCTCCGGCCGCTATGCTGCACAGCGCGGCCAGCGATACATCAGTTACAGTGCGGGGACGGAGGAGCGGCTGGTGGAAAGTCGTTATTTTAATGAACACCTGTTCTTATATCTATTTTATTCATCTGTTCTGTGCAGGGATATTAAGAAAATGGCAAGTTTTGTATTTTGTACTTTTGCAGTAATGCAAATATGTATTTTATTTTGAAAAACACTGCGCATTTCAGTTCATGAGTTCAGCATAACTACATTTCACATCATCAGTCATCTGTATGCGCTTTTAACTTGAAAATCCAAGCAGATAGACCTCTAGCACAATTCCCTTAAAATATCGCATCGCATATCGTTATCGCAATTTTTAGGGCCCTAATCGCAATCGCACAAAATTCCCATATCGTGCAGCCCTAATCTCAAAGATGATCCAGAGAAATTGGAGACCCCAGAGCTAAATGTCAAATGTCACAGCAAAGGGTCTAAATACTTAATTTTAGTTTCTCCTCTTTGGTAAATTTGCAACCATTTAAAAAATTATTTTTTCTTTCTCATTATGCGGTATCCGCACTCTGATTTAGAACTTTTCTCTCCTCTACAGTCATGGAAGGTCTCCTCTTACCCGGTGATGTGAGGGGCTGGTGATTCTCCATCATGGCGTCCTTGTACAGATCCTTGTGCTCTTCTAAATACTCCCACTCCTCCATGGAGAAATAGACAGCGACATCCTGACACCTTATAGGAACCTGACAACACAAGGACACAGTCATTACCAGACCCCTCCCTTGGCGTTATTGTATAATGTCCCAGCATTCCCAGCAGCGCTCACCTCTCCGCTCAGCAGCTCAGTGATCCTGGTGGTCAGTTCTAGGATCTTCTGCTCATGTATCAGGGAATGAGGTGGAGGCTCGATGATGGGGCTCTGGGTCCTGCTCCATCCTCCTGACACACGGGGTGTCACACACTCACCAGACGACTTCTTCACTACTGTGTAATCCTGTGTACGGGGAGACGCCGATCACTACAGAGATTCTAAGAATCCTTCACCTTTCCAGACATTTCCCTGGTTTATTACTAGAGATAAGAGTGATGTCATGTGAGACTCTCACCTCTCCGGTTATCAAGGAGATGATCTCCAGGGTGAGGTCTAATATCCTCGCAGCCATGTGGTCTCTGTCCTTCTCCATCCTCGGTGGGGCATCGATGGAAAGGACCATTGTCTATCATAAGAAGAAAGCCCTGAGCCTAAGAAACCTGAGGGGAAACGAGGATCAAAATCACATCTGGAAGAAAAACATCTTACATGAAGTTAAAGGTCTTGGGAAAAAGTAGTACACAATCTTAAATGCTCACTAACTTTTCACACAATCAGGCGTAGATCAATAGTAGAGCTAAATGTAAGAAACTTTGTAATATATGTTATCAGAGAAAAATGTCTTTCTCCATTTCAGCTCTTTTTCTTCCTTTTCCCTAGCTCCCAAACTAACATTCCCTCTGAATTCTCTGCTAAGTCCGTCTTGTGAGATGGAAGTTGCTGAGTCTACCAAGACAGCCCTAAGAGTGACAATTATCACTAACTAGGCTGATTTCTAGAGATGAGCGAACTTTAAAAAAAAGTTCGGCGTTCGGGTTGTGGTAACTCACGCATCCCGTTATGGATTCCACTACCGCGGACTATCGCCGCATATGGAATCTATAAGGGGCGGCTTCCACCAACCCGAACTGTTGAACAACCGAAGGACCTGGGGTGACGTCACCGTCATGTGATCAGTGCAGGGGGCGTGGCTCAGCACTGGATTTGATCCCCCCCTGCACTGATCACATGACGGTGACGTCACCCCAGGTCCTTCGGTTGTTCAACAGTTCGGGTTGGTGGAAGCCGCCCCTTATAGATTCCATATGCGGCGATAGTCCGCGGTAGTGCAATCCATAACGGGATGCGCGAGTTACCACAACCCGAACGCCAAACTTTTTTTTTAACGTTCGCTCATCTCTACTGATTTCCCTTTAACTTGGAGCTTGGAACGTATGTAAAAATAAAATGAATGAATGAATGATGTTTTTAATCTTTGAGGGGCCAACCTATAAAAATGAGTAAAAAGTAGATATAAATGGAGCAAAAATACACACAAAATCCCCCCCCCCTTCCAAAAGACCTTCAATCACGTGTAATATATTAAAATGAGTCCCAAAAAGCAGTAGATTCCAGCTCCTCTTAAAATGTGATATTTATTAACTGTTTTTTTTTTTCTACCTTGATGATGTCTGGTTTTTAATCCGAAGTTAATAAATATCACATTTTAAGAGGAGCTGGAATCTACTGTGTGCAGGTCAAGCCATTCCGCGTCTCCTCTGATGTGCACAGGTGAGCGCTGTCGTTTTTTCAATATTTTGTGCTGATATATTAAAATGAGTGGAATATTTTAGGGTATGATTACCCCAAAAAATAACTAGAATTTAATTAAACGAAACGCATATTTTAATATTTTTTTCAAACTATAAACCTAAAATTATTATAAGGCCGCATGCACACAACGGTATGTGTTTTGCGGTCCGCATGCCATCCGTTTTTTTGTGTGGATCCATTGTAACAATGCCTAAAACGGACAAGAATAGGACATGTTGTATTTTTTTTCCGGGGCGGACATACTGATGCGGACAGCATACGGTGTGCTGTCCACATTTTCTGTAGACCCGTTGAAATGAATGGGTCCGCATCCTGTCCGCAAAAAAAAACGTAACAGACACGGAAACAAACAACGTTCGTGTAGCCTAAACCTGCTTTGACCAAGAAAAAAACTGCTGCAACAACCACATAGTTAGCCGAACAACTAGAAACACTATAGCCATTAAACTAATGTGTACTAAAGGTGCCCAAACTGTATCTGATCCGAGAGACACAAAATACCCCGGAGCAGAACCGGCTGATCCAGGAGAATAGACCAAGGCTCCTCTACATGCAGACAGTCAGCACCAACGTACAAAACACAATAAATCCATAACACAATATACAATATATACGGTACATAACACACACCCTACAAGGGGAGGGAAGGGCAGACTGCCTAGTATTAAATAAAGAGCTGTCTGGGATCGGGAAGAGCCGGATCTTGTTGCTGAGATGAATCCAATGATCCGACTCACTGACTAGAGCTGGAATTCCCATCACTGACTCTGCAGTCTATGAGATCACAAAGCCTCACCCTCCAACATAAAGTCCCATGTAAAAAAACAAACAAAAAAAAAAAATCATTACAGCCCCCTCCGACAAACAGTCCCATGTAAAATCCTTACAGCCCCCTCCGACAAACAGTCCCATGTAAAACTCTTTCCTCCACCCCTTTACCATACAGTCCTATGTGTAAATCCTCAGTTTTCTCTCTTCGTCTGAATACACATGTAAAGCACAGTCCTGTAAGGGTCGTGTGGGGTGTAACTGATCACATGACTGTGACATCATCAAAGGTCCTACAGCCACTAACCTTTATATCTCTCCCATGTAACTGATCACATGACTGTGACATCATCAAAGGTCCTGCAGCCACTAACATTTACAGCTCTCCCATGTAACTGATCACATGACTGTGACATCATCAAAGGTCCTACAGCCACTAACCTTTATATAGCTCCCATGTAACTGATCACATGACTCTGACATCATCAAAGGTCCTACAGCCACTAACCTTTATATAGCTCCCATGTAACTGATCACATGACTGTGACATCATCAGGCTTTGTTCCTTTGCTTTCATTGGGGCAGATTTATGAAAGTAACTTAACAAAAGACGGTCTCTGTTTTCCGTAGTAACCAATCACAGCACAGCTCTCTTTTTTAAAGAGAAATGTAAGCTGCACCGTGATTGGTTGCTATGGGCAACACATCCAGTATTTCCCCAGGACCTCCTCATAGATTGTAAGCTCTGGCAAGCAGGACCCTCACTCGTATTGTCCGAATTGTTGACTACGAACCTCGCTAGTACTTTTTGACTACTTTGGATGGGGGATGTTGGGCATAAAATGATTGCTGGGCGGATGGGGAACAAGCTCTCCGACTACATTCGGGGGTGGGGATGGTGAATCTAAATGTGATTACTCTGTGTGTGTGTGGGGGTGAGATCTGGATGTGATTGGTGCATGGGGGTGAGCTCTGATTATTATTGTGGGGGTGACCAGTTTATGGGGCACCAGTGTTTAGCATATAGTGGTGGTGGGGGGTGCTCTTCAGTCAGTTGATATCAGTTAGGGCCACTCTCTGCCACCGTCAATAAGTGTATGGTTGGTGGGGGTCCCCCATATACTGGCCCCTAAGTCGGATTCGGAAGGAGCAGTGACATGCTTTACTATTAGAGATGAACGAATTTCAAAAAATTTTGATTTGGTCGGTTCGCCGAATTTTCCAAACAGATTTGATTTGATCTGAATTTATTTGCGGCGAATAACGTTAAAAATCAGCTATTTCCTGGCTGCAGAGAACCTGTATAGTGTTGTAGAACACTGTGCCTTGCAGTAATACCCATAGGGAGTCTGCTGTGGTAGTGAAATAATGCTTTGAGTCCGTATGACATGTAGATGACACGTGTTTCTCTTAGGATCACTGCACACTTCACTCATTTGGGCAGCTATGGGGCCAAAACTGACCAAATAACTCAAGTGTGAACTCAGCCTTACAGGTCAATGTAAGCGCCAGGTATAAAGAACTGTGCAGAGGCCCAAGATCCTACTATAGCGTGAAAGAGCGCACTCCTTTTACACCACATAGATGTCTACACAACCTGTTATATTAAACACTTATACAAGTAGAGCCCCTGACAGAGTGGAGGGGGTGTCAGCAGTAAGTTTGTGTTGATATCAATTCACTGACTATTTTGTCCTTCCTCTGATCCGTCAGAACAATAACCCCCCAAAAATGGATCCTGTCTGTTAAACATCCACCTTCACTCGGTCAGCATTTGGTCAGTAATCCATCAGTATTGCTACAGCCAAAAAAAACAGGAGTGGATCCAAAACAGAGATGACACGTGAATGGAATATTTGCATGTCTTCTGTGTTTTGTACCAACTACTGCTTTTGGCTACCAAATCACAAGCCAATTCTGATGCAAAATAGGGACCATGTCATACAGGCCTTACAGCTGCTACACAGACAGGATCCGTTGTGTGTCTTATTTTTCCTTCCTTCTGACAGATCAGAAGAAGGGTCAAATAAATGATGACGTCAACCAGGCCAAAAAGGCAAAATAGAGGCCCAGTCATGGAGTGGGGAAGGTGAGAACAGCATGAGAAGTCCACAGAGTGGCCCAATGACAGACTGTTGAGATGGTAGCAGCATTAGCAGACCAGAGTGGCCCAGTAACAGAGTAGTGAGGTAGCAGCAGTATGAGCAGACCACAGAGTGGCACAGTGACATAGTGGTGAGATAGCAGCAGCAGTATGAGGAGACCGGAGAGTGGCCAAGTGACAAAGTGGTGAGGTGGCAGCAGCATGAGGAGACCACAGAGTGGCCCAGTAACATAGTGGTGAGGTGGTAGCAGCATGAGGAGACCACAGAGCGGCCCAGTGCCAGAGTGGTGAGGAAGCAGCAGTATGAGGAGACCACAGAGTTGCCCAGTGACATCGTTTTGAGGTGGCAGCAGCATGACGAGACCACAGAGTGGCCCAGTGACATAGTGGTGAGGTGGTAGCAACATGAGGAGACCACAGAGTGGTGAAGTGGCAGCAGCATGAGGAGACCACAGAGTGGTGATGTGGCAGCAGGAGGTATATTTCCTATTAATACACCCCGTAAATAACTGTAGTACAATGTAACTTCACCGCACAACGGCAATTAAGACGTATTATTTTTACTATTAATAAACCCCCCCCCAAAAAAGTATAACAATCAAAATTCAACGCAGAATGGCTAATAGGATGTATGTATCTTTTCTATTAATACACCCAGTAAATGGCCGTAGTACAATGTAACTTCACCGCTGAATGGCAATTATGAAATATATTTATTCCTTTTTGTTCCTATTAATACACCCCCCAAAAAAAAAAAAGAAAAAAAAGAGTTAAACAATGTAATATTGTCACTACCAGAGCTTTGAGACGTTCTCACAGCTCTGTTTCTCCACCCCTGTGATGATGTAACTACTAGAGCTTTGAGACGTTCCCACAGCTCTGTTTCTCCGCCCCTGTGATGAGGTCTTTACTTTCTGTTTCCTTCCTCCCAGCTGTCCCTCCTGTGTTTGATTGCTCTGCCTTTAAATCACCTCTCTTCCTTTGTACGGTGCGGATTATACTACTTCATTTGACCTGTATCTCTCGCTTGAGTATCTTCACTGGTGTGATATCTTTTCTGGACCTGTGTTCTGCTGAAGCAAGTACTTCGGACATTGTCTGCTGACTTTGGATCTGTTTTCACTGCTGCTGCAGCTCCTTCAGTTAAGTGTGCAGACATTGTGTGTTTCTGTTTGTTTTGCTGACTGGATCCGAGCGACCCGGTTCCGTCCATATACTGAGCAGGGCACCGGTGGCCGTGCCCCTTCCACTACTGTAGGGGTTACAGTGGTCATCAGCCTTAGGTACGCGGGCATGTCTCGATCCACCATCTGGATCTGGACATGGGCTTAGCAGCATAGGGAGAGCTTTTAGGGTCTGACAGGGGTCACCCTTTATGTTCCCTAGTTTGGGTCCGGTCAGTAGCTAACTCACTGTGTATGCTCTTGTTGCTCACATACAGCCGTGACATTATAATCCGCCTGAAACCGTCCTTTTTGACATGGATCCGCTTTCTGACCTGGTTGACCGCATGCAGGGTCTTTCTTTGGAGGTAGCGGATCTCCGTCAATCTATGATTCAGCTTCAAGCATTGGGCTCGGCTCCGGCCCATGGAGTCTGTTGCGAGCCAAAGGTCTCACTTCCGGAAACGTTCTCCGGGGGCAGTGAGAATTTTGTTCGCTTCAGAGAGGCATGCAAACTCCATTTTTGCTTGTGTCCCCGTTCCTCTGGTAATGAGGAGCAGAGGGTGAGGATTGTCATCTCCTTGCTCAGGGTAATGCTCAGACTTGGGCTTTTTCACTGCCATCGGGGATCCCTCCCTTCGATCCACAGAAAGATTTTTGTGGCCCTGGGGCAGATATATGATGACCCGGATCGTGTTGCTCTGGCTGAATCTAACTTACGTTTTTATGCCAGAACAAACTGTCTGCTGAGCTTTATTGTTCTGAATTTCGGAGATGGGCAGCTGATTCAGGTTGGAATGATGCTGCACTCCGAGTCAGTTCTGTCATGGTCTCTCAGAGAGATTGAAAGATGCGTTTGCTTTCCATGAGAGACCAACATCTTTAGAGTCTGCCATGTCATTGGCGGTGCGCCTTGACAGGCGTCTAAGAGAAAGAAACGAGACCTCTCGGTCCAGCCATTGTCACTCTAGGGGCAGTGGTGCGGACTCATTCAGTGTGCAGGGGTCTCATCCTGTCTCGGTCCCCTCTGAGGAGGAGCCTATGCAGCTAGGTCGACTTGCCCCTGATAAAGGAGGATTTAGTCCTCAGAGAATGGTGTGTTTTTGTTGTGGGGGCATTGGTCATTTGGCAAATGTTTGTCCCTCTAGGAGATTCATGAACTGTACTAAGAGTGATAATAAGAGAAAATCCTCAAAGGAAAATCATCAAACTCTGCTTCATCTGCTACCTTGGGCAAAGTTGATGTAGGAATTGGGGCTTTTCCTCTGACCTGCAGTTCTCGTTTTCTCCTTTCTGCCAGGGTGGCGCTAGAGAGCAAAGTCATTTCTTGTGAAATTTTTGTTGATAGTGGAGCGGCCGTCAATCTTATTGACACTCAATTTGTAGCCAGGCATGGTTTTCGGGTTTGCACATTAGAAAAAGATATACCTGTTTTTGCCATTGACTCTGCTCCACTCTCACAGAGATCCCTGAAGGGCATTGTTCACAATATCCGGTTAGCTGTAGGTGACACTCATGTGGAGGATATATCTTGTTTTGTCCTTAACGGATTGCCTACTCCTCTAGTGTTGGGGTTACCCTGGCTCACTAAACATAACCCCACTATTGATTGGCAAGGAAGGCAAATAAATGAGTGGAGTGAGTTTTGTAGAGAGAATTGTCTCACAGCGACTTTTGCAGAGGTATCTACTAAAACTTTGCCATCATTTCTCTCTGATTTCTCGGACGTGTTTTCCGAGAGCGGTGTGCAGGAGCTACCTCCTCACCGGGAGTTTGACTGTCCCATTAACCTCATTCCCGGCGCCAAGCTGCCAAAAGCACGCCTGTACAATCTCTCACAACCGGAGAGAATCGCAATGCGAACCTATATCTCTGAGAGTCTCGATAAGGGGCATATTCGTCCCTCAAAATCACCGGTCGCCGCGGGTTTTTTGTTAAAAAGAAAGATGGCTCTCTGAGACCTTGCCTAGATTTTAGGGAGCTGAACCGTATCACGATTCGCGATCCCTATCCCCTTCCTCTGATCCCAGACCTCTTCAACCAAATTGTTGGGGCCAAGGTTTTTCCAAATTGGATTTGAGAGGCGCGTACAACCTGGTCAGGGTCAGAGAGGGGATGAATGGAAAACAGCCTTTAATACCCCCGAGGGGCATTTCGAGAATCTCGTTATGCCTTTTGGCTTGATGAATGCTCCGGCCGTCTTTCAGCATTTTGTTAACAGTATTTTCTACCATTTAATGGGGAAATTTGTATTGGTGTATCTTGATGATATTTTGATTTTTCCCCTGATGTTCGGACTCATCAGGATCATCTTTTCAGGTTCTGCAGATTCTGCGAGAAAATAAATTATACGCCAAGCTGGAGAAATGTGTGTTTATGGTATCGGAGATTCAATTTCTGGGTTTTCTCCTCTCTGCTTCTGGTTTTCGCATGGATCCGGAGAAGGTCCGTGCTGTGCTTGAGTGGGAGCTTCCTGAGAATCAGAAGGCATTGATGCGCTTTCTGGGTTTTGCAAACTATTACAGAAAGTTCATTTTGAATTATTCCTCTGTTGTCAAACCCCTCACTGACATGACCAAAAGGGGCGGATTTTTCCTCTTGGTCGGAGGAGCGCTTGCAGCTTTTTCTAAGATTAAAGAGAGTTTTGCGTCTGCTCCCATCTTGGTGCATCCCGATGTTTCCTTACCTTTTATTGTTGAGGTGGATGCTTCCGAGGTGGGTGTGGGTGCGGTTTTGTCCCAGGGTCCGTCTCCTTCCAAATGGCGACCCTGTGCCTTTTTCTCTAAAAAACTCTCACCGGCAGAGAAAAACTATGATGTGGGAGATAGGGAATTGTTGGCCATCAAGCTGGCTTTCGAGGAATGGCGCCATTGGTTGGAGGGCCAGGTACCCTATAACCGTTTTTACCGACCATAAGAATCTGGCGTACTTGGAGTCGGCCAAGCGTATGAATCCGAGACAGGCCAGATGGTCTCTGTTCTTCTCCAGATTCAATTTTGTCGTTACATTCCGCCCTGGGATCAAAAATGTGAAGGCTGACGCTCTCTCTCGCTGTTTTCCGGGAGGAGGAAACTCCGAGGACCCGGGTCCCATTTTGGCGGAGGGGTAGTTGTTTCTGCTCTGTATTCTGATTTGGAGGCCGAGGTCCAGGCTGCCCAGACTGAGGCACCTGCCCGTTGTCCTTCTGGAAAGTTGTTTGTGCCTCCTGAGTTACGTCACAAACTCTTCAAGGAGCATCATGATACGGTTCTTGCTGGTCACCCGGGAGTAGAGCCACGGTAGATCTCATTGCTCGGAGATTTTGGTGGCCGGCTCTTACGTAAGTCGGTGGAGGGTTTTGTGGCTGCTTGTGAGACGTGCGCTCGCGCTAAGGTCCCTCGTTCACGGCCTTCAGGTCCCCTTCTCCCCTTACCCATACCTTCCCGTCCTTGGACACACCTGTCCATGGACTTTATCACGGATCTTCCTCGTTCCTCAGGAAGTCGGTGATCCTGAGTGGTGGTGGACCGTTTTAGCAAGATGGCACATTTCATACCCTTCCCTGGATTGCCCAATGCTAAAACGTTGGCGCAAGCTTTTGTCGACCATATTGTTAAATTGCATGGCATTCCCTCTGATATTGTTTCCGATAGAGGCACGCAGTTTGTGTCCAGATTCTGGAAGGCTTTCTGTTCTCGCCTGGGGGTTCGGCTGTCCTTCTCTTCTGCTTTTCACCCGCAGTCGAATGGTCAGACTGAGCAGCGTCAATCAGAATCTGGAGACATATTTGCGCTGTTTTGTTGCAGAGAACCAGGAGGATTGGTGTTCGTTTCTCCCTCTTGCTGAGTTTGCTCTGAACAACCGTCGTCAGGAATCTTCTGATAAGTCACCATTCTTTGGTGCATATGGGTTCCATCCGCAGTTTGGGACATTCTCGGGAGGGGCTCCTTCTGGTTTGCCTGAGGAGGAGAGATTTTCCTCGTCTTTGTCTACCATTTGGCAAAGATTCAGACTAATCTAAGAAAGATGAGTGAGAAATATAAGCGTGTGGCTGATAAGAGACGTGTGCCTGGTCCGGACCTGAATGTGGGTGATCTGGTGTGGTTGTCTACAAGAAATATTAAACTGAAGGTTCCCTCCTGGAAATTGGGTCCCAAGTTTGTTGGGCCTTATAAAATCTTGTCAGTCATCAATCCTGTTGCCTTCCGTCTTGATCTTCCACGGGTTTGGAAGATACATAATGTATTTCACAGATCTCTCTTAAAACCATATGTCCAGCCCACGGTACCCTCCTCTTTGCCTCCTCCTCCGATTTTGGTTGATGGCAATCTGGAGTTTGAGGTTTCCAGAATTGTGGACTCTCGCATTGTCCGCGGTTCTCTTCAGTACCTCGTTCATTGGAAAGGTTATGGTCCTGAGGAGAGGATGTGGGTTCCGGTGTCGGACATTAAAGCCACTCGCCTCATCAGGACTTTTCATAGGGCTCATCCTGAGAAGGTGGGTCCTGGGTGTCGGAGTCCACCCGTAGAGGGGTACTGTCACTACCAGAGCTTTGAGACGTTCTCACAGCTCTGTTTCTCCACCCCTGTGATGATGTAACTACTAGAGCTTTGAGACGTTCCCACAGCTCTGTTTCTCCGCCCCTGTGATGAGGTCTTTACTTTCTGTTTCCTTCCTCCCAGCTGTCCCTCCTGTGTTTGATTGCTCTGCCTTTAAATCACCTCTCTTCCTTTGTACGGTGCGGATTATACTACTTCATTTGACCTGTATCTCTCGCTTGAGTATCTTCACTGGTGTGATATCTTTTCTGGACCTGTGTTCTGCTGAAGCAAGTACTTCGGACATTGTCTGCTGACTTTGGATCTGTTTTCACTGCTGCTGCAGCTCCTTCAGTTAAGTGTGCAGACATTGTGTGTTTCTGTTTGTTTTGCTGACTGGATCCGAGGCGACCCCGGTTCCGTCCATATACTGAGCAGGGCACCGGTGGCCGTGCCCCTTCCACTACTGTAGGGGTTACAGTGGTCATCAGCCTTAGGTACGCGGGCATGTCTCGATCCACCATCTGGATCTGGACATGGGCTTAGCAGCATAGGGAGAGCTTTTAGGGTCTGACAGGGGTCACCCTTTATGTTCCCTAGTTTGGGTCCGGTCAGTAGCTAACTCACTGTGTATGCTCTTGTTGCTCACATACAGCCGTGACAAATATCAATGCAGAATGGCTAATAGGACATACGTATGTTTCCAAACACAAGGTTTGCTAGAATTAGTGATGTATCATATAGTGTGAACAACCTAAAAGCAGCAGTATAACTAGATGATTCCTCCCTATCCTTTCCATACACCTTGACTAATCTTTCCCTGAACTTGTAAATAGTTTTTAGCACAATAAACTCTTTCCTAGCACTGTCCCTAGCGCCTGCTGCCATCTATTCCTGCACTAAGTGCACTGGAAAATGGCAGAATACAAGAGGCTATTTATAGGGCTGTGACATCACAGGGACTGGCTGGCTGCTGATTGGCTGCACACATGGCATTGTGGGTGATCCCTTGTTCCCAGAGTTCTTTGCTCCATGTCCTAACACATGCAGCAGCCATTTTAGGGAAAAACTTGATTTGTTACCACAAAGTGCAAGGAAATTCAGCTTTGGTGCAAATTGAATTTTTCCTGAAATTCAGATCGAATTCCATTTCGTCAACTTCGATTCACTCATCTCTATTTACTATCCATATACGGAACACAATTTTTCTACAAAGTCGAAAACCTCTTTAAACCGTTTGAGTCAGGCGGTGTAGGTCAGAATGTTTGGGATGTAGCTGGTAAATACCTGGTTTATGTGTTATATGACTTTCCTGTCCGGCCCGACACACTGAGCGCTTCAGCTTTAATTTTTTTAAAAATTGGCACCTGTATAAAAAAGATTGCCGACCCCTGCTCTAGGGTATTATCCTCTTTCCACACATTTCTTAAAACCTTCTCTTTATTCTCTTCCAAAAACTCAGCTGAACCAGATATCCTTTCTACTCCAGCTAATTGACTCTTGGGGAGACTATGAAAAATACGGGGAGCATGATAGCCAAAAAAAGGGGAAGGGACTGGAGCTAGGGAGCTCCTAGTTGTCAACCAGACCCTGCACATCCCCTTAATCAGGGGGTTAAAATCTGGAACTTTTATTGCCTGCTCGGTCGGCCACCAGAGAATGGGGCGTAGCGGTCTGTTTATGGACTGTGCGAATGGTGTAAGATTGGTTTGTTTCCTGGGGCTTACCAGATCCATCCAGTTGTTAAGATGGTTTGCCCGATATATGCTTAAAATGTCTGGCAAGCCGATTCTCTTTTCTTCTCGTCAATAGTGAGTTTGGCAAGTCTGGGTCTGCGTCCCCTCCAGAGAAATCGCGAGAAAAGTGTTCTAATGGAAGTGAAGAACTTTGCCGGTAAGTGGGCTGGGATCATCGAGAGCATATAAGTTATTTTTGGGACTATATATTTTTAGTAGGTTCTTCCTACCTAGCCACAAAATGTATGGGTAGTTGTATTCATTTGTGAGATGCTTAAGTTCCTCTAGGAGGGGGACAATGTTAAGGGCGTATAAGGGTCCATTCACACGTCCGCAATTCCATTCCGCATTTTGCGGAACGGAATTGCGGACCCATTAGTTTCAATGGGCACAGACGATGTCCCGGCCGGGTCCGCAATTGCGGATCCGCACTTCCGGGTCCGCAATTGCGTTCCCGAAAAAAATAGAACATGTCCTATTCTTGTCCGCAATTGCGGACAAGAAAAGGCATTTTCTATGAGTGGCGGCGATGTGCGGTCCGCAAATTGCGGAACGCACATCGCCGATGTCCGTGTTTTGCGGATCCGCGGATCCGTGGATCCGCAAAACACACACGGACGTGGGAATGGACCCTAAGTCTGATAGTTTCATAGGGAGTGGAATCCCTAAGTATTTAATGGTATTCGAGGCCCAGGGAAAGGGAGTCCCTTGTTTGATTTCTGAAACTAATGCGTTGGGGAGAGAGATATATTTAATAGCTCTGATTTAGTCAGGTTGACTTTAAAGGATGACACATATCCATATTCCTCTAGTAGCGCTTGTATAGTTTGTAGATCTGACGAGATTAGAGATTAGAGATTAGGAATAGCAGATCGTCGGCGAACGCCATACACTTAAGTTGAGCTTGACCGCATTTAAATCCCTGTATCTGTGGGCTTTGTCTTACACTCTGAAGTAGTGTTTCCTCTACCAATATAAAAAGGGATAGTGGGCAGCCTTGACGCGTCCCATTTGCTACCTGAAAAGAGGGAGATAATGTCCCATTTATTTTTATTTGTGCAGAGGGATTCGTGTATAACGTGAGTATTGCCGGTGTTAGCTCCATTGGGAAGTTGAATTTACGCTAATTGGCTTCCAATTGGCGTCAATTCCTAGCATAGCGAGAGGGGACTTGTGGTGATGGGCCGCGTGGATGATATGTAGGAGTTTACGAGAGTTAGTTCTGCCTTCTCTTCCTTTCACAAAACCTGCTTGTTCTGGGCCAATCAGACGTGGGAGCAGAGGGCTAATGCGGTTTGCGATTAATTTATCCCAGATCTTAAGATCCGGATTTAAAAGGAATATGGGTCTGTAGTTCTCACATGCCTGTGGGTCCTTGCCTTGTTTGTGAATTAAAGTGATGTGTGCTTCCAGTGCTTGTGGAAAGAGAGTTCCTCCTGAGAGAAGGTGATTGCAGTAAGGTGTGGGATTAGTATATCTGTGAATTTCCGATACACAACAGGGGGAGTCCGTTGGGTCCTGGACTTTTCCCTACTGGGAAACTAGACAAGATTGCCCTGACTTCTTTGTCAGTAACTGGTGCTATTAGTGCGGATTTTTCTAAGTCTGTTATTTGGGGTGTCTTCTTTCAGGAAAAACTAAAAAGATTACAGTAATAAAAGATGAGTCTCCACCTACCCAAGTGATGGTAATGATGATCCCACCATCGACTCCCACTACTGCTGTTGAAAATACAATTGTGACTCCAGTCCCAAGTTCAGTATTACCAAAGGACTATTGCACCTATTGTAATCAAAAAGTTGTGGAAAACTTAGCAAATTGTATATATTGTGGCACTCCAGTGCTTGATTAAAATTATTAAACACTAACTTCAGTGGCTGATACTCCCCGATAAGATAGAGTAGGAAGAACCTATTCCATTGGACTGTGTGGATGAAGTAAATAAGGTAGAAGGGGCAGTTTTACGAAAATCATCTGGATGGATGCAGGGTCATCCCACAATCTGCAGGAGTTAGAGGTCTTGTAAGGAGGTCTGTCTGATGTTCACAAGGGAGATAGGGGAATCCATACAACCAGTGGAATAATGATAAAAAGAGGGGAATTGTGAGAGTGATCAGTCACTTCTGATTATATACACTATATACGTTCTGTATTTAAAATCCATGTTATACGCTTACTTTCAGTATGAGAAATACATATATTCTGTTTTCATATATTCCACTGTAATAAAGATAAGGTCGAGGCCACCTGGAACATCGTGGAGACATGTCTCTGCAAGAAAATAGGGGTATCTGTCCAAAATAGCTTTTAGGACCATTCCAGGATGAGGGAGTATTGGATCGAGATGTTGAGATACAATGTACTCCCCAATTCTAGGAAATGGTGTTGATAACAAACACATGGTTAGCATATATGTCCAAGTCTGTCTTGGGACCGTGGCCTTTAGCTTCATATTTTGTCAGGATGATTTATAACCTAGTTATATAACTATTTGTATTGGCAATGTGTATCACGAGGGATTGTGTAATCTGTATTATCCAATTGTATTCCTTGAAAATGTCTTGTACCTCCGTATGCTCCTTGTGCTCCCAAGGCTAAGACGGGGGGTATATAATAAAGTACTTTGGGAGGGAGACCTCAGATCACTCCAGGCATAATCTGGTGTTTTATGTCTGTGATTTATTCGGCCGATTTATTTAATTAATTTCTACCTGACTAACAAGATTACTCCGACAAGGGGGTTTAGAAAGTTTTGGATTCTGGAAGGGAGTAGAAGATCTCTATCAGGCTGTAGATTGTATAGGCTCGTATAGTACGAGTGGAAGTCCCTAGCTATTTCAGAGGTTTGAGTATGGACCGCTCCTTGTTTTGTCTTAATTGTGTGGATGTGCTGCTGTGCACGCGCTTTTTTAATTAGGGCCGACATCAACTTTCCCCCTTTGTCTCCGTGTGCATAAAGTTTATGTCTGAAGTGTAGCTGCTGTTTTGCATGTCTTAAGTCAAGTAGGCGTCTCAATTCTATCCTGAGTTTCTTAAGTTTATCCGTTTGTTCTGTAGCAGGATTTGATTTGAGGTTAGCTTTCTCTGAGGCTATTGTGCTTAGTAGGTTATCCACCTCCTTCTGTCTTTTCTTTTTAAGTGCTGTTCCTAGTGCAACAAAAGTTCCCCGAATGCATGCCTTGTGTGATTCCCAGAGGAGCGATGGGGAGACATCGGGAGACTTGTTTTCCCTAAAAAAGGAGATCAAGTGGTTGCGGGACTGAGCTTACTCTGTGTCCAGAATGGATTCATTTAATCTCCAGATCCATTCTCTGCTGGGGAGTTGTTGAAGGTGACATATCGTGGAGCATGGGGCATGGTCCGATATCGTAATGTTCCCTATATGCGCTGAGTGGAAAAGATGTGCAGCCAGAGCGGAGGCAAAAATGTAGTCTAGGCGCTGAAGGGTATCATGGGGGAGTGAGTGAAAAGTGAAGTCTTTAGTCGTTGGGTTGCATGTTCTCCAAATGTCTATCAGTTTAAGGTTGTGCAATTTTTCCCTAAGTCTCTTAATTTCTCTGGAGGGGGCCCTTGACCTACCTGTGGAGGAATCGTCTTGTTCAATCATATTTATAAAGAGTTTTGCAAAATGTGGTACTGCGGAGGACCCCATGGAGGTCCCTCACAGCTGCAAGTTATATTAATCTCCAAAATAAAAATAATCTTTAGCCAAGATGAATTTTAAAAGAGTGACCAAAAATTTTATCATATTGTTACTCAGTGATGAATCCTCACATAACTTCTCTAACTGCAATGATTAGTGTTGATCGAGCACCCGAGTATAATGGAAGTTAGTGGGACTACCCGAGCATTAAACCAGGCACCCCCTGCTCTGAAGAGGGGAGGGTGCCTGGTTTATAGGAAAAGGTCAGAAATTGATGGAAACACCACAGAAATGTTTCGGAAACAGCATGAGGAGGATGTCTGGATGCATCTTGGACTCCCAGTTCGCTGCTGGAAACTATGTTGTCCGAATAGTACTCCACTTTTACAGACTGACAATAATACGCACAAAACCAAAGATAAAATAGGTTTAGAGAAAAAATTATTAGGAAACATTCTTTCCTGTATATTTACTTGTATATAAAGTGCAAGTGCTGCCAAAAATTACAAGGAACCGGCACTCCAATACACCCTTTGTTACACATAAAGGAGGGAATCATACAAACCCTTGAAAAATTATGATTGATGGCCTGCTGGTGACACTCAAAAACATTTGGAGCAAGGACCTGCTGATCTCACCATCTAAAACATTAAGGGCAGTGGCGTACCGTCAATAGAGGCAGACCACGCCACTGCTATGGGGCCCGCAGCACAGGGGGGCCCGAAGCCATGGAACGCTCCACCCCCCCACTTTGCACGGACAGCAGCCTGCGATGTATAATCAGGGAGGAGGAGCTGGGGGCGGGCATTTGCGGCTGGGCACTTCGGCCCCACCACTCCTGTCAAGTTCTAAAATTCAATTACGGTACTCTGTACCATAATCCATAATATAAATAATGCCCCCTCTGTTTTAATTTATCATAAACTCACATGAGGCGCACCGGCAGTGAATACTTCACGCAGGCCGGGCGGGCGAGCGCAGCGTGACTGACGTCACATGCCTGCGCCGCCTGCTTCATTCATAAAGCAGGCCGGGCAGGCACGTGACATGAGACAGTCACGCTGCGCTCGCCCGCCCGGCCTGCGTGAAGTATTCACTGCCGGTGCGCCTCATGTGAGTTTATGGCACTGTTATGGGGGATCTGCACTGTATGTCACAGATAAAAAAATTATGCGCACACGTTACACTGCAGATGTGGCGCAGATAATTTAATTGTCCGCAGTGGACACCGTCTACAGAAAAAGTACACTGGATGTCACAGATATTTTTTGAGATGTGCACACTTTGCACAGAAGTGCGGATCATTTAACTGTCCACAGCAGCCTATTAGACGCTATTTAGCGCAGGATGCGCTAAAAAAATATATTGCTGCTGCCACACACAATAGCCCTTGAAAGGAATTTTGGGTCCCTGAAAAGTTTTTCTAATAAAAATAGTGCAATATCACTCCCTACACTGTCTGTCACTTCCTATGCACAGCTCTCCCTGTTTAAGACTGAGCCCAAAACGCCCCATCGGGTGCTATATAGCACCCGATGACGCGTTCTGGCCAGCCAATCACTGTAATGCCAGTAACCAACATGGCTACGGCATTACAGTGAGGGCAGTACTTACCTGCATGTTTATTGGCTGTGTAGCAGCCAAGAAACGTGCGGGAAGGAGATTCGAGCATTGCGCTCGAGCACATGCAGTATTCGGCCGAATACCGCCATGTGCCGAGCATAGGGATGGTGTTTGGCCGAGCATGCTCGCTCAACACTATCGATGATGCCTTAATGGAATACACATGTAGAGACCTCTCCCGTCTAAAATACAAAGTACAGAAACCTTATGGCCTCTAAACATTCTATCCTATCCAAAAAATTATTACTATCTTTAAAGTGTAACTATTTTTGTTTTCATTAGAAATTAGAAGTTCTCTAAAATTCAATTTGCCTGCTTCACCAAATTTTACAAAAAAGCACACTTCCTTACGAATTACTTCGTGACGAGTGCATTTCATTGTAAACAGGGAAAACAATAACAGGGAGCACGCGATTGCACCCCCCCCCCCCAGTCATTGAACCCCTCAGATGCCACGTTCATTGCTGATCACGGCATCTGAGATCCATATAAAAGCATTTTAGTGGTTTTTAATAAAAAGAAAATTAAATTGTACTTATCTCATCCATTTATTCGCAAAGAGGCCGCCTGGGCCATCTTGTTTGAAGATCCAGCGCAAAATCTCGCACGGCGAGTGATGACACAGCTGCCTCTTTGCACTCAAATGGATAAGTCTTATTTATTCATTTTCATTTTTACAGCCATTTCAGGGAAATTGATTTATTACCATGAAACACAAGAAAATTCGGCCATGTGGCAAATCAAATTTTTCCTGAAATTCAGATCGAAGTCCACTTCATGAAATTTGATTCGCTCAACACTAGTTTTCATTAAAATAAAAAAATCTAATTAAAATAATTTAGCATAGGTTACTGCTCCTGCAGCATTATGCAAAAAGTAATCTTTAGTTTCTTCACATACCACTGTTTTACTTGAGCTTTTCCCTTAGTTACAGCTGTGCTGAACCCTATATTATGAGAATCTTCTCAAGATGGCTCCTCTTGCCAGTTCTCTGAGGCCCAAACTGCCTTCCCTCACTTCTCATACACAGTTGCTTTAGCCAACAGCTACTTGCCAGCCAATCAGATTGCATTATTGAGAGACACGCTTCCACACTCTGTAGACTGATGCAGACATGCAGTGTGAAGGACCACCCCTCTGTCTTCTGTTTACACAGAGCTGAAGACAGGGAAGACATAGCAACGTTCTGTTAAAAGAGCAATGGAAAGTAATAAGGGACATTAACCCCTTCAGGAAACTTCAGGCCATTTTTCACCTTCTTGACAGAGCCTATTTTTGCTAATATGATATGTATAAAAAATGTAACAAAAATGTGGAAAAATTCACTATTTTCTTTATTTTTTTTATTTTTTATTTAAATATTTTTATTTTATTCATACAAATTAAATATTACAAAAATATCGATACCACAATGTCATTACAAAGTGTATACCAGAGATAAATCATCAATACCCATATACAGAATATAAAAAGGAATGCAATACATTTATCATATATCAGAGTATTGTAGCATTTCATTCAGATAAACCTTAATCCCCCCCCCCTTCCATGTTGGCTGTCGTCGCAGAGACCACCTCAATTGAAAATAAACCACATTAACTTATCTCTAACCCGTCACCCGTGCCTCTCTCCCTTTCCTTTCCATTTCCTCATAAATTTTAATTTGGCGCAAATATTGTATCCATTCATTTTTTGACGGTGGGGAGACAGAGCCCCATTTTTTAACTATATTAACTCTTGCAATCATCAAACCGCGCATCCATATACTTCTAACCCGAGGCGGTATTGTTTCTTCCGGGTCAAAATGTCCCAGCAACACCATCGGAACATCAGGCCCTTTTGTATAGCCTCAAAAACCTGTTCCCAAAACCTTTTCAGTTTATTACATTCCCAGAGGACGTGTATAAAATCCGCTTCTAGATAACCACATTTCGGACAACAGCACTCACGTTCCCTATTTCTAAGAAATTTCGCTTGGGTCCTAGGCGTATAATAAAGTCGGTGTATAATCTTAAATTAAATTAATCTATGTGCATTAGAAATTGTTGCCTTTCTAATGTTCCTATAAATACCGGCCCAATGTAACGAGGAGCAACGCATCTCCTGTACCCACTTACATGGACTTTTAAATTTAGTGACAGCTGCCAATGTCCTACAGAGATTAAAGTAAATCTTCGAGATTTTAGTACCTACTTCTCCCTTCGCGAAACAATAGTCAAAAAATAAGTGGTGAGAGAAGAACAAATAACCTTTATCCATTGTGGTCTCATATGCGTGTTTCAAACCTAAATACATAATCAAATCTAATGAAGAAATATCAGTGCTGTTAAATTCCAATACGGATTTAAAGTGACCTTGAGAAAAGAGATGAGACACCCTTACGACACCTTTACGGAGCCAGTAGGTATAGTCTGTGATTTTGAGGAATTCCACCAGGTTCCCGTTCTGCCACAGAGGGGTAAACCAAAAAGCGTGGGAAACTTTAAGAATACTCTTAAGTTTATTCCAAATTCTCTGTAGGGTCCAGGGAATCAATAGTGCCTTCCTCAATCCCAAGCGAACAGATTCCAAAGAGATAAAAATATTCTCTATAGAGGTATCCATAACCCGTAAGAGATATTGTGCAAGTAAACTACCCTTAAATTTAAAACATCGTTGAAGTTGAGCACACAAAAAATAACCTTGAAAAAAAGGAAGTGACAAACCACCCTCCAATTCAGACATCCATAAATACCTTTGTTTTATGCGAACCCGCTTCCTTCCCCAAATTAAATCATTAACTAACGCTTCCAATCTATAAAAAAACATATCAGGTATCCAAATCAGGGCGGCACAAATCGGGTACATCCCAATAGGCAGGATACTCATTTTTACTAAAGCTATACGATCAGTCTGGGCTAATTTCTGCCAAGCAAAGATTTTAGATTTGACTTTATTTAACACAGGGGCCAAATTAAGCTCATAAAGCCTATTTATTGGAACCCCAATCTTAACGCCCAAATAATCCAGAGTTTCATTAAGAGAGAGAACTCAAACTTCACTGCCATTATCTACAGCCTTGCGGTTAAGCGGGAGGAGCGAAGACTTAGCCCAATTGATCAAATAACCTGAATGCTTGCCGAACTCCTCTATAATTTCTATCACATAAGGTAGGATTTTCCAACCCTGTTCCAGGAACAAAATAACATCATCTGCATACAGGCTTATTTTATCGCTTACTCCCGCATCTCCAAAGCTGTCTATACGGTCATCTAATCGGATTTTGCAAGCCAATGGTTCAATAAATAGGGCAAACAGAAGAGGAGACATGGGACATCCCTGTCTCACCCCAAGACACATCCTGACCAGAGAAGAACTAACACCATTGACACTGATACATGCTGTTGGGTGTTGATAAAGCATTTTTGTCATCAGTGTAAATGGTTCCCCTAGACCAAAGTGAGACATAGTGCGCCATAAAAAGGGCCACTCTATCCTGTTGAAAGCCTTTGCGGCATCCAAAGACAGGATGGAGCGGTTCCCACTCTCTCCATCTAGGAAATTCAAATAAACCCTATAAAGACTCGTGTGTATCTGCCTCCCTGGTATAAATCCTGTCCGATCAGGATGTATCAGAGAGGAAATGACCCGCTTAAGACGATTCGCAAGAATTTATGCAAATATTTTATAATCTGTGTTAAGTAGCGAAATTGGTCTATATGACCCCAGATCACTTTCATCCTTATCCTTTTTCTGTACCAAGATGATCTCTGCCTCTCTGAATGAAGGGGGCAAAGAGCCAAACACACAGGATTCATTCAAAACCTGCAACATAATGAGGAGTAACGATTTAGCACGATACCTATACAATTCAAAAGGCAATGAGTTATATTTCAACATCGGGAGTATCGATCGCAAGTCTTCCAATAGAATCGGACGATTCAAAATTTCTCTATGTTGTACCTCCAATTGGGGCAACCCCAATTGTTTCAAATACTGATCTATATCTCCCTGTGTAGAATTAGAGTGTGATTTGTAAAGCTCAGAGAAATACTTCTCAAACTCCTCTCTAATCGACTCTGGTGCCCTAACCCTTTTACCATTTGAATTCCTAATCTCCCGTATGATTATACGGTCTTTCTGGTTGGCAATCAAACGTGCTAAAAACTTCCCCATTTTGCCCGACTTACAGTATCGATTCTGCCCTTAAAAAATTAGCTTATGCTGGGCTTTATTATACATGAATGTCTTAAGCTGTGAATTGGCCTCCTTTAGCTTCTCTGCATCCTGTTCACTATAATGAGATGCCACTAAATCCTGGAGGACATTAATGTTCTGCATCAATTGATTCTCCTCTCGGCGAAGATTAGATCTATATCTGTTTATTTTAGTAAAATATAAGCCCCTAATATGTGCCTTTAGTGCATCCCAGACATAGTGAATATGAGTGGAACCTACATTTAGATGCCAAAATTCCTGGATGTCCGCATCAATAAGGGATTGCTCTGATATTACATCAAACCAATGTGAATTCAATTTAAATACCCTACCAGGGCTTAAGGATTCCGCCTCCCTAAACGAGAGCAGGACCAGAGAGTGATCCGAAACTCCGTGAGGTTCATATTTCATTTTTGCAATCTGATGGAGCAAATCCTGGCTTACAAAGGCCAGGTCAATACGAGACATTGAACCATAAGATTGACTAAAACAAGAGAACATTTTTTTATTGCCATAGAGATGACGCCAGACATAAACTAGCGCCAGCTCCTGGCAAACATTAGTTAAAGGGAAACAAGCCCGAATTCGATCCGAGGAGGCGGAAAATCGATCCAACTCTGGGTCAGGTACAGAATTAAAATCTCCAGCCACTAGGAACGGGCATTGATTTTTTGTTCATAAGTATCCGGACAAGATGGAAAACACAGCCGAGCTATATGGTGGTGGTATATAAATAAAAGCAAATATAATCTCCCGCTCATACCAGAAACCGTGCAAAAAGACAAACCTGCCCTCCTTGTCTATCATACTGTCAACAGGTTGAAAATCGATTCCACGGTGTATGTATACACTAACCCCTCATGCATAAGAAGAAAAGTGCGCATGATATTCAAAAGCGGCCCATTTTCTTTTTTAAGTATACAACTCATCCTCTGACGCATGGGTCTCTAGTAGCACCACAATTGCCGGCAGGTGACGCACTACCAGATCAAAGACCGCAGTCCTCTTGACTCTGTCTACCAACCCTCTCACATTCCAGAACAAAATATTATGCATCTAGGCCCATTTGAAACAAATAAATCCCTTAACATAAAGAAAGTCACGTGTATTAGCAGATCCTGCAACGACAGCCAACCCCTCCCTAATCCCCTCCCCCAAAAACCCATTGCATGGCTAATGAAGTATAGACCCTTACCCATTAACCTCTTACAAACCTCCAACCCCCCCCCCCCCTCTACCAGTCTCGCCCCAAATCTCCCCCCTCCCCATAATATACTCCTTAATCATCTAATCATTTTTAATTATAGACCTGACATATCGAGCCATTAAGCAACTTCCAAAGGAGCCGAAAAGAACCGAACTGAATCATTATGCACCACTCTCAATTTAGCAGGGAATAACAGCGAATATTTTATATTAGCCAGAGCTAGTCTTTTTTTAACTTCCAAAAAAGATCGTCTTTTAACTTGGGTCTCCCAAGAGAAATCAGGGTATATCGATATTAAATTACCATCATAAAACATTTCCGAGATCTCTCTTTTACGTCTAAGCACCCAGTCCCAATCCTTTGAGCACACCAGTTTCGCCAAAAAAGACCTAGGAGGAGCTCCTGGAGGTGGTTTCTTAGAGGGGATTTTATGGGCCCTTTCAACACAAAAAGTTGATGCATCGTGATCTGGACCAAGATTTTTAACCAGCCATTTGTTAATAAAGTTCGCAGGTTTATCCTGTTCTACCCCCTCAGGGAAACCCACCAATCTCAGATTATATCTACGTGATCTGTCCTCCTGGTCTATTACCTTTTTCCTAAGCCAAAGATGGTCTTGGTCAACTTCTTCTAGCCTCTTTTTTAATGAACTATTCTCTGAGGAAACAGTTGTCACCACTCCTCACCTTCGTCTTCAGCTTTAAAATTTATCTTTCTTTGAATCTCTTATTATCTTAACATCCCCTTGCAAAGCTGAGAGGGAAGAGGAGAGATCTGCCACAGTACCATCGGTGGAATTTACATCAGCCAGTATATCTACCAATTTTTTATTAATATTATCCAGTCCTTTATTCTGATATGCCTTCATTTGAGAAACTACTTGTTCTAGTTGTGCCGTATTTCCCTCTCCTGTCTCAGCCTGTGCGGCAGGCCTTTGTAACCCACTTCTAGTTTTCGGTGGTGGCGACTTCAAAAATCTATCTAATCGGGCCTGGGGGCTGCCTACTGCTCCTCCTTTCCTCTCCTTTCGGCGAGGACATCCCTCCTGATTTACGGTATTTTGGAAGCATTTTGTATCACCCAAAATACTAACTCAAACCCTGCAGGCAGACCCTAAAAGGAATGTAAAATAAGTGTAATTTAACTGAGTACAGAAATATTAAATACCTAGCTGGTAGACTAGATGCGGATGAACTAAGCTGAGTACAGATCAGCTGAGTGAAAACGATCTAACTACCAGCGGGCTGGGTGCAAGTAGGCTAAAAAGCTATTACATTGCGTACAAATAAACTGAGCTGAGTACCAAAAAGCTGAATACACATAATCTGAGTACCAATAAGTTAAAGTAAATACCAATAAACTGAGTGCAAATGAGCTGAGTACACATTAGCTGAATATATATAAACTTAGTGCCGAATACAGCTGAGCTAGGCTAGATACAAATAGCTGAATACAAATGAGCTGAATACCAGTAAGCTGGATAGAAATAAACTGAGTGCGCATACTATAGCTCCAAACCAGCTAAATACAGATGGATATGAGGTAACTAAGTCCACAGTGAGTCCAAATTAAGTCCAGAATAAGCTAAAATATTATATCAAATTTTGCACTTCAGATTGATTTGGAGTAAGTTATGCCAGACACCCCATTTTTATAAATAAAGACGATATTCCACGTGGACTCAGTCATATATCCTGGGAGTGAGTGAGTCCCACTAGGAAAGGTTACTCAGGGTTCCGGCACCTGCAATACCTGTTGATAAGGATATACCCTCCAGAGCAGGCATCCTCAAACTGCGGCCCTCCAGCTGTTGTAAAACTACAACCCCCACAATGCGCTGCTGTAGGCTGATACCTGTAGGCTGTTCAGGTATGCTGGGAGTTGTAGTTTTGCAACAGCTGGAGGGCCGCAGTTTGAGGATGCCTGCTCCAGAGCATTATATCTAGTACGGTGCAGTGCAAATACAGTGAGCTATTGGCTCACAAATCACTCCAAGGGCCCCTCCACTCAAATCACCGTACCAAGGAGCAAAAGGGAAGAAAAGAAGCGCACTGTCGCATCAGTCTATTTAAGCTCCACGGAAGAACATTCAGCTCAGTGGATATAGGGAAGAAAAAGATACCTGGAGGGGAATACCTGGGGGAAAGACTGACAAGTCGCCGGCTCCCCTACTGCAGAACCAGACGTCGGCAGGGTCATCACCGGCGTACCAGAGCCTTCATGTACAAGGCGGCTAAAGACAGGGCAGGAAGTAGATATTGTCTTCACCCTGGGGAGCAGATATACAGCTCCACCCAGGGCTTACCACTGTATTGGGTGCACAGACCCCCTTCAGCTGCTCAGCTGCAGTTCTTCACAGCGGTGTAGCACAGCACACGGATCAAAGCAGCACCACAGGACTTGACCAGACACCGGACCTCACCGAAATTCACTGGAGATCACTGGCGGTCCTCTGAAGTTCCTCAGCTGCACTGCTCACAGACAGCAGCGTGATACCACGCAGCACGCCTAACCACAAAGAGAGCCCCTCAGAAGTTCACCGGAGTTCACCAGGCGCAGGACACCGGGCCTCATCAAAGTAAGTCGGGAGCCCCCAATTGCGCAGCCCACAGTCGGCAGCCTAGGAGCTCGCAGCACACAGCACGCCGAGAAGCATAGCTCGACACATAGTGCAAAACAGGGCTAAGAAGAGGATTCGAGGGCTCGAGGCCGGGGAGGAAGGAGTAAGGGGGGACCGGCTAGGAGGAGAAGCGCAGCACGCACCCCTACGTCCTGCCGCCCATTGGAAGTGTCATATGTCTACTTCCTCGTAAAAATAAATTTGAATTTCTCTGCTTTTAAGACAGATAGTGACACATCATATAGTAGTTATTAACATTCACCATCTGTCTACTTTATGTTTGCATCATTTTGTGAGTCATTTGATTTTTTTTAGAGCCTTAGAAGGCTTAGATTTTTAGAAGGAAATTTTCACAATTTTAAGGAAATTTTCAAAATCTACTTTTTTAAGGACCAATTGAGTTTTGAAGTCACTTTGTGGGGCTTATGTAGAAACGACCCATAAATGAAACCATTTTAGAAACTACACCCATCAAGTTATTCAAAGCTGATTTTACAAAGGTGGTTAACACTTTATATGTTTCACAAGATTTAAAGGAAAAAGAAGATGAAATTTCAAAATGTCATATTTTTTTGCAGATTTTACATTTTTATCTTTTTTTTCCTGTACAGCAGAAAGGGTTAACAGCCAAACAAGTCACAGAGTGGGAAGGTGAAGGGGCAACAGCAGTGACAGTAACAGCACAAGATGGTGGCAGTAGGAGAAGATGGCAGCAGAGGCAGCAGGTGTGTGGCATCAGGAGGGTAGCAGCATCAGAATAGTGGCTGAAGCACGTGGCCAGAAGTAATGGGCCATTTTTCACAATGTTCTAGTGTGGCAGCACACTGCAATCAGAACATTACAGAATCTAGTCTGAAGCATCAGACACCGGTGTAAAAATCCTGGCTGATCCACACCTGATTCATCTTTATATTAATTCCTCAATATTTTCTGTTGAAAGGTGGGGAAACTATGCCCCGCGCTCTAATGCCACACTACTGGCCAGGCAGGAAAACTTGTCCAGGGCAGACTCAGCCACTTGTGGCCAAAAATTAAGTTTGGCTACCCAGTATTCCATGGGATCTTTGATCTGGGGTTACAGGGTGCCCTCCAAGTATGCCACCACCTGCTGGTTCATGTTCTGCTCCATGTCCTGCTCCATGTCCTGCTGCCGCTGACTGCTTTCTTCAGTAGGTGGGTAAAGAAACATGCTCATCAGAGACTGGAGACTTAAGTCACGTCTCCTGTCCCCTGGCTAGACAGATTTATCAGTTGCAGTTGGGTTTAATATTTCAGCAACAGGGTTACAACCAGATTAAAGACGTGCGCCATGGAGGGTCAGCCAGCATTCGATTTCTTGGTCGCTGACATGGAGCTGTTCCTCCCCCATGTGATTCCATTCGCCCAGACTGGCCAGGTGCAGAACAGCATGACACCGCCATGTTCTGCATTGCATAGGTGGTATGCTGGAAGACTACTCGGAACTGTGCTACAGTGGAGGCTGAGGATAAGGTGGAGGATGAAGAGGAAGGTGGTGTGGAAAACACAGCATGAGAACGCTGAGGTGGTATTGCCATCACCTGGCAAAGTTACTGGAGTGCCTGGGCAGGATCCACATTTACCTAGTGGGCCGTAAAGGACATATATTATGTTCTTGACCATAGTTACAGCTCGTGGTGGTCTAAATGCTGAGCTATATGTGAGTATCTTAGAAGACGAGTTACTTCGTACACTCAAGTACTATGGGTATTGAAAGGACAACATAGTGTTCCAGCAGGACAACAACCCGAAACATATGTTGAGATTGGCGAAGGAATGGTTTAATGTGAATCACCTTATTAAGCCTCAAATGTGCATGGTTGCTTTATTGTTTTTTGACTATATGTGCTTGCAGTGCTCCTGATAATACATTGGTAGATGTGTAAATGTGTCGGGCCTGAATATCTAGAGTACAGAATATAGAGAATAGGGCAACTGTATGCCTTCAATCTAGCAACAGTTAGGTGTAGCTAGTTTCCCCGAGAGAGGGAGGGAGCCTTTCTTCAGCTGGGTGGTGTGAGACAGCAAGAGTGATTAGGAAGCTGCTGCAGCACTTCACCACTACAAGCAGTGAGGTGGGACTGCTGCCGCTGGTCTCCTCCTCGGGGTCTAGCTGTTAGTATATCAGCATTGACACGCAATCCTCTTTTAAGCTTATACAGGAACTTCTTTATCTAATTGTGGATGGGTTCAAATGCACTATTCCTCAATGGTGGGATTAGGTAAAAGAAAAGAGAGACAGGAGGCAGCGCCTCGTGTGTAGAGCCGTTTAACAGGTTAAAATAAAAATACACTGGTTGTGCTTACTATTTCAGGTTGTGATGAGTCACAACCCCTGTAAATCGCTTTCTGCTGGTAAAAGCCCGTCCAGCTTACAGGGGTGTCTGCTGCTGCTGCCAAAGGTCCACTCTTTAAGGGCTCGTTCACATCACCGTTTGTCTTTTCCGTTCTCCGGCTCCGTTCAGGAGCAGGAGAACGGAAAGGACGGATGGTGTACATAACTGACACCTAACTGACACCAACGGAGCCTAAAGACCCCATAGATTTTAATAGGGTCCGTTTGGTGTCCGCTCAGAACATGATTTTTGAGCGGACACGAAAGTACTACATGCAGTACTTTCGTGTCCGCTCAAAAATCATGTTCTGAGCGGACACCAAACGGACCCTATTAAAGTCTATGGGGTCTTTAGGCTCCGTTGGTGTCAGTTAGGTGTCAGTTATGTACACCATCCGTCCTTTCCGTTCTCCTGCTCCTGAACGGAGCCGGAGAACGGAAAAGACAAACGGTGATGTGAACGAAGCCTAACTCATGTACTACCGCTGCCTGCTCACTAATCTCCCAAACTTGTGCTGTTGTTAATGGCCAATAAATAGTGATTGGCCGCCTCAGTGGGTGGTTTGAACAAAAAATGACAGACATCAATCCTCCTACTAATGTTTCCTGATAATTAACTTGGGTGTTAATAACCTGCTTTTAGCGTATTTATCACCAATAGTTTTTTTGTTTTATTTTAGCGCCATTACACTCTGTGACCCAAACTTTGCAATATTCAAATGGACAGAGTCTAGTGCAACTGTGATGCAGAAAAATACATCATCCAGTAAACTATCAGCACCAGGATTAATATTGTCGAAGGTTTTTTGTGATTGTGAAGTTTTTTTTTGTATAAACTGGGCTGACAGCTGGCTAATACACATTAACAAAAAATTGAGTACAGTAGCTTTAAATATTGATTTAAAGAGCCTAACTGGATGGAAATGGCTGCATTCCACTGACACACACTACATTATGCTGACCCTGTCCTGTTCCTAGCTTAAACTTCTCTAATTAAAATTCTAATTAAATCTAATTAGCTAGTATATTTCCTAAAACTGTCCCTGTCCCAAATGAACCTAAAACTTGCTGTCTTGTGTAGAGATGTTTTTCATTGGCAGGGACTAGAAAAACAGTCAGGATTGAAGAAGAGTTGGATTGCAGTTAGTACAGGGCAGGTTTTGAAGAAAGCCTGTTGTTACTATCTGTAGATCTGGATCCACTGTGCCAGCCACCCAGGAGTAGTAGGCTACTGACCCACGTGGATCAGGGACAGCAGAGCGGAGTACCAGAGGAATCAAGCTAACTCGTAGTCAGGAATAGTATACTCCCAATTCTTAATTTTACATATGAAAATAAATAATAAAAAGGTTTACATAATTGGTATTGGCAAATCATAAAACGTTCATGTGTATCATGTGCAGTGAATACAGTAACAGCAAAAAAAAAATTAAATTCCCAATTTGCTGTTCTTTGGTCACCTTACACCAACCAAAAAAAGTTGAATACTACAGCTCATACCACAAAAACACAAGTCCTCAAACAGTTCTGTAGGCTAAGATATCAAAAAAAGTTATAGCTGTCAGAAAATAGAGATACAAAGAATTTTGTAAAAGGTTTACATTTTTTAAAGGGTTTCTCTGACTTCAGTAAATGGCATTTGTCATGTAGACAGAGTTAATACTGCAAGCACGGCCACTGCTACTGGACTGCTAAATGATATTTGCTGAAGTGAGACAACCCCATTAAGTAGTACAACATAGTAAAAACTATTCAAATTTGGTGTTGCCATAATTGTACTAATTATTGACTTGACGTCGTGTGATTTTTAGCGCACCATGAATTTGTAAAAACAAAACCTAAAGAACCTTTGGCAGAATTGCATTTTTTTGCAGTTTCACCCCACAAAAAATATTTTCCCATTTTCAATAGAAGATATGATAAATTAAATGTTGTCATTAAAAAAGACAACTGCAAAAATTAAGCGAACGTAAAATTTTAAAAGTTACGTAACTTCGAAAGTGAGAAGGAAAAAACAAGAATACAAAAAGGAAAATTGGCCTGATCATTAGGGAGTTAACCATATGCTGCAATACTGGAGATGTGCTTGGCTATTTCTGGCAGGTCCCATAGAGATAAATGGAGCGGCGAGAGTGCATGCCCATCCTCGAGTCCTCCAGCTTAGTTAATTTTGGGGGCCCTGCATTGTACGTGGGCCCATTCTTGTGATAGGTGGGGACCACCACCGATTTAATCCTTGGATATGTTCCTGCTATTATGAAAACAGAATATCTACCATTGGTCTATGAGTGTGACTCATCAACTGACTGTGTCATCATCAAGGGTCCTTTAGAAGTAAGATGTAGCTTGTACAGATGAGTTAATGATAAAGGGACCTGTGACTCGTATTCTTTCTTGCATTGTACAGTATAGTATGATGTATAAAGTTCATGTAATATAATGTTATGTAGACATCAGAAGGCATTGTTAGGGAGCAGGTTCTACAAAGAAGTTCTACACCTGCCACATTTCCTACAATCTAAACATTTTTCTCCTGTGTGAATTCTCTGGTGTCTAAGAACCAAATTCAAGCGAAAACATTTCCACACTGGCCTCTCTCCTGGATCAAATCTTAGATTGCCCCCACGTGTTCATTTCTGATGAAAACACTTCCCACATTCAGGACATAAAATGGTTTCTCTCCTGTGTGAGTTCTCTGATGTCTATTAAGATATAATTTTTGACTAAAACATTTTCCACATTTTGAACATGAATATGGCTTCTCTCCTGTGTGAGTTCTATGATGTCTATCAAGATCTGATTTTTGAATAAAACATTTCCCACATTCTGAGCATGAAAATGGCTTCACTCCTGTGTGAACTCTCTGATGTCTATGAAGATATAATTTTTGACTAAAACATTTCCCACATTCAGAGCAGAAAAATGGTTTCACTCCTGTGTGAATTCTTAGATGTTCCACCAGAGATGATTTCCGACTAAAACACTTCTCACATTCAGAACATGAAAATGGTTTCTCTTCTGTGAGAGTTTGACTAAAACATGCCCCACATTGTGAAATCTGATGATCTGTGTTATTGACAAAACATGCTCCACATTCTGAGCATAGAAATGTCTTCTCTGTTTTGTGAGTTCTCTGATGATGAAGCAGAGCGGATTTATGAGTAAAACATGTTCCACATTCGGAACATGAAAATGGCTTTTCTCCTGTGTGGACTCTTAGATGTTCCACAAGACGTGATTTCTGACTAAAACGCTTCCCACATTCTGAACATGGAAAAGGCTTCTCCCCTGTGTGAGTTCTCTCATGTCTATCAAAATCTGATTTTTGAATAAAACATTTCCCACATTCTAAGCACGAAAACGGTTTCTTTCCTGCGTGAGTTCTCTGATGTCTATCAAAATCCGATTTGCGACTAAAACATTTTCCACATTGTGGACATAAATGTGGCTTCTCCCCTGTGTGAATTCTCTGATGTTCTACTAGAATGAATTTCCTGGTAAAAGATTTTCCACATTCTAAGCATGAAAATGCCCTTTGATCTCTGTGATTTGTCTCATGCAAAGAAAGGTTAGATTTCTTTTCAAAATGTTTCCCACGTGAACATATTTTCTCCCAGTTATGTCCAGTTATTTGTTTGCCAATCAGTGATTGATCAGGTGAAGGTTTAGTGTGACCAGCGGTATCGGTGGATAGATCTCCCCCATGAAGGACTAAAGGTTCATTAGGAGTTATTGAATTAGCTTGTGTGGTATTGTTATCTTCTGCTTCATGACAGGAAGATAAATGGAGATGTCTGTGGGAGTCGCTCATCCCGTCTTCATCTGAAAATGAAACAAATGTTCTTATTTTCCCAAATAAAGTAATTTATCTTTTTATTAACCATTCAAGCTTTACTGAGACAAAAGTATATAGAAGATAGAAGAAAACAGATAAGGGATTTTTCACAGGCTCGGTCACAAATTCCGTAAAAAAAAAAAAACTGGACTTTTTTGTCCAGTAATATTATAATATTTTGAATGGAAACTAAACAGACTCCATTGTAGTCAATGGCTTCTGTTCTGCTACGTTCGTCTACGTCTTTCGTTATGTGTCAAATCCAGTTATTTTCGTTGTTCTACTCCTCTAATGGAGAAAAAGAACAAAAAGAACTATCACAGCTGTGAACTCACACTAATGCCAGTTACAGTGAATAAAATCACATGCACTTATAAAAAAATAAAAAATTAAAACACCATAGTGGGTAAAAAATGTTTCAATACCAGTTATGCACAAAAATAGTAATAATTTTACACCACGCTTGCCACTTTTCTAAAAGTGGGTGGCGTCTACCCACCCAACAGATTTTCTGGTGCACTGACATTCCTAACTTTTCCAAAATTATTAAGAAACATTCGCCTCTTAAGAATTTTGTGGATTTTATGGTAGCCGACTTTGCACTCAGACCAGCTTATGAAGTGCCTACTAATTTTTCTACATAAAATTCATGAGTTCTTTCTCTGCAGAGGTCCCAGAATATAATCGCTTGTAGAGTTAGGCCCCTTTCACACGGGCGAGTTTTCCGCGCGGGTGCAATGCGTGAGGAGGACGCATTGCACCCGCACTGAATCCGGACCCATTCATTTCTATGGGGCTGTGCACATGAGCGGTGATTTTCACGCATCACTTCTGCGTTGCGTGAAAATCGCAGCATGCTCTATATAGTGCGTTTTTGGCGCAGTGCAGGCCCCATAGAAGTGAATGGGGCTGCGGGAAAATCGCAAGCATCCGCAAGCAAGTGCGGATGCAGTGCGATTTTCCCGCATGGTTGCTAAGCGACGGGACCCGATCTTCATTATTTTCCCTTATAACATGGCTATAAGGGAAAATAATACCATTTTTAATAAAGAATGCTTTGTAGAATGAGGATTAAGGGGTTAAACATAAAAAAACTTAACTTACCTTAGCCACTTGATCGCGTAGTTGGCGATCTCTCTTCTGTCTTCAAGCTTTAGCTGCAGTCTAAAGGACCTGTGATGAAGTCACATCACATGGTCCAATCACACCCATGTGATTGGACCATGTGATGGGACGTCATCACAGGTCCTTTAGACTGCAGCTAATGCTTGAAAAGAGAAGAGAGATCGCCAACTACGCGATCAAGTGGCTAAGGTAAGTTAAGTTTTTTATGTTTAACCCCTTAATCCTCATTCTACAAAGCATTCTTTATTAAAAATGGTATTATTTTCCCTTATAGCCATGTTATAAGGGAAAGTAATAAAATCTCCAGAATACTCAACCCGAAACCAGACTTCAGTGATGAAGTCCGGCTTCGGGTCTGGGTACCAAACATGGCGATTTTTCACACGCGCGTGCAAAACGCATTACAAAAGTTTGCACACGCGCGGAAAAATAGTGCATATTCCCGCAACGCACCCGCATCCAATCCGGATGGTGTGAACCCAGCCTTACTAATTCTATCCAGATCATACAACAATGTTAAAAAAAAACTGAAGAAAGTCCATAAAAAGGTAGAATGTTGCTTATAAGTTTGTAAACCCATAAGAATTTTTCTATAATTCTGCATACATTTGGCCTAAAACTACATCAGATTTTCAAGTCTTAAACGTAGATAAAGATTACCCGCTAAGACAAATTAGCCATAAAGTTTAGACGGTCGTTTATGTTTGGAGGAACATGATCCAATATCATGTGAGAGGTCTGTCTGTGAGAGGCAAAGGTATGTGAACCTATGGGATTAGCAGAAAATTTGAAGGCGAAATTGGAGTCCGATGTTTTCAATCAATGAGTAACAATCAGGTGAGAGTGGGCAATCTGTTTTTTTGGGGGGAGTGGGGGGGGGAGGTGAATTTAAACACTTTTTTATTGAGATCAGGAGATATCATACATAGATAATACAGGTCGATCAAGGTATACGCCCCTTTCAACTAGGGAGACATGTAGCTGAGATACCATGCTATACGTTGCCTTTAAATCCTCATGGGCATTTTATACCAAAGTACCCGTTTATAGAGTGATCTCTTGTATATGGATATCTCCTTTATCTTCATTTTCTTTTTACCCCCACCAACACCCAACTCATCATGCTCCAAAGTTAAAGGGGTTTTG
Source organism: Bufotes viridis (assembly GCA_033119425.1). NCBI lineage: Eukaryota > Metazoa > Chordata > Amphibia > Anura > Bufonidae > Bufotes > Bufotes viridis. The sequence goes on from CM065592.1 coordinate 446,352,092, forward strand.
CCAATTTAGACAATGGGGACATATCGCTAGGAGAATGAGAACGGAGCGGGCAAATGAACAGAGGACGCACTGCGCATGCGCAGCCGCCCTCCATATGCGCAGCCGCCCTCCATTCATTTCTACGGGGCCGCAAAAATTGCCGAGCGCTAGCTCAGCTATTTCCGTCTGCCCCATAGAAATGAATGGGAGCTGGGGCCGCTCTATGGGAGCAGCGGGGAGCAACGCTTGGTGGTGGACTGACCCCGGGAAATCCGGGGTCCTTCAGACACAGCACTCCCAGCTCTGTTCTCGTTGTTGGTGCAGGTCCCAAAGGTGGGACCCGCACCTATCAGACAATTGGGGCATATCCTAGCGATATGCCTCCATTGTATGTGATGGGAAAACCCCTTTAACAAGGTTCCTTTTCCTTTGTCAGGCTTGATGGCTGGTCCCCAGGGAGGACCCCTTACACTGCTAGAACCAATCTACCCTACTTTCCCTTTAACTGAGCCTACAAATACCATGCAGTGTGTTTGAAGTGTTCCATCAGTTCCCCTACCTCCGTATCAGTCAATGAGTGGTCCATGAACTTCCTCCACTTGGAGAAGAATCTTTCCTTGGCTTTTTCTTTAGGTCTTTCTGTACCTAACCTGTCTATTTAAAGGAGGTACTTCATAGTGCCCAAGACCTCTTCCTCTTCCATGGTCGGGACAGAGGATTATAACCAATGTCTCAATATGCACTTCTTAATTGATAATAAAACCAGATGAACTCCCTTCGTTGCCACTAGGTTTGATGTGTCAGCTTCTTGATCCCTAGGGATATAGTGAAAGATGCACTGTTGTGGGGTAGGTCGTACTTCTGTACCCCAGAGGTCTTTGTTATACTAGAGAACCTGAAGTCATACAGAGCGTAATTTTGGACGATCTCACAATCCATGAAGTAACACTGCTTTCTGTAGATTACACTTGGGACACCATCTAAGGTTATGGACAGGTGCATCCATATATGAGAGATCGAAGGCATAAGTGGCATTGTGCATAATATGGAAATGCATCTCCTTCCACTGGTCACTGCTAACCACCAGTCTTATCGTCTCCATACCTTTCCTCATTTTGGAGACTAACTCACTGCCACCAAGTTAGTCATTCAGGATCCCCCAACATACCTGCCTGTGCTTTACAATATGACTGGGTAAGGAGAAATGGTAGATTAAGAGATGTTTTCAGCTGGTATTCAGATGGAAATTCTCAACGCTGATAGCAGATCCTTTGATGTCTTAATTCCCAGCTCTCTCCTTATTCCGAACAGTTTGTTCTGTCTTCCTTGTGGAAAAGTGGGGAGAGACCACAAAGGCATATACAGAGAGAGCTATATAGGAAGCTTGTAGATTTAGCGTATTGCTTTCCAGGTAGCCACGGGTGTAAGTACCCTATGTTTGATAGAAGCCAGGATACTGGGGGCTACCAATGCCTGTTCTAGAGATAGGGTTGAGAAGTGAGACGTAGCCCATATCCAATCCCGTATGTGCCTGAACGAAGCGGCCAGATGATAATTACTAATGTTAGGCCTCCCATTTTAGCATACAGTGTTTTGCATAGGCCAGTGATGGGCAACGTGCGGCTCTCCAGCTGTTGCTAAACTACAACTCCCACCATGCCCTGCAGTAGGCTGATAGCTATAGACAGGCTTTGCATGCTGGGAGTTGTAGTTCTGCAACATCTGGAGAGCCGCACGTTGCCCATCACTGGCATAGGCTATACGATGTCTCTTCTTTTTCCATAGAAAAGAGGTAAAGGCTGATTGTAACCCATTAATATCTACATGGAGGATAAGTAAAGGGATTGTCTACATTGGGTATAGCAATCTAATGACGCTCACCATCTTTAATAGATGAACGCTGCATAGAAAGGAAAGTGGTAGATTTGACCATCTCTCCACTTTCTGTTCAATCCTGCAAAACAGCAGAGGAGCACCTACCTATCTTTATCCCCAGGTAAGTAAAATGATCGGGTGCTAGTTCCACCTTATATTGAGAAGGGCTCTTGGGCTTTCCCCCTTGTAGGAATAATAGGTGGCTTTTATTGATGTTAATCTTATACCCAGGGATAGCACCAAAGTACAAGAAAGCATTTAGCACTTTCTCCAAGTGTCTCACTTCCTTCTTCCCCACCCTTACACCCTCATATATGTCTGATTAAATTAACCTCTTAAGGACACAGGACGTACATGTACCTCCTGTGTCCGGTCTTTAAAGATGGCGCCCGCTCCTGCTCCATGTGGGCGCCTTAGCCGCGGGTGTCCGCATGGTTCCTGTAGCAGATACCTGCGGCTAATGTCCGCGACCGGCAGCGATGCCGATCGCGGACATTTAACCCCTCAGATGCCGTGGTCAATCCTGACCACGGCATCTGAGTGCGCACAAACCGAAAGTTTTACTTTCGGTTTGCGCTCCGGCTCCCCCGTGTGGCATTGGAGGAGCGGGAGTGCGCCTGTAGTAGCCTGGGTCTCTATGAATGAAACCCAGGCTGCTCTGTAGTATTTCCTATGGAGCCTTGCCTGTAATAGGCTTCATAGGAAATATGCGATTTTTTCATATATTCCAATGCTATTGCATTGGAATGTATGAAAATTGCAATTAAATGATTGTAAGTTATAGTTCTCTATGGGAACTATATAAAAGTGTAAACAAAAACAAAAAAACGTAAAAAAATAAATAAATAAAAAAACATAAAAGTTCAAATCACCCCTTTTGCTAAAATAAAAATTTAAAAACTAAAAAAATTAAAAAATACACATCATGGCGAAAACGCCCATAGTATAAAAATATAAAAAAATATTCCCCATACGTCAAACAGCAAAACGGAAAAAAGCGTCCAAATGGCGGATAAGCCATTTTTGGTCTCTTCATTTTCCACAAAAAATTACATAAAAGGTGATAAAAAAGTCGTACACACCCCAAAATATCAATAAAAAGATAAGATTATGACGCATAAAATGAGCCCCCATATACAGCTCTATACATGTAATTACAAAAAAGTTATATGTATTAAAAACATGGTGACAAAAAAAGTTAAACTGATTTTTTCCCACTTTAGATTTTTTCTTCATTATCAAAACGCAAGAAAACCTATACACATAGGGTATCGCCGGATTCGTACTGACCTGTAGAGTAAAAGTAACCGGTCAGTTTTATCGCACATCGAACGTCGGAATTTAAAAAGCCGCAAAACTGTGGTGGAATAGCTTTTTTTTTGCAATTTCACCCCATTTGGAATTTTTTCCCTGCTTCCCACTACATCATATGCAATATTAAATGGTGGCGTTGGAAAGTACAACTTGTCCCTCAAAAAACAAGCCCTCATATGGCTATGTGAACCGAAAAATAAAAAAGCTATGGCTATGGAAAGGCAGGGAGCGCAAAACGAAAACTCAAAAAGTAAAAAATCTCCGGTCCTTAAAGGGTTGAGTATTGGGCCAAAGGCTCCAAGGCAATATTGAAGAAGAGGGGAGAGAAGGGAACCTTCTGAAGACTGATCGGACCAGATAGGAAACCTGGCAGGCTAACCCTTGCTTGGGGTTGTGTGTAGACTGCTCTCAAGAAAGATCTAAAGGGCCCCCGAACCCCCATCACATGTATTACTCTCCCAGCCATCACCAGGTGACATTATTAAAAGCCTTCTCAACACCAATCACCAAGAGAGCTCGAAAAATGAATGTATGAATACTCTCACTGATGTAGGCCCAGTCCTCCTTCCTCTTCCGTCTGAGGCAGTCCTCTGGTCTTTCCTGGGTAGACGGGGATCTGTGAGACCTTTTTCGGGTTCTGCCAGGCGTGTATCCTCCTCTGGGGGGATGCACCCTCCGCCCCCCCTCGGGGTGGTGATCCTCTCTGGCTAACAGTTGAGGGGTATCCCAGGTCCATCAGAGAATTCTTGTCTCTTCCTGGGCTCTTTCTACTATAAATGGTCCCTGGACGCCGAGGGCCTGTGGGATCTCCACAGAGCATATTTGGGCTAATTGCGGAATCGATTCGGGTGATCCAACAATCTTCAGATTGTTCCTCCTGGAATGGTTTTCAAGGTCCTCAACCTTATCTCTCAGTTTAATTTGTGCAAATCACCTCCTGGACCTGTGTTTGAGCCCTTTCCAGCTCGTCCTCTGTTCCAGTTCCAGGATCTGGGAGAAATTCTTCGCAACCTCCGTAGCTGCTGCAATACCGATACCGTCGCTTCCAGAGTTGCTTGTATGTCCAGCACCAGAAGCTTGGCCACCTCTACTACCAATGTCTTGCAAGGTATCGTCAACCCTGGTATGTGCTTCAGATCATCATCCTCTTTTCCACTTGTGACCGGGTCTGGTAGTCACCGGAAGATCTGATGACTCTCAGAGCCCTGTTTTGCCACGTGGTTGTCTGCCGTCTCTCTGTGAGAGCGAGAGTCTAATGTAGGGGATCCGCACTGCACCAGAAACGTCCTTATATTTCGCAATACTGTGGAGGGTATATTTTGGGGATAAATCCCAGGAAAGTTGTCGAGTTTCCCCAGTATTAAGTCCAGAGTCATGGCCTGTCTTACATGCGTGTGCCGGAAGCGGAAGTCAACTTGTTTTATTTAAAGAACAGGGATCAATCAAAGTCTTATCTTGACGATACATGTTTGTGGAAGTGTATCATGACACAAAGAAATAACATTTCTGAGGACCTCAGAAGAATTTTTGATGCTTATCAGGTTGGAAAAGGTTACAAAACTGTCTATAAAGAGTTTGGACCAATCCACAATCAGACTGTGTACAAATGGAGGAAATTCACAACTATCATTACCCTCCCCAGGAGTGGTCAACCCAGAGCCGGCGCTACCGTTAGGCGAACTAGGCGTTCGCCTAGGGCGCCGGCCTGCTGGGGGCGCCCTGGTGGGCTCCTTCTGTCTGGGGCTGCAGTGCTGGGCGAGCGGCTCTTGAGCCACCCCCAGTGCCATTACAGGGGGACCAGGAGGTGGAGGTCCTTCTTAAATATGGCAGAGCAGGCACCTGCTTACCCCGATGGCAGGTGCCTGCTCTGCCAGTAAATTACCGATGCAGAGGAGGCGGGCGGCAAGGGAGGCTGTTCTAGCAGCTCCCCACTCCTCCCTCGCGCGCCCTCTGTGATGCCGGGAGCCGGAAAATGGCGTCATTCCGGCCCCGGCATACTAAACGGCGCGCTGGAGGACTGAGGAGCTGCACCACACTGGACCCCAGGGAGGTGAGTGTCTGCCTGTGTGTGTCTGTCTGTCAGTTAGTGTATGTGTATCTGTCATTGAGTCAGTGTGTGTATGTCAGTGAGTGTGTATGCCTGTCTGTCAGTGAGTATCTGAGTGATTGTATGTCTGTCAATGTGTGTCGTTCAGTGAGTGTGTGCATGTCTGTCTGTCAGTGTGTGTCGTTCAGTGAGTGTGTGCGTGTCTGTCTGTGAGTGTGTGCGTGTCTGTCTGTCAGTGTGTGCGTGTCCGTCTGTCAGTGTGTACATGTCTGTCTGTCAGTGTGTGCGTGACATGGCGGGGGGGCCGCAAAAATCCTTGCACCAGCCCTGGGTCAACCAACAAAGATCACACCAACAGCAGGGATTGTAATAGTCGGAGAGGTCACAAAGGACCCCAAGGAAACCTCTAAGCAACTAAAGGCCTTTCTCACATTAGATAATGTTAATGTTCATGAGTCCACCATAGCAAGATTGCAAGGAGAAAACTGCTGCTCTCTAAAAAGAATACTGCTGCCCGTCTGCAGTTTGCTAAAGATCACATGGATAAGCCAGAAGGCTATTGGAATGATGTTTTCTCGATGAGATCAAAATAGGAATTTCTGGTTTAGGGCTGGGAACACACCTAGGCGTTTCTGAATCGCGCGTACGACGCGCGTTTTACGCGCGTTTTTGGATGCGCGTTTTTGTAACTAAGAAACGCGCGTCATACGCGCGATTCAGTGATTCTCCCCTATGGCAACATTGTCCATAGGCACGTCAAAACGCCCCAAAGAAGCTCATGTACTTGTTTGGGCGTTGTAAAACGCCCAAATGTGAACCATGCCCATAGGGAAGCATGGCTTTTCACATGTTGTGCGTTTTACAGCGCGTTTGAACGCGCTGTAAAACGCTTAGGTGTGTACCTAGTGTAAATGAGAAGCGTTTGGAGAGATGAAAACACTGCATTCCAGCATAAAAATCAACTCAATGGGTCTGCAGACGGCAGGCACACGGTCGGTGCCTATGCATTGCAGATCACAATTTGCAGTCCGCAGCACAGGCAAGCCCAGGACACATATGTTGTTGTTTTTTTGCAAACTCCAGGCAGCTTTTATGTGTCTTTTACTGATGAAAAGCTTATTTCTAGCCTCTTTGCTATAAACCCAGATTGGTGGAATTCTGAAGTAATGGTTGACCCTGAGAATCTGGAAGTTTCTCCCATCTGCACACAGAATCTCTGGAGCTCAGCCACAGTGACCGTTGTACCAATGGCCCTCTTTCCCAATTACTTAGTTTGGTGGCAGTTCTAGGAAGAGTCCTGGTTGTTCCAAACTTCTTCCATTTAAGAATCATGGAGGCCACTGTGCTCTTGAGGACTTTCAGAGCAGCAGAATTGTTTTTGTTCCCTTTTTCCAGATCTGTGACTTCACACAATCCTGTCTCTGAGCTCTACAGTTCTTTTCTTATCATGGCTTGGTTTTGCAGTGTCAGCTGTGAGACCTTATATAGACAGGGCTGTGTCTTTACAAATCATGTCCAATAAACTGCATTTACCACCGGTGATGCCAGTGTAGAAACATTTCCAAGATGATTAAGAGAAATGGGAAGCCCCAGAGCTAAAATGTCAAGTGTCACGGCAAAGGAGCTGAATACTTATGTCCAGGAGAAATTTTAGTTCTTGCTCTTTAGTACATTTTCAAAATTCTGTTTTCTTTTGCGTTATGGGGTATTGAGTGTAGATTGATAGGATAATATAACAAAAAGTGAAAAAAGTCAACGGGTCTGAAGACTTTTTGAATGCACTGTACGTATAAGACGACATCTCATGTCTTGAATACGAAAGGAGAAAATATTACTGCGGTATCTGCGCATTTTCCACAAATTGTCTTCTTCAATTCAAGGTTTCGAAAGAACGAACTCCACCACATGTGAAAGGGTCTACAGATCCGAAATTATTTATTTACGCCTCACTGATATATTATGGGGGTCAGTTATCAAAGGCCAGCGTTTCACATGCAAGTCTTAGTTCACACCTCACTGGAGAAAGATTTGACCAATTTATTAAGAAGTGCACACCTTTTAGTAAATTTGTACTTTTTGTGTTGTTCGTGTGCCAGAAGTTAAAAAAAAAGAAAAAAAAAACCTCTTCTAACCGGAGCTGGAGTAGATTTCTGGTGTAATTTGTGCCAGTTTTCTGGTGCACATAATGTTGTATCATTCAGGCTGTAGAGGTACCACCCGCTGCTTGTACCTCTCGCCCACTGAAAAATAGCACTGTATTTATATGATGTCTGTTCAACGTGTGTGTACCTCTAAGTTCTCATTGTGAATACATTGTTATCTCATCCATAGAGCACACATCGGTGTTTATTCGTTGTAGAGGTCATCAGACAGCTCAGGGTGGTATCTGTATACACTTTTGTACAATATGTGGTCCTTTGGGTTTGTTTTATACTATTACATGCAGTACGTATGGATATGCTGTGACTAAGGGCCTGAAACAAGTAAGTGATCATATCTGTGTTGGATCTTATCTGGATATATCATAAAGCCTGAAGGTTTATTATGTTCTCTGGACGCCAAAGCCTCTTCATTATCCTACAGGAAATACACACAGTGACTGAATACATTGTCTATATGTGATGATCAGATGATGGGGGATCTGACTCTCAGGACTGTTCTCTCCTTTACAGTCATGGAAGGTCTCCTCTTACCCGGTGATGTGAGGGGCTGGTGATTCTCCATCATGACGTCCTTGTACAGATCCTTGTGTTCTTCTAAATACTCCCACTCCTCCATGGAGAAATAGACAGCGACATCCTGACACCTTATAGGAACCTGACAACACAAGGACACAGTCATTACCAGACCCCTCCCTTGGCGTTATTGTATAATGTCCCAGCATTCCCAGCAGCGCTCACCTCTCCGCTCAGCAGCTCAGTGATCCTGGTGGTCAGTTCTAGGATCTTCTGCTCATGTATCAGGGAATGAGGTGGAGGCTCGGTGATGGGGCTCTGGGTCCTGCTCCATCCTCCTGACACACGGGGTGTCACACACTCACCAGACGACTTCTTCACTACTGTGTAATTCTGTGTACGGGGAGACGCCGATCACTACAGAGATTCTAAGAATCCTTCACCTTTCCAGACATTTCCCTGGTTTATTACTAGAGATAAGAGTGATGTCATGTGAGACTCTCACCTCTCCAGTTATCAAGGAGATGATCTCCAGGGTGAGGTCTAATATCCTCGCAGCCATGTGGTCTCTGTCCTTCTCCATCCTTGGTGGGTCCTTGATGGAAAGGACCATTGTCTATCATAAGAAAAGAGTCCTGCACCTAAGAAACCTGAGGGAAACATGGAGACGTGGGAGCAAAATTACATCTAGAAGAACATCTTACATGAAGTTAAGGGTCTCGGGAAGAAAGTGCTCCAGTACTACACAATCTTAAATGGTCACTAACTTTTCACACAACCATGTGTAGATCAATAGGACAGCCGAATATAATAAACTTTGTAATATACGTGATCAGAGAAAAATGCCTTTCTCCACATCAGCTCTTTTTCTCCTCTCACCCATCTCTAATATCCCCACTGAATTCGCTGCTAAATCCCTCTTGTGAGATGGAAGTTACTGAGGCTACAAAGATCCAAGAAAGCGTTAGGAGTGACAATTATCACTGTTAGAGATAAGCCAAGTTCTTCAAAATTTGAGTCAGCTGCTTCGCCGAACTTAAAAAAAAAATTACTTCATCATGAAGAGCATTTCTTTGTAGCGGGCGCAAATACGGGGAATGGCAATTGCACCGCCCCCAGTCATTGAATCCCTCAGATGTCGCGTTCATTTGAGCGGGAGGATGCCACCAAGGCCAGTTTACTTGAAGATCTTGCGCGGTGCATGATGACATCACGCTGCCCGATGTGGTGACATCATATATCACCGAGCATGAGATTTCGTGCGGGATCTTGAAATGAGATGGCTCCCAGCTCCTCAGAACTGAACTCGAACTTCTGACAGTCCCACACCCGAAGCACTAGAACATGCAGATCGGCCTACATCACTGCTTTTAGTACAACAATGGATTGACCACTACATATCACAATCAACTACCTTTTGTGTCACCCCAATTTCCTCATAGATTGCAAGCTCTTGCGAGCAGGACCCTCGCACCCAGTGTATCAGTTGTATATCAGCCAGTTACGTTGTGATGTCTTATGCTTTGTACTAAACCCTCTGAATTGTAAAGCGCTGCTGAATATGGTGGCACTATAGAAATAAAGATTATTATTATTATATTATTTAATCTTTGAAGGGCTGACCTATAAAAATGAGTAAAAACGAAATATGAATTATGCAAAAAATACACACAAAATGTTTCCCTCCCCAAAAGACCTGCAATCACTGTCACAGTCCTTGGTCTGACTAAATTACCTTATAAAAGACGTGGCCCCTTTCACACTTGCGTTTTTCCTTTCCGTCCTAGCGTTACGTCCTCGGGGCTCTAGGACGGAAAGATACTGATCGGGATTATCCCCATGCATTCTGAATGGAGAGAAATCCGTTCAGGATGCGTCAGGATGTCTTCCGTTCAGTATGTGAACGTTTTTTGGACGTTGACAAAACCGCAGCATGCTGGAAGACTTGCTGTAACGCCGGATCCGGAATTAATGCCCATTGAAGTGCATTAATCCGGATCCGGCATTAAGCTAAAGGTCGTTTCGGCGCATCGTCGGATCTGACGTTTAGCTTTTGTGAATGGTTACCATGGCAGCCAGGACGCTGAAGTCCCGGCTGCCATGGTAAAGTGTAGTGGGGAGGCAGGGGAGAAGTATACTTACCTTCCGTGCGGCTCCCGAGTCCCGGGGCGCTCCACAATGACATCAAAGCGCCCCATGAGCATGGATCACATGATCGCATGGACGTCTGACGTCATTGTGGAGCGCCCCGGGAGCCGCACGGACTGTAAGTATCTGCTCCCCCGCTCCCCACTACTACTATGGCAACCAGGACTTTAGTAGCTGATCAGTCTTCAAATGCTTTCAGGTTTTTGGCATTGTGATGGATCCGGCGGGCATTTCCGGCGACAGAAGTGCACTCCGGATCCATACAACGCAAGTGTGAAAGAGGCCTAATGTATCAAAATGAATGGAATATTTTAGGGTATTACCAGAAAAAATATCTAGAATTTAATAAAAAAATATATTTTTTCCCACTATAAAATCTTTTTTAAATTATTAAAAAAGAAACCTACATTGACCCAGAAAAAAAGTGATTGAGGAGAATAGACTATGGCTCCTTCAGAAGTACACAGTCAGCACCGACACACAATACACAATATATACATAATGCACATACATAATCCATACACAATACATACATAATACATATACATAATACACAATATATAATACATACATAATACACACACAATACATACATAATACACATACATAATACACACACAATAAACAATACATAATACACACACAATACATAATTAATAACGCATTAATTCTGGATCTAGCGTTACGGCATGTCTTCCGGCATGCTGCGGTTTTGTCAACGTCCAAAAAACTTTCACATACTGAACGGAAGACGTCCTGATGGATCCTGAACGGATTTCTCTCCATTCAGAATGCATGGGGATAAAACTGATCAGTACATAATACACACACAATACATAATACACATACAATACATACATAATACACATACAATACATACATAATACACACACAATATATACATAATACACATACATAATACACACACAATATATACATAATACACACACAATACATACATAATACACACACAATATATACATAATACACACACAATGCACACACAATATATACATAATACACATACATAATACACACACAATATATACATAATACACACACACTACACACATAATACACATACATAATACACACACAAAACATACATAATACACACACACTACACACATAATACACATACATAATACACACACAAAACATACATAATACACACACACTACACACATAATACACATACATAATACACACACAAAACATACATAATACACACACACAATACATACATAATACACACACAAAACATACATAATACACACACAATACAAACATAATACACATACATAATACACACACACTACGAGGGGGAGGGAAGGGACGACTGTCTAGTATTAGGACGTTTAGGACGGGAAGAGCCGGATCTTGTTGCTCAGATGAATCTAATGATACGACTCACTAACAAGAGCTGGAATTCCCATCACTGACTCTGCAAACTAGGAGATCTCAACAATTTACCCCCTCCAACATACAGTCCCATGTAAAACATCCCTGAAGACCCCCCAACATATAGTCTCATGTAAAACATCCCTGCAGCCCTTTTGCCATACAGTCCTATGTGTAAATCCTCAGTCTTCTCTCTTCGTCTGATTACACATGTAAACTACAGTCCTGTAAGGGTCTCGTATGATGTAACTGATCACATGACTGTGACATCATCAAAGGTCCTTCAACAACTACCATTTACATCTCTCCCATGTAACTGATCACATGACTGTGACATCATCAAAGGTCCTTCAACAACTAACATATACATCTCTCCCATGTAACTGATCACATGACTGTGACATCATCAAAGGTCCTACAGCCACTAGAAGCACATGTACAGGCTTTGTTCCTTTGCTTTCTTTTGAGCAGATTCATAAAACTGTCTTAAAAACAGATGGTCTTTGTTTTCCAGAGCAACCAATCACAGTTAGCGTTGCCACCCGGCAGGTGATTTGGTGCCTGTGCCGGTGCCGATAATTCTTTTCTACCGGCAATAATAATTGCCGGTATTTTCCAATATGGACTGTTAGCAATGAGGGTTTCTATTGTGGGGCGCTCATTAGTACAGCCTTTAGCCCCCTCCCCCCACTTGTGTTAAGAAAAAAATAACTCCCTGCCTCCATTTGATGGCGCGGCTGTGAACACTCGCTGCTGACTGGAAGCTCTGGACAGGACCCGTGAGACGCCATCATGCTGGAGAGCAGGTCGTGTCCGGAGCTTCCAGTCAGCAACCAGCGTTGCTCCTGCTCCTAGAGGCTTCGTTCTCCCACCTCATTCCAAGACCTGGCAGTGGGACAGGGCCAGCGCAGTCGCAATATTTCCCCAGCACACAGGGCTGGCAGGAGGAGACAAATGCAGGCCTGACCCTGTCAATCAACAGTGAAAAGTACTGACCCAGGGAATGAAGGGAACAGGTCAGTTTTATCTCATAGGGAACACTGTAAAAACAAAACCCATAAAACTATATAAATGTGGTATCGCTGTAATCGTACTGACCCGGAGAATGACCCTGTACTTCTGAAGAAAAACCTGAAGAAGCAGCACCCAAAAAAAATAAAATAATATATATATAAAACTGGTGCACAAAAGAAACTGCTACCCGAAATGATCTTGCAAAAGCTGGATCAGCTCCAGGGCAGCAGAAAAGATGGCACTCAATAGGTGCTTCCAGCCAAAACTCTGCGGAACCAACAGCATCTTGCTCTACAGCTCCCGCACAGTCTGAGACAGTGGCCGATGTAGAAGTAACTAGACTTGATCAAGATGAGGCTGGTGAATCATCTTTTTCTGACATATACACTGAAGACTTGACTGGTAATTTAGGTGAACTTGAGAAAGAGGGAGAAGCAGAAAGTTCAGACTCTGACATAATGTTGTCAGAAATACCATCCACATCTGCAGTAAGCAATGCTTTTGAGGCATCAGACCCCATGTGTAATTTGGCTACGAAAATAAATTTTATGAAACTCCAACCAATCCAGCCATTGTCGGACGCTACCTATACACTGCCTTTTCAAGCACACAAGGTTAATCTAAGGCAGGGGTGCACAACCTGCGGCCCGGGGGCCACATGCGGCCCTCGATACCATTCTGTGCGGCCCCCAAACATCTTGTAAAAGACTTGTTGTCTATTTCTTATGGCTTCTTACATGTATCTTTCATGTATTCTTCTATTAGATGGGAGTCCTAGAACTGTAACTAGACATTTATAGTATATACCGTACATTCAATATGACAAGAATACAGTATTTCAGTTGGTAATACCCCTTTAAGTTTTATTTTCGGCCCTTGGAATTGGTTCAGGCTGACAATGTGGCCCCCAACCAGAAAAGGTTGTGCACCCCTGATCTAAGGTCTGTGCCTGTCAAACTACCCCCTAGCCTCTGTATCTGCTTAGTTAACTGCTGAAAAGAAAGGAGATATTGAAACATTGATCAACGTCAACTTAGTTAATAGACAGAAATAAAAGGTTCAGCAAAATCGTCATTAAAAGAATAATTTATATTTTCCTGATCGTCCTTGGCAGCACATAACGAAAGGGTTAAGTCCCCTAGGTACAACCAGGATAGAGACACATTAGAAAGCAGTAGACTAATTAATTGACAATTAGCAGGCTATATAGGATAACACATGACACCAGAGCCTTGTATTTTTTTTTTCTCTAGGTATTGGATGGACACTGTGTAAACATCCTGCGTTTGTCCTGCACCCGACCCCTGCCAGGTTGTATACAGGCTTCCCTGTCCCTCAGCCTGAAGGTGGAATGAGTGCACCTCCCCTGTGTAAAAAACTCACAGTGCCTCGTTCCACAGCCGATGTATATTCCGGCTTGGTGTCTTACTATGTGCACGTGCGGCTGGGGGGAGCTAAGGCCGTGCACGTGACATCCGACGAGCGCGTCCAGGAAGCCAGGCTTCATAAGCTCACTCTGGCGGGATGCCTGTGCGCTCAGCCAGAACGTCTCACCCGCTGCTTACTGCGGTAAGTAAGGTGACCCTTGAGGTCCGGGGGTCAACTGTTTGGAGGAAATTATCGTTTTGCAGGCTGCAGGATGTGTGGGATATCTGGAATGTTTCCTCCTCGCACTGTTTGAGTAGAGGACTTTTATCCAGTTTGCTCTGCTTTGTACTTTCCAGGGCTAATGCTACTATCATTAAGCATGTGTTTGGCTGTGTTCAGCTCACAGCCATTTAGGTTTCTAAATGTGCAATGTTACTCTGCAGGTTTTATCCCCTATATTATTATATATTACGGGGTCAACCTGCACTTAGGCCACTATGGAGCCATACAGCTTAAGTTCACTCATATATGTTGATTTTTTGTCCTTGCATGTATATGAGATCTGGCTGTATACATCCTAATTGACTCTGTTGTATGTTTAACTATAGATGTCTGCCTCACAGGAGGAATCCAGCAAAAGAAAAAGAAAAAGTAGACATCGTTTATGTCAGAAATGTGAACAGCCTCTTACTGAGGAAATACACTCTAATGTCTGCACTGACTGCCTGTCACCTACTACATCTATCCAGTCTGGGAATATGAACTTTCTTATGTGGTTTAAGGAGCAACTCACTTCAGTATTTGATGAAGTCAAGTCTAAAAATAAAAAACCTAGACATGAAAACAAATCCCCTCCTCCACAGATAGTTTCTTCCTCCTCTGGAAACGAGCATCTGTCTGAAGGAGAAATCTACTCTGACAGCTCTTCTAATGATCCTGATGAATTCTTTATGTTTCATAAAGAAAAATACATGAATTAATTAAAGCAGTAAAACATACATTAGAGTCTGATAAAGACACCTCAGGAAAATCCAAAACAGATAAACTCTTTTATTTTCCCAAGACTAAAGGGAATGTGTTTCCAGGGCATCCAGTTCTGGATGAATGGATTAAACAGGACTGGGATAAACCTGACAAAAAATCAAATCCAAGGTCCAGACAAAAATCCATTTATAAATTAGATGAAAAATTTTCTGCGCAGTGGGTTTCTGTGCCCAAAGTAGATTTAGCAGTCGCCCGTCTGTCTAAAAGGCGATTTTTCCAGCGGAGGAAGCATCCCTTATAAAAGATCCTATGGACAGAAAAATAGAAACCTTATTAAAAAGAGAATATGCTTCTTCTTCAGCGGCCTGTGTAGCCGGCCTATCTTCAGTACCAGTGGCTAGAGCCTTAAGAATCTGGCTATCCCAGCTATCCCATGATCTGGAAGATGGGGTGCCTAGAGAGGAGATTTTAAAAAGTTTACCCGTAATGAAAGCTGCTTCAGATTTTCTGTGTGATTCTCCTCTGGACATTGTAAAATCCTCAGCAAGCTCCATGAGCCTCTCCAACACTGCAAGGAGAGCGCTCTGGATTAAACAATGGCCAGGGGATATATTATCCAAAAATCACTTCTGTAGTCTTCCCTTTCAGCCAACATCTTTGTTTGGTCCACAACTTGAAAAAATTCTTGAATCCTTGAACGAGGGGAAAGGTTCAGTTTTTCCAGAATCAAAAAGGAAACCATCCTTTAGGCCTTTTCGCTCTCAAAGGAGAAGATCTCCTAGATTCAGAAACAGACAACAGTTTTCTAAACAAAGAAGATTTCAGGGCAAGCAAGAAAGGTCTGAATATAAGAAGAAATCTAACCAAAAGACCACTGAATTATGACGCCAACCTAAAGCCAAAAGTTGGCGCAAGATTAAGGCTATTCTATCCCGCCTGGTCTCTCACATCCACAGACGCTTGGGTCACGTCCACAGTGAAAAACGGATACGTACTAGAGTTCGCACATTTTCCCCCAGATCGATACTACATAAATCATCCCAGAAATCAAGTTATCTTCCATCTACTTCAAGAATTCATCCAAAAGGGAGCATTAGAACCAGTGCCCCCAGAGGAACATTTCAGGGGGGTATATTCCAAAGTATTTCCCGTACCCAAACCAGGGAAGAAATGGAGGTTAATCATCGATCTCAGGTTCCTGAACAAGTTCTTAGTGAAAAAGAAATTCAAAATGGAATCTATAAAATCAGTTCTGATGGTCCTGAAGAAAGGAGATTATATGGCATCAATAGACCTGGCAGACGCTTATTTACACATTCCGATTCACCCCAGCCACAGGAAATTCTTGAGAGTAGCAGTTCAGACGACAACTTGTGTAACACATCTCCAGTTTACATGCCTTCCATTCGGCATAACTTCTGCTCCGAGAGTATTCACGAAGGTGTCAATTGTCCTAACAGCAGCACTGAGGTTGAAAGGTATAATGTGTATCCCATATCTGGACGATTGGCTTTTAATAGCAGATTCCAACCAACAACTGAACCTCCATCTGCAATCCACGATACAAATGCTCCAGTCTCATGGGTTCCTAATAAACAAAGAGAAATCTTCTCTAATACCAGCTCAACAAGTAAAATTTCTAGGATATGTTCTGAATTCGAATCAAATGACAATCAAACTATCTTCACAAAGAGTATCATCTGTTCACAAGGGAGTAAATCAACTTCTGTCCAATCACAAGATTTCTATCCGTCATGCAATGAAAGTATTAGGTCTCCTAACCTCATCTATAGAGGCTGTCCCTTGGGCCAAAGCTCATATCAGAAGCTTACAAAACAATATTCTAACCAGCTGGAACAAAAATTACAGCTCCCTGGACAAGAAGATGATAATAACAACCGCAACACGCCAAGATCTGAAATGGTGGATTTCGTCTCCTCACCTAAAGCAAGGCAGGGATCTGAATCCTCATCCCCAAAAAACCCTCACATCGGATGCCTCCTCCTGGGGCTGGGGTGCTCATGTAGACAAGTTATGGATACAGAGGAGGTGGACAAAGAAAGAAGCATTAATGTCCTCCAATTGGAGGGAGTTGAGAGCAGTGAGGCTAGCCCTTCTTCATTTTCAAACACACCTTTCAGGGTTCAAGGTTTTGATCCAGTCAGACAGTCTACCAACTGTTTACTATATCAACAAACAGGGGGGCACAAGGAGTCACAGTCTCTCCAAGGAATGTGCTATCCTCATAGCCTGGGCAGAGAGGTTCATGAAAGACATCTCAGCTATCCATATAAGGGGAAGTTTGAATTACTCTGCAGATCTACTCAGCCGCACCCCTCAACATCCAGGGGAATGGAGCTTAAATCCGACAGTCTTCAACAGCATTGTGTCTCGCTGGGGGAAACCCTGTCTCGATGTCATGGCAACAGATCAGAACAAGAAACTCAACCGATTCTGTTCCATTCATCGGTCCTGCCAAGCTGTAGCAATAGACGGCCTGTCAATCAGCTGGAAGAAGGGCCTGATTTAGGCCCCTTTCACACCTGCGTTCTTCTTTTCCGGCATAGAGATCCATCGTCGGGTCTCTATGCCGGAAAAATCCTGATCAGGATCATCCCCATGCATTCTGAATGGAGAGAAATCCGTTCAGGATGCATCAGGATGACTTCAGTTCAGGACCGGAACGTTTTTTGGACGCAGCAAATACCGCAGCATGCTGCGCTTTTTGTTCCGTCCAAAAATCCGGAACACTTGCCGCAAGGCCGGATCCGGAATTAATGCCCATTGAAAGGCATTAATCCGGATCCGACCTTAAGCTAAACGTCGTTTCGGCGCATTGCCGGATCCGACATTTAGCTTTTTCTGACTGGTTACCATGGCAGCCAGGACGCTAAAGTCCTGGTTGCCATGGTAAAGTGTAGCAGGGAGCGGGGAGAGGCATACTTACATTCCGTGCGGCTCCCGGACGCTCCAGGATGACGTCAGGGCGCCCCAGTGCATGAATCACGTGATCGCATGGATCACGTGATCCATGCGCATGGGGCGCTCTGACGTCATTCAGGAGCGCCCGGAGCCGCACGGAATGTGGCATGCCGCTCCCGCTCTCGTCTACTATGGCAAACCAGGACGCTAGTAGCGTCCTGGCTGCCATAGTAACCTGAAAGCAATTCGAAGACTGATCAGGATCCTGATCAGTCTTCTAATGCTTCAGGTGACTTGCGTTCTGACGGATCCGGCAGGACGGAAGTGCCTGCCGGATCCTCAGAACGCAAGTGTGAAAGGACCCTAATGTGTTTCCCCCGATTCCCCTTATACCAAAAGTCCTAAAAAAGATAAGGGAAGATCATGCAGAAGTCATAGCAGTTCTTCCTTTTTGGCCCCGAAGAACTTGGTTTGCTCTAGCCCTATCCCTCTCCAAGGGCAGAATCTGGAAAATCCCTCCTCGCCCAGACTTGCTGATCCAGAGAGGATTTCTTCACCACAATCCCAACAGCCTGCAACTTGCGGCTTGGAGGCTGAGCGGCAGTCATTAACATCACTTGGATTTTCTTCTGAGCTAGTCAATACCATGCTAGCAGCCCGTAAACCGACAACTATTAAAATATACAATAGAGTATGGAAGACCTTTAACAACTGGTGCCAAAAACTACTTCTCTTCCTGAAGATTTAAAATCTGTTCTGCAGTTCCTTCAAGAAGGTTTTAGTAAAGGTTTAAAAACAAACACCTTGAAAGTACAGTTCACTGCAATCAATGCCCAGTTACAAGGAAAATTTTCAAATAATCAAATAATGCGTACATTTTTAAAGCTTTGAAAAATCTAAGACCTCCTGCCAGTGTGCCTGTCCCTTCCTGGGATTTGTCCGTGGTATTGTCTGCTATGTTAAAAGAACCCTTTGAACCAATAGAATCCTCTTCTCTGAAGCATGTATTTATGAAGGCCCTTTTTCTGGTCGCAATCACTTCGGCCAGACGTGTTAGTGAACTACAAGCTCTTTCACATAAAGAACCATATTTTAGGGATATGGGTGACTGTATTATTCTAAGAACCATGCCAGGTTTTCTTCCGAAAGTAGCATCAGTGGTAAACATTAACCAAGAAATCTCTCTTCCAGTTCTTCACTCAGATCCTCAAGAAAAAGTGCATTGGCATTTATTGGATGTCAAAAGAGCATTGCAAGCATATCTTCAAATTACTGCCTCCTTCAGGAAATCTGAAGGGTTATTCTTACAGATTCAAGGACCAAATAAAGGAAAGAGAGCTAGTAAAGCAACACTAGCAAGATGGATCAAGCGTGCAATAGAGGAATCCTATAAGGCTGCCGGCCTAGAGTGCCCTATCGGATTAAAGGCACACTCTACGAGATCTACAGCTTCATCGTGGGCGGAATTGGCACAGGTTTCGCTTGACCAGATCTGTAAAGCGGCTACATGGTCTTCTGTATCCACATTTATGAGGCATTACAGACTTGACATATTAGCAGCTGAAGGGTCAACATTTGGCAAAAGAGTGCTACAAGTGGCGGCCAGTGCTCCCTCCCAATGAGTACTGCTTATCAAGTCCCTTTCGTTATGTGCTGCCAAGGACGATCAGGAAAATGAAAATTTACTCACCGAAATTTTTGTTTCCTGGAGTCCGTAGGCAGCACAACTTTCCCTCCCTTTGAATAAATTTATTGCTGCATACAAATACAAGGCTCTGGTGTCATGTGTTATCCTATATAGCCTGCTAATTGTCAATTAATTAGTCTACTGCTTTCTAATGTGTCTCTATCCTGGTTGTACCTAGGGGACTTAACCCTTTCGTTATGTGCTGCCTACGGACTCCAGGAAACAAAAATTTCGGTGAGTAAATTTTCATTATTCTTTGTATTTCAAAATTGGCTCTTGCCTACAGAGGGAAGGATGAGGCAGCTCATGCTTTACTGAATGCTTAATTAAATCATGGCAATTTTCTGGAGTTGGCAGTTTGCAGCAAATGTGATCCCGCATTCAAAAAAACATGTCGATGAAGTAATAGCCATAAGTAAAAAACAAAAAAGCAAAAATCCAGAAAGTAAACGGAGAGGTAGTCTTGTTACTTTTTTTAAAGGGGTTGTCCGAGTTATTTTTTCGTTCTTTATATGTTCCTAACTAGGCAAACGTAACAGCTTTCCATTTAACTCACGTTATCTCCAGTGGCTGGTTTCTCAGATTTCACTGAGGGTCACATGACCTATGATGTCAACTTCTTTCCCTGCTCTAAAAATGTTCATGCACAAGCCTGTGCACGAGACGGCACTGTGCTGGCCACGCCCCCTTCACTGCCAGCTGCTGCTTATTGCTCTCTTCCAGGATCCTTAACCCATTCACCTCCACAGACTCAGGGCTGAAGTGTTTACTGTGTAGCTGCAGGCAGTGAGGAGACAAATGCTGGGCACAGGAGCTGAAAGAGAAGTTCTGCAGAGCATTTCAGGGATTCTGTGTGTATTAGCAGTGTCATTGTACAGCTAGGACTTGAAGTTCTACACATACAACATGCTGCTGAGTCTCCCAGCAGGCAGACATGTCACTCAGGGCAGCACTTGTATTCACTCCCTTAGCAGTGTCATTATACAGCTAGGACTTGTAGTTCTACACATACAACATGCTGCTGAGTCTCCCAGCAGGCAGACATGTCACTCAGGGCAGCACTTGTATTCACTCCCTTAGCAGTGTCATTATACAGCTAGGACTTGTAGTTCTACATATACAACATGCTGCTGAGTCTCCCAGCAGGCAGACATGTCACTCAGGGCAGCTCTTGTATTCACTCCCTTAGCAGTGTCATGATACAGCTGGGACTTGAAGTTCTACACATACAAAATGCTGCTGAGTCTCCCAGCAGGCAGACATGTCACTCAGGGCAGGACTTGTATTCACTCCCTTAGCAGTGTCATTATACAGCTAGGACTTGTAGTTCTACATATACAACATGCTGCTGAGTCTCCCAGCAGGCAGACATGTCACTCAGGGCAGATCTTGTATTCACTCCCTTAGCAGTGTCATGATACAGCTGGGACTTGAAGTTCTACACATTCAAAATGCTGCTGAGTCTCCCAGCAGGCAGACATGTCACTCAGGGCAGGACTTGTATTCACTCCCTTAGCAGTGCAGGGGATTCTTGTTACTGCAGGTAAACAAAGGGCCAGAAGAGAACCAGGAAAATAAGAAAATAGATATTTTTTTGCTTAAAACTTGCTTAGCGTAGTTATATATTGCTGACGATCAGATTTACAGTGCTATATTTTTTTTTCCATAACTCAGACAACCCCTTTAAGCAAAACATCTATAAACCGAATAATTCTAATTGTGGGCAGTATGGTGAAACAAAAAATGACCGAAGACATAAAAAAATATGTACAATTTAGTGTAGAAATGGATAGAGCCCAAGATGTTGCAGTTAAAAAACAATGTAGGATAATTTTGCGCTACGTGTATGAGCGGTTATTTTCTTTAATAAATGTCAGCAGCACAACAGGAGAAGAGCTCTTTATAAAGCTGAAAGCGGAATAAGAAAAGTTCTCCCTAAGTGTCAATAACATCATTGGCTGTTCCTTTGATGGTGCTGCAAATATGAGTGGATGCTACAATGGAGTTCAGGCCCACATAAAAGCCATAGCGTGCAATTCCCTAAACACTTGGTGTTACGCACATATTCTCAATTTGGTGATCATTGATGTGACTCAATTAGCCACCTCAGTCAAATCATTTTTTGGCCTGTTAGAAAAAACATCTGTTTTTTTCTCTGAATCCTACAAGAGATCATCTGTTTGTACAGAACAGGTATTGTCTCATGCTGAGGACCCGGCAAAACTAACTAGGCAAAAAAAAATAGGAGACTCTCGGAGTTAGAGTAAGCCAAGGGCACTAAGCCCATTTTTTGGCCCATCTCATGATTATTCTAAACAGCTCTATAGTACTCTGTTGTACTGCTTGGAACACATTGCAGATTCTCCTAGATTCGACAGTAAGGCTGTAAATGTGGCAAACAGTTTACTTCATGCATGGACTAGGTATGAAACCTTGCTGATATCGTTTCTATTCATGTAGATTTTTGAAATTGCAAGTCCAGTTTCTGACTATTTACAGACCCGTTTCCTGGACATTCTGCAGGCATGGCGAATGATCGAGAATGCCAAAAGACAGATTGTTTCCCTTAGGGATTCATTTTCAGATCTTACCATGTTGGTAAATCAATTAATTGAACAGATTGAAACAGTTCTTCATGAGCAATCTGTAAAGGCTGGGATCGAACACAATTTACCACAAAAGAGACCACCAAAGAAAAAAACTATGCCTGGCGAATTAGCCAAAAATGAGCCTCCTCCTGACCCCATTAAAGGTTTTCAGTATCAAGAATTTAATATGGTCATAGACCAGGCAATAATCAGCATTGAGGCAAAATGTTCAAAAAATGAAACCCTTATCCATGATATATCACAATTAGACCCAAAAAGATTTGGCAAGTTAACACAAAAAGACATTCCATCTGAGTCTGTAAAAACAGTAGCTCAGTTGGCCAGTGTAGATATTGTACAACTTAAACTTGAGCTACTAAGTTTCCAAGAGAACTATGCCGCTTTGAAAAAAATGTTCCCTGCTACCAGGGATGTATTTGATGTGGATGACGATAATGATGGTGAGGATGACATCAGTGTGAAAACTGCCTGACATGATGTTATTGACTTTTATATGACGCACGCTCAACGGCATGAAATATGCAAAGTAGATTTATTGTAGTCCACTCCAAAAAATGTGAAAAAATAGTGGAAAATTAAATGAAGATAAATTGGAGATAAATTCACAGTTGATTTCCTTAAACTGCAGGCAGGCATTGTCTGATGACAGACATGTGTATTACACCTCTAAATTCTCGATTTTGCCGTATGTTGGATTGTTAATCTTGTCCAATGAGGCTGCGATATTTTAGACGTTTCAGTCGTTGTTGACCTTTATCAATCTATCGCTGTAACAAAAGGAAAACATGAGTATCTAGAGAGCGCCCATAAGCGCTGTATATGAAGGAGGATGCTCGTTATAACTGTGTTCACCTTAAATCTATTTCCTATAGTTAGTGACTATGAGCTGTAACAAGTGAGAGGACATTATAGTTACAGAGTATATGATTGAGCTATTCAGAATATTAACAATCTAGATGTTAGCATAAAATTGTATTTGTAAGACGAGAACGGTACTCTTTCCACAGATCTTTACCCAAAGCCAACAGACAGTAATGGCCTCCTCCAATATACCAGCTGCCACCCTTATAATACAAAAAAAATCTCTACCGAGATTCCAATTTACCAGATTACGACGCATAGTCTCCAATCCGAACAACCAACTGATTCAATTTGAAAAAATGCGGGAAAAATTCAGACACAGAGGATATCCAGACCACCTCTTAGCAGAAGAAACAACTAGGGCATTAAAACCAGACAATGTCACCAAAAAAAGCTACGACCAGAGTGGCTTTTGTCCGCACATACCATCCCATTGTCCCCAAAATACAACAGGTTATTCGGAAACATTGGCCCTTACTACAGCAAACATACCCCAAAGTCACAGAATTCCAAACACCGGCTTTAATGTGTCTCAAAAGACCAAAAAATCTCAGAGACCATCTAATACGGGCAAATATAGGCAGTCAAAGGAAGATTGGACGAGATTAAAGATCCAAAATACAGCAAAACCGATTTAAATTTAGAGCTGTAATACACGTCTGTTATCAGACAATACTTGCCTGCAGTTTAAGGCAATCAACTGTGAATTTATCTCCAATTTATTTTTATTTAATTTTCCACTATTTTTTCAAATTTTTGGGAGTGGACTACAATAAATCTACTTTGCATATTTCACTCTATTGAGTGTGCGTGGTTTTCTCTATATAAGTATCTATGGGCACAGACCCGCACACCACGGCACCTAAGAAAAACCCATAGGAGTGCATATTCCTCCTTTTTTTCCATAGACTTTTATACGATCATACCTTACATTCAGCTGCATATACAAATCTTTTTGCCGTTTATAAAGCTCTCCTTACACTTGCATGAACTCAAGTTTTTTGCGAGCGAGTGGTTTCAAAAATTGTTAAGAATCGACTGAGATTATTGATTGGACAGGAACTGTTGGAATCCCTCATTATAATGAACATTGAGAAGGATATTTCCATGACTTTAGATTATGATGATATTGTTGACAGATTTGCAAACTCGTCTTCTATTCTCCAAAAAACGCTGCTGTAACTGGGTGTGTAATATGGCATTCTTTAACTGTAAAAGTTATTGCATTAATACCATTTTATGTCATGTTACTGTATTTGTATGGTACTGTGCAATTACTATGTGCTTTGAGCAGTTTAATATTATTTAATTTTATCTAATATTTGAGTTTATTATTTAATGTTATTTATTCAGTGGATTTGTTTGTGCAATAAAATAGTTTCTCACATTTGCTTTTTGCAATATTTGTAGAATTTCATATGGTTTGTGTGCGGATGTTCATGCACATGACCCTATCTTGGATCTATATCATACATGGATACCACTAGGGATGAGCCAATTTCATATTTTGAAATTCGTTTGCTGTTCGTTTTGTGGTATTTAGTGAATTAAATTATGGATTCCGTTACCACGGACCATAACGCAATTCCATGACGGAATTCATAACGGAATGCCTTTAGAGGCCTCTCCTACATAACAGAAACGGGACGGATCCGTTATGCAGGCCATAGACTTCTATTATGACAGAATGAATAACGGAATGCCTCTAAAGGCATTCCGTTATGGAATTGCGCTATGGTCCGTAGTAACGGAATCCATAACGCAATTCACTAAATACCACAAACGAATTTCAAAAGATGAAATTCTCTCACCCCTAGATACCACCATGATAGCAAAGACAGAAAAAAATAACTGTCAGCCTAAAGTAAAGCAAATGTTTGTCGGCATCTTCAAATGAAAAAGTTTACTGGAGTGAATACGCCGTTCGCCACCACGTATTGACTCCTAGAGGGTCTTACTCAAGTGGTCAAGACCCTATAGGGATGGTTCCATGGTGGCCTATTCACTCCAGTACACTTTTTGAAGATGCTGGCAAACATTTGCTTTACTTTGGATATTGTTTAGGATGAGGGAAAGGGTGGTTCATCAAGGATAAGGAATGTCCATGTGTGAGCGCTGTCCAAACTACTACTGACTGTGAATAACAGATAAATTATCAACTACAATGAGTTGCTCAATGATTAACACTTTGATATAGTGCAGTGCACAATACCGTTCTGTTCTGTTTTGCACACTGTATTGTATTCATGTAGGTAAGGCCAAAAAATGAACAAGTAATATTTCCGTTTATGGCAGCTGTAGAGTTGGGACCCTAGAATGATTTCCACTGGTGGGCCCTAGGCACCCCAGTCTGACACTGCTGGGAGCCACATTATGACATAGCAACTTAACACCCTGTGTTAAGCCACACCCCCACAACTACACCCCCCTTGGGGTGTATCTTAACTTGGCCGGTATTTTTGCTTGGGAAAGGTGGCAACCCTAGACCTGCCTCCCGTCTGATTTCAGTACAATATAAAAGACGGCAAGACCATTGTACAATACAAGCACTTATACCTTGTGTATCACCCATCTCCCCATAGATTGTAAAGCTCTAGTAAGCAGGGCCCTCACTCCTAACGTCTGAATTGTTGACTGGGAACCTCGCTGCTGCTGCTCCTCCTCAGGGCTGAAACAGATTAAGGCCTCATGCACACGGCCGTTCCGTGTATTTGGGACCACAATTTGCGGTCCTCAATGCACAGACAATGTCCGCGCGGCGGCCGGGACGGATCGAGACCCGTTTAACTTGAATGGGTCTGTGATCCGTCCGCACCGCCAAAAAATAGAACATGTTCTATTTTTTTTGGTGCAGAGGCACGTACAGAAACACCATGGAAGCACTCTGTAGTACTTCGGTGGGGTTCTGTACCTCCGTTCCGCACCGCAGCTCCCGATTGTGGACCCATTCGGGGAGCACATGGCCGGTGACCGCATTTTACGGACCCACTGTTTGCAGGCCGCAATATGGCCACGGCAGGGTTCATGAGGCCTGGACTGGGGGTGGGAGAAGGATAGTGAGCTCGGGAGGATGAGAGAACAAGTACTGTGACTAGATTGTGGGTGGGGGGGAGGACAGTGAGCTCAGGAGGATGGGGGAAATAGCACTGTGACTACTTTGGGAGCTGGAGGGAATGTGGAGCTTGCCTGTGATTGTTGGGGGGAAGGAGGCGGCCGGTTATAATGGGAAGCCAGCTTTCTACTTTGGAGTTATGGGGGACGAGAGGATAGGGAACAAACTCTTTGACTACTTTTGGGGATGGCGATGATGAGTCTGAATCTGATTAATGTGTGGGGGGGGATAGGGATGTGATTGGTGCATGGGGTGAGAGCAGATTATTATTGTGGTGGTGACCAATTTATGGGGCACCAGTGTATAGCGGACAGTGATGGGTGAGGGCGGTCCTCAGTCAATTAAAATGAGTGAAGGCCGCTCTCCCTCAGTAATTAAGTGTATGGTTGGTGGGGTCCTCCATACAGTGTTCTCTTAGTCGGATTCAGAAAAGCAGTGACATGCTTTACTATCCATATACCGTATTTGCCAGAAGACAATTTTTCTACAAAGTTGAAAACCTCTTTAAACCATTTGAGTCAGGCGGTGTAGGTGAGAATGTTTGGGATGTAGCTGGTAAATACCTGCTTTATGTGTTATATGACGTTCCTGTCCGGCCCGGCACACTGAGCACTTCAGCTTTGATTTTTTTTTTTTTTATTGGCACCTGTATAAAAAAAATTGCTGACCCCTGCTTTAGGGTATTATCCTCTTTCCACACATTTCTTACAAACCTTCTCTTTATTCTCTTCCAAAAACTCAGCTGTACCAGATATCCTTTCTACTCCAGCTAATTGACTCTTTGGGAGACTCATTCATCATTTTCTTTTTATTTATTTTTTATTTAATAATTTTATATTAAGCATGTTACATAGAAATAACAGTTTGTACAGTGACATCTTCAGCACCGCACAATATGCAGATGGGTCCCAAGCATGGATAAGGAACATACGAGTAATCACCTATAAAATGTGACTACGTTACAGAATAACAGACAGGAAATATCCATCGACAAAGAGAAGAGAGCCTACAGCGTTACCACGGAACACACGAGGAATCTATCCAGACTCTTCCAATAACATGTTGTAGGTATCTGGTTGTTTTATGAATTCCAACCATGGATCCCAAATCCTGTGAAACCGACCTCTGCCTCCTCCAATCCCCGTTCCCAGTTCTTCCAATCTCGCCACTTGTCCCACTTTTTGCAACCAGTGCAGCAAAGGAGGCGGCTGAGTCTGTCTCCAATATAAAGGTATCATTCCTTTGGCTACCAAGACCAATTGCTGCCATAGGGCAACATTGAATGAGACCCTGTTTTTTGTGAATAGGTTTAAAAATATCAGTTTTAGATCCAGGGTTGGGGATCCTGGGCAAACCTTAGTTATCACCCGAGTTACTTTGGACCAGAATGGCTTGATTAGGTCACATTCCCACCATAAGTGCAAATATGTGCCTGTCTCACCCAGACATCTCCAGCAAGCAGCTGGAAGAGGTGGATTGATGGTATGTAAAACTACTGGAGTTTTATACCACCTGCTCACAATTTTATATGAGATTTCTTGCATTGCCACGCATCTCGATGGTCCACACGCATTTTTGTATATTGTTACCATATTCTCCTTCTCACTAACGATTACCCAACTCCTTCTTCCACGCTCTAACATACGAAGGGGGTGTACTATCAGTGTATTTCAATAACATCTTGCAGATAGTCGAAATCAGTTTGGGTACAGGCGCCTTCTGGGCAGCAATTTTTTCAAGGTCCCCAGGATCCCTTTCCAAAATTCCCGCTATTTCCCTTGCTGGTATGGTTTTAAAGTTGAAGAGAAGCTGAGAGTATAGCAATGGGTCCAGTGCAAATTGCGAAATTTTTGACCGTAGCGTCTCCATATCGGGAAAGGCCCCGTCCAACAGCATGTCTCCTAACTTGTAGTTATGTAATGCTTTTTGGTTACCTACAGCACTCGCCTGAAAGGGAACGCTCAAACCCAATAGATCTCCCAAATTTAGAAGCGTAGAAGGGTGATTCCATAATTGAGTAGGCAACTGCCTCCCCGTCCAAAGCAGCAATGGAGCTTTCGTCAGGGTAGGCGTATCCCGAGGTGGGCATTTACCCTGTAATACCCAAGCGTGTGCTTGTGTAAGAGAGTAACCCGCCACTTCCTGTTCTATTCATACATACAACTTGGAATCTGGATACTTGTACCAATCAAGTAATCTCGTCAGTTACATTGTCTTGTATACAATGGAGATGTCCGGAAATCCCAGTCTTCCCATTTGTCGCGTTCTGTTCAAGGTGGAAAATGCTACTCTACGCATCTCTTTCGCCCAGATATAGTTCAGAAATATCTTCCTAATTTGTGCAAAGTAAGATTTTGGAAGGTAAATCGGTAAGGTCTGCAAAATATATGAGATCTTGGGGATAATCAACATTTTCAATAGATTTAGACGTCCTATCCACGAGATGTACGGAATACACCATTTGCTAATTATCTGTTCTATTTGACTCACCAAAGGCTTATAGTTGAGATGGTACCAACTCCCAGGATCTGGAGACACGTGGATACCCAGATATTTAATACTCTGGGAGGTCCATTGGAAGTTAGATAGGCGCTTGGCTTCGCTTATCAGTCTATTAGGGCAGGAGACATTCATAGCTACTGATTTAGCAGCGTTTATCTTGAAATTCGAGAGATCATGGAAATCCTCAAACATTTTAGATAGTACCGTGAGCGAGACGTCAGGATTAGAAGTGACAATAAGCAAATCATCCGCAAATGCTGCGGACTTGTGGCATTTGCCCCCAATAGTAATACCCTTCACATCTGGGTTTTGCCTAATATTTTGTATGAGGGTCTCCATGGTCAATACAAACAGCAAGGGGGAAAGGGGGCAACCCTGCCGAGTCCCGTTAGATATTTGAAATTTCTGGGACAGAGTGCCGTTAATTTTAAGCTGAGCGGAGGGATGGTTATATAGCGCAAGTATTGCTGTAATAAACGGGTCTGGAATCCCAAACCTTTTCAGGGATTTTTTCATAAATATCCAATCGATTCTATCAAACGCTTTTTCAGCGTCGGTAGATAGTAAAGCTAATGGAATGCGTTTGGTCCTAGCTAATTGCACAAGATGAAGTATCCTAAATGTATTGTCTTTTCCGTCACGTCCTTTGACAAAGCCCACTTGTTCTAGATTTATCAGTGAGGGGAGAATCGATTTAAAGGGAGTCTGTCACCAAAGTTGGACATAATAGACCGCTGACATAGCTTTGTAGCATCACTTTAGATGAATGAAACGGTACCTTTGTTGTCTTCTTCAGAGCTTCACCTGCTTCAAAAACGGACTTTTATTGATATGTAAATGAGGGCTCGCAAGTGCCCAGGGCGGAGTTAAGTTCTTTGGAGCCCAGGCTGCTCGGCCTCTTTAGTTCTTATCCCCGCCCCTGTCTCTGTCTCTGCCCGCCCTTCTATTGCCTTTCTTCCTCCTCCTCTGGTAGCGAACTCCTGCGCCTGCGCTCAGCTTTGCCTCGGCGGGGCATGCGCACTGCGATGCCCACTGTGGGAACGGCATCAATGTAGCTACTGCGCATTCCCCGGCTGACGCTGCAAACCCAGCTGTAAGCTGGTGGACATGCGCAGTAGCTACATTGATGCCGTTCCCACAGTGGGCATCGCAGTGCGCATGCCCCGCCGAGGCAAAGCTGAGCGCAGGCGCAGGAGTTCGCTACCAGAGGAGGAGGAAGAAAGGCAATAGAAGGCCGACAGCCGCTCCCTCTGGTCTACAGACACCTCCGGTAAGTGAAGGGATTGCAGAAACAGGTATATTCTGTCCTGCCTAAGCAAGGTATCGTGGGTTGTTTCCTCCGCCTTCAAATTGTATAAGGCGGAATAAAAATTTTCAAACTGCAACGCTATTCCATCAGTGGTTTTCATGGACTCACTAGGACTATGGATAATTTCTTGGATATATGTTTGCTCTTGCCTACGTTTGGCCATTAAGGCCATTAGTCTGGATCCCTTGTTACCATGCAAATAAACTTTATGCCTAATGTACAAATAGGCCTTCTCAGCTCTATAATTTAATAGTTGGTTCAAACGCTCCCTTTGTGAGGTAAGTTCAGCAAGCACCTGTTGGGTTGAGGAGAGTTTGTGGTTGCGTTCCAGCTTTGATATCGTTGTCATAGTGTCCTCTATCTCCTTCTTCCCACGTTTTTTCTCGTGTGTACCCATAGCAATCAGTTCCCCTCTGACTACTGCCTTATGTGCTTCCCAGATTACGGTGGGCAAAATCTGGTCTGTGGTATTATCTTCAAAATAGTTGCGAAGAATCTTGGATATCTTAGTTTTATTGGCTTCCGATTGGAACAAAGATTCGTTCAGTCGCCAACAAAAGGCCTTCTTAGGGAGGGAAGGGATCAGAAGTGTTAACGTGACCGGGGCGTGATCTGATATTCCTATATTACCAATCCTGGATCCTACAACGTCCTGTAAGTGGGTCACGGACAAAAACAAGTAATCTAATCTTTAATACGAACTGTGTACTTCAGAGTAGAAGGAATAATCTCTCTCTGTTGGGTGCATCGTCCGCCACACATCACACAAATGTAACGGACTCAGCCATCGCCTCAGACACCGAATCTTCTTTTGGGATATCTGGGATCTACCAGAGGTGGAATCTAGTGATGGTTCTAGCACCAGGTTTAAGTCTCCGCCCATCAGACAAAAACCCTCACTGAAGGATTTCAATTTCCTCATTCATCATTTTCTAATCCTGTTTTAGGTGTACAAAATGGTCTAAATGCAAGACAGCAAGGTTATGGCTTCCAGAATATGGCCAATGAAAAGACTTTTTAAAAAGTAAACATAATAAAAACGATATAAATTTAGTGTCGCTATAATAGCACCGATTACTCGTCCAGTCATGTCATTTTTACCGCACAATGAACATAAAAAAGAAAGGAAATTGTTTTGTTTAGTTTTTTCAATTTCAGCCCACAAAGAATATTTCCAATGGAAGATATGATAAATGGCATCATTAAAGAAATGAAAGAATAGAATTTTGCAAACAAATAAGCCCTCATGTGACTGTGAATCTAAAATGTAAAAAGTTTTGGCTCTTGGAAAGCAGGAAGGAAAAAACAAATATACAAAAATAAAAATTAGCCAGGTCATTACGGGGTTAGCCATATAGTGCAGTATCGGGAATAGATGAGAACTGTACTGTCTCAAAGAGATGAATTGCGCGCAACTGCACAAGCCCAACCTGCAGCTTCATTCACTTTGGGGGCTCTGCAGCTACCAGGCTCCATTCTCATGATTGGTGAGGACCCAATGTAATACTTACCCCCTATACTCTGGATACGTTCCTACCATAATGAAAAAAACTGTCTACTATTGGTCTATGAGTGTGACTGATGGTCCTTTAGAAGCAAGATGCATGGGGTGCGGCTTTGGCATGAAGACACATCTAAAATCACCAAAAGGGGCAAACACTATCAAAAAAAGCATAAATCTTTATTGATCACATAATGAAAAAAAAAATACATAAAAACAAATGGTGGTCAGACATTACATACATAGCCCATAAGGCTCAAAAAAGGAACAGGCAAGCATCTATCATGCCACATAGAGAACTTGTGAGCAAGAACATTTCATAATTGACACATATAAGTCATCATACAAAGCCAGATTGTAAAGTGCAAGTGCATAATGTAGTATAGACCGTGATATACAGTATAACCACAGCCACACTGGCAAAACAGTTTGACTCACATAAAGTGCATGTGCAGCAGCCACGCTCCTATCCCGACACGCGTTTCGCTCAGTATAGCTTCTTCTGGGGAGTGCTGACACACAGTGAAGACACATCTGCTGAAAGCTCCAAGTCTACTGCCAGAAATCATCCAGGAGACCCGTTCCCAGCATGCCCTCAGCAGTCATTACAAAAGGAAGGTGAGCAGTCTGTTGCCCCTCCTGAGTCTTCCATCGGCCGGTTCCTCTGTTCTGGCCCGATGACTACTATAGCGCACACCGCCCCAGCAATGGCGGCTCCCGCCGCTACACTACAGCTTGGGAGCAGCTCCCATGTGTCTCTCTCAGCGCTCTGTCAGAGCACTCACTGCTTAGCACAGTCGTCACTGTGTTCAAGATAGACCAACGTGGCAACGTGCACATGGTGCTCCCCAGGCCACAAAGCACACCACTTCCAGGCTCCATAATGGCCTACCAGGCCCCACCACAGGTACCTGCCTCTTGTCTTCCAGTCACCGAGACGCCATTCCTCAGTCAGAGTATGCCAGCTATTTGTACAGCCACTTTCCAGTCCACTGCCACTGTGAATTTTCTATTAACCCCTCACCTCTGGATCACACTTTGGCAGAATTATGGGAGATGGTTAGAGCTCTCCGTACTAGAGCAGACCTGGAGGCACATATTTCTAGCATTGAGGAGAAGCAGACCCAGGCCCTACAGGCAGTTAACCACTCCATACAGGACCTAGCTGAAAGGGTCTTGGAACAACATCAGTCTACTGCCACTTCTGCACTGTCTACGATATCTACCGTCATGGACGCTCATACTACTATCAGAGACTTTTCCTCGCACTTGGATGACATTGAAAACAGGGGACACTGCAATAATCTAAAGTTACGTGGCATTCCAGATTTATCCCCAGTCAACATGGCACTGTGGTGTATATCTTTAATAAAATCGTGAGTTAACCCCTAGACACGGAGATTGTGCACCCTATCCAGCTCTGAGTGGCTGCCCCACGGAACCGTGACCCTGACACTCCACGAGAGGTCATCTGTTAGGTGCACTTCTACAAGCTTAAATAGGACATACTGCGGAGGGCCTGGGAACTACAGGGAGTCTCTTACAATGACTCTTTCATCACCATCTTGCCAGATGTTTCTAGTCCCACTCTCTACATGAGAAGGCTAGTCATACCGCTGGGGTCACCCTTTCCACATTATATTCTGCAAGCAGGGACACACGCATGTGGTCTGCACCTCAGCGGACCTCTCTGAGGCCTTCCGTTTCCTGAATACAACCCCTGTGGTGTTTTGAAATATCAGCTTTATACAATCACGAACCTGTAGAGCAGCCTCTATGTGCACAGAAGTGACTTGTTGAATTTGACTTTTCTCCACTTACAGCTTATGCATCAGACACCCAGGCGTTAATCAAGTAGTCTTTTAATCCGGAGATTATATTACAAGATGTTGCAGGGTAATCCAGATGGTAAAATAATTATGCCAACAATATTCTCCTTACTAAGAAGATAGATGCTACTACAGAAAAAGCTGAGCACACTATGAGCAAAGCATCACTGGGAAAACAGGGAGTGGCTCGGCTAAACTAACTAGAAACCTAAAAACGGGGTGGGGGGGGGGAGAAGAGAGGAGCATACCAATACACAATGCAAGATACTAAAACAGAACACTCCCCGTCTGGTATCGATAGATACCACTATATATATGAATACTATGGAATTGTATAAAATAACAATAGCTTGCGGATGCAATAATGTCCATCTACCTGAAAAGGAAACATGCGATGAACATTTATTCTAATCAAAGAAGGATATGTCTTCAGTTCAGGCCATAGAGCTGGTACTGGAAACAGTCTTAGAAGATGTTGAGCATCTTGGTAGAAAGGATCTCAACAGGCAATCTCTGCAGGCATGAGTAACACAAGTTCTGTAACAGAGCGGAAGAAGGTCTTGATTACTCCACCTCATGTGGTTCTTACTTCCACCTTACGAATCTTACCATCCGAACTGGAAATTACTTAGTAATAAGTCTAGTAGGCCAGTCGAGACGATCAACTTGCTTGTCTCTTAACAGAACAAAGTGTCCTTCCTTTAAATTAGGCCTTGGTTCTTGCCACTTCTGCGTTCTTGCAAGAGGCAGAGGTACTCTCTTCTCCACCTTTTCCAGAACCGATTGGCGAGATGTTGTACCTGCTTCCACTGAAACTTAGATGCTGGAGATCGTCTCTAGGAGACAGTGAGGAGGAGCAAGAACGCAGTCTACGTTACCTGGATGCTGACCTTGAGGATCTTTTATGCACTCCGGATGTGGATTTCTTTTTTTTTACTACAGGAGATTGTCTATTGCTTTCCTTAGAAGCTGAGTGAGACTTGGTTCTCCTTGATCTTGCCAAAGATTTAGAAAGTGACTTCTCTGTCCGTGTCATAGATTTAGAGCAAGAGCGCTTATTTTATGAGGCTGATTTAGATGTAGATTGCTTTCTGTCTATGGATCGTGAACGCGAATGCTCTTGTCTGCTTTTAACTTCTGAAATGGGATCTGTCTTTGTACGTACGGACTTGAGTTGTTGACATTCAGAAGATACTTCCTTTACAAAATTAAACTCATTGTCAAACGGTTGACTGGAAGGCTCACATTTCTGTGGTATCTTATCAGAACTACATGAATCAGAAGGCTTGATGCCAGTGATGATTTAGGATTCATCATGATGAACTGTGTGAGGACTGCAAAGCTGGGAAGGGCTTGAAGAGGACTCCAATTGAGATCCTAAAGGCATTTCTACAAGCTGCCCTTCTGTCCAGGAACATTCTTCTGCAGCTGACTCCATGGGATTTAAGCTGCTTTCTGATGAACAAGTTTTTAGAATATTTGGGCAGGGAACCTGTTGCACATAGTAGTTAATACGTCGGTTCTGAAAGAGTGTACTTGGCAGGGTCTGCGGGTTCTGTCCAGACATACATCCCCCACAATGACCCAACCCACTGTAAGTTTCTGGGCATATGGAGTGTTGAAAGGGCCATTGCGAAGTTCAAAGACCTTATGAGCCTCAAGAATGTCTCTACCAGTAAAGAGTGAGATCTCGGCATGGGTATCAAGGGGAGGAATCTCTCTGGCTATGTTGCTGAGATGAGGGTGATGCTGTGTGGCTTCAGATGTGGGAATCTCATCCCTTGCATCCGGCAATTCATCGCACTCAATAAGGGTTGGAAGAGAGAGTTTCTTATCTCCTTTGATGGGCTTCAAGGTGAAACCATTAGCTCTTCTTCCTGAGTTCCTGGTTATCACAAGACCAGAGCATCTTCCTAGGGTGTAGGGTGTAGTTTCTCCCTCTATCCTGAACAGATCAAAGAACTTAGGGCTAGCTAGGGAACGAATACTTTGGTCATCTGGAATAGCATACATTCTTATGGTCTTCTCTGGTTGTGCAGTAGGAAACACATCCACGAGGTAAGTCTTGGAACTTACCCCACACAAGTCCTTCTCCGCATACCTCTGTGCATATGGGCGTGACGGTAGTGGTTGGTTGGTCGGCACTCTCCCTGCCATGATCGGAATGTGGCTTGCACTAGCTAACTGGTTCTAGGTTCCACCTGATTGGTCCCGGGTGAACAGCGGACACATGTGGATCACTATTACATTCAGAACACTTGACTGGAACCTCATAGTCTCTGCTGAAATGCTCAGTGGATGCACAGCATTTGAAGCAGATATAGGAACTCCTTACGTTCTTCAAAGGGCTTTCCTATGAAGACACAGCACTTCCTTAAATGATCGGGTTCCTTAGGGCTTTCGTTTCCAATGAAAGCGGCGGTGTTAGTAGTGGGCACAACCCCTGTCTTTTTTAATTAAACCTTTAGGGTTTCTCTGGGACTGAAAGTCTTGTGTTTCTGTTTAGTAGAGCCAAAGATATTGGTTCCCAAGGTGTAGAAGCTCTGGTCGTTTTTGCCTCTAGCTAAGTCCTTGATGAACTTACAGAAAAATGAAAATGGTGGAAAAGGAACGGGAACGCGATGTTGCTCCTTGTATTTTGAACCTGTTTTTGCCCATTGGTCTTGAATATTGAGGGGTAATTTCTCCACGATCAGGCCCACATCATTGGAGGTATCAAGAAAGCTGAGACCTGGTAGTTGCGGGTCTCGCTTGACAATTTCAAGCTCAAGAAGAAGGTCACTTAATTTCTGGAACCCTCGCGGTCTGTATTGGATAATTCAGGAAAGTCATTTAGTCGTTTAAAAAAGGCACATTCAACTACTTCCGAGCCACCGTATGTCTGCTCTAATCTTTCCCATGCGAGACGAAGGCCTTTGACTAGTTCGTAGATATGAACGGTTTTGAGTCTCTTAACACAGTTTGACCTAGCCATATAATTAGTAAATCAAGTTCTTGCATAGGCGGAGCACCAAGGGTTTGAACTGTTTTCTTGAAAGTGGCCTTCCAACTTCTATAGTTCTCTGGGCGATCATCAAAGTTCGTAAGGCTAGTACTGATTAGAGTTGTTTCGGTACCAAAATTTTGATTCGGTATCGATACCATAAAAAAGTATTGCGATACTCGATACCATTCGATACCACGCGAAAAAAATAAAAACGCCAAAAAAATCCACGTGCATTCCACATTTTATGAAACCGCGGCTCCTAATACAACAGTCCTATCCTACTTTTTTGTGGGGACAAGGCGACTAAAAGAAAATGGCGAATCGTGCATTTTTTCTTTTTTTAGGCACGCACTGTCCACCAATGTTTTAATACTAGGGGGGGGGGGGCGGAGCACTGGCCAGCAATGGCTAGTAACGTTCATATATAAATGTAGGCAGAAGACACAGGCTGCCGGCACCTGCCTGTGACCCAGCGCTGCGATTAGAGGCTAATAACCCCTCAGGTGCGGCACCCGAGGGGTTAATTGCCGCGGATCGCAGTGCTGGGTCACAGGCAGGTGCTGGCAGCCTGTGTCTTTTGCCTGCATTTATATATGAAACGGTACTTGGCATTGCTGGCCAGTGCTCCCGTCCCCCAGCTCCGCCCCTTCTCTGCCCCTCTCCCTCTATTGGTTGCAGCGGCAGCACAGGGGGAGGGAGAGACTGCCTCCTTCACCCTGTGCTGCCGAGGAGAACATGGCCGCGCTGAGGGCAGCGCAGCCACGCTCTCCTATACTGGGCTGTGCAGTAGCGCAGCCCAGTATTGATAAAATACTTATCCTGGTATCGACCTCGATACCAGAGAAAAGTATCGATTGGGTATCGAAAGTTCGATACCCGAAACAACCCTAATACTGATGACTCTGAGGTCCCTGAGAGTGAGGTACTTAGCAATTTCTGATGCATAATTTCTTTCCTGCATCATGGCGATGGGAACTTCTCCCTTGCTGGTGTTGTTGGCACCATCTGATACCCTATGTTTGGGGGTTGGAAGATGGAATGGAGTGGCAGCTGGGCTGAGCGTAAATGAAGGCTTCACATCTGGTAATCTTGGTGCAAGCGTCTTGGTCGCTATGCAACTAGTCTCAGGAGGTTTTAATGTGATTTGATAAGCTTGAAGCAGCTTGGTATCTAATGGCACCTGAAATACTGTGTAAGGTGCCAGGTTTGAAAGAAAGAGAAATGTCCACTGGACTGGGGTCAACTGTAGAGTTATCGGCTGCCTCTTTTTCTACTCGCAGTAGGCTGGCGTGCAGAGGCCGAATCTTCTGGTGCACATGCATTGACTTTACTTTGGTTTAGGACGAATTGCAGGGTACACCTTTCTGAGTCATTAGATATCTCTGGCATAGGATAATAAGCTTCTTCTTCGGCAGCTTTTTCAAGAACTCTGAGTTCAGCCATGGCTACTGCTTCTTCCCTTTTCTTCTGAAGAAGCTCCAACTTAGCTTTGGCCTTGGCTTTGGTCGCTTGCACTTGAGCCTGTATAGCTTGTGCTTGAGCCTGTATAGCTGCTTGATTAGCTTGTGATTGGGCTTGTGTCTCTGCGACTTGTGCCTTAATGGCTGCTTCCTTTCTAATGCAGTGGGACATTATACAACCCGAACTTCGGACAAGTCCCTTTCCTTAGCCGGGCATTGGTGACTTTGGAAACTTTCTCACAGGGGGACTCCACACATATCTCCCTCCATCTACTCAGTCTAAGTTACAAGAGCTTCTCCATTCACACCAAATGGTTGACTCATGGCGTACCCTGTACCCAACTTCCAAGTATTACACGTTTTACTCTATCCCCCACAACTCGTACTCCAG
The DNA here is from genome assembly GCA_033119425.1 of Bufotes viridis. Taxonomy (NCBI): domain Eukaryota; kingdom Metazoa; phylum Chordata; class Amphibia; order Anura; family Bufonidae; genus Bufotes; species Bufotes viridis. The sequence continues at coordinate 446,390,066 of CM065592.1, forward strand.
ATTGAATTACCTTCTAGTACATCACTTGTTACTAGGACATCTTACTGGGGCAGGGATTGACCCAATCACCTTTTCCAACCATGCCCTGATCTCTCTGTCGATCAACCTCCCAACACTGCATGCTCGAGCTTGGCACTGACGAATGAATGACTTGCTTTTTCAGAAGCCACAGGTCCTCCAAGAAGTTAGAAATGACATAACCGAATATTTTGCCATCAATATCACCCCGGATTGTCATCCCCTCACTATCTGGGAAGCTTATAAATGTTTCATTAGGGGTACATTCATTAAGGTGGGTTCCTGGGTTAAAAAGGAACGGACGGCTCTGGTGTCCAGACTCCTCTTACGTAAACATGAAGCAGATTCAAAAGTCCACTTTACAAACACTTTGGGTAAAGCTAACGGAATTGCGTGAACAAGTTCGCTCTCTGTACCTCTCTAAAGCAAAGGTGACTTTAGTTAAATGTTGCAGACAATAAACCCGGTAGAACCCTTGCGAGCGCACTCCATAAGACTCGTGTCCATTCTTCCGTCCCCCACATCTCGGGGCCCCACAGTCAGCGCTCAGAATTGCCTCAGCAGATAACTGCGGCGTTCTGCACATACTATCAGTCACTCTATAATGTACCCTCTTCCTTGCCTTCTGACATTGAGGAACAAGCCCCTCCCAATGTCAAAGCTACTGCCCCTTCTCACTCATAAATGTAGACCTCAAATTGTTCTCCAAGATTTTGGCCACCCGCCTGACCCCATACTTGCAACCGCTCATTCACATTAATCAGGTTGGCTCTATGCCAGAAAACATGATTTATCAGGCGACAATTATGTTTCTTCTCTCCACCAGTGCCACTAGGGCTTTTGATTGTGTTAATTGGGATTTTATGTTTGAAACATTATGACATGTTGGTCTCGGTGAAGCGATGATGGCTTGCATCCACAATTTATACTCTACACCCTCACCCTTGGCCAATGTTAAACTGAACGGTCAATTCTCCTCACCTTGCCTGATATGGAACGGCACGCGACAGGGTTGCCCCCACTCCACTGATTTTTATTCAATGCCTGCAGCCCTTTCCGGGACATGTGTGAGCGAATCCTGACAAAGCAGGCATTCAGATTCACAACACCCCCCATAAAGTGGCAGCCTACACAGGTGATCTATTGTTTCCCCGAATCTCTCCACCTAACCTAAAGAAAGAACTGAGGACATACTTCTATCTAACATTAAAAGAAATTTCCAAAAATCTGAAGCACTAAACATTATCCTTGCTTGGCTGTGGAAATATCAGACTTCCCTTTTAAGTGGGTCAGAACCTCCCTCAAATATTTGGACTTTCAATTAACCCCAACGCTCTCTGAGCTCTACTCAGCCAACTGCACCCCCACCTCCTACGAGCTCTCAAGACAGACCTTGACTGATGGAATATGGGCACATTTACATGGTCTGGCCAAATCTCTATGTTTAAAATGAACATCCTCCCCAGAATACAATACTTCTTCCAAGACATGTCCATCTATATACCCCATCTATTCTTCCAAACCCAGTATCCACTTTGACACGGTTCATTTGGGCTGGAAAATCCCCACGGATGGCCCGCCCAGTTCTTTTCTGGCCTAAACATCAAGGAGGTCTGCGGGTGGTGGACTGGTGTTGCCATTGGTCACATAAGCAGGGGGTAAAGCTTGAACAATCCTTTTTGCCTACCCCGTTATCCGCGACCCCCTGGCTGGGAGCTCATATACCACTCACATCTCACACACACCGCGCTATAGGCCCAACGCTCCATACAGTGGCATCCGTTTTTGCTCAGCCCAATATATCCCCCTCCCCATCGTTTCCTATCTTAGCCAACCCCATATTCCCCCCAGGATTGGAAGAGGGTTCCTTTTGGCACTGGATAAGAACTAATAAATTTAGAGAACTTCTCTTTCGGTCTTTGGATAGCTGGTTAGGGATGCAGGCTCTAAGGTGCCCCTATCGTCATGGCAAACACAACTATGACATTTCCTATTGTCCCTTCCACAGGCCTCTAAATATGCGAGGGATAAAACTACTTTCGAGTGTATCTGTAACGCAACAGGAATTTTGAGACATGCTCTTTTTCAAATCCTAAATCAAGTCTCCTTAAAGAGAACCTTTCAAGTTTTTTTTATTCTAGATAAAAACCTTTACTTGCGGGGTATCCCCCGCTGATGCTGCCACCTTGCCTGATTTTTTTAAATATGGCTCCTACGCCCCGCGGTGCCCCCCTGTAGTTTTCCCGCTCAGTATGTTAATACTGAGCATCGGTACAGGGAGGAGGAGGAGCCGCAAGGGTTTCTCAATGGGCGTCTCCTTTTTCCTGGCTGTGCTGCGATCCAATCACAGCGGAGAGCGTCACAGCCAGGGAGAAGGTGAGCTTTTTTTTTTTCCCCTGGCTGTGACGCTCTCCGCTGTGATTGGATCGCAGCACAGCCAGGAAAAAGGAGACGCCCATTGAGAAACCCTGGCGTCTCCTCCTCCCTGTACCAATGCTCATGATTAACATACTGAGCAGGAAAACTACAGGTGAGCACAGCGGGACGTGGGAGACATATTTTAAAAAAACAGGCAGGGTGGTAGCATCAGCAAGGGGTACCCCGCAAGTAAAGGTATTTATCTAGAATAAAAAAAAAAAAACATGAAAGGTCCTCTTTAACTCTCCATCCAATTGGACGTCTCCCTCTTACATACGAAGTTGGGAACAGGACTTGAATATTATATATAATATTATATATATAAGTCTTTTCGGAGTGTCCTGTGCTTGCTGGCTTCTGGGAAATGTATGGCGCACCTCTTCTAAATGACTTCTCGTGTTCTCCCTAAGTCACCTGCCTTCTTTTTGCTTCACCTTAGTGACATCCCCTTGTCAATTTATCGGAAGTCTGCGGTACGTCATTTGGTTAAAGCGGCAATGGCTTGTATCCGATGTCTGTGGAAACAGACGTCAGCCCCAACCATCTGGTTTAGTAAAATTCAGAAGGTTATGGAGATGGAGGACCTTATCACGTCTGTGAGGGGCACACATGTCAAGTTTCACGAAATATGTCGACATTGGATTCTATTTCAGGTCTCTGTTAGTCTCTTAGGCCCGGAGCTTCCCTGCCTCTCCTTTTTCCCCCTCCTTTTTTCTCTCTTTTTCTTCTGTTCTCTGTTTCTACTTCTATATTTTCAACCGTTTTTCGGCTTTGTTTCTGAATGCCTTTCGGATACTTTGCTGATCCTTTTCAGATAGTAGGCACTGCACTCTGCCTAATATCCCTATTCGGTGATGTTGATGTATTTTAATGTACTCTGACAAGATCTTTCTGTTTCAATGGTTCTTTTTTGTTTTTTTTGCTTTCTGAAAACTTGAGTAAAGTAAAAAAAAAAAAGTAACATGCAGCAGTTAGTTAATGGTCAGGGGACATGTATTCTTTGTTATATTGTAGAGTGTGGTGTATAAGGTTCATGTAATATAACATATACATCAGAGAGCAGCATGTCCTACAGGTCCACACTTGCAACATTTCATACAATCTGAACATTACAATGGCTTCTCTCCTGTGTGAGTTCTCTGATGTTGAAGAAGAGTTGATTTATGTGTAAAACATGTTCCACATTCTGAGCATGAAAACGGTTTCTCTCCTGTGTGAATTCTTAGATGTTCCCCCAGATTTGATTTCCGGCTAAACCATTTACCACATTCAGGACATACAAATAGATTCTCTCCTGTGTGAATTCTTAGATGGTCCGTGAGATATGATCTCCGACGAAAACACTTCCCACATTCAGGACATATATATGGTTTTTCTTCTGTGTGAGTTAGCTGATGTCTATCAAGATCTGATTTTTGAATAAAACATTTTCCACATTCTGAGCATGAATATGGCTTCTCTCCTGTGTGAGTTCTATGATGTCTACTAAGATATAATTTTGTGCTAAAACATTTCCCACATTCTGAGCATGAAAATGGCTTCTCTCCTGTGTGAGCTCTATGATGTCTACTAAGATATAATTTTGTGCTAAAACCTTTCCCACATTATGTACAAGAAAATGGCTTCTCCCCTGTATGAGTTCTCTGATGTTTATCAAGATCTGATTTTTGACGAAAGCGTTTCCCACATTCTGAGCATGAAAATAGCTTCACCCCTAAGTGGAGTTTGAGATGGCTCACAAGATATGATTTCCGACTAAAACATTTCCCACATTCTGAGCATGAAAATAGCTTCTCCTCTGTGTGAGTTCTCTGATGTTTATCAAGATCAGATTTTTTACTAAAACACTTCCCACATTCATGACATAAAAAAGGTTTCTCCCCTGTGTGAGTTCTCTGATGTCTATGAAAATCCGATTTTTGAATAAAACATTTCCCACATTCTGAACATGAAAATGGTTTCTCTCCTGTGTGACTTCTCTGATGTTTATGAAAATATGATTTCTGACTAAAACATTTTCCACATTCTGAACATGAATATGGCTTCTCCCCTGTGTGAATTCTCTGATGTCCAACTAGAATGAATTTCTTGGTAAAAGATTTCCCATATTCTGAGCATGAAAATGACCTTTTATCTCTGCAATTTCTCACATGCAAAGAAAGATTAGATTTATGATTTGAATGTTTACCATGCAAAAATATTTCCTCCCATCTATGTCCAGTTATTTGTTTGCCAATCAGTGATTGGCTAGATGAAGGTTTCTTGTGACCAGCGGTATCGGGGGATAGATCTGTGCTGTGAAGGACTGAGGGTACATTAGGAGTTACTGAAATATCTCGTGTGGTATTGTTATCTTCTGCTTCATGATAGGAAGATAAATGGAGATGTCCACAGGAGTCGCTCATCCCGTCTTCACCTGGAAAATGAAACAAATGTTATTATTTTCCCAGATAAAGTAATTCATCTTTTTATTAAGCAATCAAGCTTTAATGAGACAATAGCAAACCAGGAAACAATAGGAGATGTCAGAAAACTGCATAATGTACAATTTCAGTGCACTTTCACCTGCACTTGATTAAAAAAAAAGATCATATAAAACCTTAGGAGATGGAAATTTTTTCAAGAAAGTTTTGTACATAAAATTGAGAATTTCTTCCTTTTAGACTTAAAGAGGATCTGTCACCTCTCCTGAAATATCTGTTTTAATAGTTTTGTGCATTCCCCGTGTAATAACAATTCTGGAGCATCTGGTCTTATGACTCCATGTTGTGCCATTCCTTTATTATTTCTACTAAAGGTTATGAATTAATTGCTAGCAGTCTGCAGTAAGGGTACAGAGGGGAGGTAACCAGTTGGGGGAGTGTACCTGCACAGTTTGAAATTAACAGCACTGATTGGATAGAGTGAGTCTGTGCAGGTACACACCCCCAACTGGTTACCACTCCTCTGTACCCTTACTGAAGACTGCTAGCAATTCATTCAAAACTTCTAGTAGAAATAATAAAGGAATGGGACAACATAGAGACATAAGAATGTATGCTCCAGAATTGTTATTACATGGGGGATGCATAAAGCTATTAAAACAGAAATGTCAGGAGAGGTGAGAGGTCCTCTGTAAAACTAGATTTCAGTTTCTGGTGCAATTACCCCCCGAAGTGTGCCAAAATTATTAAGAATTTTGTTGGATTTAATTCCAGCAGACTTTGCACACAGACCAGCATATGAATCTCTAGTATTAGTAATTTTCCCCCATAGTGTTCATGAAATCTTTCTCTGTAGAAGTCCCAGAATATACAGGTGCATCTAAATAAATTACAATATCAGCAAAAAGTTAAATTTATTTCAGCAATTCAAAAAGTGAAACTTTGAATGTGAGATTATGGCTTACAGCTAATGAAAACCCAAAAGTCAAATATTGTGAAAAGGTTCAATCTTGTAGACTCATGGGGTCACACTCTAATCAGCTAATCAACACAAAACACCTGCAAAGGTTTCCTAAGCCTTTAAATGGTCTCTCAGTCTGATTCATTAGTCTACACAATAATGGGGAAGACTGCTACATTGACAGTTGTCCAGAAGACAGTCATTGACACCCTCCACAAGGAAGATAAGCCACAAAAGGTCAGTGCTAAAGAAGCCGGGTGTTCACACAGTGCTGTATTCAAGCATAATAATGGAGAGTTGAGTGGAAGGAAAAAAGTGTGGTAGAAAAAGGTGCACAAGCAACAGGGATAACTGCAGCATTGAAAGCAGTGGCATCACCAATAGTAAAAAAAAAAAACATTTTAAGGGCCTGTGCAGGCTGTATATATTGAAGACCTATTCTCAGCTATTACCCTAGACAATCAGCTGTTTGAAGAGAAGGCCAGCACTCCATGCATCCACTGCTATCTACTGCACTTCTGAGACTCTGGGTGGGGTAATTAAGAGGAAGCCTTGTCTTCAAACATCTCCTCAGCCGATCACATATTGATGACCTGAGGATGGGAGAGGGGGCACTATTTCATTTTTCACCTCAGGCAGCGGAAAGGCTAGCTGCAGCCCTGCCGGAAAAAGGAAGGGGGGGCAGTCTGCCCTGAGTGCCAGCTGTCAGGGGGGTGCTGGATGTAATGAGCGCTTCTATCAATACAGATGGAAGCACTCATTGCTAGAGCACAGGGGAGCTGGTGGTCTTTTAACTTACTGGCCACTCAGCTCCCCTCTTTCCTTCCCTCCTCCAGGCTGACTGCTTCACCATTCAGCACTGCAGGCACAGATCGCGCTGCAGCACTGTGTGGGAGGAGTGCACAGGCAGGGCCTCAGGCTCCTCCTACACAGTTCGGCAATCTGTGATTGCAGGGGAGTGCTGGGGATCTGATCATTAGGAACGGGACAAGGTGAGTAGCTACTGTTTTATTTATTTACACTTAGGGGGCACAGAGAGGGCATTACTACTGTGAAGGGGCACAGAGAGGGCATTACTACTGTGAAGGGAGAACAGAGAGGGCATTACTACTGTGAAGGGGGCAAAGAGAGGGCATTACTACTGTGAAGGGGACACAGAGAGGGCATTACTACTGTGAAGGGATGCAATGAGGGCAAAACTACTTTGAGGGGCACAACATAGACATAACTACTGTGAGGGGGGAGGAAAATGAAGGCATAACAAGTGTGAGGGGCACAATGTTTTAAAGTATGGGGGGGGGGGGGGTGCCAGAGAAAAGACCCGTCCTAGGTGCCAAACACCTTAGGCACGCCACTGCTTCTTTTATTCAAATTCGGCAGGTATATGCCTTGGACCTGCCTCATATAAAAGAATGTCCTCACTGACCTGGTGATACAAACAAAAATAGGTTTTTTTCAAAGGTTTTAATTTAAGTGAGGAAGGGGGGGGGGGGGGGTAAAAAAAATTGCTGTGGGCCCAGTCAGATCTAGCTATGCCCGTGCTTGAAAGGATTGTCAAGAAAAAGCCATTCAAGAATTTCAGGGAAATCCCCAAGGAGTGGACTGCGGCTGGAGTCAGTGCTTTAAGAGCCACCGCACATTTGTCAGATGTATCCAGGACATGGGCGACAACCGTCACATTCCTTGTGTCAAGCCACTCATGACCCAGAGACAACGTCAGAGGCGTCTTACCTGGGCTAAGGAGAAGAAGGACTGGACGGTTCTCAGTGCTCCAAAGTCCAATTTTCAGGTGAAAGTAAATTTAGCATTTCATTTGGAAATCAAGGTCCCAGAGTCTGGAGAAGAGTGGAGAGGACACAATCCAAGCTGCTTCAGGTCCAGGGTAAAGTCTTCACAGTCAGTGATGGTTTGGGGAGCCATGTCATCTGCTGGTGTTGGTCCACTGTGTTATAGCAAGGCCAAAGTCAGCGCAGCCGTCTACCGGCAAATTATAGAGCACTTCATGCGTCCCTCTGCTGACAAGCTTCATGGAGATGCCGATTTCATTTCCAGAGGGACTTGGCGCCTGCACACACTGCTGAAAGTACCAATACTTGGTGTAATAACCACTGCATCACTGTGCTTGATTGGCCAGAAAACTCGCCTGACCTACACCACATAGAGCATCTATGAGAGACACCAGAACCAACAATGCAGATGCACTATCAAAGTCACCTGGCTTCCATAACTCTCCAGCAGTGCCACCGGCTGATCTCCTCCAGGCCACATTGCCGCAATGATGCCGTAATTTATGCAAAAGGAGCCCCGACCAAATATTGAGGGGATATGCAGGACATAGGCCAGCATTTCTGTATCAAAAATTATTAATTGGTCTTATATAATAATCTAATTTTCTGAGATCCTAGTTTTGCGCTTTCATTAGCTGTACGCCATAATCCTCAACATTAAAAGATATAAAGGCTTGGAATATATCCCTCTGTGTGGAATAAATCTACATACATATCACTTTTTGAATTGAATTACTGAAATAAATTAACTTTTCGATGATATTCTAATTTATTGAGCTGTACCTGTCATCCCTTGTGGAGATAGCGATTCTATCTAGACTATACAACAAAAGTTTAAAAACATTTAAGAAAGTCCACAGAATGGTATATAATAGATAGGAGTGGGAGCAAATGCAGCATGGCAGCCTGAACACAGAGAGACGGATCATCAAGCCTATTGCTACAGCCAGGGGTGGATTTTAGAGTCTGGGCTGCTTAGAATTACATCCCCCCAGGGATTAACCCCTTCTACTTGGTACCATTTTTACGTACATATGATTTTTTGATCATTCAATATTACACTTTATGGGGCAGGGTTTTGGCACAGTTTTTATTTTTTTTACACAGCGTTCACCTGTGGGGGTAGGTCATGTGATATTTTTATAGAGCAGGTCATTACAGATGTGGCAATACCTAATATGTATACTTTTTCTTATTTAAGTTTTACCCAATAAAAGCATTTTTGAAAAAAAAATGATGTTTTAGTGTCTCCATAGTCTCAGAGCCATTGTTTTGTTTTTTTTAATTTTAGCCCTAAAGCTCTGTTCACATCAAGTTTCTCACTGACTTCCACTGCAATAAAAAGAAAAGTAATATATACCACATCCCTCTGGAAAAGCAAACCAGGTTCCCCGTGTATTAAACAGCTTAGTCAACTGTTCACCCTTTGGGGGAAATGTATTACATAAGGATCGGATTGGCTGCTCATGACAGTGTCAGCACAGTAGGCAAGAAAACACACTTACACGGTGAGCCCTAACTTGCACCCAACCTGCTGTCCCTGCCTATTTGCAGAGCAAGCACTAAGCGGCAAGTCCAAAACTGGTCGACAGTCCCAATGCTGGTAAGTGCAGGGAGTCAAACCAAGCAGCAGCGGTAAAAATTGCAGGGACCTGTTCACACAGCTGGAACCCAGAACACAAACAAACCCAGAGAAAAATGTTGGGCGGGAAAAGGTCAAAGCCGGGAGGTCAATATGGTACTAAATCACAGAGCAGAGAGAGAAAGGTCCAAGTCAAGCCAAAGTCAGATCCAATAGAAGCAATCCAAACCGCAAAATAGCGACTAGAGCACAGCAAGGAAAACCTATAACTGGCCAGGGTGTATAGGGGTTTAAATAGAGCACCGAATTCATAGATCAGAACCTGATAGGTTCATGACTCGGCGCTCCAATAGTCAGAACACAGCACACAGGAGAGATCAGCTGAGCCATCAGCCCACTGCTAGACTCCTCCAGGACACGCCCGCTGTGGGGAGAAAGAGCATTGCATCCAGTTGCTAATAACGCTGTTGCATCATCAGGGGACGTAGCAGCATGTCTCTCCCGGCGCACCCACGCGGAAAATCTAATCGCTGGAGCCTGGACGGGTAAGTTTGTGACAGACAGCCAATCAAATTCCAGATACAGTAAGGAGACTTAGCTTGGAGCGGACTCTACTTTCTAGGTCAGTGATCGGCTTGGGATCCATCTCCTGCACCATGGGATTTAGGTGGGGTATCACTAAACCAACCGTGAGCCAATCAGACTACAACTATAAATTTTCAGAGGCCCTTTCAAAAATTAAAGCAGTCACTCAACTGGTTCCCATGGGCAACAGCTCTATTTTTCCTATTCACTAGTTTTGAAACATTTTTGTTTCCATCACTGTTCTGCCCCATTTGTACTGTACATATTATGACCACGACCAGTTCTCCAATAATTTGTTCTTGGCCTCTGCACCCTCCCCTTAATGTATATGGTATCTCTGTCCTCCCAACAACGCTGGATCCTGGAAAGGTGACAACTGGATCCCAGGGGTTGTCAGAGTTTTGTAAAAAAAAAATAAAAAAAATGTTGCACTGTAAATCTGATGGTCAGCAATATGTACATAAGCTAGGCAAGTTTTAGGCAAAAATATTCTATTTCCTTATTTCCCTTCTGGCCTTTTGTTCACCTTTAATAACAATAATCTCTGAGGTTTTCCTCATGAATATTTGTGCCCCCCCCCCCCCCGCTCTGCAAAGGAAGTGAATACAGGTGCTGCCCTGAGTGACATGTCTGACTGCTGGGATACTCAGAAGCATGTTGTATGTGTAGGACTGCAGGATGAGTAGGGAAGATCCTGTGACCAGCATTTGTCTCTTTACTGCCTGAGTCTGTGCTGCTGAAGGGATTAATCTTTCCTTAGGAATCCAATGGGAAGGAGACACAGGGCAGACGGCAGTGCAGGGGGGGCGTGGCCAGCACAGTGACGTCTCGTGCACAGACACAGACCTGCTCCCTCAGGCTTGTGTACGAGACATCATCAGAGCAGCTGACATCACAGGTCATGTGACCCTCTGTGAAATCTGAGAAAGGAGCCACTGCAGATGAAGTAAGTCAGTTGTAAACCCCTCACATTTGATTAGTTACAAACTAAAAAATAACTCAGACAACCCCTTTAACAGGAGCTGTCAGCCTGTTACTAGGCTTAGCGACCAGTGTGAAAACTGCAGAATTTTAGGAGTTTTTTTAAAAATAGATTGGTAAATGGAAAATTTAAAATGACAATCATAAAGTATTAATAAATATGTTTAAAGGAAACCTGTTAACATAAAACAGCAAGTTACAGAGCAGACTGATATATACACTACCAGAAAATGAAAGAAGACGACTTAGAAGGAGAATATGAAAACACTATAATAGCGCACTTTCGTGAAGCTTGATGGTCTGTCTGTAAAGGACAAAAAAGTCAAATTTTGTTTAGCAAACTGCCAATTACAATAAAATTTGTGACTTTTCTACACAAAAAAACTGGCACTGAGCTATAAGGACTGACCCCTTATGTATTTATATGATGTATGTCCACCATATGACTATATTGTTATCTCATTGATACAGTGCACATCTATGGTTAATTCATTGTTTGTAGAAGTCACATGACAGCTCGGGGCGGTACCTGTACATACAGTACTTATGCTCAATATGTGGTACTTTGGGTGGCACCTTCTGCACCTATGTCTACCACCTGAATTTGTTGTGTCGCCACTGGCCACCATCACGTTTTAAATTATTACATGCACTGTGTATGGATACGCTGTCACTAAGAGTCAGACGGAGAGAGAATCAAGATGACTCGAAAGTGTTCTCTACAGTCATGGAAGGTCTCCTCTTACCCGGTGATGTGAGGGGCTGGTGATTCTCCATCATGACATCCTTGTACAGATCCTTGTGTTCTTCTAAATACTCCCACTCCTCCATGGAGAAATAGACAGCGACATCCTGACACCTTATAGGAACCTGACAACACAAGGACACAGTCATTACCAGACCCCTCCCTTGGCGTTATTGTATAATGTCCCAGCATTCCCAGCAGCGCTCACCTCTCCGCTCAGCAGCTCAGTGATCCTGGTGGTCAGTTCTAGGATCTTCTGCTCATGTATCAGGGAATGAGGTGGAGGCTCGGTGATGGGGCTCTGGGTCCTGCTCCATCCTCCTGACACACGGGGTGTCACACACTCACCAGACGACTTCTTCACTACTGTGTAATCCTGTGTACGGGGAGACGCCGATCACTACAGAGATTCTAAGAATCCTTCACCTTTCCAGACATTTCCCTGGTTTATTACTAGAGATAAGAGTGATGTCAAGTGAGACTCTCACCTCTCCGGTTATCAAGGAGATGATCTCCAGGGTGAGGTCTAATATCCTCGCAGCCAGGAGGTCTCTGTCCTTCTCCATCCTTGGTGGGTCATTGATGGAAAGGACCATTGTCTATCATAAGAAGAGAGTCCTGAACCTAAGAAACCTGAGGGAAAGAAGGAGGATTGAGAGCAAAATTACATCTAGAAGAACATCTTACATGAAGTTAATGGTCCCAGGAAGAAAGCACTCGAGTAGTACACAATTTTAAATGGTCGCTAACTTTTCACACAACCATGTGTAGATCAATAGGACAGCCGAATATAATAAACTTTGTAATATACGTGATCAGAGAAAAATGCATAAGAGGTGTCATAAATACCAGACAGCTGATATATCAGTCAGCGGCCGCCCTGCTACATAGTTAATACAGTGTTACACAGGACACACACTGCAGTGTTCCACATACAGCAGCCAGTTCTCATTTTTCAGGCCACTATAACTCTCATACTCCCCTTAGCCTAGAGTACTGCCATAATACTCCAAAAGAATTATCAGGAATAACTGTTTTCAATACTGATCTCCTCCTCAGGAAGCTTCTTACCACTCTCTACCACTTACCTCCACCTTGTATCATTCTAAATTAGAAGACAGCTCTAGTAGTACACAATCTTAAATGGTCACTAACTTTTCACATAACTATGCGTAGATCAATAGTACAGCTGAATATAAGAAACTTTCTAATGTATCTTATCAGAGAAAAATGCCTCTTTCTCCACATATCAGATTATATCTAACACTAGTCCTAAACGTAGATAAAAATAAACAAATGACTCAAAAATATTAGGCTTGATCATTCATTTATTGAGGGAAATGATCTGATATTACACGTCTGTGAATGGCAAAAGTATGTGAACGTTTAGGATTCGAAGATAATTTAATGGTAAAATTAGAGTCAGGTGTTTTCAATCAATAAGATGACAATCAGGTGAGAGCGGGCGACATGTATATATAAAGAACAGGGAACTATTAAAGTCTGACCTTCACAACAGTGTATCATGGCTTGCACAAAGGAGATTTTTGAGGACCTCAGAAGAAGAGTTAGTGATGCTCATCTGGCTGGAAAAAGTCTCAAAACCATCTTTAAAGAGTTTGCATTCCACCAATCAATAGTCACACAGATCGTGTAGAAATTGAGGAAATTCAAGACAATTATTACCCTTCCCATGATTGGTTCACCAAAAAAGATCATGCCGACAGCAAGGCGAGTAACAGTCCGCAAGGTCACAAAGGAAACCAAGGTGAGCTCTAAGCAACAATTTAACATTAGCTGTTAAAGGGGTTGTGTCACCGCAGACATTGGTGACATCTTGCTAGGGTATGCCACCAATGTCAGATGGGACCTGCACCTATGAAGAGATAGGGAACCCCAAAGTGAAAGAGAGCACACTGCACAAGAACGGTGTGCACTCTATTAATTTCTATGGAGGTTACAAAAATAGCCTATTTTCAGAACTCCCATAGAAATGAATGGAGGGTGGTCACACATGCTGAAAATAGGAGGGGGTCCCAAAAGGGTGGAATCTGCACCTATCTGACATTGGTTGCATATCCAGTGTCTGAGGCTAGACAACAACCTTAAAAGTTCATGAGTCCACCAACAGCATGACACTGAACAACAATGGTGCTCATGGCAAGTTTGCAAGGAAAAAGCTGCTGCTCTCTGAAAAGAACATTGCTGCCCGTCTGCAGTATATAAAGATCACCTGGACAAGCCAGAAGGCGACCGGAACAATGTTTTGTGGATAGGTGAGAACATAGTGAGAAGTGTTAAGTTTGGAGAAAGGAAAGCCCTTTTACCATACAATCCAATGTAAAAACATCCATGCAGCTCCTCCAACATACAGTCCCATGTAAAAACATCCCTGTAGCTCCTCCAACATATAGTCCCATGTAAAAACCTCTCTGCAACCTTTATTATACAGTCCCATGTAAAAACGCCCCTGCAGCCCCTTTACCATACAGTCCCATGTAAAAACATCCCTGCAGCCCTTTTACCATACAGTCCCATGTAAAAACACCCCTGCAGCCCCTTTGCCATACAGTCCCATGTAAAAACATCGCTACAGCCCCTCCAACATACAGTCAAATGTAAAAACATCACTGCAGCCCCTCCAACATACAGTCCCATGTAAAAACATCCCTGCAGACTCTCCAACATCCAGTCCCATGTAAAAACACCCCTGCAGCCCCTTCACCATAAAATCCTATGTAAAAACACCCCTGCAGCCCCTTTACCATACAGTCCCATGTAAAAACATCGCTGCAGCCCCTCCAACATACAGTAGCATGTAAAAATATCCCTGCGGACCCTCCAACATCCAGTCCCATGTAAAAACATCCCTGCAGACCCTTTACCATACAGTCCCATGTAAAAACATCGCTGCAGACCCTCCAACATCCAGTCCCATGTAAAAACATCCCTGCAGCCCCTTTACCATACAATCCTATGTAAAAAAAAAAAAACTGAAGTCCCTTTACCATACAATCCTATGTAAAAACACCCCTGAAGCCCCTTTAACATCAAGTCCCATGTAAAAAAAAAAAACATCCTTGCAGCCCCTTTAATATACAGTCCTATGTGTAAACCCTCTTCTCTCTTTACCTGAATTCACATGTAAAGTGTAGTCCTGTAATTGTGGTGTCTGGTGTAGCTGGTCACATGACTGTGACGTCATCAAACGTCCTGCAGTCACTAGATCGCTCATGTAACTGATCACATGACTGTGACATCATCAAAGGTCCTACAACCACTAACAGTTACAGCTCTCATGTAACTGATCACATGACTGTGACATCATCAGGTAGGGTGGGATCCAGAATGGAGTTACTCCTAGTAGGCAGTAATAGGCGGAGTCTCATGGTGTAAGGGGCGGGGCTCCCAGATGAGTGATCTGAGATGACAGAAAAACCATCAGTGCACATTGGTGAAGAGAGGGCTGAAGGGAGTGATGTTTACAGTGTTCATATTTACATGGGACTGTATGCTGGAGGGAGGGAAGTGATGTTATTTACATGGGACTGTATGCTGGAGGGAGTGGAGTGATGTTATTTACTTGGGATTGTATGATGAAGGGAGGGGAATGATGTATTTTACATAGGACTGTATGTTGGAGTGGTTGAAAGGGGGAGTGCTGTTATTTACATGGGACTGTATGTTTAAGAGCAATGTGTTTTACATAGGACTGTATGCTGGACGAGCTGAAGTAGGGTCGCCAAACGTCCGGTTTTAGGCCGGACAGTCTGGTTTTCTGGCTCTCTGTCCGACGCAGGGCCTGGACAGACACAGGGATGCCCACCCTTTCAGTAGCTCACACTCAGACAGCAGCACTGCGCTGTCTGAGCGTGAGCTGCAGCAACTGGCTGAGGCTTCTCCCACCCCCAGTCAGTCAGTAACGCCCGCAGTCATGGCTCCCTGTGGCTGACTGAGGGGCGAGAAGCACCTCGGCTGCCCCCAGCTCACCTTCCCCTCAGAAACGTCTTTGCTCTTATCGTGGCATATCCATTTGGCGGCGTGGCCGTTGAGGTCGGGCTTTCCGGGATGAAGCCAGTGGCCACCCTAGGCTGCAGGGAGGGGAGCGATGTGTTTTACATAGGACTGTATGCTGGATGGGCTGAAGGGAGGTGATAAATGTGTTTTACATGGGACTGTATGTTGGAGGGGCTGAAGGGAGTGTTTTACATAGGACTGTAGGTTGGAGGGTTTGTGCTGAACACTGCATCTTGTCCTGTTTAAGTTAAAAAGCACAGATATAACCGTATGTACATGGATGAAGGGGCGCCCAGCTCACAGGAGCTCCATGGCCCCTTCAGTGTGATCGGCGGGGGCACCGGACCCCCACTTATCAGACATTTATGATAATTGTTAAGCTGGACAGACAGCAAGATGATAAGTTCGGGGACATGCAGTACCCCAGAGGACTACTGCAAAGGGTTAACTTACTGTTAAAGGGTACAGAGAGCAGGGCACAACGTGAGCATAACTAATGTATGCTGGCACAAAGGGGGAATAATTACTAAGGGGATGGCCTTATATAAAAGTATGGCTTAGTCTCTATTAATTTGCCACGGTGCGCTGAGCCACTGCTACTGTCCTTTTTTGTGATTTTTAAAAGTTGGGAGGTTTGTCAAAAATGGGCCTCATTACTGCCTTGCACCTAATACCTGCGCCGAACCACGAGTGAGTCCTGCCTTGCACCTAGGGACGTAGCTAACGCCTCATGGGCCCTGGTGCAAGAGTTCAGCTTGAGCCCCCCTTCCCTCAGTGCTTTGTGTATCTTCTTATGCGGCACAAGGGTTTTTGGGCCCCCTCAGGCTCCTGGGCCCGGTAGAGACTGCTACCTCTGCACTCCCTATAGCTACGCCCATGCTTGCACCTATACACTTCACCTCCTGGGCACCCCAAATAAAACTAGGCAGGAACCTGATACCTGGGTGTGCCCTGAGGGGAAAAAGGGTAGTTCCCCTCCAACCACTGCATGGTGCCGGAGTTAGTACCATCGCTGTGAACTACTACCACTATCATGGTCACAACTATCACACCTCCCGGCTCGCTGCAGACACAACAATGTAAAGAAAGCTGGGAAAGGGGAGACGTTACGGTGCAGGGCACAGCATAACCTGGAGTCCGGGCCCCGGCCACTTAGAGGGAACGCTGCACATGGCGCTTCAGGAGGGAGCAAGTTTGAGTATCAGCATACGAATTACAGATCTAGAGTCAGAGGCAGATGCTCTCTTGATGTATTACTGTACTTAAATGCCTAGTACACCTTTGGGGGGGGGGGATTTTTTTAAATATTTGCATTGTACTCATTTTGAGCTAAGAAAATTTTTTCAATTGCTCTTAATTAAACATTTTGAGCCCATTTCTCTGTGCAGCCTTAAGATTCTCTAGAAGCATGCTGTCTTCACTCAGCTCAGCTGACGGCTCCTTATCTCTGACATTATCTCCTCCAAGATCCTTTTTTGTTCTTCCTCCCGCTGTATATACATTTAGGTTTTTCCGCCTTTCTAGTGTGTCTGACCCAACCACCAACATCATCAGTAGGCATGAGCGAAACGACTTCGGAGGAAACATCCAAAGTCAATTCGCATAAAACTTTGTTTCAATGCTGTACGGCGCGAGCGCTCCGTACAGTATTAGAATGTATTGGCTCAGACGAGCCGAAGTTATTACTTTGCGAAGTCTCGTGAGACTTCGCATATTAACTTCAGAAATTGATTTATACTGTAAAAAAATATTTCCCGAACTCGGGTTCGGTTCCAAGGTTGTAACCAAATCCGAGTTCGGAGAATGTTTAATTACAGTATAAATCAATTTCTGAAGTTATTAAGCGAAGTCTCGCGAGACTTCGCAAAGTAATAACCTCGGCTCGTCTGAGCCAATACATTCTAATACTGTACGGAGCGCTCACTCCGTACCGTACTGAAACAAGGTTTTATGCGAATTGACTTTGGATGTTTCATTCGAAGTTGATTGGCTCATCCCTAATCATCAGTAAGTGGCTTTAGGATCACGGATGTAAGATATGAGATCGAAAGTCGTCTAAGGACACTACATGAATATATATTGGGGCAGATTTACCAATATTGTCTAAAACTAAGATGTGTCAACCCAGCAGACAATTATCGGGATGGAACCATTCCTTCCCGATATCTGCCTGCTCGTTAGTGGAGGAAATAGCTGCGATCTCCTCCACTGTATGTGGACCCGTAGCCACTGATCATCCTCATACAAATTCATTGTTTCTGGGCAGCAGATCGCCGTTCACACTGCACAATGTGCTGTCCAGACACGGTGATTGAAGTGTCCACATGAAAGACCATTTCACCCGATGAACTGGAGTTTACTGGGAAGGAGCATTCATATTAATGTACATTCCCAAAAACCGGCCTGAAAATTGCGCAGTGTAAACCCACCTTTAGTTTTAAGGCCCCTTTACACTGCGCGAACAAGTGTTCATAGGAACGCCCGTTAGCGATAATCTGCCGCCGGTGTAAAGTTGCCGCTGATTACAAGATGAACGAGTGAAACGCAACGTAATTCCATCTTTCATGCGGTCATTGTGTTGCCGGCAGCAGAAAGTGTTCTCTAAGGCCTCTTTCACACGAGTCGTCCGTCCGGATGCGATGCATGTAGTGAACGCATAGCATCTGGACTGAATCCTGACCCATTCATTTTCATTTCCGCTGTCAGGATATATTCTGCATTTTTCATCCAGCCCTGGCTACATAGAAGTAAATGGGGCTTCAGTGAGAAACGGATATAATCCGGATGCAATGCGTTTTTTCACTAATCTGATGTAGATTGTTATTCTTCAGGGGTTTTTTCGCGCACATGCAAAACACATCAAAACTGATTGCACCCGGGCTGAGAAAACTGAACGCAATTGCAGACAAAACTGGCTGAACTTGTGTGCAAAACCATCAGTTTTTCCCTGAACAGATCCGGACACAATCCATATCGCCCAAGTGAAAGAGGCCTAAACAGCCTCTGCTGCTGGCAGTCAGTATGGGGATGAGCGATGGCATTAGTGATCACTGCTCCCCATACTGTGGAGGAGATCGAGGCATGTAAATGTGTCTCCCCCACTGACAAGCAGGCGACAATTGTTTGCTCAGTTGAGAAGTGTAAAGGGGCCTTTAGGCTTGATTCACACGTCAGTGTTTGGTCAGTGATTTGCATCAGTGATTGTGAGCCAAAATCAGAGGTAAATCCTACTCAGAGATAAGATATAATAGATTTACACCTGTTCTGTGTTTCTGACCTGATTTATTACAGTGGTGATGCTGGATGATATATCTGACGCGTTTTAAGACTTACACTGTCTATTGCTTTGGCTTTGTTTACTCCACAAAGTGCACCATATTTTTAACAAAAAAAATACAAAAAAAATTGTAAAACTTTTACTTAAACTTTTAATCATATGAATTACAATCTAATTAATACATGTTTATGTACCTGAAAATGGTGCTATTAAAAATATAACTTGTCTCCCAATATCGACAGAAAAATAAAAGTGATACGGCTTTAAAAATGTGACATTTTAAAAAAATTGCTTGGTCTCTAACCCCTTAAAGCAGGGGTGCACAACCTGCAGCCCGGGGGCCACATGCGGCCCTCGATACTATTCTTTGCGGCCCCCAACCATCTGGTAACAGATATATATGTCTGTCTTGTGTCTGCTCACATGAATCTTTCATGTATTCTCCCATTAGATGGGAGTCCTAGAAGTGTAACCAGACATTAATGATATGCCATAAATACAGTATTTCAGTTGGTAATACCTCCTTTAAGTTTTATTTTCGGCCCTTGGAATTGGTTCAGGCTGACAATGTGGCCCCCAACCAGAAAAGGTTGGGCCCCCTCGCCTTAAAGTGATTCCCCGGGAATGATTTAAAATTGCCACCTGCAACCTATCCTAGAACGTGGGCAGGACTGGTGCCACACAGGAACACTCACCAATATGTAGTATATGCAAGTGCTGGAACATAGTAAGGCTCCACTCCCTCTCATCCCTGGGCAGTTGTGCAAGTGGAGGCAACCTGTCCTGCCTACATGCCTTTACTCCATTCCAAGCCATGTAACCCCTCAGATACTGCGGTCCATATCAACTGATTAGACAGAGGAAGGGGCTCCCTTTGTCCCCCATGGCCTCCATGCAGGGTTCTAAGTGGCTATCATGGCAGCTGGGGGCTTGTGAAGGTGTCTGCTATATTAAGACTCCTATTAAACCTTGTCTCTGGCAGGATGTAGATATATATTAACATATCCATCATTCGTACATGAGGTAGGTATGTATGGAGCAGGCTCTTGAGCTAAGCCTGCTCTGGCAAGGACCAGAATCA
Source organism: Bufotes viridis (assembly GCA_033119425.1). Lineage (NCBI taxonomy): Eukaryota > Metazoa > Chordata > Amphibia > Anura > Bufonidae > Bufotes > Bufotes viridis. The sequence goes on from CM065592.1 coordinate 446,409,941, forward strand.
GAGATGGCGCCTATCTCAGTCCATTAATCTCTTAGATGCCACAGTCAATAGCAATTGCGATCTGAGCCCCTGTGGTAAAATGGGGGAGAGGGGGTATACATTTGGTCACTATGGCAGCCTTCGACCTTGTGAAGGTCCCCAAGTGTGCCATAGTAAGCTAAATGTTAAGCTGTGCCTGCAGCAAGGCTTAAAGGGGCTGTCTGGGTTCAGAGCTGAACCCGGACATACCTCCATTTTCACCCAGGCAGCCCCCCTACTCCGATGCTCTGCTTTGCCCTGCGCTTAATCGCGCAGGACTAAGGCATTTTCCGGAGTTCTAGTGACGAACCGGGCTCTCCATGGGGCTGCCAGAAAGCCCGGTGACGTCACTGGCACTGATGGGTAGGCATTAGCGCTGCCCTGTCCTGTAAAACGGCTAGGGCACTGCTAAGCACGCCCATCAGAGCCGGTGACGTCACCAAACACACTGCTGGGCGGAGGCTTCCGTCCGGCAGTATGTTATTGTAAACAAAAGAGCCCTTGCCGTGCGCGATCTAGTGCAGGGCAAGGGAGCGCATCAGAGCATGAGATGCTCCGATGCTAACATCAGGGGGGCTGCCTGGGTGAAATTATGGGTATGTCCGAGTACAGCTCGAAACCCGGAGAACCCCTTTAACAGGCAACCAGTAAAAAAAAAAAAACATAGACTGCAATAGTAGACTACAGCAGTCTATTGTATAAGCAATCAGAGGATCACATATTCAAGTCCAATAGGGGAACCAAAAATTACAGTAAAAAACAAAATTATTATAAATTCAAATCACCCCCTTTCACAATTTTACATAAAAAAAATAACAAATTTAACATAATCGCTATTGCCAATGGTAGTAAAGCAATAAAAAGTATGTAAATTTGGTATTGCAATAATCATACCGACCATGAGAATAAGCTTGTCATGTCATTTTTAGTGCAAAGTTATTGTGGTAAAAAGCAAACCCCGCAAAAAAAATGGAAGAATTTTACCCAACAAAGAATATTTTTCCTGTTTTGAGATAGAATATATGATAAATTAAGTTGTGCCATTAAAAAAATTCAACTGGTCACATAAAAAATAAGCCCTCATGTGAGTATGTGAGTGGAAAGTTATAGCTCTTGGATGACGGAGAAAAAAAACAACAAAAACAAGTGAAAACTGTTTTGGTTATTGCAATACCATAAATAGTTGCACTCCAATATTTCCGCCAGGTCCCAGGTAAATAAATGGAGTAGCAAGAGCGCATGCCTGACCGGTCGCTTCATCTATATTGGGAGGTCCTGTCCTGAGTGTACTATGCCCCTGTTCTCATAATCCGTGGGTGTCCCCGCAGTAGGAACCCCACAGATCTAATAGTTACCCTTCTATCTTCTGAATATGATCCTACTATAATGAAAACAAATGTCTACTATTGGTCCATGAGTGTGACTGATCAACAGACTGTGACATTATAAAGGGTCCTTTGAAAGTAAGATGTGGCTGGTCCAGATAAGTTAAGGGCCAGGGCACGCTTTAGGCTACTTTAACACTGCCGTTTTGGCTTTCCGTTTGTGAGATCCGTCTAGGTCTCTCACAAGCAGTCCAAAATGGATCAGTTGTTCCCTAATGCATTCTGAATGGAAAAGAATCCGCTCAGAATGCATCAGTTTGCCTCCGATCAGTCTCCATTCCGCTCTGGAGGCGGACACCAAAAAGCTGCCACACGTATCCGTCCTGGCACACAATGTAAGTCAATGGGACGGATCTGTTTTCTCTGACACAATCTGGCACAATAGAAAACGTCTCCGTCTCCCATTGACTTTCAATGGTGTTCATGACGGATCTGTCTTGGCTATGTTACAGATACAAACGGAAGCATGCGGTTGCATTATTGTAACGGATCCGTTTTTGCAGATCAATGACGGATCTGCCCAAAACGCGAGTGTGAAAGTAGTAGTTACTTGTATTCTTTGATATATTGTATAGTATATAAATCATTTCCCACATTCTGTATATGAATATAGCTTTTCTTTTTTTTGTGAGTTTTCTGATGATTAAGAAGAGCTTATTTACGGGTAAAACGTGTTCTACATTCTGGGCATAAAAGCAGCTTCTCTCCTGTGTGAAGTCTCAGATGTTCCCTAAGATTTGACTACTGATTAAAATTGAGGACATGAAAATAGCTTAACTCTTGTGAATTTTTAGTTGTTCCCCAAGATATGATTTCTAACAAAAACTTTTCCCACATTTAGGATATAAAAATAGTTTCTCCCCTGATCTCTATGATGTCCATCAAGATCTGATTTTTTGAGTAAAACATTCCCCACATTGTGAACTTTGATGATTAAGAAGAGCTACGTTATTGTCAAAATATTTCCCACATTCAGAGCATGAATATAGCTTCTCTCCTGTGTGAGTTTTTAGATGTTCCACAAGATTTGATTTCTGGCTAAAACACTTCCCGCATTCATGACATAAAAATGGTTTCTCCCCTGTGTGAGTTCTCAGATGTCTATCAAAATCCGATTTTTGAATAAAACATTTCCCACATTCTGAACATGAAAATGGCTTCTCCCCTGTGTGAATTCTTAGATGTTCCACAAGAGAAGATTTCCGACTAAAACACTTCTTACATTCAGGACATAAAAATGGTTTCTCTCCTGTGTGAGTTAGCTGATGTCTATCAAGGTTTGATTTTTGACTAAAGCATTTCCCACATTCTGAGCATGAAAACGGCTTCTCTCCTGTGTGAATTCTTAGATGTTCCACAAGAGATGATTTACGACTAAAACATTTCCCACATTCAGGACATAAAAATGGTTTCTCACCCGTGTGAGTTCTCCAGTGTCTATCAAGATCCCATTTTTGACTAAAACATTTCCCACATTCCGAACATGGAAATGGCTTTTCTGTTTTGTGAGTTCTCTGATGCTTAAGAAGAGCCAAGTTTTGGGCAAAACCTGTTCCACATTGTGAACATGAATATGGCTTCTCCCCTCGGTGGATTCTTAGATGGCTCACAAAATATGATTTCTGACTAAAATATTTCCCACATTCTGAACATGAATACGGCTTCTCCCCTGTGTGACTTCTCTGATGTGCAACTAAAATTAATTTCCTGGTAAAAGATTTCCCACATTCCGAGCATGAAAATGACCCTTTATCTCTATGATTTCTCTTATGCGAAGAAAGACTAGATTTGGTTTTAAAATGTCTCTCATATGGAAATATTTTCCCACATTTCTGTTTAGATTTTGTTTTTCCAATCAGTGATTGATTAGAGAAAAGTTGTCTCTTGTGACCAGCAGTATTGGTGGATAGATCTCCGCTGTGAAGGACTGAGGGTACATAAGGAGTTACTGAATTATCTTGTGGGGTATTGTTATCTTCTGCTTCACAATAGGAAGATAAATGGAGATGTCGATGGGAGTCGCTCATTCTGTCTTCACCTGGAAAATGAAACAAAAGTAATTCCTCTTTTTTAAGCAGTCTTTATTGAGACAACAGCAAGCCAGAAAAAACATATATAGGAGATGTAAGAAAATCGGATAATGTACAATTTCAGTAAGTAAATCACATGCACTTAAAAAATAAAATAAAAATCCATAAAAAACAACATTGGGGCAAAAAAATAGAGATGAGCGAACTTTAAAAAAAAGTTCGGCGTTCGGGTTGTGGTAAGTCGCACATCCCGTTATGGATTCCACTATCGCGGCATATGGAATCCATAAGGGGCGGCTTCCACCAACCCGAACTGTTAAACAGCCGAAGGACCTGGGGTGACGTCACCGTCATGTGATCAGTGCAGGGGGCGTGGCTCAGCACTTTGGAAAAAAGCTACATTTTTCTTTGTATTGCATTATTCTGACCGCCATAACTTTTTAATTTTTATGTATACAAAGCTGTGTGAGGGCGTATTGTTTTTCAGGTCAATCTGTTCTTTTCACTGATACCATTCATGGGGAGTGTATGACTTTTTGGCCACATTTTATTAAATCTTTTGTGGGAGTTGAAGCGACCAAAAAATGGCAAATCGGCCATTTTGAATTTTTTTTTTCATTTCACCGTTTGCCGTGTAGGTTAAATATTCTTATATGTTAATAGTATGTAGCTTTCACAGGTAACTATAACAAGCAATCATTAGATTGCTTCTCTCATGGACCCCAGTGCATTAGCATTGCAGTCTATGAGAATTACACTAAGTTCCTATGGAGCCCTGCCACATACTAACTTATGTGCGGCAGCCTTGGATCATTTAGGAGGACCAAGGCTGCCGCACGTGCCATCTGGCTACCCCAATCCTCGCTAGGGAGAGTCGATGCACAGCCGGGAGCCCATGCTGTCGCTTTTTGATCTGCCAGATGCGGTGGTCACATTTGACCATAGCATCTGAGGGGTTGAATATGTGCGACTGATGTAGTCATCAATCGCATACATTGGCCCCTGATGCCTGTTATTTAAAATGAGCGGGCAGGCGCCATTTTTAAATACCCTTTCTTTTTTCCCTCCCGTCCTCTTGCTGGTGATGTCTCTGAGAGGAGGCTTTCCTTCTGATAATGAAGGATACGCCTCCTCCTAATTTCTACAGAGAAATCCAGAAATGGTCATATGTAGTGTTGAGCGAACTTGTATTTTAAGTTCGGCGTCCAAAGTTTGGGTTGGGGTTATCGAAGAATCCTGTTATGGATTTCGCTACCGCGGACCATAACGGCATTTGGAATCCATAAGGGGATGCTTCAATGAACCCGAATCTTGGACAACACTAAGGACCTGGGGTGACGTCACCATCATGTGATCAGTGCAGGGGGTGTGGCTCAGCACTGGATTGGATAAGAGGTGATCCAGTACTGAGCCACGCCCCCTGCACTGATCACATGACGGTGACGTCACCCCAGGTCCTTAGTGTAGTCCAAGGTTCGGGTTGATTGAAGAATCCCCTTATGGATTCAAAATTCCATTATGGTCCGTGGTAGCGGAATACATAACGGGATTCTTCGATAACCCCAACCCGAACTTTGGACGCCGAACTTAAAATACAAGTTCGCTCAACTCTAGTCATATGTTCTCGCAAGAACCTCCTAGAGATATAAGATTACCTGTAATCACCTGGGCATAGATTTACCAACCAGGGCAAAGCAAACACAACTCTAATCAAGCCAATTCCGGGGAGTTCCTCCTATATATGAGGGCTATTCTCCCTGATCGTATCTACCTATGTGGGTCACTCCAAATATCAATTATGATGGGGTTTGCTTTGATGAATCATATTTCCTTTGAAGCTCAGCCATTGTCAGGCTTTTCCCGGGCCCTCATGGCAGACCCACTACAGACACTCCTCTGCAGAACGTCTGATCCCTGATTCAGGATGGGAGGGTAATTACCTCCAACTCCAAGTGAAAATGTTATCTGATGACAAGTACAGGCCCTAGGGATAAAACCTTTAATCAATATGCCTGTCACCTTGGTGAGATTAGGGCCAATAAAATGTTTGTGGACATGCTGTGATGCTAAGAGATATGTATTTCTTAAAAGGGTTCTCAACGAATTAAGAAAATAAAATACTTAAATATAACTTTATTATAAATATATTGCCAAATACCTTTCATTAGTTATAATGGCCACCGTCCTATTAGTACACACAGAACCTGTCCTAATCACACAGGAGGAAAAGGTACCTCACAACACTGAGCTAAAGAGCTGCCTCATCCTCCTCTCTGCTTGTCAGGGATTATGATCCCGAATAAGGATGATAAGATATTCAGCTGAATCTCTGTAGGAATGGAGATCATGAGAAGACATGAAGTAGCCTTCACAAGGGAACATCACACTGGTCCTACTCCCAGGACTATGGTGTAGGGTGCCATAATTTACGGTAGCCAAACCCTATAGTCTGCATTTTAGGTAGACTAGCAAACTGGTGTTACACTGATTTGATCCTAAAACCAGTGGTACGGACATTTCTCCAAAGTGTCCAAGGAGTCATCTTCAACAGGACAACGCCAGGTCGAGAGTTGCTCATGCTACTGTGAGCAGCCTGTGTTGCCTAAACGTGCTACCCTGACCCGCGGCATCTCCAGACCTGTCCCCCATCGAGCACATCTGGGGCGTCACTGGTCTGCAACTGCAAACAGAGCTGCCAACAGCAGATCTTGTGCCCAAGTACATTCAGGGGGCAGAACATTTCTCAGACGACCATTGATAACCTCATTGATAGCCTACCAAGGTGTGTAAGTGTGTGAATTTCTGAACATGGCGCTCATACTCCATACTCGATGAATTGAGATGTCTTGAATATTTTGTTTCAATATTTTATCAATTGCATATTATTAACATGTCTATCATGCATGTCATTTTATGACTTTTCCTTCTTAGTGTTACAAGGTCAATGTTGAGGGGGGTATTTGTAGGATGTAGTTTCAACACGCGTATATCTAATGTCCCATTTGTGAGTAGGAAGGTCATGGAAGGTCTCCTCTTACCCGGTGATGTGAGGGGCTGGTGATTCTCCATCATGGCGTCCTTGTACAGATCCTTGTGTTCTTCTAAATACTCCCACTCCTCCATGGAGAAATAGACAGCGACATCCTGACACCTTATAGGAACCTGACAACACAAGGACACAGTCATTACCAGACCCTCCCTTGGCGTTATTGTATAATGTCCCAGCATTCCCAGCAGCGCTCACCTCTCCGCTCAGCAGCTCAGTGATCCTGGTGGTCAGTTCTAGGATCTTCTGCTCATGTATCAGGGAATGAGGTGGAGGCTCGGTGATGGGGCTCTGGGTCCTGCTCCATCCTCCTGACACACGGGGTGTCACACACTCACCAGACGACTTCTTCACTACTGTGTAATCCTGTGTACGGGGAGACGCCGATCACTACAGAGATTCTAAGAATCCTTCACCTTTCCAGACATTTCCCTGGTTTATTACTAGAGATAAGAGTGATGTCATGTGAGACTCTCACCTCTCCAGTTATCAAGGAGATGATCTCCAGGGTGAGGTCTAATATCCTCGCCGCCATGTGGTCTCTGTCCTTCTCCATCCTCGGTGGGTCCTTGATGGAAAGGACCATCGTCTGGAAGAAGAACATGTTACTTGAAGTAAAGTATTTTAGAAATTGGAAATTATAAAGAACCAATGATAGTGTAGAATGAAGATGACTCAGCTATTGAGATGTCATACACAGTTGAGTCTGATTATAATGACCACTTCTACTTTCAACGTCGGTAGCTCATATCTCATGAAGGACGTCACTTGTGCTGAGCGGGCTCGTGGCTATAGAAGGTATAATAGTCTGCACACATCCCTCGTTACCGTCATTGGTTAAAGGGGACATTTATCAGAGAGGCAAGAAGGGATGAGTATTGACTTTTGGTCCCCGGGTGGCAGTGTTTCTGAGACTACTCAGTGTGAACTGTTCTCATTCTGCTGTGGTGAAGGTGTATGGTGTGTGGATAAAAGGCACCATTGTAAGTAAGCGACATGGAAACTGTGGAGCACCACGTGCCACTGATGTGATACAGTAGGTGAACGTTGGCGCAATGGGGGACCGACACACTACAGTGGAACCCAGAGTTTTTTATGTTATTTTTTCTTTTTTTTGTTGCTGTTTTATTGCTGGGAGGGGGTGGCAAACAAAAATATTAAGCAGTAATTTTTAAAAAAACTATAGCTCTTAATACTTGAATTCTGCAAACTGACACCAAAATAAATGATTGAAATGAGTTCCCTGTTTTGCGTTGCTCTTTATATTGTATACATATATACTTTCAGGTAAATGGGGCGATAATGGTGCCAATTTATGTTGGCACAGATGTCTTTATATTTATATAATTTTTTTTTTTACTTCTGTTTTGAATTTATTTTGGCACATCGCCCCCTCCCCAAGACCTCTGGGAAACACACTTTTTCCCCACTATTTCCACTGTATCTGGGGCCTCCAGCTACAGGGGAAACAGACCCTTGTGGGGCAGTGTACACAGAGAGTTAAATATATCGTAGCATTCAAAAACCTGCATTTGATGTGAAGAGTTAAGTTCACACTGCTAAGATAGAACCTATATTGGTACATGAGGGGGGGGGGGGATGTTCTATATGGGGACGTCAAGGCCTATATTTGAAGGTCGTCGCATATAAAGCGAGAGGAGCACCTACGTGTGCGAGCCACACCTATATCCATGCTATATATGACTGACAGGGACAGACATGAGGGATCTGTTGGGGGTTTAGTCACACAGAGGCCTGAGAAGGGCTCTCTGACCACCAAGCTGATGTCCTCAGATTGGACTCACTGACATGGACCATACACTCAAGAACTTTTCTATATTATTCCTGGAATCAATAGACTTTCATGAAGACTGAAAAAAATCTCATTATTTTTAATAAGAATCTGAAGCCCTCCTGATATATTTGGAGAGGAAAAACACATGTTTTTCTGAATATTTCACAAAGAGCTGATCAGGGCCTGCTAAGACCCTGCAGCTCTCCTATGCTGGAGAGATACGGCGATCACGCAATCGTCGGGTCCAATAGAGCGGATAGCATGGTCACTTCCTCTATTCACTGCATAGCGCTCTTTGGGCAATCGGCACCGAGGAAAGGAGAGGGCAGAAGCCGTAATAAACCGTATCTTCTTCTCCTCGAGGTCCCTGGCTGGTACTGACAACCATGGACTGATATACTTCTAAAGTATGAGCCCAGCTCCAGATTACAGCTCAGCACCAGGCGCTGTACATAGAGGGTGCCTGGCCATAAAGGCGTTAAATATAAATTATGTAAAAAAAAATTAAAAAAATTACACACAAAAGTCCCCTCCCAAAAGACCAGCAACAACAACTAAAACATTATAGCCATTAAACTAATGTGCACTAAAAGTGGATAAACTGTCTCTGGTCCCGAATACCCCGAACCTGATCTATTACACGTAGACTTTCAGCACCGACACACACAACACATACCTTATAAAGTGGGAGGAAGGGACAATCTGAACTCCTTCACCATGAATGAGTGGAGCACCGGAGCTTTTCACGTTCCAATGCTCCCCCTTGCCCTGCGCATGTGGAAATTTTCTTGAGATCTAGTGACGTATCGGGCTCTCCATGGGTAAGCTAGGCGGAGGCTTCCGCCTAGCAGTGAGCCAGGTGACGTCACCGGCACTAATGGGTGCTCTTTAGAGCTGCCCTAGCCTGTTTTTACAGGCTAGGGCAGCGCTAAAGCCCACCTATTAGAGACGTTGACGTCACCGGGCTTACTGCTAGGCGGAAGCCTCCGCCTAGCAGTGTCCAAATGTAAATAAACAGCCCTTGTCCAGCGCAATTCAGCTCAGGGCAAGAGGGAGCTCTGAACCCAGACAAACCCTTTAAATAAAGAGCTGTTTGAGACCCAAAAGAGTTGGATTGGAGATGAACCTAATGATTACTGTAATTGCAGTCTAGGAAGTCTCAAAACCAAACCCCCCTCCAACAAACAGTCCCATGTAAAAACATCCTTGCAACCTCCTCTAACAAACAGTCCCGTGTAAAACATTTTCCTCCATCCCTTTAACATACAGTCCTATGTGTAAACCCTCAGTCTTCTCCCTTCACCTGAATTTGAGCACAAAGCACAGTCCTGTAATGGCTGTGTGTGATGTAACTGATCACATGACTGTGACATCATCAAAGGTCCTACAGTAACTAATATGTAACTGATCACATGACTGTGACATCATCAAAGGTCCTACAGCCACTAATATGTAACTGATCACATGACTGTGACATCATCAAAGGTCTTACAGCTACTAATATGGAACTGATCACATGACTGTGATATCATCAAAGGTCCTACAGTTACTGTTATGGAAACTCTTTTCTGGAATTTGGGAGAGACTTCAAAGGGCCTCCAAGACTGTCAGCGTGTTTCAAAGTTGGCGGGGAAGGGAGTGGTCCCGCAGGCCCGTCTCATTTATTTCTAAGCCTGTTTCAGGCGTAGAAAGTAGTCTAAATATAAGACAGCAAGGAAGCCGTCATACAATAGAACTAGCACAGGATCCTCTGAAGTGATGAAGAGGCTGCCACCACCTCGTAACTCTGGTGCAGGCATCCTCAAACTGCGGCCCTCCAGCTGTTGCCAAACTACAACTTCCAGCATGCCCGAACAGCCTACAGGTATCAGCCTACAGCAGGGTATGGTGGGAATTGTAGTTTTACAACATCTGCAGTGCCCCAGTTTGATGATGCCTGCTCTGGTGGATCCACCGCCAGCTATAGGGGTTATTAAGACCGGCGTCTAAAACTCCTTTCTTAATAAACATGCCCCATTGTACATATATGTCTATACGTAAGTTCTTCTATAGTATGAACTGGTTGCATCCAGTTTGCAGCATCCTATGGACACAGTTTATGAACTCTAAATGACCCCATGATAAGAGAGACAAAGGGGGAGGCGTGATATGTATGGTAAATGCAGAACTCATCTTTGTCGCCACTAACATTAAAGGGAACCTGTCACCAGGATTTAGTGTATAGAGCTGGGGACTTGGGCTGCTAGATGGTCGCTAGCACATCCGCAGTACCCAGTCCCCTTAGCTCTATGTGCCTTCATTGCGTAAAAAAAAGGATTTTTGTGATATGTAAATTACCCTGATATGAGTCCTGTGTCCGGAGATAAGTCAAACTTCCTGAGTGCAGCACCGCCCCGCGTCCTCGGAATCTCCTCCTTACTGGCCGACGTCACATAGCTGGAGCGCCGAAATCTCGCGATGCGCGAGCTAGCGCATGCGCAGTGTCTGCATCATGTTCCTATCCTGTGCTGGCATCAGCACAGGGAACAAACTACGCATGCGCTAGCTCGCGCATCGCAAGATTTCGGCGCTCCAGCTATGTGACGTCGGCCAGTAAGGAGGAGATTCCGAGGACGCGGGGCGGTGCTGCACTCAGGAAGTTTGACTCATCTCCGGACACAGGACTCATATCAGGGTAATTTACATATCACAAAAATCCTTTTTTTGACGCAATGAAGGCACATAGAGCTAAGGGGACTGGGTACTGCGGATGTGCTAGCGACCATCTAGCAGCCCAAGTCCCCAGCTCTATACACTAAATCCTGGTGACAGGTTCCCTTTAATCTCTCGCTCAACTGCTCACATGACTGTGACATCATCAGAGGACCTACAGCCACTAACAGTTATATCTCTCCTGTGGGACTGATCACATGACTGTGACATCATCAAAGGTCCTACAGCCTCTAACATTTATAGCTCTCCTGTGGGACTGATCACATGACTGTGACATCATCAGAGTACCTACAGCCACTAACATTTATATCTCTCCTGTGGGACTGATCACATGACTGTGACATCATCAAAGGTCCTACAGCCACTAACATTTATAGCTCTCCTGTGGGACTAATCACATGACTGTGACATCATCAAAGGTCCTACAGCCACTAACATTTATAGCTCTCCTGTGGGACCGATCACATGACTGTGACATCATCAAAGGACCTACAGCCACTAACATTTATATCTCTCCTGTGGGACTGATCACATTACTGTTACATCATCAAAGGTCCTACAGCCACTAACATTTATATCTCTCCTGTGGGACTGATCACATGACTGTGACATCATCAAAGGACCTACAGCCACTAACATTTATATCTCTCCTGTGGGACTGATCACATGACTGTGACATCATCAAAGGTCCTACAGCCACTAACATTTCTATCTCTCCCGTGTGACTGATCACATGACTGTGACATCATCAAAGGTCCTACAGCCACTAACATTTCTCTCTCCCATGTAGCTACTGGACCTCAGGTGCTTATTTATAAATGTGGCCTTGAGTTTCTGGGAGAAATTCTATTTTGAGAATACCTCCCAATTTTCAGCAGCTGTTTTTGTTCCTAGGTGTGGACACGCCCCTCTTGAGACCCTGCCCCACTTCCCAGGTAGGTCCAAGACTTGCGACACAATTTGCGTTTTTTTTTAAAAAATTTAGGCTTCTAGCCACTTTTATGAAGTGGAGCTAAACGGGGCGGGTCTTTGTGCGGCCCGCTGGATTTACTATAACTAACTAAGTTATGGCCCCTGGCTGGTGTAGACCCCAGTATCTGGCGCACAGCAGGGCAGAGATGCGCCTAATTTATTAATCTTCCCCTAAATCTCACACCAGAGCAAGGAAATTAAGACCGGAGTATGGTACGGGGGCGCCAGTCTGGATAAATCTCCCCTATGGCGTTTTCCGCGCTGAGTTTGATGCGTGAAAAACTTTGGGGAAGATGTATGAAGCTGCACAAGAAATACGGATTTGTCACCCATTTCTTTTAGTCCTCCTGAAAAAGGAAAGCTGTGCGGCGATTGGTTGCTACGGGCAACAGATTTTCTTTAAAAACGAAACATATGTGGTATCACCCGATTCGTACTTACCTGGAGAATTAATATCACAAGTCAAGTTTAGCGCATAGAGAACGCCGTAAAAAAAAAAAAAGCAAAACTGGCAAAATTAAGATTTTTTCCAATTCCACTACATTCTATGCAATATTAAATGGTGGCGTTGGCAAAGCCCTCATACGGCTATTTGAATGGTAAAATAAAAAAGTTATGACTCTGGGAAGCGCAAAGTGAAAACGCAAAGGCACAAAAAAGCAAAGCAACAAAGCCTGGAGCGTACAGGTCTCCATGAAGGTGTTAAAGGGGTTCTCTGGGCTTTTAATATCATTGACCTGTCCTCAGGATAGGTCATCAATATCACATCGGTGGGGTCTGACACCCGGCACCCCCGCCGATCAGCTGTATGGGGAGACGGCGCGCGCAGTGCGCACATTCTGTCTCCCGTCTCTCTTCCTGCTCCGCTGCTGCTTTGCCGTAGACATAGCTGGGAGTTGTAGTTTTGCAACAGCTGGAGGGCTGCAGGTTGAGCATCCCTGATCTAGAGAAAGTTAACACAAGGCACTTCCTAATGTATTGTGATTCTCCATATTGCCTTGCTGGCTGGATTTATTTTTCCATCCCATTATACACGGCTCGTTTCCATAGTTACGACCACCCTGCAATCCATCAGCAGTGGCCTGTTCTTGCACAATATAGGAAAAAGCATCGGCCTATGTGCGCTTTCATGGTCCAGGACACCAGAGTGGTCGGCGCCTTTTCCTATAGTGTGGAAGCATGACCACCACTGAGGGATTGCAGGGTGGTCGTAACTATGGAAACACGCAGTGTATAATGTGATGGAAAAATGAATCCAGCCAGCAAAGGAGGCAATATGGAGAATGACAATACATTAGGAAGTGCCTTGTATGCACTTTCTCTACCTGATAAATGCCATTTTCTGCAGTCAGAGAACCCCTTTAACAGTAGACAGTCACCCCTGCCCTCCACCCTCAAAGATGTGTGTATTATATGTGTATTGTTATGTGCATTGTATGTGTATTGTGAGTGTATTATATGTGTATTATGTATGTGTATTGTATGTGTATTGTATGTGTATTATGTGTGTATTATGTGTGTATTATGTGTGTATTATATGTGCATTGTATGTGTATTGTGTGTGTATTGTGAGTGTATTATATGTGTATTATGTATGTGTATTGTATGTGTATTGTATGTGCATTATATGTGTATTGTATGTGTATTATGTGTGTATTATGTGTGTATTATGTGTGTATTATGTATGTGCTGTCTACATGTAAAGGAGCCATAGTCTATCCTCCTGGATCTGCCGGTTCCGGTCCGGGGTATTTCAGGTTTTCAGGACCAGATTCCTTTTTGTACACATCAGTTTAATGGCGATGACGTTGTTAGTTTTTAGGTTTGTTTTTTTAATATATATATATTTTAAGAATAATCAGGTTTATAGTTTGAGAGAAATAGTGGAAAATGGTGCTTTTTTAAATTCTAGTTATTTTTATCGTACAATGTTACCCTGAAACAGACTTTGGGGTCCTCTATGAAGCTGAAATACTCCTATATTAGCAATCTGCGACTTTTCTCCACTCACGCCAGGTCTAAAACAGTGGTTTTGATGTGGGTGGGGATGGGAGCGGGCCGGCAGGTCCATCTCATTTACCGTTTTCTACGCCTGTTTCAGGCGTAGAAAATGGTCTAAATGTAAGACAGCGAAGCCGTCCTACATTTAGACCAGCAGTGGATCCGCTGAAGGTAAAGTTAAAAGGGGGCCTTCACTTACTTTATTTACATACTTACAAGTTACGGGGGGAATTGGCCTAGTCACAGTCATTATTGTCGCACACGATGCGGATTATGTTCGATTTTACGCACTAGTTTTTGTGAATGAGATTTGACGAATCACACGGACACTTTATGTATCTTTTATGTGTGGAAATTGACTGGCCCTGCAGATTTTAGTATCTGTAGCGAGTTTGTTGGTGCATGTTTGTAACTAATATATAATGTTTTTCCCCGTAGACTTTCATTGAGTTGGTAACATAAACAAAAAATCTGCAAAAAAACAGTGATGAGTAGTGGAGATTTTTTGCAAATACGCAGCATGCGCAGGTAGCTTTAGGATAATGTTGGGTCTTGGTAGAGTCAGCAACTACAATCTCACAAGATGGATTTAGCAGAGAATTCAGAATAAATACAAGTTTGGTGGAAAAGAGCTGATATGTGGAGAAAGAGGCATTATCCTCTGATGAGGTACATTACTAAATTTCCTATATTTGGCTCTACAATTGATCTGCACAGTGACATAGCGTGGAGAAAAACGTGGAGGAGTGCCAAACCGCAAGGCGGCACCAAACCCCCGGACACCGTTACACCCAATGCCATTCACTCTGTCTAAGGCAGTAGACTGCACACATACCGCCATCACTATTCCGTGAATGGGAACGAGAGGTTGAAATGACACTGGGTGGCTGTTGCAAATGAAAATGTTGACGTGGAAGCAGCACTCGCAGTAGTGTTGCTGCCTCGTCAAACAGCTGATCGTTGGGGTGCCAGGACTCGGACCCTCACCAGTCTGATAAGGACGACCTATCCTAAGGAGTTTTATTGGCCTGAAAGATAAGATCTGGCTGCTGTACGTGGTCCACTGCAGTGTGTGTCCTGTCTAACACTATTCACTGTATCTCAGGGATGTCTGCTGACTGAATCTTGTGTATAGGACATATCAATATCTTAGTCACCTCCATTGTAATTCCCAAGACACTTTACTTCAAGTAAGATTTTCTTCCAGATGTGATTTTTCTCTCAATCCTCCATGTTTCCCTCAGGTTTCTTAGGTTCAGGACTCTCTTCTTCTAAAGACAATGGTCCTTTCCATCGATGACCCACCAAGGATGGAGAAGGACAGAGACCACATGGCTGCGAGGATATTAGACCTCACCCTGGAGATCATCTCCTTGATAACCGGAGAGGTGAGAGTCTCACATGACATCACTCTTATCTCTAGTAATAAACCAGGGAAATGTCTGGAAAGGTGAAGGATTCTTAGAATCTCTGTAGTGATCGGCGTCTCCCCGTACACAGGATTACACAGTAGTGAAGAAGTCGTCTGGTGAGTGTCTGACACCCCGTGTGTCAGGAGGATGGAGCAGGACCCAGAGCCCCATCACCGAGCCTCCACCTCATTCCCTGATACATGAGCAGAAGATCCTAGAACTTACCACCAGGATCACTGAGCTGCTGAGCGGAGAGGTGAGCGCTGCTGGGAATGCTGGGACATTATACAATAACGCCAAGGGAGGGGTCTGGTAATGACTGTGTCCTTGTGTTGTCAGGTTCCTATAAGGTGTCAGGATGTCGCTGTCTATTTCTCCATGGAGGAGTGGGAGTATTTAGAAGAGCACAAGGATCTGTACAAGGACGTCATGATGGAGAATCACCAGCCCCTCACATCACCGGGTAAGAGGAGACCTTCCATGATTGTAGAGGAGAGAACAGTTCTGAGAGTCAGATCCCCATCATCTGATCATCACATATAGACAATGTATTCAGTCACTGTGTGTATTTCCTATAGATTAATGAAGAGGGTTCGGCGTCCGGAGAACATTAAACTTGAGGCTTTATGATATATCCATATAAGATCCAACACAGACATGATCACTTACTTGTTTCAGGCCAACTATGGGGCCCTTAGTCACAGCGTATCCATACACAGTGCATGTAATAGTATAAAACAAGATTGTAGACAATTACGATTTCCCGTACAAGTCACATGGTAGACATGGTCTTTTTGTTTACTGTCGGCCACATACCAGGCTTCTCATTACTATGCTAGGCAGAGACTTCCACCTCACAGTGAGCCTAGTGACGTCAAAGGTACAAATGGGTGGTCTGTAGCACAGCCCTACACTTTTTTAAAGGTGGGTACCACTAGTACCCACCTCTAAAACAGCCTAGGTCAGCACTATACATGATGGACGGCCTGATGAGCAGACAATCAGATCCTTTTCTCTTTTGATATTGAGAGGGTTAGCTCGCTTCCAGGGGTCACGCTTACAGATTTCTTCTCATAACCAAACTGTGCTTTATTGCGACACAAGCACCAACAGAAACAGCACAAAATAAAAGCCTGCCCGTCTGGGCTCTACCTAAACACAGTAACTGAAGCCCTGACTCAACTACAGGTTACAATTCATGCCTGGCATCAGGCCCGGCTTTCCCAGTCAAACAGTTCACCAGCCCCCAGGCTGTGCAAATACAAGTCCCTTTGGGGGATTTGTAGCCCAGCAGTCCTCCTGACTCTGGCCATGTGACCCTTGTGCCGCAGACATCACTGCGTCCCCCAAATTACAGGCTGTCACTTAGTCTCGTGGTCCCTCAGCCTACCTGGCTGAGACCACTACAAACCTCTGAAGCCCCCCCCCCCCTAACTGACACCCTGGGAGGTGCATTATCCCAGTCTGATTATTGCAGACCACACCTGGCAGATCCCACTTCCAGTCCTATTTGACAATCCAACTAATATCCAGCCCATAGTATACCAAAAACAACCTTGTCTCAGCAACCTACATGCATCCCGGATTTTAGCTATCCCACCCAGCTGAGGTATCTGAGTGGGATATACACATCTTCCCACACTGTCCATCTTATTGCAATACATACGGGGGGATCCTGGTATTTTTTACTAGGGGGGAGTGTATACTTTTGTTAAAATGGAAGTCAGTTGGTGACTTAGGGGGTCTTGCAGCGGATTGAAGACTTGATATGTTCCTGGAAAAAATATCTAAATGTGGGCTCATTGTAGGTTGGTCTAAATTGGCAGCAGGAAGGGCGAATACAATTAGAGTTCAACACGCTGTCATCCATAGCCACCTTGATGGTAAGTGGTCCTAATGCGATGCATTTGCTACCACTCCTATCTACTATATACAATTTTTACGGTCTTTCTTGAATGTTTTTAAACTTTGTTGCATGGTGCGGATAGAATCTCTATCTCTACAAGGGTTTATATTCTGGGACCTCATGAACAGTATGGGGACAAATTACTAAGACTAGTGCTTTATACACTGGTCTGAGTGCAAAGAATCCACCAAAATTCTTAGGGGGCGTATGTCTCTTAATAATTTTGGCACAGAAGAAAATGAAGAAAGAAGCAGCGGCGCTGTATCCGGAGCCCTAGGCCCTGGGCTATTGCTCTGGGCAGAGCACCACAAAAGATTCGTCCTGCTTCTTTCTTCGTTCTCTTGTGTGATCTCTCTGGCCACCCGTTGGTGGTCTCACCGGTCCAGGACGTGGGCAGTAGTAGGAGTGAAGACCAACATCCGGCACCATCCATTCTGCACGCAGAGCTGTTGAGACTCTCCCAACAGCAATAGTTGAGTGTAATACCAGTTAACATTACAGAAAGCATGCGATGGTACCTCACATTAGGCACTGCCTCCTGCGTTTCTCCTTTTTCTCTTAATAATTTTGGCCCACCTTGGTAGGTAAGTGCACCAGAAACTGAAATCTAGATTTAAATCTGTTGGCCGTGTAGAACCAACCCACTTTTAGGAAAGTGGTGAACGTGGTTTAAAAGGGGGAAACTCTCATTTATTTGTGCAAAACTGGTCTTAAAAGATTTTTCACCCCTTTTGTGTTTTCTATGGTCTTATCTCCCTTTTTCTTACAAGTGCATTGGATTTACTTACTGAAATTGTACATTATCCTGTTTTCTTACGTGTCCTATATGTATTGGTTCCTGGCTTGCTATTGTATCAATAAAGCTTGACTGCTTTAAAAAATGGTGAATTATATGAGAAAATAAGAACATTTGTTCCATTTTCCAGGTGAAGACGGGATCATCGACTCCCATGGATATCTCCATTATTCACCCTATCATGAAGCAGAATATAACAATACTACACAAGCTAATACAATAACTCCTAATGTACCCTCAGTCCTTCACAGCGGAGATCTATCCACCAATACTGATGGTCACAAGGAACCTTCATCCAGTCAATCACTGATTGGCAATCAAATAACTGAACATAGATGGGAGGAAATATTTTCCCACGGAAAACACTTTAAAAATAAATCTAATCTTTCTTTGCATGAGAGAAATCCTAGAGATAAAAGGTCATTTTCATGCTCAGAATGTGGAAAATCTTTTACTCGGAAATCGTATTTTGATAGACATCAAAGAACTCACACAGAAGAGAAGCCATTTTCATGTCCTGAATGTGGAAAGTGTTTTAGCCAGAAGTCAAATCTTGTGGAACATTTAAGAATTCACACAGAAGAGAAGCCAGTTATATGCTCAGAATGTGGGAAATGTTTTGCTGATAACATAGCTCTTCTTAATCATCAAAGTTCACAATGTGGGAAATGTTTTAGTCAAGAATCGGATCCTGATGGACATCAGAGAAATCACACAGGGGAGAAACCATTTTTATGTCCTGAATGTGGGAAAGGTTTTGGTCGGAAATCATCTCTTGTGGAACATCTGAGAATTCACACAGGAGAGAAGCCGTTTTCATGTTCAGAATGTGGGAAATGTTTTATTAAAAAATCAGATCTTGAGAAACATCAGAGAAGTCACACAGGGGAGAAGCCGTTTTCATGCTCAGAATGTGGGAAATGTTTTAGTCAGAATTCGCATCTTGTGACCCATCTAAAGATCCACTTAAGGGTAAAGCCATTTTCATGTTCAGAATGTGGGAAATGTTTTAGTCAAAAATTATATCTTAATAGACATCAGAGAGTTCACACAGGAGAGAAACCATTTTCATGCTCAAAATGTGGGAAATGTTTTATTCAAAAATTAGATCTTGATAGACATCAGAGAACTCACACAGGGGAGAAACCATTCGTATGTCCTGAATGTGGGAAGTGTTTCTGTCGGAAATCATATCTTCAGGACCATCTAAGAATTCACACAGGAGAAAATCTATATGTATGCCCCGAATGTGGGAAATGTTTTAACCGGAAATCACATCTTGAAGAACATCTAAGAATTCACACAGGAGAGAAGCCATTTGCATGCTCAGAATGTGGAACATGTTTTACCTATAAAGCAACTCTTCTTCAGCATCAGAGTACTCACACAGGAGAGAAGCCGTATTCATGTTCAGAATGTGGGAAATGTTTTAGCCTGAGATCCGGTCTTCTTAGACATCAGAGAACTCACACAGGAGAGAAGCCATTGTAATGATCAGATTGTAGGAAATGTGGCAGGTGTGGAGCTTCATTGTAGGACCTGCTACCTAATGATGTCTTTTGATGTATACATAACATTATATTAAATGAACTTTATACATCATACTATACTATACAATACAACAAAGGATATAAATCATATGTCCCCTGACCATTAATGTATCGATACCAGACACATCTTACTTTTAAAGGACCCTTAAATATGTCAGTCATTAGATCAGTCACACTCATAGACCAATGGTAGACACTTTTGGGGTCATTTATTAAGACCGGCATCTTAATCCCCCTTCACTGGAGGCTGATGTGTCAAAGTTTTGTAGAGACAGGCTGAGCTACATTATTTAAACTACACCAGCTCCCTTGCTGGCGTAGTTTAAGACCATTTTCCAGGCCATAAACTGGTGTGGAAAATGATGAATGAGGCGGACTGGCCAGCTCCCCCTTTTTCCTCCACCTCAGAAAAGTGGTGTGAGCACGGAAAAGTTGCAGATTTTTGCACAAAACCGCTTTGTGCCAAAATCTGTGACAAAACTACGCCAAAAAGTGGTGTAAAAAGATTTAAAAATCCCCCCTTTTATATAAGCTGGAAAGTAAAAATTACATTTTTCTGTCATAACAAGTAGTTGCATCATTCTGCCCTAATCTTTGCTAAACAAATTGTTTTCATTTCTTTGTTGGGAATTGAACCCCAGACCTTCTATATAGGAGGCAGCGCGTTTACCACTACACTATACAGCGGCAATGTTAATAGGATTTTATGTGCCTAAAAAGCTATTAAACAGTAATAATACTATTTATTTAATATTATCTTTGTGGAGAAACTGGTAATAATATTTAATAGCTTTTTACTCACATAAAATCCTAAAATTATAACCGTATAGTTCTATAGTGTAGTGGTAAACCTGCTGCCTCCTATACAGAAGGTCTGGGGTTCAATTTCTAACAAAGACATTCTATAGCAAAGATTAGGACAGAATAATGCAACTACTGGTTATGACAGAAAAATGTAATTTTTACTTTCCTGCTTTTCTTTTATGGAATGAGGCAGCCCGGCCAGTTCTTCCTTTTTCCGTCCGACTTAGAAACGTCGCGTGTGCAGGCAAAAGTTGCAGATTTTTGCATAAAACCCCCTTGTGCCAAAATCTGCAAGAAAACTATGCCAAAAAGTTGCGTAAAAAGATTTATAAATGACCCCCTTTGTTTTTATCATATTGGGGGGGGGGGTAACTACTACATTGGTGGGGTTCCCCCACAATCACAAGAATGGTGCCTTGTACACTGCAGGGCCCCCAAAGTGAATGAAGCTGCAGGTTGGGCTTGCATACTTGCCTCTCCATTCATCTCTATGGGACCTGCCAGTTCTCAGCTATCTCAGATATTGCAGTGTATGGTTAACCCTTTAATGACTAAGCAAATTTTTCTTTTTTGTATTTTTGTTTTTTCCTTCCTGCTTTCCAACGGCCATAACTGTTTAACTTTTTGGTTCATAGTCACATGAGGGTTATTCTTTTGCAGGATAAGCTGTATTTTAATGACCCCATTTACCATATCTGCTATTGAAAAATCAGTAAAATATACTTTCTGGGGTGAAATTAAAAAAAATATACAATTTCGGTCTTTTTTGAGGGGAGGTTTGTTTTTATGGTGTTAACTGTGTGTTAAAAATGACCTGATTGGTCCAGAAATCGGTACGATTATGGCGACACCACATTTATACAGTTTTTAATACATTTTACTACTTTAAAAAAATTCTAACCTTTTTTACCAAGTTCTTTGCATCGCCACATTCTGACAGCTATAAGTTTTTGTTTGTTTGTTTTTTTAGTCGACAGTGCTGTTTAAGGGTTTGTTTTTTGTAGGGCGAGCTGTACTTTTTAATTTTGCCATTTTGGGGTACATATTGTATGACTTTTTGATCACTTTTTTTCTATTTCTTTTGTCGAGATGAGGTGACCAAAGAACAGCAAATCAGCTATTTTTAATTGTTTTTCTGTTACTGCATTCACTGAGCAGATGTCATATTTTTTTATTGGAATGGTTGGGACTTTTTTAGACTCAGCAATGCCAATTATGTTACATTTTTATTGTTTACTTATTTTTACAATAGTTTTTTAATCATAGCAGGCCATTGGAGGAGTCAGAGGCAGTGCTCTCCCTCTGTCTAATCGCTCAGTGCAGTTGCTATTGTTTTTGGTATCTGAGGGGTCATCCCAGTCGCAGCAGGCCGATATCTGCTGTAAAACATAGCCACCCATTGTTTATGGAGCCGGCTTGGGTCTCAGCGCCTCATACACCTGTGACATACAGTTGCATGCATTGGACATAATACTGCTTTGTTTCCTTGTCCACTAGAATACTTGAAAACTATATTACACAGCTTATTATAATTACAGAGATACTAAATACTGTTTTGTTATACTTAATAGTTTGTATGTTACAAAAATGCACTTATTGTAATGTTTTTGCTCCTTCTTTTTTTAGTTACACTAGCAGAAGGACCCAGCTTCGCACAGGTATATTTCATCTATTTCACTTAAGGTTTGTGTGTGTTGTTAAAAGATATCGACAGTATCCCCCATAACGGTGAACTCCACAGCCCCCCACCCCTTAGCACTGACCCCCCCACAGTGCCCAGGCTTTGTAAAATGGGACCTCCACAGCAGCCCAACCCCTTAACTTTGACCTTTTACAGCAACCCGCTGCTTTAACAGTGAGTTTAACAGCACCCCACTCCCTTGACAGTGACCTCCTCAGGACATCCACAGCAGCTGCCCCCTCAATAGTGCCTCCTGCCCCCTTAGCAGTGACCTCCACAGTGATCGCCCCTTTAACAGTGACCTCCACAGTGCCCGCCCTTTAACAGTGACCTCCACAGTGCCTGCCCCTTTAACAGTGACCTCCACAGTAAACGCCCCTTTAACAGTGACCTTAACAGTGAACGCCCATTTAACAGTGACCTCCACAGCAGCTGCCCTTTCAGTGGTGGCCCCTGCCCATTTAACAGTGTCATACACCTCACCCTGCCCCTTTAAAGCTGCCCTGCAGTAGTGAAGAAAAATGACTGGGTTGTTATGGAAACCTGGTGTAAAACTGTGTGTATGTGGAGACGAAGGACCTGCAAGCTTCTATTGGCTGATAAGGGACATGTGACCGTATGTATGGCAGTTGGGATATGAAGAGAAAGACCTGCCGGCTTCTATTGGCTAATGTAGCCCATGTGATGTGCCATATTTGCATTTTTTGGGAATATCTCAGGAACGGTACGTCCTAGAGAGCTGTGACACCCACAAGGTTTCTTTCCAGGTAGCAAGTTATGTGTATACCAAGTTTAATTGAAATCGATGGTTGTGTTTTAAAGTGATCGCAGAACATACATACATACATACATACATCCTTCTTTATATATATATATATATATATATTAATAATTTTGCAGAAAAAGAACTTCAATTTACATGTTTCTGTCATAATCAGTAGTTGCATTATTCTGCCCTGTTTTACATGTCTTTGGACCCCAGATCTTCTATATAGGAGGCAGCGGGTTTAATATTACACTATATAGCTTCACTATTGATAGGATCCACTTTGCTCACTTTGGCAGATGAGGTTTAACACTGACAAATGTAAAGTTATGCAAATGGAAAGGAATAATGCAAGTCACCTGTACATACTAAATGGTAAAACACTCGGTAACACTGACATGGAAAAGGATCTAGGAATTTTAATAAACAGCAAACTAAGCTGTAAAAACCAGTGTCAGGCAGCTGCTGCCAAGGCCAATAAGATAATGGGTTGCATCAAAAGGGGCATAGACGCCCGTGATGAGAACATAGTCCTACCACTTTACAAATCGCTAGTCAGACCACACATGGAGTACTGTGTACAGTTCTGGGCTCCTGTAAACAAGGCAGACATAGCAGAGCTGGAGAGGGTTCAGAGGAGGGCAACTAAAGTAATAACTGGAATGGGGCAACTACAGTACCCTGAAAGGTTATCAAAATTAGGGTTATTCACTTTAGAAAAAAGACGACTGAGGGGAGATCTAATATCTATGTATAAATATATCAGGGGTCAGTACAGAGATCACCTCCATCATCTATTTATCCCCAGGACTGTGACGAGGGGACATCCTCTGCGTCTGGAGGAAAGGAGGTTTCTACACAAACATAGAAAAGGATTCTTCACTGTAAGAGCAGTGAGACTATGGAACTCTCTGCCTGAGGAGGTGGTGATGGTGAGTAGAATAAAGGAATTCAGGAGGGGCCTGGATGTATTTCTGGAGTGTAATAATATTACAGGTTACAGCTACTAGAGATGGGTCGTTGATCCAGGGAGTTATTCTGATGCCTGATTGGAGTCGGGAAGGAATTTTTTCCCCTTAAGTGGGGAAAATTGGCTTCTGCCTCACAGGGTTTTTTTCCTTCCTCTGGATCAACTTGTAGGAAACAGGCCGAACTGGATGGACAGATGTCTTTTTTTGGTCTTATATACTATGTTACTATGTACATTGCTGCAGATTTGCCTCATGCACAGAGTCTCACAAAAGTATTCACCCCTCATACATTCATACCTACCTGGGTCTGCCACTGGAAGGCAGGTTATGCCCGCTACATACATTGGAATGTGATTTGTGATAAAGTCATTCATTCGCTTTGCGAAGCAGCCAAATCAAATTTTTGATAATTTCACTCATCACTAATTTTCGTGTCAGCGTCCTCTCCTAGCTGTGCCTGGGAAAACTCATCCAGCAGGAAATGTGCTGCTTGGTGCCGAATAGTAACTGATCCACTGTATGACTTCTCTTGGCCAGGTTCACCAGTTGTAAGACAGCATGGCAATGCTTCAGTTCGCAAATAGGAAAGAAGAAAGTGGCAGTGGAAGCAACAGAAGGATGTCTTATGTCAAGAAAGTGTAGGAGGTAGATAAGCACCTAGTGTGGGAACTAGATTGGCACAACCATGACGGTGTCAATACAACTGGCCTCATTGCTGTGGTGCAGCATCACCATTTCCATGCAAAACCTTGACCAGTTAGGCTATGAAAGACATGCTATCCATGGTCTTAACTGCTGCTTCACATATTGATGGTAGTGTGTAACTTGCGATTGACAGTTCCAAGGAGCGGGCCACAAGTGTAGAGTAAAAAAACTGAGTGAGAAAAAGAAGGGGGAGGGAGGGGTAAGAAGATAGGAATGGGAGTAAATGTAGGAATGGGGAGAGCGCCAAGGGGATGCTATGGAGGCGATAACGGTAATTCCGTAGGCTGCACTCTACAGAGAATCAATTAAGCCAAAAAAAGGGTAAATTGCCAGTGATAAGAGGAATTCAAAAAAGCCCAATGAATAAGGTTACACCAAAGTGTAAGAAATGGGTAGGGGCGCCAGATGAAAGAGCTATCAGTTTGTCTACAATAGGTATAACTAAAGATTAGAAAGACAAATATAGTAATTTATATTAATTAGTATAAAACATACTAAGACCAGAAAGGGTGGCAGGAAAATGTTTTATCACTTACTTCACCAGGGAGGGGGATATAAGATAAACTCAATACACTTGCACCCCCTCCTCCCTCGCCGTGGTCACTTATCAAGATGTAATGGATTCTTTAACCCAGAATGTTCACAGGGACTTCAAAGAAGGTAGCATCAAAAGGTTGCTTTATTCCAGTAAAAACGAGCTTGACGCGTTTTGGGGAAGTATACAAGTCAATCACTGCAAAAAGATGCACCATAATAACATGTAACTGATCATACTGGCCGAACCCTCACTCTGATGTTAGAAGCTGAAACTTTCGCCAATATATTCCGCTCAGGAACATATCGGAGCCCATTCGCACCACCAAGGTATCTCAGTGTAGCATGGGACCCTAGCGATAACCTACCTGTAGTGTGTAAACACAGTCCAATAGGTGCTAATGTCCGACTCACAACCACACTCCAACATACCTCCATAGTAAGATCACTAATACAATGGGAGGGTAGGAGGAGGAGACTGCGAGCCCCACCTATAACGGGTAATGTGACATAGGCTACCAGGTGCACCAGAATGTTACCAATGATAAGCACTGGCACATTCCATACATATAAAGAAATAATCACAGAATGAAGTGGCCATATGGGAAGAACTGCTCAAAACCTCAAACACTGTAGCGTGTTTATAACCGGGGAAGCAGTTCCTCCGCATGTGATCCACTGCACAGCAATCCCCAGCCAAAATGGTATACAGGTCCCCTTCTTCAGGAGAAAGATAAATAAGAATGTATAAACATATACAACTCAAACTTAACTAGGCAGGTGCTAGGGAGGACAGGGTGGTGCATATGAGGTCACTTCCTGTAGTGTGGTTTACCATGATCAGATGGCTTCAGCTGCTAATGTCTCGGTTATTGGTATCTAGTATATAGGGGACCTAGCAACTGGTTATGAGGGGTTTGATGTTGAAAAATAAAATACACCCATTACACTAATAATGAATCTATGTAATATAATTAATCTAAGTAATATAGTTGTGGTGTCCGTGAAAAGCGGAAGGGCATGCATTCCAGAGTAGAACGTGTCTTGCTTATGAGTATGAAAAAAACTAAAAAATATAATAAATAGTTGTTTTGAGCTTGTATTAATATATTTTGTCCAGGATATTATGTACCCGTATATTTTAAAAAACTGTGGGCTCCAGGTAGTGGTGTCGGGGGTGGCACTTCAGCTGTTTGTTCCAGAGTGGAACGCATGTGTTTCCTATGGTTGTATGCCACGGGTTGAGGGCCGCAGAGCTGGAAGCGGCCTAAGGCATGCATTCCAGGGCGGAGCCCATGCCAATAAGATAAGACTGAGGCCATATTTGGCTATACGTTCCAAGGTAGAACGCATTCGTATTGTGTGGTTGTCGCTAGGCCAGGGGGCTATCTATGGTATACGTTCCAAGGTGGAGCGCACGCAGATAAATAGAGGGGAGGCCATATGGAGTAGCTATAAATGCTCATTAAGGGCATTAGATAGAAGTAAGAAGCGGGATATAGTGATACTGGTAAGGGATATCTGTATTCATTGGGCAGTGTAAGGGTAATTGTGTGTCCCAACATGGAACGCATGCCTTTCAAGCATATAGGGTAGTATGTAAAGTTGTATATACAAAAATAATGTACATTAGTACAAAAATGTCAGATGCATATACAGTGGGTACGGAAAGTATTCAGACCCCCTTAAATTTTTCACTCTTTGTTAAATTGCAGCCATTTGCTAAAGTCTTTTAAGTTAATTTTTTTCCCTCATTAATGTTCACACAGCACCCCATATTGACAGAAAAACACAGAATTGTTGACATTTTTGCAGATTTATTAAAAAAGAAAAACTGAAAAATCACATGGTCCTAAGTATTCAGACCCTTTGCTCAGTATTTAGTAGAAGCACCCTTTTGATCTAATACAGCCATGAGTCTTTTTGGGAAAGAAGAAACAAGTTTTTCACTACTGGATTTGCAGATCCTCTTTAGTTCTGTCAGGTTGGATGGTAAACGTTGGTGGACAGCCATTTTTATGTCTCTCCGGAGATGCTCAATTGGGTTTAAGTCAGGGCTCTGGCTGGGCCATTCAAGAAAGTCACGGATTTGTTGTGAAGCCACTCCTTCCTTATTTTAGCTGTGTGCTTAGGGTCATTGTCTTGTTGGAAGGTAAACCTTCGGCCCAGTCTGAGGTCCTGAGCACTCTGGAGAAGGTTTTCGTCCAGGATATCCCTGTACTTGACTGCATTCATCTTTCCCTCGATTGCAACCAGTCGTCCTGTCCCTGTAACTGAAAAACACCCCCACAGCATGATGCTGCCACCACCATGCTTCACTGTTGGGACTGTATTGGACAGGTGATGAGCAGTGTCTGGTTTTCTCCACACATACTACTTAGAGTTGAGGCCAAAAAGTTCTATCTTGGTCTCATCAGACCAGGAAATATTATTTCTCACCATCTTGGAGTCCTTGAGGTGTTTTTTTTAGCAAACTCCATGCGGGCTTTCATGTGTCTTGCACTGAGAAGAGGCTGAGAAGAGAAGTCGGGCCACTCTTCCATAAAGCCCCGACTGGTGGAGGGCTGCAGTGATGGTTGACTTTCTACAACTTTCTCCCATCTCCCGACTGCATCTCTGGAGCTCAGCCACAGTGATCTTTGGGTTTCTCTTTACCTCTCTCACCAAGGCTCTTCTCCCCCGATAGCTCAGTTTGGCCGGACGGCCAGCTCTAGGAAGGGTTCTGGTCGTCCCAAACGTCTTCCATTTAAGGATTATGGAGGCCACTGTGCTCTTAGGAACCTTAAGTGCAGCAGAATTATTTTTGTAACCTTGGCCAGATCTGTGCCTTGCCACAATTTTGTCTCTGAGCTCTTCAGGCAGTTCCTTTGACCTCATGATTCTCATTTGCTTTGACATGCACTGTGAACTGTAAGGTCTTATATAGACAGGTGTGTGGCTTTCCTAATCAAGTCCAAACTGTATAATCAAACAAAGCTGGACTCAAATGAAGGTGTAGAACCATCACAAGGATGATCCGAAGAAATGGACAGCACCTGAGTTAAATATGTCACAGCAAAGGGTCTGAATACTTAGGACCATGTGATATTTATTTCAGTTTTTCTTTTTTAATAAATCAGCAAAAATGGCAACAATTCTGTGTTTTTCTGTCAATTTGGGGTGCTGTGTGATCATTAATGATGAAAAAAAATGAACTTAAAAGATTTTAGCAAATGGCTGCAATTTAACAAAGAGTGAAAAATTGAAGGGGGTCTTAATACTTTCCGTACCCACTATATATGTAAATTTCTTAGCGGATATAATGTAGTACGGAAAATCAGTTACCATTGTGCTGTGTGAGAGTATATATGCATATACATTCGGGCAAGTAAAATAGAAAAAGGTGTACATAAATCCAAGGACAATACATAAGAATATATACATGAATTCATAAATATATAAAATGTAGAAGTACATAGTCTTAGCAGATGTAATATAATAAATATCTAAAAAAGATATGTGTAAAAATGAAATAATACATTAATATATTAAAAGACAGAGAAGAGGACTTAGTAGTTATTACGTTCTAGTGTTTCGTTTAGGCCGAGAAGAATTGGAGAGTTGAAGCGGAAAATCCAGTACATTTCTTTTCTGCACAGGCGTTGGAAAGATTGTGGGACCCATTCTATTGGTGTAATCGTTAGGCTGGATAAGTCGCCTAGATGGGCCTGTGCGAAGTGTCTGGAGACGCTATGTTTTATATTGCTTGATGATATTGGAGCAGTGAGAGTTTAACCTGTCTATAACGCTCTGGGTGGTGCGACCAATGTATTGGAGACCACATGGGCACTGGAGCCTATAGATGATATTATGCGAACTACAGTCCATGTGGTCACGTAGCGGGATTTTTTCACCTGAAGTGAGAATGGTCACTTCCTTTACCCCATCTGTTATGGTTAAACAACATTTGCATCTCTTGTGGCCACATTTAAATGACCCTATAATGTGTTGGTCACGATCAGCCGAACCTCGGTTTTCTTCCATGGTCCCCTTGAGCTTGGGGCAGGAGGGTGCTAGTATATTTTTCAGGGTCTTAACCCTGCGGAAAGTTAATTGTAGGTTATTTTGAAATTATTTTCCCTATTATGGGATCTTTCATTAAAATTGACCAATGTTTTAATTCTGTTATGTGCTGAATTGTAGTGTGTTATAAAGCTATGTCCGCAGTTGTTCACTTCAGGTTTTCCTAGTATAAAACTTTAATTGTATTTGGGTTTTTGGGCTTCAGACTATCCAGTTGGCTTTCAGTCTTTAGAAATGTAAAGTAGAGAGACGGCTCTATATATAGAGAGGAAAAAATAATGGTGCTCAATATCGCAATGGTGCAATCTCCAATGCACCAGATCTAAATAAATTGTCCAAATAATGCTAACGATATGGCACTTATAATCCGGAGTATGGAGAGAACAAATATTTTTTAATAATCAATAAAATTCATAAGTAACAACAATAGTAAAACAATCCAGGATCTGCAAATTAATCCAATGCAATAACCAACAATAATAAAAAACAATAATAAAAACCGCATCAGTCTTTACCTTATTTAAAGAATCTAAAATTAGGCCCTCCGGGTATCCCTTCTCTAGAAATCTAGACTTCAAAACTTCCACTTGTTTCTCCATAACACTATTGTCTGAGCAGTTTCCACTGATTCTTTTCATCTGACCGTATGGTATGTTCTTCTTCCACTTGTGATAGTGGCAGCTATTGTAATCTAAATAGTTGTTCACATCTACATTTTAAAAAAATGTACATGTCTTAATTCGGTTGTTTCTGATTGATAGCTGTAGGTCATGGAAAATGGCAGTGGTTGGATCTATGTGGGCAGGGAAGCTAAGATTCCATTAGTTTGTGTTCAATCTTAAAATCAGTTCATCTAAAATACTTGCCAGATGAAGATAATGTCATCTATATCCCTCCTATAGAATTTTATGTTTTGATGTTTCAGTAGGCCAAAGGCTTCTTCAAATGCTCCCATGAACAAATTGGCATATGAAGGGGGCAAACTTTGTGCCCATTGCAGTGCCTTTTTTTTTGTATATAAAGGAGGCCGTTATATTGAAAATAGTTAATCTCTAAGGTAGGCAGGCAAAGAAATTACCATATTTTTCACGGTATAAGACGCACCCCCTCCCCAAAGTGGGGTGAAAATTATCGTGTATCTTAGAGGACGAATACAGGAGGGGAGGTTGAATAGCCAGCACTTTGCATGTAGACGATACATCGCAGGCTGTACTGCATAAGGACATCAGCCTGTGATTGGACATCGATCCTGGCATGCACGGTACCTACTGAAGAAGAGGGAAGAGTCCGACGCTTCTATGTGGCATAGATAATGGGACAGCCTGGCCGGCAGCGTTCCTGCCCATCTGCAGCATGTGGGCGGTGCATTGTTTGACAGGCATCATGTTCACTTTGGCGGCACAGCAGAGAGGGAGGGACGGAGTCCCTCCCTCCTATGATGCAGCCGCCACTGCCCTAGTGAAAACTGTGGGCTCTGAAGCTGCCCGCGCCACTGCCACCAATAAATGGAGGAGGAGGGACTGGGAAAGGAATAAACTGCTGTGCCATCTGAACTTGTGAGCGTGACGAACAGCAACAGCAGCCTTCACTCCTTCCTGACTGTCCTGTCCTCCTCAGCATCAGCCCGGGCCCCAGTGTGCACTCATCAGCATAACAGGTATCCCCCCCCCAGTACAAAAGTGATTAGCCTGCCTGAAAATAAAGGCAGGCAAAAACATATGTACCAGGCAGTCAGCAAGATTGGGGTTAATGTGACTCCTTAGTGGGGTTAATGTGAGTTACAGAATAGAGGCCACTTATTATTAATGTGAGGCACATGGAATGATGGAAGTCAAAATCCATAAGACTGTGCCGATAACATTAATAGCAAGTGACCATTCATGTACCTCATGTTTTAACCCCATGTTGCCCATTATTAACACACCTTTTGTTCAAAATATTTTTTCCTATTTTCACCCTCTTAAACCTAGGTGCGTCTTATCGGCAGGTACGTCTTTTAGAGCGAAAAATACAGTACATATTTCTGTAGTAAGCTATCTATATATGCCGAAAGATTACATGTTAGGGAGCCAATTCACAAAATAATAGGTCTGCCTGGGGGTCTAACTAGAGATGTATGTACAGATGTAGAAGGGGTAACACACAAACTCTTAACTCAAATTTCTTAACTCATCGCGTTACAGCGCCGGCTGTAAGCACACTGTGGTTCTCAGTGTGCCTGATGAAGGGCGATTGTTAGCCCGAAACGTTGCAACTGATACACCACTTACTCCGGCTGAAATAATATGAAGTGAAATAAAACCATTAATTATCATCACTTAAGGAGTGCTGTCTAAATATTTGTGTGATATCTTGAAACAAAAGCCATTGAAAAGCAATTGCTTAACGCATTTAGTTTAGATAACACGTCTCATAAAGCATGAGTGTTAACCCTACTACATCCGTATTTTAGGCAAAAGTAAAAGTAAACCAAACTACAGGAAGTGACCTCATATGCACCACCCTGCCCTCCCTAGCACCTGTCTATTTAAGTTTAAGTATTATATGTTTATACATGCTTGTTTATCTTTTTCCTGAAGAAGGGGACTTGTATACTCCCCTGAAATGCGTCAACCTCTTGTCTTTACTGGAATAAAGCAACCTATTCCCTGTTCACACATTTCTTTATGGATGACTGACAATAGAGCAGAGAACAAGGAGAAGTACACTGAGCAGGAGACGCAGTAGATGACCTGGCCACTAGAATGATTACTGGTAGAAGACAGAACAGTCTAGCTCACATTACTAACCACTTAAATGTTTGCATGATGTGAGCAGGTGATGCCACCCCATGTTCAGAAGGAGAGCCGTAGTTTCTATATTTGTAACTGAACAGCCACATCTTTTTGGTTTTGTCAGCCAGAACTGTAAACTGTAAATTCCCACACGGGAGATACCCACACAGACCCACCACCAGAAATGCTCAAATAATATCTACCACCACCAATGGACCTTGCTTTAGGTCTGTAGCTTTTAAATCTGCAGTACCTGCTCCTGAGTTTACCAAAGTAGAGATATCTGGATGTGTTTGTACATTGCCGCTGCTCTATTGGCGTCACAAACTCCTCATCACCCTGATCCAGTTCCCAGGACCTGTGCCCCTTCATGATTCTGACATGTGTATTTACTCCGAGTGCCCCTAATACTACTGACTGACGCGTGCGTGCTGCAGCTGAAACTCCACTATGGCCTACTGCTGCTCGCACAGTCTCTCCAGCATGTGCAAGGTGGAGTTCCACCTGGTGGGCACGTCGCATATGAGGCGGTGAGCGGGAAGGCCGAAGTTACGCTGTAGCGCAGACAGACGAGCAGCGGCAGGATGTGAACGCTGGAAGCTCGCACAGACGGCCCGCACTTTATGCAGCAGCTCTGACATGTCGGGGTAGTTGTGAATGAACTTCTGCACCACCAAATTCAGCACATGCGCCAGGCAAGGGATGTGCGTCAAACCGGCTAGTCCCAGAGCTGCGATGAGATTTCGCCCATTATCGCACACCACCAGGCTTGAGGCCCACCGGCAGAAACCACTCGTCGGTCTGTTGTTCAATACCCCGCCACAACTCCTGCGCGGTGTGGGGCCTGTCCCCCAAACATATGAGTTTCAGAATGGCCTGCTGACGTTTACCCCAAGGCTGTGCTGAAGTTGTGTGGCTGACTAGGAGGTGTGTGGCTGACTGGATGAGCTGGTGGAAGCAGAGGAGGAGGAAGCCGAGTAGGAGGAGGAGGCTACAGGAGGCAAAGAATGATGCCCTGTGATCCTTGGCGGCGGAAGGACGTGCGCCAAGGAACTCTCCGCCTGGGGCCCAGCCGTCACTATATTTACCCAGTGTGCAGTTAGGGAGATACAGCGTCCCTGGCCGTGCTTACTGGTCCACGTATCTGTGGTTAGGTGGACCTTGCCACAGATGGCGTTGCGCAGTGCACACTTGATTTTATCCGATACTTGGTTGTGCAGGGAAGGCACGGCTGTCTTGGAGAAGTAGTGGCGGCTGGGAACAACATACTGTGGGACAGCCATGGACATCAGATGTTTGAAGCTGTCTGTGTCCCCCAGCCTGAATGACAGCATTTCAAAGGCCAGTAGTTTAGAAATGCTGGCATTCAGGCCCAGGGCTCGAGGGTGGCTAGGTGGGAATTTACGCTTTCTCTCCAAGGTTTGTGAGATGAAGAGCTGAACGCTGCCGTGTGACATGGTGGAGATGCTTGGTGACGCAGGTGGTGGTGTCGGTGGCACATCCTCTGTTTGGTGGGCGGCAGGTGCCAACATTCCTCCTGAGGCGGAGGAAGAGGCCGAGGCAGCAGCAGAAGAGGGAGCAGGGGGAGCCAGAGTGAGTTCCTTGCTTTTAAGGTGTTTACTCCACTACAGTTCATGCTTTGCATGTAGATGCCTGGTCATGCAGGTTGTGCTAAGGTTCAGAACGTTAATGCCTCGCTTCAGGCTCTGATGGCACAGCGTGCAAACCACTCGGGTCTTGTCGTCAGCACATTTTTTAAAGAAGTGCCATGCCAGGGAACTCCTTGAAGCTGCCTTTGGGGTGCTCGGTCCCTGGTGGCGGTGGTCAGTAGCAGGCGAACTCTCTTGGCGGCGGCTGGTCTGCTTTTGCCCCCTGCTCTCTCTTTTGCTACGCTGTTGGCTCAGTCTCACCACTGCCTCTTCCTCTAAACTATGAAAGTCAGTGGCACGACCTTCATTCCATGTGGGGTCTAGGACCTCATCGTCCCCTGCATCGTCTTCCACACAGTCTTCCTCCCTGACCTCCTGTTCGGTCTGCACACTGCAGAAAGACGCAGCAGTTGGCATCTGTGTTTCGTCATCATCAGAGACGTGCGGACTCCGATGAGGTGGTATTCCCATGTCCTCATCATCAGGAAACATCAGTGGTTGTGCATCAGTGCATTCTATGTCTTCCACCACTGGAGAAGGGCTAGGTGGATTCCCTTGGGAAA
Organism: Bufotes viridis; assembly: GCA_033119425.1. Classification (NCBI taxonomy): domain Eukaryota; kingdom Metazoa; phylum Chordata; class Amphibia; order Anura; family Bufonidae; genus Bufotes; species Bufotes viridis. Next base: position 446,444,073 of record CM065592.1, read on the forward strand.
CCCTGCCAGCAGAGTCTTCAAACAGCATAAGAGACTGCTGCATAACTTGAGGCTCAGACAGTTTCCTGATATGCATGGGGGTGATGTGACAGACTGATGGGCTTGGTTTTCAGGTGCCACCTGTGCGCTTTCTGCAGAAGACTGGGTGGGAGATAATGTTGTGAACGTGCTGGATCCACTGTCGGACACCCAATTGACTAGCGCCTGTACCTGCTGAGGCCTTACCATCCTTAGAACGGCATTGGGCCCCACCAAATATCGCTGTAAATTCTGGCGGGTACTGGAACCTGAGGTAGTTGGTTCACTAGGACGTGTGGCTGTGGCAGAATGGCCACATCCTCTCCCAGCACTAGCGGGTCCACTAACACCACCACGACTGCGGCCGCGTCCCTTACTAGATGTTTTCCTCATTGTTACCGTTCACCAAGCACCACAATAAGAAAAAAAATATTTGGCCCAATGTATTGATTTCAAATTCAGGCTTTTTTTTACAGGCACCTAACACTATCTGCTTATTTATTTATGTAGCGTATTACACTAATCCAGGCACAGCAGTAACCACTGATTTAGGGGAATATCTATTGTAGGGCTAGTATTTAGGCCCTGGATGAAAGGTATCCTTTTATGGACAAATTTACACTTGGAGATGCACAATAGCGTGAGAAAAAATATGTAGGATTATGCCTTCAGCAATTGTATTTTAACACTTTGTGTAATATACCCTTTAACGGACAGAAATACAATGGGAGATGCACGGTAGCCTGTGAAGTTAATGAGCATGACCCTCTCAGCACTTGTATATACACCTTGAGTGTAATATACCCTTTTACGGACAGATTAACACTTGGCCTGCAACAGCTGGGACACCAGATTCAGGGTATTGCTATTTTGGCAATTGAATTTCACCCCAGAAGAAAATATATGTTTTGGCGGACACTATTATAGTTTGCCAGCCAGTGCTGTGACACCAGATTTAGGGGATTGCTATTTTGGCAAGTGAATTTCACCCCAGAACAAAATATATCTTTTGGCGGACACTATTATAGTTTGCCAGCCACAGCTGTGACACCAGATTTATGGTATTGCTATTTTGGCAATTGAATTTCACCCCAGAACAAAATATATGTTTTGGCGGACACTATTATAGTTTGCCAGCCAGTGCTGGGACACCAGATTTAGGAGATTGCTATTTTGGCAATTGAATTTCCCCACAGAAAATAATCTATCCTTTGCCAGACAGCAGACAGTATTATACTTGGCTAGCCAAAGCTGGAACACCAGATTTAGGGGATTGGTATTTTGGCAATTGTATTTAACCCCTTAATAAAATATAGAAATTGCTATCCTGAGTTTCTAGGGGTGACAATTAGCACAGCCAAGCCCCTGATGTAGGATATAGCAAAAAAAAAACTAGTATTGATGGATTGATGGACTTGGTGGCAGCTTGTTCTGGTGCACCACAAGTCACAAAATGGCCGCCGATCACCCCAGAAAAAAAGTGACAGAAAAACGCTCTGTGCAGCCTAAAAACCAGTGAGCAAGTAACTAGCAGAAGTTGAATCATTCACAGCTGTAGATCGATCACTTCATTAGGTGCTTTTGCTAACTTTTCCCTGCCTAATCTCGCCCCCACAGCAGCTGCGTCCTCTCCCTACACTAATCAGAGCAGTGTGACGTGCGGCGCTACGTGACTCCAGCTTAAATAGAGGCTGGGTTACATGCTGCACTTGGCCAATCACAGCCATGCCATTAGTAGGCATGGCTGTGATGGGCTCTTAGGGCAAGAAGTAAAACGCTAGCTGATTGGCTGCTGTGCAGCCCTTCAGAAAGCGGGAAGAAATCGCTGAACAACAAACCCAAACCCAAACTTTTTTGAAAATGTTCGGGTTCGGGTCCGTGTCCCGAACACCCCAAAATTAGGTACGAACCCGAACTATTTTCGAACTGTTCGCTCAACACTAGAAATGAGCTTAAAACTTTTAGGACTAAGGCCAAGTCCAATTTTGACACAGATCTGAGTATGGAAGGCTATATCTTAGCAAAACATTTAAGGATCCTTTTTCATGAAGGACTCTTGTAACAGGGATAAACTCGAAGGATAGACATGGACAAAATTAAGCCTTTTTAGGTCGATATGTTCAGGCATTTTCCAAAACATTCCTGCAGGAAGCCTAAGAGGCTGATAATGAGTAGAATTCAAGCTGAATAGATTCATGTGATCCTTTTAAGTGGATTGAGACCAGGCTATGACAAGGTCTTCATGACTAAGCCCGAGAAGCCTCTAGGTTATTATAGAGGGTGTCTGGTTGAGTCTTCTCAGATCCTGGCAGTTCGGTTAAAAGTTCAAGACGCACATGATTTGCACTCAGGAAGTCTTCAGATATACCCTGGGAACCAAATTACCTTTTCATAGATTGAAAACCAAGGTGTGGCAAGATCTTCATGACTGAATTATAGAGACCTTCAGATAGTAATAGAGCCTGGACAACCTTTAGGCTGTCAAACTGAACCTTTTCAAGTTTTTGCAGAGTTCAGTGCCCTAGACACACAGAATCTGCAGTAGGTGAAGTCTCTAGTTACATGACCTTTGGGTAGACTGAGACCCAAAGTGTGGCAAGGTCTTCAGAGAGGCCTCTAGATAGTAATAGAGGCTAGTCAACCATCAGACTGTCAGGCTGAATTTTATTAGATCTTGGCAGAGTTGAGTGCTCTAGATACCCAAGATTTGGAAGTCTCAGGAACATCCTCGACTGAATAGGTTGGAACCATGACCTCTTCAGCCCAAATGGTATGATGGCTGTACTGTGGCCCAGTCAAGTCTGATTTTCATAAGTTCTCTAGGTATCAAGGAAACTGGAGGAAAAAGTCAGGCCAGCCTGAACCACCAAGGAAAGCACAGGGTATCCACAGCCAAGGAATTGTCCTTCTGATAAAGGGAAAGGAATGTTTCCATCTTTACATTGCCAAGAGATAAATCTCTAGTACTTCCCACATCTTGGCGATCTCCTTGAAGATTCAGAAACCATTCTCCTAGAACCACTAGATATTGACTCAGTTGGTCAGCAACAAGGTTGAGGGAATGTCAAATAAGTACAGCAGACATATGGGTCACGTCCAGTTCTGTCTATACCATAATCCTTCCCACTTTCTTAAGAAGGGGTTCTGATATTGTGCCACCTGGCCTGTAATGTTGTCCAGTCTTACACATTGCCTCCCCCTTGAGTCTGTAGGGTGACTCAGATAGCATCTTCTATATCATTAAATTCCTTGAGAAGAGAGACCTCTCAAGGGACTCCAAGAGCATACTAACTGTATGCCTCTCCAGCTGGACCACGGAACACTTGTCTCTGAGATGTTTCTACCATCTGAGGGATTGACAAGCTTGAAATGACAGGGTGCAACTACTGTTCAACACCTCAGGCTCAGGATATCTTCTCTATATAGAGGGCATAAGTACCATAAGGCTCAAGAACCTGACTCTGCAACATGATGCTTAAAACCCTGCCAAGATGCTTTGCCCAGCACAGATGTTGAAGTAACTGGCCAGTAGCCTGAAGATGGCCAATCATTCAGGTATAGAACTAAAGATATTCTCTGTGTTCTTAAGGTGGCAGCTATAGAGCACACCATCGCCTAAAGGTGTGAAAAGCTGAGGAAATCTGGAACAGATGGGCTGTAAATTGCAGAACCATGATGGGGGTCATTTATCAAGCTGAAATACATCTAAATTAGGTGTACTTCAGGCACAGTTTGTGCCACAATGGTTAGTTGCGCCAAAATCTGCGACTTCTCCACACTCCCACCAGGTCTAAAAAAGTGTGCACGGCGCGGGTGCGAAAGGGGACGGGCTGGAAGGATATGCACTGGATATGCCGAAGTTATGAAGAGGCCGACGCAGGCGATGGGGCTTTATTAAGACCGGCAAAAATTATGGTAGTCAGAAAATGGCAATGCAAAGATTTTTTTAATTTTTTTAATGTAGTAAAACATAATAAAATCTATACAAATTTGGTGTCGCCATAATGGTACCAATTACTGGACCAGTAGTCATGTCATTTTTAGCGAACAGTAACCGATGTAAACACAAAGTCCAAAAAACCATGGCAGAATTGCAGTTTCCAATTTCACCCTACAAAGAATATTTTTCCATTTTTCTACAGAAGATATCATACGTTAAATCATTAAAAACAACTAAAAAAAAAACCCTTGTGACTGCGAAAGGAAAATGAAAAAAGTTATGTATCTTGGAAAGCAGGAAGGAAAATACAAAAACAAAAATTGGCCTGGTCATTAAGAGGTTTACCATACACTGCAATACCGGGGAAAACTGAGAACTGTGCTTGGCTATTTTTCGAAGGTCCAATAGAGATGATTGAAGTGGCAAGTGCGTATGCCCATCCTTCAGTTTTGTTTACTTTTGGGGTCCTGCAGTGTACGAGATCCCCTTTCTCGTGATCAGTGGGGACCCCCACTGATGTAATAGTTGCCCCCTATCCTCTGGATATGTTCTTACTATGATGAAAACAATTGTCTACTATCGGCCATAAGTGTGACTGATAAACTGATTGTGACATCATCAAGGATCCTTTAGAAGTAAGATGTTGATGGTACAGATAAGTTAATGGTCAGGGGACCTGTAACTTGTAATCAGAAGGCATTGTTAAGCAGCAGGTCCTGCAATGAAGCTACACACCCTTCCTAAAATCTGAAAATTTACAATAGTTTCTACCCTGTGTGAGTTCTCTGATGTCTAAGAAGACCCGATTTCAGACTAAAACATTTTCCACATTCTGAGCATGAAAATGGCTTCTCTCCTGTGTGAGTTCTCTGATGACGAAGCAGATCATTTTTATAGGTAAAACATGTTTCACATTCTGAGCATGAATACGGCTTCTCTCCTGTGTGAGTTCTTAAATGTTCCCTAAAAGTCGATTTCCTATTAAAATATTTCCCACATTCAGGACATACAAATAAATTCTCTCCCGTGTGAGTTCTTAGATGGTCCCTAAGATTTGAACTCTGACGAAAACCCTTCCCACATTCAGGACATACAAATGGTTTCTCTCCCGTGTGAGTTCTCTGATGTCTATCAAGATCTGATTTTTGACTAAAGCATTTCCCACATTCTGAGCATGAAAATGGCTTCTCTCTTTTGTGAGTTCTCTGATGAAAAAGAAGAGATGATTTCCAACTAAAACATTTTCCACATTCTGGGCATGAAAACGGCTTTTCTCTTTTGTGAGTTCTCTGATGGTGAAGAAGAGCTAATTTACGGATAAAACATTTCCCACATTCTGCGCATGAAAATGGTTTCTCTCCTGTGTGAATTCTTAGATGTTCCACAAGAGATGAATTCCGACTAAAGCATTTCCCACATTCAGAACATGAAAATGACTTCTCTCCTGCATGATTTCTCTGTCTGTCAAGATCTGATTTTTGATTAAAACATTTCCCACATTGTGAAATCTGATGATTAAGAAGAGCTTTGTTGTTGGCAAAACATTTCCCACATTCTGAGCATGAATACGGCTTCTCTCCTGTGCGAGTTCTCTGATGTCCAACTAGAATGAATTGACTGGTAGAAGATTTTCCACATTCTGAGCATAAAAATGAAATTTTATCTCTGTGATTTCTCTCATGCAAAGAAAGATTAGATTCCTTTTTTAACTCTTTCTCACATGGAAATACTTCCCCACATGTCTGTTTAGTTCTTGTTCTGCCAATCAGTGATTGATTAGATGAAGGTTTCTTGTGACCAGCGGTATCGGTGGATAGATCTCCGCTGTGAAGGACTGAGGGTACATTAGGAGTTATTGAATTAGCTTGTGTGGAATTGTTATCTTCTGCTTCATGATAGGGAGATAAATGAAGATGTCCATGGGCCAGGCTTATCCTGTCTTCACATGGAAATGAAACAAAATGTTCTTATTTTCCCAAGTAAAGTAATTCATCTTTAAATTAAGCAATCAAGCTTTACTGAGACAATAGCAAACCAGGAAACACACTATATAATAGATGTATGAAAAAGATAATGTACAAATTTAGTGAGTAAATCACATGCACTTGTAAGAAAACGGGAAGAAAGACCATAAAAAACACAAAAGTAAAAAAATTCTAGTACTGTTTTGCACAAAAAGTTGAGACTTTTTTTCCCTTTTATTCCACACTCGCCATTTTCCTAAAAGTGGGCATAGTCTACTCGACCAATAGATTTAAATCTAAATTTCAGTTTCTGGTGCACTTACCTAGCGGGGTGTGCCAAAATTATTAAGAGAATTGTGCCCCTTAAGCGCACTTTCCACTCAGACCAGCGTTTGAAGCACTAGTAATTTTCCCCAAGGTGTTCATGAGTAATTTTCTGCAGAGGTCCCAGAATATATAGTGCATTCGGAAAGTCTTCGGACACTTTCACGTTTTGTTAAGTTTTGGCAAAAAAAAAAAAAAAAATCAAGTTCTCACCATCAATCTGCCCTCAAAATCTTTTAATGAGAAAGTGAAAACTGAATTTTAGAAATGTTTGCAAATTTATTAAGCAAAGAAAAACTAAAATTTGGCATGGACTTAAGTATTCAGACACTTTTCTATGACACTTGACATTTAGCTCTGGGGCCTCCCATTTCTGTTGATCATCTTTGAGATGTTTCTACACCTTGACTGGAGTCACCTGTGGTAAATTTAGTTGATTGGACAGGATTTGGAAACACACAAGTCTATATAAGGTCTCACAGCATATCCAAGCCATGGGGAAAAAAGAACTGCCTGTAGAGCTCAGAGACAGGATAGCTTGGAGACACAGATCTGGAGAAGGGGACAAACACATTTCTGCTGCACTGAAGGTTCCCAAGAGCAAAGTGGCCTCCATAATTCTTAAATTTAAGAAGTTTAGAACAACTAGGACTCTTTCGAAAGCCAGGCTTGGACTGGCCCACAGGGGAACAAGTGAATCTCACGGTGGGCCCCCGGAGCAAGGTTGGGTCCCTAGTCTCCATACCTTGGACATGGCACAGTAGATTGACTGGGTAGATTATTTCAGAGACTACCCAGTTTATTATTATCAATGCATCGGGTGGCGGAGAAGACTTCTAGGTACAGAGGGAGGCCAGATAGTGTCCTCTTTCCCCAATGACTTGCCCTCTTGAAGTCACTGCAGAGACCCCATAATCAATAGTTTTGAGTGTCTTGCTGCTGCCTGCCGCTGTGTGAGCAGGTAGTAAATGGATATAGGTTTACAGTGGGCCCTCACAATTAATTTTTCTGGTGGGCCCTAAGCACCCCGGTCCGACACTGTTTAAAACTATCTGCCCCTCCAAACTAAAAAAACAGAAGAGAAGGACCTTGGTAAGAGAGATGACCAAGAACCCAATGGCCACTGTGGCTGAGCTCCAAAGATCCTGTGTGCAGATGCGAGAAACTTCAACCATTACTGCAGCACTCCACAAATGTGGGTTTTATGGCAGAGTGCCTCAGTAAAAGACACATGAAAGTCCACCTAGAGTTTGCAAAAAAGCACCTAAAGAACTATGAGACTGTGAGAAACAAGATTCTCTGGTCTGATGAAACCAAGATTGAACTTTTTGGCATCAATTCTAAGTGTCATGTCTGGAAGAAATCAGGCACTGCTTATCACCTGCCCAATATCATCCCTACAGGAAAAGCATGGTGGTGGCAGCAGCATCATGCTGTGGGGTTGTTTTTCAGTGGCTGGGACAGGAAGACTGGTCAGGGTTGAGGGGAAGCTGAATGGAGCAAAGTACACAGCAAATACTACACAGTAGTGTCTTAGGGACAAATCTGTGAATATCCCTGAGTGGCCCAATGAGAACTCTGACTTGAACCCAATCAAACATCTCTGGAGAGACCTGAAGATGGCTGTCCACCGATGTCCCCCATCCAACCTGACAGAGCTGGAGAGGATCTGCAGAGAAAAATGGCAGAAAATCCCCAAATCCAGTTGTGCAAACCTTGTGGCATCATCCCCAAGAAGACTGGAGGCTGGAATCCCTTCCAAAAGAGGCTTTAGAGATATCCTGAGTAAAGGGGCTGAAGACTTATGTCCTGAGTACAGGGGCTGAAGACTTATATCCTGAGTACAGGGGCTGAAGACTTATGTCCTGAGTAAAGGGGCTGAAGACTTATGTCCAGAGTACAGGGGCTGAAGACTTATGTCCTGAGTACAGGGGCTGAAGACTTATGTCCTGAGTACAGAGGCTGAAGACTTATGTCCTGAGTACAGGGGCTGAAGACTTATGTCCCAAGTACAGGGGCTGAAGACTTATGTCCCGAGTACAGGGGCTGAAGACTTATATCCTGAGTACAGGGGCTGAAGACTTATGTCCTGAGTAAAGGGGCTGAAGACTTATGTCCAGAGTACAGGGGCTGAAGACTTATGTCCTGAGTAAAGGGGCTGAAGACTTATGTCCTGAGTACAGGGGCTGAAGACTTATGTCCCGAGTACAGAGGCTGAAGACTTATGTCCCGAGTACAGGGGCTGAAGACTTATGTCCCGAGTACAGGGGCTGAAGACTTATGTCCCGAGTACAGGGGCTGAAGACTTATGTCCAGAGTACAGGGGCTGAAGACTTATGTCCAGAGTACAGGGGCTGAAGACTTATGTCCCGAGTACAGGGGCTGAAGACTTATGTCCCGAGTACAGGGGCTGAAGACTTATGTCCTGAGTAAAGGGGCTGAAGACTTATGTCAATGCAGGATTTTAGTTTTTCAATAAATTAGCAAAGATTTGGAAAAGCACATGAAAAACTGCATTGCATCCACGTGAGAACACAGCCTTCATAAGGGAGCTCTGTCACATTTGTTGTAAAGGGGTATTCCACGGCATTTTTACATTGATACCACCTACCACCAAAGTGGCTACTGCTGAAGGCTTGTATTTGACCTCTCTGCTGGCCATTTAGACCAACCTACAATGAGCCCACCTTTAGATTTTTTTTTCCAGGGCCACTTTAATTTTCCAAGCTGCCCCTGGAGCCCCTCTAAGGCTCTGTTCACACCACCTATCACCCAATCACTCCCAGTGGCATAACTGATGCTTTTTGCCTGACAGCACTGTTTTTTGTCTTCTCTCTTCCAGGAGGACACTCACACACATAGAGAGGGTCCTGGATGGCCAAGACAGATGGATGCACTCCAAGACCTCCATATAGTGCTGCTGTACCTCAAAGGACACCCGGGCCTCACAAACTGGTTCTCCAGTCACTGTCCGGACCATAGGAAACCATCCACTTGAAGCAGGTCTGCATTGCCACCCGCACTCCACTCGCATGTTTACTACTGACCTCTTGATCGCTATGAGTTCCAGCACTGGTGGTGTGAGGGCCCATTGGAGGCATGAATGGCAAACAACAGCGTTCATTGATGAATTCAGCTTCTGCACTGCCCTCTGACTGAACCATGGCTCCAAGTGGAGAGAGCTTGGAATGACCACAGGAGGATATCCAGCATCTGTATGAACGCCACCATGCCAGAGTGTCCGCCTGTATCACAGCCAAGGTAGATGTCACCCAGTATTGTAATGTGAACCTGCCTCAACATGCACCCTGCTGCAGGACCCAACATGGGACTCCCCCTTGTGTGATCAGTGATCAAGCACCACTAGCAGTTTATAGTTTTTTCAATCTCAGCTCAATCACATTAAGTTTTCCAGGTGTTCTTTTTATAGTTTTCATTAGTGTAGTTTTATGGGAACAGTTTCTCTATAACTTATATACTATCTTATTTATTAAAATCTCTGCTCTTTCTGAGCTCACTAGCCATCTGAGCCGGTCCTATCTATATGTACACACTTATACAGGGAAGGCTGTCCGCTCATTTGGCCACTGAGCTCAGAAAGAGCAGAGACTTTAATGAACAAAGTACAAGTTATAATGAATTGTGCTGCTTTTCCACATTCTCGGTAAAGCTATGCCCAAAGAAAGAAAAGAATACACTAAAGGGAACCTGTCAGGCTGAACCTGGTCTCTGAGCTGCAGGCAGCGGGTTATAGAGCAGGAGGAGCTGAGCAGATTGATGTATGGTTTTATGGGAAAATATTCAGTAACACTTGTAACTTATTCGTTTTATATCTGTGCTCTTTTTGGGCTTTGAAGTCCAGGAGGCGGTCCTATCAGTGATTGACAGCTATCTCTATATCCACAGTCATAGATGGAAGACTGTCAATCACTGATAGGACCGCCTCCTGGACTTCAAAGCCCAAAAAGAGCACAGATATAAAATGAATAAGTTACAAGTGTTAATTCACAATTTTCAAAATTTCAATGTCTCTGCTTTTAAAACAGATAGTGATACCTCCTGAAATAGTTATTCCTTTACATTCCCCATATGTCTACTTCGTGTTTGGATAATTTTGTAAATGACATTTTCTTTTTTTGGGACTTTAGAAGGCTTAGAAGTTTAGAAGCAAATCTTAAAATGTTTAAGAAAATTTTACATAATAGAAACCACCCATGAATGGCCCTATTTTAGAAACTACACCCCTCAAGGTATTCAAGACTGATTTTACAAACTTTGTTAACCCTTTAAGTGTTCCACAAGAATTAAAGGAAAATGTAGATGAAATTTCAGAATTTTACTTTTTTGGCAGATTTTCCATTTTAATTCATTTTTTCCAGTAACAAAGCAAAGGTTAACAGCCAAACAAAACTCAATATCTATTACCCTGATTCTGTGGTTTACAAAAACACCCCATACGTGGTCGTAAACTGCTGTACGGGCACACGGCAGAGCGCAGAAGGAAAGGAACGCCATATGTTTTTTGGAGGGCAGATTTCACTAGGATAATTTTAAGTTGCCATGTCACATTTGAAGACCCCTCATGCACCCCTAGAGTATAAACTCCCAAAAAGTTACAATGTTCATCTGACAGGTTAGATCATGTGCTATTTTAGTGTCTCCATATTCTGAAAGCCATAGTTTTTTTTTATTTTTTGGGCGACTGTCTTATGTAGGATCATATTTTTTGCGGGATGAGATGACTGTTTGATTGGTATGATTCTGGAGTGTGTATGACTTTTTGATCGCTTGGTATTACACTTTTTGTGTGATGTAAGTTGATAAAAAATAGCTTTTTTTATACCGTTTTTTTTTTTTTATAGTGTTGACCTGAGAGGTTAGGTCATGTAATATTTTTATACAGCAGGTTCTTACGGACGCAGCGGTACCTAATATGTATCCTTTTTTTATTTAAGTTTTACACAATAACAGTATTTTTTAAATAAAAAAAATCATGTTTTAGTGTCTCCATATTTTGAGATCCATAGTTTTTTTTTATTTTTGCCCGATTGTTTTATGTAGGGGCTAATTTTTTGCGGGTTGGGGTGACGGTTTGATTGGTACTATTTTGGGGGGCATACGCCTTTTTGATCGCTTAGTGTTGCACTTTTTGTGATGTAAGGTGACAAAAAAATGATTGTTTTAGCACAGTTTTTTGGGTTTTTTTCTACGGCGTTCAACCGTACCCTCCGCGAACCCTCTGCATGCAGAGGTCATCTTTGAACGCGGCATAAAAGCGGTTAACACGCTGACATCGGTATGCAGCAGGGGCCCGGCTGTCAGTGACTGCCGGGTCCTTGCCGCTGATCTGGCGGGCGCAGCTCCTGCACCTGCCCGATCAGCCCGCCGTACATGTACGGCACTGGTCCTTAAGTCACGTCCACCAGCACCGTACATGTACGGCGCGGGTCCTTAAGGGGTTATTGATGGGGACGTTTCATCCTCTTCCATTCAGGGAATCGAAACAATGAGCTCCTCGACGTGTGAAGGGGTCTACAGGCGAAAATTATTTCATCGTGTGAAATTCTGGATGATTGTTTTAATTACTCCCATTTCTCATGGTCTCAATCGAATTGCTCTCCATATGCCAGAACCGAAAACTACTCAAGCCAGACGCTGCAGTATGTTTTGTTGAATCAGTTGCACCGCAGAGGTCATGCCCACGGCCTGCCTCCTCCAGCTCAAGGAAAAGTGACAAAGAGTGTCAGAAAAAGACAAAAGTTAAAAGTTTTGTTGGAAATTAGCAACTGCAAAAAATTGTGTGACTTTTCTACACTAAAAACTGGCATAGAGCTATGATGAATGACGCCTTATGTATTTTTAGCGCGAATATCGGCACTTCGAGAATTTGCGAATATAGTGATATATATTCGTCAAAACGAATATTCCTCTTTTTTTTTTCATCCGAACCCATTACCTGCCTGCTTCTTGCTTGTGGGCCAATGTGAGAAGGCTGCAATATCGTAGTCTGCAGTAAATTAGAATATTCTTTATTATTTAATTTATTTCATCTTATGCGAAAAATCGGCAATATAATATGAGCGTTAATCGAGTAAGGGCAGGTTATAGGCAACTTTGCTATTGGGTTGGCTTTCTGGAATTCGTGAATATGTGGAATACAGTGTGATATGTATTCTTAAAAATGAATATTCGTTTTTTTTTTTAATTTGAACCCATTTCATTTACTAATGGGTTCAGACGGAAAAAAAAAACGAATATTCATTTTTACAAATCTATATTCTACATATTCGTGAATTATAGCAAGCCAACCCAATAGAAAAATTGACTATAACCCACTCTTACTCGATTAACGCGCATATTACATTGCCGATTTTTTGCATACAAGAGAATAATCTCGAATACGAATATTCGCGAATATTCTACCACATATTCGAAAAATATCGCAAATTCGAATATTGCCCCTGCCGCTCATCACTAGTGATGATCAGATGATGGGGGATCTGACTCTCAAACCTTTTCTCTCCTCTACAGTCATGGAAGGTCTCCTCTTACCCGGTGATGTGAGGGGCTGGTGATTCTCCATCATGACGTCCTTGTACAGATCCTTGTGTTCTTCTAAATACTCCCACTCCTCCATGGAGAAATAGACAGCGACATCCTGACACCTTATAGGAACCTGACAACACAAGGACACAGTCATTACCAGACCCTCCCTTGGCGTTATTGTATAATGTCCCAGCATTCCCAGCAGCGCTCACCTCTCCGCTCAGCAGCTCAGTGATCCTGGTGGTAAGTTCTAGGATCTTCTGCTCATGTATCAGGGAATGAGGTGGAGGCTCGGTGATGGGGCTCTGGGTCCTGCTCCATCCTCCTGACACACGGCGTGTCACACACTCACCAGACGACTTCTTCACTACTGTGTAATCCTGTGTACGGGGAGACGCCGATCACTACAGAGATTCTAAGAATCCTTCACCTTTCCAGACATTTCCCTGGTTTATTACTAGAGATAGGAGTGATGTCATGTGAGACTCTCACCTCTCCAGTTATCAAGGAGATGATCTCCAGGGTGAGGTCTAATATCCTCGCAGCCAGGAGGTCTCTGTCCTTCTCCATCCTTGGTGGGTCCTTGAGGAAAAGGCTCTAAAAAGAAGAGAGTCCTGAACCTAAGAAACCTGAGGGAAACATGGAGGAGTGAGAGCAAAATTAAATTTGGGAGGGAACTGATCATTATAAAAGACTACTCATATCATACTATGGAAATGAGGAAGAAATGAACTTGAGGAAGTAATCTTCCAGTCTACTATAACTCATACTTTGCATTATCCCTGAAGAAATGCCTTAATCCTCCCAAGATGTTAGGAGTAGCTGATTCCACTCCCGATCTGTCCTGCAGGAAGCTTCTTTCCATGGTCTACCATTTACCTCCCCCTTATAGCATTCTAAATTAGAAGACAACGCTCCAGTAGAATACACTCATAAATGGTTACTAACTTTTCACACTATTTTTTGTATATCAATAGTACAGGTGACTATAAGAAACTGTGTAATATATTGTATCACAGAAAAATGCCTCTTTCTCCATTTACTGTTAATCCATCTTATGAGACCAGGACTGGCTGTCAGCTCACTGTGGGATCAAATTCTAGCTGCCCATAGAAGTCCATGGAGAGGGGGAATGAGCTGCTCCGTGAGAGAGGCAGACACGGAGGCTGTAGCAGCTAATAGTGTCTTACTGCCTCACAGCTGCTGGACTCACATCTACGCTGTTCAGTACTTCCCTACTATCTCTGTGAAATAGAGTGATAGGGAAGCAGAATCTTCGCTGCTTCCTACCACCTATAACCACAGTATACAGTATTTGTGTTGAGCGCGAATATTCGAATCGCGAATATCGCCACTTCGAGAAAGCGCAAATATTTAGACTATGGTGCTATATATCCGTATTCGTAAAAAGTGTTGATCGCGAATATTCTAATCGCGAATTTTTATCGCAAATATATTACATTGCCGATCAAGTAATGACTGGAGATCACAAATTCTCGAATTTGCTAATTTATGGTGAATATTCGGCCAAAAATTCATGAAATATCGCGAATTCGAATATTGCCTATGCCGCTCATCACTATGTATATGATGTATATGATATAAACAAGGGCAGTAAATTATGGTGAAAATAATGTAAAGACGTTAATTAACACCACAACGACCAAGCGGCATACACATAAGGCACTTGGTGCAGGGCTTTACACATACGGCGCAGGAATAAAGCTTCTGGTCCTGAACTCTAGCAGGACCAGGTCTGGTGACCTGAGGAGAAGACAGTAGCAGTTTATTACTGCTTCTGAATTCTATTTTGCGCAGTGCACAGCACACAATGAGCACTATGCAGTGAATAGAAGCAGCGGCTATGTTGCTTCTTCTATTGGACGCGGTGATGGCTGATTATCTTGGGTACAGGAGAGCTGCAGGGTCTTAGCAGTCCCTGATCAGCTCTGCCTTGTACGCAGCTGTTTCTCCTGTAACAGGGGCTCCTTTGGATGTCCCAGCTAAAGTGGAAAAAGTACAAATTACAAAAAATAAAGTGTCAGTGTCCCCCAGAGGTCTTTTAACCTTTTAAGGACACAGGACGTATGGGTACGTCATGTGTTCGCTCCCTAAACATGGCGCCCACTCCTGCCCGATGTGGGCGCCGTAGCCGCAGGTGGCTGCCTGCTTCATTTAGCAGACACCCACGGCTCATGTCCGCGACTGGCAGCGATGCCGTTTGCTGACATTTAACCCCTCAGATGCCTCAGAACCCCTCAATTCTGACCATGACATCTGAGCGCAGCCGACTCCCCATTGTTGCGATTCTGCGGAGCCGGAGCTTGCCTGCAGCAGCCTGGGTCTATATAAATGAAACCCAGGCTGCTGTAAAGTATTTTCTATGGAGCCATAGCCTGTAAAAAGCTGTTGCATTAGAATGTATGAGAATAGCAATCAGATGATTGATTGTTATAATACAAAAGTGTAAAAAAAAAAAAATATATATATATATATATATATATATATATCTATATATATATATATATAAAAGTTTAAATCACCCCATCTTTTGCCAAAATGAAAATAAAAAATAAAAATAAAAAAAATACACATCATGGGTGTCGCAATGTGCAAAAACGCCCATACTATAAAAAAATATTCCCCATACGGTAAACAGAAAAATGGAAAAAAGCGTCCAAATGGCGCTTCATTTCCTAAAAAAAAATTAAATAAAAGGTGATCAAAAAGTCATACAGATCCCAGAATTATATCAATAAAAAGATCAGATTACGACGCAAAAAATGAGCCCCCACACAGCTCCGTACACATAATTACAAAAAAGTTATAGGGGTCAAAACATGGTGACAAAAAAGTTAAACTGATTTTTTTTTCCCACTTTTGAATTTTTTTTTCACTATCAAAACGCAAGAAAACCTATACATACAGGGTATCGCCGGATTCATACTGACCTGTAGAATAACAGTAACTGGTCAGTTTTATCGCACATCCACTCCGCTAATTTGTTTTCCCTTAGTCCTACCAGCAGCACAGATGGGGTTAACCACCCCCCGTGGACTGGCAGGACCGGCGGAATGTTTAATGAGCCCAAGACTAATAACTCAATTTAACAATTAAGTATCTCATTAAAAGGAGGAAGTCAACCCCCAGCCCACTGTGTTTATAGCAAGAAAAAAACTAGACTTACTAGGGTGGGAAATTTGTGTGCTGCTGTTAGGACTAAGGGAAAACAAATTATCGTTAGAAATTAACGATTCCCTTACGTCCTACCAGCAGCACAGATGGGGAGATAGCAAGAAGAAACCCCTAGGGAGGGCCTTCCTGCCTGGCAGAACTAAGAAAAGTCTGCCCAAAGGCCGAAAACTCAGCTAGACTGGCATCTAGTCTATAATGGGAGATGAATGTCGATTCAGAGCTCCAGGAGGCAGCTTTGCAAATCATGTTGAGAGGCAGAAGACTCCTCTCGGCAAAAGAAGTAGCCACAACTCTAGTAGAGTGGGCCTTCACGAATCCCGGAGGGTCCAGAGATTGTGGAAACAAAGGATTCCTTAATAGCCTCCTCAATCCACCGACTGATGGAAGGTTTGGATGCCTTACAGCCTTTAAACTTACCGGCAACAGGATTAGCAGATTCTCATCTTTCCTGAACTCCTTGATCTATCCACATAGATCCGGAGACATCTCGAGACGTCCAGAGGATGTCTAGCAGGCTCCTAGGAGGAGGTGGTAGATGTTGACAGAACCGGGAGGAATATCACCTGGTTGATGTTCTGGAAGGAAGGAACTTTAGGCCTACAATAAGGGAGGAATCTAAGAAGGTCCCAGTCATGTAAGAAAATTGTATAGGGCTCATGTGCTGAGAGAGCTTGAAGCTCAGAGACCCTCTTGGCCAAAGTCACTGCAAGGAGAAACACAAACTTCCAAGTGACGAACTTGATGTCCACCTCCTCTCACAGTTCAAAGGGGGGAGATGCTAACCCCCTGAGAACTACTGAAAAACCCATTGAAAAAAAGGGGTCTCAGTACTGTAGGCTTTAATCTTTCAGCTCCTTTAAGGAACCGTTTGATCAGCGGGTCCTGAGAAAAAAGCCTGTTAAGGCAAGCTGAGATGGCTGAAACTTGAACCTTCAGAGTAGAAGGGCAAGGCCTCTATCAAGGCCGTCTTGCAGGAACTGAAGGATAGCGGAGAGGGGCGGATCTGCAGACGCCACCTCAGTTGAGGTACAACAGGATGAGAATATCCTCATAATACAAGAGTAGGCTCTCTTGGTAGAGTCCGCTTTAGAATGAGACAGCGTTCTCAGGACCGACTCTGAAAGCCCTTCTATTCTGGGAAGGGACTGATCAACCTCCAGGCTGTCAGGTTGAATCTGTGCAGATCTGAGCAGAGGTGAGTGTCCCACGACACCAGGGTCTGCTGTGGGGGGAGCCTCCAATATTGTCCTCGACTCAACTGGGTGAGCTAGGTAAACCAGGATCTCTTCGGCCAAAACAGTATGATGGCTATCACCGAGGCCTGATCCTGACGGATTTTCATCAATACCCTCGGTATCATGGAAAAGGGAGGGAAGATGTAAGCCAGCCTGAACTTCCAGGATATTGACAGAGCGTCTAACGCCACCTTGGCATTGAACCTTGGCATACCCACTTGAGGACTATCTGCTTGATTCTCTGGATGTAAAGACCACTCCACCGACGGAAGACCGCGGCTCAGCCGCTATCAAATTGAGGGAGCCTTGGATGTGGATCGCAGATAAGTGGGAAGGTACAACTCTGCCTAATCCAGAATCACCCCGATCTCTGACAGGAGGGGAAGTGATCTCGTGCCTCCCTGCTGGTTGCTGTAAAGTACCGCAGTCACATTGTCTGACTGGACTTTCACCGCTTTGCCCCGGATCTGAGGGGCTAAGTGAAGGAGGGCTAGCCGGATAGCTTGAATCTCGCAGAGATTGGATGAAAGAAGCCACTCCTGAGGAAACCAGGTCCCGTGAACTGGAGAGTTGTCTAGGTGAGCGTCCCAGCCTACTTAGGACGCATCCGTAGTCAATATGACACAGATTGGCTGGGTCATAGACTTCCCGTCTAAAAGATGGCACCACCATCTGAGGGAATACCGAGTTTGCCAAGTCAGGGAGCACAGGGAGTTTAGCCCAGCAGGGCTGCCATTCTATTAGGAGAGGACCTCCGACTGTAGAGGGCGGAGGTGCCATAGAGCCCAAGGGACTGCTTCCGCAGACGCTGACATGAGCCCCAACATCTTCATGAGAGTCCGGATTGGAACTCGCCGGGAACGGAAAGGAACTTGCCGTGTTCTGAACCCGGAATCTTCTTTCTGGAGTCAACTGGAGCGACATCCCAGTGGAGTCGATTATGAAGCCTAGATATCTTACTGAAGTCGACGGGCTCACGTTCGACTTCTACCAGCTGATGATCCAACCTAGGTGGAACAGAAAGGAGATTGTTACCTGAAGAAGTTGGGTTAGGACCGCTAGAGCAGAGGCTTTCAAAGCCAGTCGTCCAGATAAGGAATGATGGTCAGTCCTTGAAGCTTCAAAGCCGCCACCACAGAACCACCACCTTGGTAAAAGTGTGAGGGGCAGAAGAAAAGCCAAAGGGAAGGGCAACAAACAGAAGATGCCTGACGACACCGGACACCTGGACCGTGATCCTGATATACTTCCTGGAACCAGGATGGATCGGGATGTGCAGATATGCATTCTTGAGGTCCAGGGTTGCCATCACGTCTCCAGGATTGACGACGTGAACTACTGACCTGATGGTTTCTACACGAAACTTCACCTTCCTTATAAATCGATTGAAATATCTCAGATCGATAATCATCCGGAGATCTCATGAAGCCTTGGGAACCAGAAAAACTGGTGAATAGATCCCTAGGCCCCGTTCTCCTGTCGGAACCTCCTCCAGAGCCCCTTTGCAAATGTAGTCCTGAATGTAAGCCTCTAGGATCGCCTCCTTGGCAGCTTGTAGAAGGTTGATCTTGACAAACCTGTCCAGAGGAATAGAGGTGAGGTTGACTAAAAAACCGTTGGAAATGATATTCAGGACCCAGGGATCCGAGATCTCTTGGATCCATTCTTCTCAGAAGTGGGAGAGACGACTCCCGACGGGTACATGAAGCTTAGCAATGGGGAGGCTTATTGGCAGGACGGCAGGAGTAACGGGAATTAACCAAGAGCCTCGAAGAGGCCCGTAGTCAGGAGGTGGATTTTCCATCTTTGGCTCCTCCACGAGAGCACCTCAAAACCTTTCGCTGTGCTCTCCAGTCACCACGGTCTTGTCTGCCCTGCCCTCGAAATGACTGCTGGGGAAGACTCTTCACCTTCTAGTCTGAAAGGCCCTCTATGATCTTATCTAGCTCCGAACCGAACAAACGGTTGGGCTCGAATGGAAGGCCATATAAGCTGTATTTTGAGGAATTGTCAGCGACCCAAGGCTCAAGCCAAAATGGAAAATGGGCCGCCGATCCCAGGGCCATGCTATATATAGGCCCCTACATTATTTGATAGTATTGTTACAGGGTGCCAAAGGCGCACTTGGTCTCTCATGAGCCACAGACCTGCTACTTAGCTTCAAGAGCAAGGATCTGTGTTTGGCCTCGTTCCCAGGACTTGCTTTGCTAGCGGGAAGCTCCCTCGCTAGCTTCAACTGGAGCACAAGAAGTCCGTAGCCAGGTTGATGGTCTTGAAAGCAACCAGTATGTCGTCCTGGAAAAAACCTCTGGTTCACATCAACTTGAATTTGATCCAGGCGAGATCGGAGGAACGTAGAGACTTCAAAAGCCGCTATGGCTGTGGAAGCGGAAGCCGCAGCTGCCGTAACACCCCGTCTTAGTGTGCACTCTGCAAGGGGGTCCTGCAGCTAGACCCATCATCTGCAGGAACCAGAGTGCGCTTGGACAACTTGGCAATAGCCATGTCCACCTTGAGAATGGATCCCCATGAATCCACCAAGGGTTAAGCCATCGGGAACATGGATTTAAGCTTATTTGTTAAAACCGGACCTTTTCCAGGTTTTTTCCACTCTATATCATGACAGAGAGGAGGGTCTCATCCGCTTTGAAGACACGATGTGCCCGAGTAGCGGGAACGGGAGGCTCCCCACAGTCAACATCATGGTCCCCCGACCTGATGGACTTGAGCAACTTCTGTGTCTTTCCAGGGGAGAAAAACACAACGTCAGCTCCTCCTCATCCGAGGAGGAAGAAACTAAGGAGACCAAGAAGGTCTCTCTACCAGGACAGAGGTCTCCATAGGGGCCTGGGCACGAATAGGAAGCCTTTCCATCCAGCAGGCCTATGACTCCTTTAACAGAGCCATTGATACATATCCTGCAACGTAGGTTCACTAGAGGTCAGAAACCTCTAACGGCAGCTGTAACACCTGGTGTAGGTTAAGTCAACAGACCCACGGATTCCCAACTGGTCTCCCAAGCTGGTCTTAGCCCAGCCTTAAGCTGTTTAGCTTCTGCGATCTCACGAGTGCAGGCATGATCAGCCTACAATAACCGTTGACTGCTGCAATGGTAGCAGGATAGATGCTTCCTCTTGGAATCCACTTTCCTGCCTTCCGAATCCCGCGGAGAAGACATCACTGCGGGGAGAAAAAAAAAAAGGGACAAATAAAACATTTGTAAACCACCTATCTACGCAGGAAAGGAAGAAAAACAGACCAGAGGCAGCTGAGGAAAAAAAAAAAACACCACAAGTGGAACAACACCAATTTTAGGACTCTGGGATCTAGCTGAAAAAGCATATGTAGCCAGAGACTGAACTGGAGCACACAGCCTCCCAAAATAGGGGAAGGGGAGGGATAGCCAATCCACCCTTCCCCCAGTAAATCCTCCACAGGAAGATGCATAAAAGACGCATCTATGAAAAAAATCGTGCCCGTGAAAAAATCATGGCCGGATTACCGATGCAAAAGGAGAGTCCCCGCGTCACCTCCGGAAGATGGCGGCGCACAGGGACCGGGAATCCTGGACCAAGGACGCCGCCAAAATACCCCAGCCAGGCGCAACTGCGTGGGGCCGGTAGCAAATAAGCTGCCGGCCAAACTGACAAGGTACCTAGGAAAAAAGGGCAACGCCGTTACCCAAACGAAAAGAAGGCTCCCCGCACTTTCCATAAGAAAGGGGGGAACAAACCGCCTAGTCCACCTGTCCAGGAGGACAGAAAAAAACACAGTGGGCTGGGGGTTGACTTCCTCCTTTTAAGGAGATACTTAATTGTTAAATTGAGTTATTAGTCTTGGGCTCATTAAACATTCCGCCGGTCCTGCCAGTCCAAGGGGGGGTGGTTAACCCCATCTGTGCTGCTGGTAGGATGTAAGGGAATAATAAATTCTCCAGAATACTCTACCCGAAACCGGACTTCATCTTCATTTCTTACCTCTCTTTTTTCCACCTGTTCTAATCGGTTTTCCCCTCCCTGGGACTCTTTTCTCTTGTCTGATTGGAGGGAGGTTTAAGTTCCTTTCAGCCTGAACATACCAGGAGGTTATGATTAAGATCCAGAGGGTTCGAAACATGTTAACCTAACCGCTGTCGGAGGGTGGAGATGTCTACCACAGTGTTCCATACATGTGACGTGACAACGAGTGAATTATCCGGTGCTGGACTGCTCTTTTCTTCGATTCCCACGTAAACAATGTCTCTCTTCTAAATACATACCTTAAGTGCACTCTGCAATGATGGTGTCCAAGCAACTGGTCACATGACTGTGACATCATCAAAGGTCCTACAGCCACTAAAAGTTACATCTCTTTAATGTAACGGATCACATGACTATGACATCATCAAAGGTCCTACAGCCACTAATAGTTATGTCCCTCAAATGTAACGGATCACATGACTGTGACATCATCAAAGGTCCTACAGCCACTAAAAGTTACATCTCTTTAATGTAACGGATCACATGACTGTGACATCATCAAAGGTCCTACAGCCACTAATAGTTATGTCCCTCTAATGTAACGGATCACATGACTGTGACATCATTAAAGGTCCTACAGCCACTAATAGTTACATCCCTCCAATGTAACTGATCACATGTCTGTGACATCATCAAAGGTCCTTCCAACACTAGCAGTTACGACCTGGGGTATGTCTGAGGGTCATGTGACTTAACCCGTTTCTTTGCTTTCTACTTTGGGGGTCACATTTATAAAATTGTCTTTGTTGCCCACAGGAACCAATCACATTTCGTTTAGCACTCTTGACAAATGAAAGCTGAGCTGTAATTGGTTGTTATTGGCAACAAGTAGTTTTTCTTTTAGGGTATGTCTACATGGAGTTATTATTCCAAAGTGTTTTGCCTCCCAGGATGCTGCGCTTTTTTGTCAGGACAAATGCAGAGTTTTCTGATGAAAACCAGATCCCCTCACAGGGAATGGGATCCACCGGGTGGTAGGATGGCCACATTTCCTAACTGCCATTCAGGGACACTTACTTTCACAAGTGCATTTTGTCAAACTTATACTTGAGACTGGCAAAAACCTATCTGCCTGTGCATTTTTCAGTATTTCTTAGTGCCATAGTGCCCCCATAATGTGCCAGTATAAAATACCCCTATATAGTGCCCCCATTAAATGCCCCCATAGTGCTCCTCTCCCCCCGCCTCCTAGTGCCCCCCATAATGTACCAGTATAAAATGCCCCATATATAGTGCCCCAGTAGATGCCCTCAGTGTCCCCCATGATTTGTAAGTATTAAATACCCCTTCTCAGTACTACCGTAGATGACACCATAGTACTCCTCTCCCACCTTCCCCATAGTACCCACCATAATGTGTCCCAGTATAAAATGCCCCTATAAACAGCCCGCATATAAAATAACCGTTCTTTGTGGCCTCAGTAGATGCCCCTATAGTGCCCACCAATAATGTGCCAGTAAGAAGTGCCCCCAATGTGCCAGTAATAAGTGCCCCCATAGACGTCCCCCAATAATGTGCCAGTAGCCAGAGCCCCCCCTATTATGTGCCAGTAGCCAGAGCCCCCTATCATGTGCCAGTAGCCTGAGCCCCCATCAACATGTGTCAGTAGCCATAGGCCCCCTATCAGTCAGATGCCAGTAGCCAGAGCCCCCCTATCATGTGCCAGTAGCCATAGGGCCCCCTATCATGTGCCAGTAGCCATGAGCCCCCCCATCATGTGTCAGTAGCCATAGGCCCCCCTATCATGTGCCAGTAATAAGTGCCCCCAATGTGCCAGTAATAAGTGCCCCCATAGACGTCCCCCAATAATGTGCCAGTAGCCATAGGCCCCCCCCATCATGTGCCAGTAGCCAGAGCCCCCATCATGTGCCAGTAGCCTGAGCCCCCCATGGCATCAACATGTGCCAGTAGCCATAGCCCCCCCTTAAAATCTGCCAGTAGCCATAGGGCCCACCACTATCATATTAAAGTAGCCATATTAGGCCCCCCCATCTTCATGTGCCAGGCCCAGTAGCCACCAGTACAGTATTGACAACAAAACACTTATACTTACCTCCTTGGCAACGAATTGCGATGTGAGTGATGCAGGCTGTGTCCCGCGCTGTACGGCTCAGGGCCCGAGTCAGGCGGCGCGATGACATCATCGCGCCGCCTGCGCCGGCCTCTGATAGGCTGCAGGCACTAGGCCAGCAGCCTATCAGAGAAGGGGAAGGGACACACCTCTCCCTCCCCTGCTGCACAAGTGCACAGCCATCTGTATCGCTGTCCTAAGGACGGCGATACAGATGACTGGAGATGCCTCTATGGAAGCGCCGGCCCTGACTGTCACAACAGCAGCGGTCGACGGCGGCTCAGGTCATTCAGAGACACTGCATTGTCCCGGACTTAGGGTGACCGGGACAGACTCTCCAAATGCGGGACTGTCCTGTGGCGATCCGGGACCTGTGGTCACCCTACCGGGTGGAGATCATGTGATGGAAATGTCACTTTCAGAGGTGTAGTTACGGATTCAGCATGGGGGAAGGGGAGACACATGCATTGCCTGAGTGGGCCCCAGGTATTGTGGCACCATGACCGTACTGCTACTGAACAAAGCACTGTATAAAGACCAATAATACCGCCATACAGTGGTAGATATTAGGCTTACACCAGCGCTCTGCAGAACATGTAAGTGATTACAGTGCCGTTATGTCCAACTACTTATAGTTGACATCTGGAATCAGTTTTCCTGTCTTCATTATCTGAGACCACCATGACAACTTCTTCCATCCACAACTTGTAACTACAGGGACTGCAACAGACACACCTTTGGCTCCTCACCTTTCCAGCACCCACTACATAAACTCCCGTTCCGCCCCTATTATTACTGGAACATATGCAGGCTGCCTCAGGGAGGCTGATTTTGTCAGCCATTTGTCAGACTGCTTGTGCTAGTGTGCGGCATTTAAAGCTATAGTACTCAATTTATTAGTAATGTGAATCAGGCCAATCTTCACATCATTCATACATCACAATAAATCGTTCACAATATTAATCCTGGTGCAGATAGTGTGCTACCTGATGTATTGGTCAGCCTCCCAGTTACCGATAGAGATGAGCGAACTTTAAAAAAAAGTTCGGCGTTCGGGTTGTGGTAATCGCCGCATCCCGTTATGGATTCCACTACCGCGGACTATCCCGGCATATGGAATCCATAAGGGGCGGCTTCCACAAACCCGAACTTTGGAAAAGCCGAAGGACCTAGTGCTGAGCCACGCCCCTTGCACTGATCACATGATGGTGACGTCACCCCAGGTCCTTCGGCTTTTCCAAAGTTCGGGTTCGTGGAAGCCATATGGATTCCATATGCCGGGATAGTCCGCGGTAGTGGAATCCATAACGTGATGCGGCGATTACCACAACCCGAACGCCGAACTTTTTTTTAAAGTTCGCTCATCTCTAGTTACCAACCATATATGTAGTGGATTCTCTGTCCAATTGACCTGAGAGATAGGCTTGAGGGCCTGGTCTTGCCTGATTTTTATCAATACCTTTGGTATCATGGAAACTGGAGGGAATACATAGGCCAGCCTGAACCTCCAAGGGACGGACAGAGCATCCACTGCCAAGTGCCACTCACAGGAATTCCGTCTACCACAAGGTCACCAACCTATCTGGGATGCATTGGTGGTCAACAGAATCCAATGAAGCTGAACCAGGGGCTTCCAGTCTTTCTGGTGGCGCCACCATTTGCCTAGAGCAGGGTTGGCCAACCTGTGGCTCTCCAGCTGTTGCAAAACTACAACTCCCAGCATGCCCAGTCTGCCTACAGTTATCAGCCTACAGCAGGGCATGGTGGGAGTTGTAGTTTTACAACAGCTGGAGAGCCGCAGGTTGGCCAGCCCTGGCCTAGAGCCTCCTGCTGTAGGGGTCGAAGGTGCCAGAGAGCCATGGGTACTTCCTCCACAGAAGCAGACATAAAGCCTAACCCTCTTATCAGGGTTATAATGGAAATCTGTTGAGGTGCCAACCAATATTTTGAAGACTTTAGCAACCTCTCCGGGAGTTAAAGATCTAGTTTAGCCAATCTATTACAAAATCCTTAACCTGTATCTCCTGTAATGAAAGGCTATCGGTATATGAAGGTATGCGTCTCCTTGCAAAATGTCTTCTTCCTTATGCGATTATTGAGGAGCCTGAGATCTATGATCATTTTTCAGTCCTCAGAAGGTTTTGGAACCAGGAATACTGGAGAATAAACACCATAGAGATCTTCCCTAGCATGGTTTTGTGCAGAAACTCACCAATGGAGCTCCTTCGAAAGTCCCGCAGCCCCATTCACTTCTATCGGGCATGCGTTGTGTGAAAAACGGACAATGTAGAGCATGCTGCGATTTTCACGCAACGCAGAAGTGATGCGTGAAAATCACCGCTCATGTGCACAGCCCCATAGAAATGAATGGGTCCGGATTCAGTGCGGGTGCAATGCGTCCTCCTCACGCATTGGACCCGCGCGGAAAACTCACCCGTGTGAAAGGGGCCATACACTTTTCAAACATCCATGTCCTCTTCATCTTCCTCCGTGGAGGACAAATTCACCTTGTCCATAATCTGAAACTCTGTATCCAGAACCAGAACCAATCTAGGTGACTGATAGAGTTTTCTATGCCTGGAAAAGCCCAAGATAGACTTTCTCATCTCCTAGAATACTGCATAAAGTACTTCATCCAGATTACCACGTCACATAGTGACGGCTCTCCAGAAGGATTTTGAGGGCAGCATTGATGGCACCTATTAGGTGTCTGGGAGAGAAACCTCGGTCCCTGTAGCTGAGGTGCTCATGTTTGGAGGTAGACTTCCTTCTTCCAGACTCTCTGTCACCAGCACTGGGTGAAAAAGAAAGCAGAGTTAGAAATTAAAAATATATAGTCTGACCAAAACCAGTAAGAATTTATACCTTGCCAAAAGAAATAAACAAAATGTTACTGAAGATACAGATATGGTGGCAGCAACCAAAACTGTTCTAAATAGTTGATTTTTAGCGCCAATAAATAGTTTCCACCAACAAAGGCCACTAAGAACCTTAATTTATGTTCACATTTTTCTTGGCCCCTTTATAAAAATAAAGGAAGGGGCAATCCACCCCAACAAGTCCAGAAATTGTTTTTTTGAAAAAGGGGCGCACAGAGACCCCATCAACAAAGGTAGAGTTACAAGTTGTTGTTTTTTTCACTCCACGAATAATTGTTTATACGGTAGTTTTGTAATAAATTGTATAGAACATTAAATGCTGCCAATAAAAGGTACAGTTCATTGTACAAAACAAACAAGCCCTCATACGGCTATATCAATAGGAAAATAAAGTTATGGCCAGTGGCGTAACTAGAGTTCTATGGGCTCCAGGGCAAACTTTGAATTGGGGCCCCCTCCCCCTCCCCCCACCCAGCAAGCCTCAGCCCTCCGCCTGTTATCGTTATCTCTGGGAAATAGCCCATTAGGTCTGCAGGGGCCATTAGAAAGAATACAATTTTTTATGTTGGGGTCTGTTACTGTAATGGGAAAATGTCCCCTATCTGTAACATACATTTCTCTAAAGCAGGCTTGCTCAACCTGCGGCCCTCCAGCTGTTGCAAAACTACAACTCCCAGCATGCCCAAACAGCCTACAGGTATCAGCCTACAGCAGGGCATTGTGGGAGTTGTCGTTTTACAACAGCTGGAGGGCCGCAGGTTGAGCATGCCTGGTCTAAAGTATGTTCTATACATACAGTGCCAGTGTCTTCACTTTCTTGTACTTACTTCAGATATGCCGGTGTTCCGTTATTTTTCCCTACCCGTGAACTTTCCCTACCCTCGTCATTTCCGGTTCTGACGCAGCCGCACCAGAAGTGACGTTTGCAGGTGTGGAAGGAGGTGTGTCACGCTGCTCACTTACTGAGTGGCTGAGTAGGAGTCGGCGCAGGCGAGCGCGGCTAGCTGTGAACGCACCTAGGGTAGGGAAAACTCATGGCCAATTGGGCATGCGCCTGAGGGTAGTGAAAACTTACTGGGCTGTAAGTTTTCACTACCCTTGGGCGCATGCGCAATTGGCTGTGAGTTTTCCCTACCCTAGGCATGTTCAGTTAGCCGCGCTCGCCTGTGCCGACTCCTACTCAGCCACTTAGTAAGCGAGCTGCGTGACACACCTCCTTCCACACCCGCAAACGTCACTTCCGGTGCTGCTGCGTCACCACCGGAAATGACGAAGGTAAGGAAGGTTCACGGGGAAGGAAAAATAACGGAACACCGGCACTTGTATGTGGCTCCACTTCTTCAATGCTAGGACTGAAGCCACATGTTTCACTGTGGATACTATCCCCCGCCATCAACGACTGAGAGCTTTCAGTAACTGTACTAGTAGAAGGTCTCTCACCTATCTCCTCACACTGACCAGTTATGGTCTCTGTAGTTGCAAAGCCACCAGCAGCCTGTGAAAAATAGCTGCTCATTTTTGTGAATTTCTGATTATTTTTTTTCATCTTCCCTTTTTTTTTGGCGTTTTTGTGAGCCACTCATATGATGGTAAGACGACATTATGGTGGACACAAATTTATTTAATCTGCAAATTAAATATAAAAATTCCAGAGTTTTAAACCTATTAGTATAAAGACTTGGAGATTGCAAAAACAGCAACAGCATAAAACAGTTCTTCTCAAACTGAGATACAGACCTCACTAGTGAGGCACAGCCCAGTTGCTGGGGAGACACTACTCCATTATAGGAACAGAAGAACGGAAAGGACAGATTAGTTACAAAACTGAGAGGAATGGAGCCTACGGACCCGTCACACGCCGGAGGCCTAGGCTCACCTTTGTGACGTCAGGCAGAAAGAAAACAGGCGAAACAGATCAAGGGCCAGGGAGCTGAAATACAAGGTAATAGAGGTACAAGACAATAGCTGGAGTGCCTCAGTGTACTGTTACAGATCAGGGGGTGTGGACCCACTGCGCCACTGACTGGCTGTACTCTGGAGTGGCGTGACTAAGCAGCTAAGCAGCTACCTGGTCTTCACTAGAGCCTCTAATGGTGAGGATAGGCTTGGCTGCAGGTAGTTGCCAGGTGCTACTCCAGAGCAGTCCCCGAGTCAGTGGCAGCTGGTCCGGGCTGACCAGGAGGTACCCGAGTAGGTACCCGAAGTACAAGAGAACACTAACAGGCAGAACAGAACAAGATACTTAGACCCCAAGTGAACTGGAAGCATGGCGGTCCCAGGCAGAGCTGCCCACAGATAGCGATTCACCCTCCGGGAAAGCCAGGGACCCTCTCACGAAGGCAGACATACCTAACAGATAATTAGGAGCAGCACTCCGGAAAATTTAGCAACAGCCGGAATTAATCAATCAATATATCTTTATTATAACAACCCTTAAAAACAAATAAAAATCATAGTATAAACGGTTATAACATACCAGCCACGTATCCAACGCCCCAAGGCACGTTTCGCCTAATGCTTCCTCAGGGGGTGAATGATGTTGTTCAGTCTGTCCCCATTTATATACATACACTAGCCCCAATAATCCCTTGCACCTGTCCATCCTCAAATCCTCCCCTTGTGGTATATCGCGTTATTTCACCGCTGGCCGGAAGTACACGACCAGAAGTACGTCACCGGAAGTGGATCTGTGCGCTCGAAACTGGAACGCATATGCCGCGCAAGTGCTGACTCGTGAAAGTAAAATTAAATGAGCCCCAGTATCGGCCAAGTTATATCATTGTGAAGGGAGACCATGCCCCTACTGACTGGCCACACACCCAGGCATAATTAACCCATCAGTTTTTAGCCCGGACGTCCACCTCGTATGACGTCACATCCATGCACAACACTTGCTCTCCAGCGTGGAACGCAGCCGGCTCCTACCATAGCGATCTCATTGCAGCAAGAGCGTCTGCGTAGTACGACGTCATATCCGGATGTGATGCTAGCGTTCCACCCTGGAACGCATCCGGCCGCTGCTACAGGAACCTTAGAGGAATTAGAGCACCTGTCATCGTATGTCTCTCCTACTATCAACATATTATTCTCCTATTTTTACATACAAAAATTAAATTGAAGCCCCTATTTATCCTTCTCCTAATGACATCGTCAAATAACATGTCTGGAAATGATCGCCAGAATATTCCCCATAAAAAAATAATAAATAGACAATGAAAAAAATGAAAAATAAATAATAAATAAGGTAAGTTTTTTACATATTAAACATGCCGTGATAAAAAGTGATAAAAATACAACGTGAAAAAAGGTGTAAATTAGTGTAGTGCCCATAACATACTATACCTGATTCTGCAGAATATCCTTGTGAGCAACACAATATATAATATATAAAATATAAATTGTGACAAGTTAATTATAATCATGCCATATCAATAGTCAATCCATGTGACCTTATGGCAGTGCTTCTCAATTATTTTCTGTCATGCCCCCCCTACGTGACTGCCCCCCCCCCACGTGACTGTAAATAGTATCATTTGTCTATAAAATTGTTATAAGTACACCAATCTCCCTACAGGTGAGGGCCATTAACCCCCCCCCCCCCCAAATCATGTGCAGTCTCCATTAACCCCCCCCCCCCCCAAATCATGTGCAGGCTCCATTAACCCCCAATCATATGCAGGCTCCATTAACCCCCTCCCCAATCATGTGCAGGCTACATTAACCCCCTACCCCCAAATCATGTGCAGGCTACATTAACCCCCTCCCCCAAATCATGTGCAGGGTCCAGGCTTCCCCCTCCCCCAAATCATGTGCAGGCTCTTCCCCCCAAATTATGTGCAGGCTCTCCCCCAATAGGGTCCAGGGTCCCCCACCCACCCAATACTTACCTCCCTGGAAGCGCTGGATGCAGGCCTCTTCCGGCCTGTGTCCCGCTCTGCACTCTGCTCAGGCGGCGCAATGACGTCATCGCGCCGCCTGAACCGCTCTGATAGGCTGCCGGCACAAGGCCCGCAGCCTATCAGAGGAGCAGGGGAGGGAGACGCCTCTCCCTCCCCTGCCGCACAGCACAGCAATCTGTATCGCTGTCCAGAGGACAGCGATACAGATCACTATGGAGATGAACGCTTCCACAGTGGAAGCGTTCATCTCCTGTCACCTGGAGCCCCCCTTTACGGAGCCTCGCACCCCCCATGGGGGGCGCGCCCCACTATTTGAGAAACGCTGCCTTATGGGGATATACATCCCATTATATACACAAATCAAATCAGCACAACCTATCATGACCCTGATGATAAAATACATAAATATATTTAATAATAAATAAGTGACCAACGTATCCCCCAGTGCAATTATATATTCCCAATTATGGGTATCTTTGATGTTATAGGGCGAGTCTCTCCAATCTTGGAATCTGTAAATAGACAGAGAAAGAACAGGGAAGGGAATAAAGATGAAGGGGGGGGGGGGGAGACAACTAGTGCATCAACTAGAGATAAAGGACAGGGATCTAATATAGGACAAGATAAGGCCTGCTCTACAGACTATTGGGTGCCATAATACAGTTAAAACCAGTTAAAGAGGACCTTTCACTGGTCCACAGTTTATGAGTTAAAGCTATGTACATTGAGAGCGGCACCCAGGGATGTCCCTGCACTTACTTGTATCCCTGGGTGCCGCTCCGTTCGTCCTCTGTAGCCCCCGGTACCGGCGCTCGTGTTTCTCCAATTTTGCCTGGGGCGGAGACTTCTTCTTCTGCCCCGGGCGTCTCCTTCTCCCAGGGCTGGAGCGCTGGCCATTCGCAGCGCTCGGCTCATATCCTGAATATGAGCTGAGCGCTGCGGTGGCAGCGCTCAGCCTGAGAAGAGGCGCCCGAGAAGAAGTCTCCGCCAAGCTCAGCAGCAGGAGCGCCGGTACCGAGGCTAAGAGACAGCGGAGCGGCACCCAGATAGCTGAGTGGGCATCCTGGAGTGCCGCTCTCAATGTACATAGCTTTAACTCATAAACTGTGGACCAGTGAAAGGTCCTCTTTAAATACCCCAAAATTAATTGTGGACAGTATGTCCCAAATTCTCCATGAACTAACCCAGAACAGGTTCTATCCACTTTTTATTGTTATTCTTTTTTTCCTATAGGAATGGTACAAAGCTCAAGCTCTCATTAAGTCCCTCAGGGGACATTGTACTTAATGTATGAATCCATCGCATCTCTTTTTGCGCCAACAGACGCTTCCAATTCTCTCCACGAAGGTTGAACAAAACCCTGTCAATTCCTCTTACCTGTAGAAGAGATCCATCACAGTCATGGTGCTGTTTAAAGTGCCGAGGAATCGTTTTTAGAGTGGAGATATCCTGTTCGTCTTTAGCCGCTTGAATCCCCAATACATGTTCTCTTACTCTTTTCTTCATTTCCCTCGATGTTAAGCCCACATATGGTGGGTTACATGGACAAGTCGCCAAGTAAATAACGCCAACTGTGTTACAGGTAATCGACTGTGTAATTTTGTAATTCTTACTTCCATCAGTGTTTGTAAAATCTGTCGTGCGAAGTATGTTCGGAGATGCTACGCAGTTGCCACAAGGTCGACACCCCCACTGTGGGCCTTTAAACCCAAAAGCACGGTTGGGTCTCGTTCCTACATAGTGGCTGTTTGTTAATAAGTCTTTTAGATTTTTTTCTTTTCTAAAGGTAATTGATGGAGTCCTCGTTAGGTAGGAACTGAGTACATTATCGGAGTACAAGATGTCCCAATATTTGGTAAGAGTTCTTATTTCTCTATGTTTGTGGTTGAATGTCGTAATGAATCTCACCTTTTCTTTGTCCACTTGTCTTTGCGTCTTTTTTGATCTGTATATCAAATGGTTGCGATTGGCTTTCGCTGCTCGGTAGTATCCACGTTTAATCGATTGTTCGTTATAGCCTCTGTTCCTAAAGCGATTGCTCAAATCAACAGCCTGTGTTTTGAAATCCTCTTCCCGAGAGCAAATCCTTCGAATTCGGAGAAATTGTCCAATTGGTATGCTGGAAATTAATTTGTTCGGATGACATGAATCCGCTTGTAATAGGCTATTAACTGAGGTGCTCTTGCGAAAAAGGTTGGTCTGTATAAATCCTTTATCGTCCACATTTAGCAGAAGGTCCAAGAAGTCCATCTCTTTTCTACCCGTTTTGTATGTTAACCTGATGTTTAGATTGTTGTTATTGAGTGCATCCATGAAAGCTTTGAGTTCTTCAGTGGTTCCGTGCCAATCAAAATATCTTCAATATACCGATTCCATATGTGGACTCGTTCAGTCAGGTCCACCGGTTCTGTGAGGAAAATCCCCCTTTCCCACAGCCCCAGGAACAAATTAGCATATGAGGGCGCACAAGACGCCCCCATTGCTGTGCCCCGGAGTTGTAGGTAGAAGGACTCCTTAAAAGTAAAAAAGTTATGATTAGAGATGAGCGAACTTTAAAAAAAAGTTCAGCGTTCGGCGTTCAGGTTGTGGTAATCGCCGCATCCCGTTATGGATTCCACTACCGCGGACTATCGCGGCATATGGAATCCATAAGGGGCGGCTTCCACCAACCCGAACTGTTGAACAGCCGAAGGACCTGGGGTGACGTCACCGTCATGTGATCAGTGCAGGGGGCGTGGCTCAGCACTGGATTTGATCCCCCCCTGCACTGATCACATGACGGTGACGTCACCCCAGGTCCTTCGGATGTTCAACAGTTGGGGTTGGTGGAAGCCGCTCCTTATGGATTCCATATGCCGCGATAGTCCGCGGTAGTGGAATCCATAACGGGATGCGGCGATTACCACAACCCGAAAGCCAAACTTTTTATTAAAGTTCGCTCATCTCTAGTTATGATGTAACGCAAAATGGAGAAGTTCCACAATCAGATCCCCAAACTCACCTTCCATTCTGAAGTTGAGATGAAATGACGTACTGCTTCTAGTCCGTCCTGATGTCGTATTGAGGTGTATAAGGATTCCACGTCGCATGTCACTATGGTCATATCTGGTTCAAGTTGTATACCATCCAGCTTCTTTAAGACATCCCCCGTGTCCTTCAAATAAGATGGTAAACTGCTCACTAATGGTCTTAAAATGTGATCAATTAATTTGCATATGGGCTCATACATGCTATTCATCCCTGAAACAATTGGGCGACCTGGGGGTGTTTTCTCACTTTTGTGTATATTCGGTAGTAAATACAAAGTTGGGACGGTTGGATTAGTTACCACCAGAAAGGACATCTCTTTGTTCGTAATGATGTCTTGTTCAACTGCTTTCATCAGAATAGTCTGCAACAAGGATTGGAATTTGGTGGATTAAATGTTAACCGTTGATAGCAGTTGGAGTCTCTTAATTGTCTAAATGCCTCTCTTTCGAACATGGGTGAGGGCCAGAGGACCCCCTTGTCAGATGGTTTAATGACAATCTCCTCTATGTTCTTTAGTTCTATCAGTGCCTGCCTCTGTGCCTGAGTAAGGTTGTCTCCCTGTACAGGAGCGTAGCTAACAGCTCATGGGCCCTGGTGCAAGAGTTCAGCTTGGGCCCCCCTTCCCTCGGTGCTTTCCCTCGGTTTTGTGTAAAAAAGTGACGCACGTATCCTATCAGGGCAACTTGTTCTATCTTCTATGACCATCAATGTAATTTTTATATGTTTTTAAGTGTTGTTATAATAAAGATATATTGATTGATTAATTTCGGCTGTTGCTAAATTTTTTGGAGTGCTGTTTAAGGGTTTTAGCCGGAGCGAGACATGAGCTTGTAGCCCCTGCTTATTATAGGTGTTGATGAGATAATCAGGAGCAGTAGGAAATGCCGGACAGAGAACAGACAGGGTGAAAAGCAGTTCAGTACTGCCAAAGTATCAGATACAGTTTAGAGCCCTGCAAGGCTACTCACTACAGGGCAGGAACAGGAGAAAAATACAGAACTAGGCGGTACCACACCGAGGTGTAGATGGCAGGACCCCTAGGGGCTAAGCGGAGCAAGGCAAAACATAGGCGGACTTAGGCTACATCCACACGACCGTATTTTTTTCATCCGTATTTTACGGACGCAAAAAACGGAAGCCGTATGTCCGCATTTTGCGGAAGAGGGCTTCCGTATGTCTTCCGTTTTTTGCGGATCCGCAAAATACTGAACTGGAGGGAGGGAAAAAAAAAATGTTCTTCAATAAAATATTCTAATAATAATACGGAAACGGATCCGCAAAATACGGATAACATACGGAAACCTTTCCGTATGTTATCCGTTTTTTGCGGACCCATTGACTTCTATGGGGCTGCGGACCGATGTTTGCGGACAATTATAGGACATGCTTCATATTTTTGCGGATAAAATATGCGGACACACGGATGCGGACAACTTACGGAAAGTTGTCCGCAAATTTTAAAAGGCCATAGAGATGAATGGGACCGTATCTATTCCGCAAAAAATGGAAACGGATGCAGATCGGATGCGGAATGAAAAATACGGTCGTGTGAATGTAGCCTTACACTGAGAGCAGAAGGGTGAAACACCCAGCAAGACATAAGACAGACTGACCTCGAAACAGACCGCATGCAGGATGAAATAGGTGCCTAACGAGACACAACCAGGAACAGAACAGGGAGATTAACCAGGCCAGGAGTAACAAACCCCAGGATACAAAGCAGAAGCCCCGGACGGTGGCAAAAAAACGATAACATGAACAGGAAGAGAAAAACATACACAATGGATACCACATCCAGTACGCAGCCTCAATGACTGCCTCAATGGGGGGATGACGGTAATAATAATGTCTGAAATCAGGGCGGGGGTGGGGCGGATGGATGGATCAGCAGTGGACAGGTCACAGCAATAATTTATTGTTATTACTGTCCACTGTTGATCCATCCACCCCCCCAAGACATCATTTAATGCTATCCGTTGATCCACATTCATCTGCTGTGCCATATGTATGTTCAATACAAGGCAGTCACAGCCTCTGCCTCGAGTCGCCCACGTCTCCCGCTCGCCCTCCTCTGATGCTCGGTCGACGGTCGGACTCTCAGCCTCTGCCTGACCTGCACCGTAGTAATTTTGAATCCTCTCTACTCTGTCTCTATGGGCGGGCTGAGGCTGCACCTGTGCACTGCGCCGCTGCAGTTTCCGGTTATGGCTGTGATCCCGCGAGACACGCTGCGGGAGGGCCGGGGTAAGCCAGCAGGCAGCAGACGCAATTATCGGATGGGTAGGGGACTGTCTGTAGGGGAGGGCCCGTCGCCGTCGTTGCACTTAGAAAAAAAACTTGCGGCTGCCCCCCCCCCCCCAATCACAATTCACAGGCGCCACCCGTGCTACTCAAGACAGTTTTAAGGGGAGTAAGGACTCCGGAGGACCCACCCACCGCCGCAAGCACTTGCGGCCTGCGGCGGGCACTCCCCCTGCCGGGCCCGGTTGCAGTCGCACTCTCTGCGACCGCGATCGTAACACTTCTGGTTATGGCTCTTCATAGTCGAGATGGAAAATCAAAATCATCAATGACAAAATTGTCCTGGTCCTGAGAGAGTTAATTAAAATTTAAAGCCCCCTTAAAAAGTAATAAAAATCCCTATTCATAAAAAAAATATTTTATTTTTTTCTTTTAAAAATAATACATTTTGAGCCTTTGACTCTGTGGAGTGGCCGTTTCTGCTACACATACTGGAATGTTTTGGATTCGGCCCGCAGTTTGTCAGGTGGATTGCAACCTTATACCAGAATCCTAAGGCGAATATCCTGGTAAACGGCACACATTCTGAGTCCTTCCCACTCCATAGGGGAACCAGGCAGGGGTGTCCCCTCTCACCCTTGTTGTTTGCAGTGGCAATCGAACATCTTGCCCTGAGGATTAGGCAGGATGTCTCCTATCAGGGGGTGGTAGTGGGTGATAGGGAAGACAGAGTTGGACTCTACGCTGATGATCTTCTCCTCTTTATGGCCGAGCCTGACTGTACTCTACAGAGATCCATAAGTATAATAGAACGCTTTGGGGTTTACTCAGGCTTGCACATAAACTGGACAAAATCAGCCATCATGCCCCTCTGGACTCATAGCTGGCCGCCACAGATTCATAACTTACCAGTAGTGGACCATTTTAAGTACTTGGGCATTGTCATTACTAGGGATCTCCACGGATATATTGCCAAGAATATTGCCCCGATGGAGGCCTTATTCATTGATAAATTCAAAACATGGAAATCTTTACCCCTCTCAGTGATGGTAAGGCTCAATCTTGTTAAAATGGTACTACTCCCCAAGGCCCTGTATATCCTCACACATGCTTGCATGCCCATCCCTCGAGCATTCTTCACTAAATTGCATTCGCTGACTGCTTCCTTTGTATGGGGGACAGCCAGGAGGAAATTGTCTCTCAGTGTACTGCAGCGCTCCAAGTGCCAGGGAGGTGCCGCCTTGCCTGATTTTTTCCTGTATTACTTAGCAAGTCAGCTGAAATACCTAGTTACCTGGGTCTCCCCCGGAGCACTCTCAGGGGCGGAGTATTGCCTACTAGAATGTCTCCACATGTCCACCCTATGGCCCGTTTTGGAAGATCCTAGAGCTGTACCAGGCAAACTATTGCCAATGCATAAGCTAGCGAACCAAGTGTGGACAGCAGCGAAAATGCGCTCCTATGGGGACATACCGGACGATGTGCCCTTATGGGACAACCCTATGTTCTCACACCTCTTGTCTCTGGAAGGCTCTGGTGTCTGGAAGACACATGGGATCCTTTCATTGATTGACCTCTATGTTGACGGGAGCCTGCGCTCCTTTCAACAACTTCAGGAGAAGTTTGAGGTGCCCCGCACCCTGTTTTTTCGTTACCTCCAGCTGCGCCACGCCTTGACAGCACAGTTTGGGGCACTAGAAGGTGGGATATCTAATTACCCTCTAATTGGTGTACTACGGTCCCAGGGTCCCAAAGGCGTTATATCAGCATTGTATACACACCTACTCAATGCATGGGTTTCCCTCCAGCCTCTAAATGTGGAAGACAGATGGAGATTGACTATTCCCACCCTGACAGCTGAGGACTGGAAAGAGGCACTGGTGGTTCCCACCAAGGTCTCCCCTTCTGCCAATAATAGATTAACTCAGCTCTTTATATTGCACAGAAGTTACCTGTCTCCCACCAGGCTTCACAAAATGGGTGGACTGCACCACACCGACTGCCATAGATGTCACACCCCTGGTGCAGATTTCTGGCACTTGATGTGGTCTTGTCATCACCTACAGGGATTTTGGGAAGGGGTGCTGCAGACACTGTCCTCAATGTCCTCTACCCCCATACCGCTTTGTCCCAAGATATGCATTCTGGGTGTGCTGGATGAGGAGGTGTGGCACCACCACCAGAGGGTGTTTCTTGGTACTGCGTTATTTCTAGCTAGAAAGGCTGTAGCCTTGAGATGGATGGCGGACCGGACGCCCACGGTTAATCAGTGGATATCACTTGTAAATCACACAGTCTCCATGGAAAGAATTGTCTATATCCATAGGAAATGCCCGCAGAAATTTCATAAGGTATGGGGGGCTTGGTGTTCGTCTCACCTGTCACTACAACCCATGCATATGTATTCTGCGCCAGAGTAACCCGACTCTGGCACCTTCTGATCATATTGTGATTCTGGCTCTAACTATGCAATGTACTCACTTTACACTAATGCTGGATTATGCTCGGGAATACTCCCCCTACTCATACTCTTACTATGTAATCCATGTAATCTCATTCATTGCTTCCTCTGCGCAGGAAGAATTGCTTTAGCATCTGGAAGTGTCATGCCTAATGTTACTCTTCAATAAAACGAGTTTAAAAAAAAAAAAATACATTTTGTACCGCCCCAATGAGAGCGACCCATAGAATAAATATAACGTCTTGATAACACCTGATGCATTGAATAAAAAAAACAATGGATTGGCTGTTTTTTTCTTCATGTTCCCCTCAAAAAAATAAAAATTTGTCCATAAGCTTTATCTCCCCCCAAAATGGTACTAATAATAACTAAACAAAGACTTCATACGGTGCTGTCAACAGAAATGTAAGACTTATGTTAGTTATGTGGTGCCCCCAAAATAACTCATTATGTAAAAGTACAAATACTATACATATTTGGTATCATGGAGTTCCTACATTATTTTTAGCACAAAATGGAAATAACAATGGCAGAATTGCTAGTATTTTTGCATTCTCCCCACCCAAAAATGTTAATAAACGCTAATCATTGAATTATATATGTTCCCCAAAATGGTGCCATGTAAAAACACAAGCCCCCATACAGCTGCATCAACCCGAGTTTATAAAGTTATGAGTCTTAGAATGTGACAATGAAAAAATATAAAAAAATAATTACTAGATTGGATGACAAACAGGTCTGGTCGTTAAGGGGTAAGAGGTTGATATACAGTGAGGAACAGAAGTATTTGAACACCCTGCGATTTTGCAAATTCTCCCACTTAGAAATCATGGAGGTGTCTGAAATTCACATTGTAGGTGCATTCCCGTTTTGAGAGACAGAATAAAAAAAAAATATTCAGGAAATCACATTGTATGATTTGTAAAGAATGTATTTGTCTTGCACTGCTGCACATGAGTAGTTGAACACCTGAGAAAATCTGTGTTAATATTTGGTACAGAAGCCTTTGTTTGCAATTGCAGAGGTCAAAAGTTTTCTGTAGTTCTTGACCAGGTTTGCACACACTGCAGTAGGGATTTGGGCCCACTCCTCCACACAGATCTCATTTAGGTCTGTCAGGTTTCGGGGCTGTCGCTGAGCAACACGGAGTTTCAGCTCCGTGTTGGATTTAGGTCTGGAGACTGGCTTGGCCACTCCAGAACCTTGATATGCTTCCTACGAAGCCACTCCTTGGTTATCCTGGCTGTGTGCTTCGGGTCGTTGTCATGTTGGAAGATCCAGCCATGACCCATCTTCAATGCTCTGACTGAGGGAAGGAGGTTGTGAGTTCATAGATGTTGCATAAGACCTGGTTTCTGGGTAAAACATGTCCCATCTACTGAACACGAAAACAGATTCTCCCCTGTGTGATTTCTCTGATGTCTCTCGAGAGAACCTTTCCACATAAAACATTTCCCACATTCTGAACATGAATATGGCTTCTCTCCTGTGTGAGTTCTCTGATGTCTGACTAGCATTAATTTCCTGGTCAACGATTTTCCACATTCTGAGCGTGAAAATGACGTTTTTTTTAACTATGTGATTTCTCTCATGCAAAAATGTCTTTTTAAATCTTTTCCCCCATTTATGTTGTGTTATTTTTCTGCCAGTCAGTAATTGATTAGATGAAGGTTTAGTGTGACCAGCGGCATCGATGGATAGATCTCTGCTGTGAAGGACTGAGGGTACATTAGGATAGTGTTTCCCAACCAATGTGCCTCCAGCTGTTGCAAAACTACAACTCCCAGCATGCCCAGACAGCCTTTGGCTGTGCAGGCATGCTGGGAGTTGTAGTTTTGCAACAGCTGGAGGAACACTGGTTGGGAAACACTGCATTAGAAGTTACTGAATTATCTTGTGTGGTATTGTTATCTTCTGCTTCATGATGGGAAGATAAGTTGAGACGTCCATAAGAGTCGCTCATCCCGTTTTCACCTGGAAAAGGAAATACATTATTTATATTTTCCCAAATAAATTAATTTGAACTAATTAAGCTTTATTGAGACACTATCAAGCAGGGAAACATAAAGTATCTGGGAAACGTAAGAAAACAGGATAACGTAAAATTTTAGTAAGTAAAGGAAGAAAAAAAGGAAGAAAAACCATAGAAAACACAATGGGAGACTAATGATGCTCAGAATCACTGTGATATTTCACTTCGACACAGTTGAACAGAGCAGACAGGGATTTGTTGTTTCGATCTAAAAAGATCTTTATCAAAGGTCTGCATGGAGAGGTTGGGGAGCAGGACACAACTGGGCTGAGCCAGGATATGTCACCCAATTTTCTTGGATTACTGGGTCTTTTTCCATTACATGTGCACCAAAAAATTACTGAACCAGCTCTACGAATCTATTAATCTACCTATTATTACGCTTAGAGGCCGGTGTGAAAACTATGATTTTTATTAAAAATAACTTCACAAATACAACACGCCCGTGGTCATGGAGCTAATCACCAGCTCAGCATGCAACCTGCAACTTGTAGGATACACGACGGGGAATCTGAAAATATGTATAAGACGACATCTCTCTGACGTCCTGAATATGGAAGGAGAAAAATGTCTCTGCGGTATCTGCACATTTTATCCTTTTCTACTCAGGGTATAGAATGAGTGAACATCTTGACAAGGGAAGGGGTCTACAGAAAATTACTGAGAGAGATAGGTTTGTTTTAGATACTTGCACTCTTCATGGTCTGAATCCAGATTGAATCCTAAATTGGTAATTATCAGCACGGACAGCAGCTCGCCATGCCTGGAGTGACTCATTAAGGTCCTGGTAGGTTGTCACAGGTACGTGGAGCCACGCTGACTGCAGTGCATCCCACAGCTGCTGGAGGGGCCGTGTGGGAGCATCCATACAGCGAACACGACCATCGAGGTGGTCCCACATGTAAGCTGTTGTATCTGTGTTGGATCTTATCTGGATATATCATAAAGCCGAAGTTTTATTATGTTCTCCGGACGCCGGACCCTCTTCATTATTCCATAGGAAACACACACAGAGACTGAATACGTTGTCTATATGTGATGATCAGATGATGGAGGATCTGACTCTCAGGACTGTTCTCTCCTCTACAGTCATGGAAGGTCTCCTCTTACCCGGTGATGTGAGGGGCTGGTGATTCTCCATCATGACGTCCTTGTACAGATCCTTGTGTTCTTCTAAATACTCCCACTCCTCCATGGAGAAATAGACAGCGACATCCTGACACCTTATAGGAACCTGACAACACAAGGACACAGTCATTACCAGACCCTCCCTTGGCGTTATTGTATAATGTCCCAGCATTCCCAGCAGCGCTCACCTCTCCGCTCAGCAGCTCAGTGATCCTGGTGGTAAGTTCTAGGATCTTCTGCTCATGTATCAGGGAATGAGGTGGAGGCTCGGTGATGGGGCTCTGGGTCCTGCTCCATCCTCCTGACACACGGGGTGTCACACACTCACCAGACGACTTCTTCACTACTGTGTAATCCTGTGTACGGGGAGACGCCGATCACTACAGAGATTCTAAGAATCCTTCACCTTTCCAGACATTTCCCTGCTTTATTACTAGAGATAAGAGTGATGTGTTGAAGCTGCTTTAACTTAAAGCATTTAAGATACACTCTAATGCTCCAAATCAGGGTACCCCAAGGGGTTAATATCCACGTGTGCCATGGCAGAGACAGACGCTGACACAAAGGCAGGTCAAAGACAGTCTCTCTGTTTATTATAATGAGTAAAGCAATTTATACATCCTCGGGGGAGACTCATGCTATTATTGCATTGGCTGAGAAGGAAAAGAAGATAACACTTGGCTTCTGCGCAGTACTTACAAACTTTGGTATGTGAATTTATGTAAACATCTGTGCACTGGCGCCATGTAATAATGGCATCTTACTAACATTAATACTGCTTACATAATATATGACACTTCAAGGAGGTGCTTTTTTTATAGGCACTGAAAATATATGTGAATCATGTAGCTAAGTAATTGGTCCAAGCATTCTTCTACAATCTATACATCATTCTTCACACATCTGTGGGAGAAGTCGGGATGAGTTCGGCACACAGCTGCGTGCCTCCCCCTCCCTCTCCTGACTGCTGAGATAAAGGTATTCCCTCATCTTTATCAGATGTCACGTGAGACTCTCACCTCTCCAATTGTATCAGGGAATGAGGTGGAGGCTCGGTGATGGGGCTCTGGGTCCTGCTCCATCCTCCTGACACACGGGGTGTCACACACTCACCAGACGACTTCTTCACTACTGTGTAATCCTGTGTACGGGGAGACGCCGATCACTACAGAGATTCTAAGAATCCTTCACCTTTCCAGACATTTCCCTGGTTTATTACTAGAGATAAGAGTGATGTCATGTGAGACTCTCACCTCTCCGGTTATCAAGGAGATGATCTCCAGGGTGAGGTCTAATATCCTCGCAGCCATGTGGTCTCTGTCCTTTCCCATCCTTGGTGGGTCCTTGATGGAAAGGACCATAGGCTCTAAAAGAAGAGAGTCCTGAACCTAAGAAAGCTGAGGGTAATAAGGAGGAGGATAGGATATACCAGGCAGCAAGTAAACAGTAAGTTCTTGCATTCAATGTATTGGAAGCAGGAAAAAAGTTAATTGCTGAAATGTTACTGCTGGTGATGACAGGGAGGTGTCAGGACACACGGGACGTCACTGCTCGCTGTATACTGGGCTGTGTAGTGCACATATCCACTGTATACATCAGATATGAATGTATGGGCAGGAGCAGAGCTGCTCCATATACAGCAGCCGGGATCAGCAACAGCTTCCGATCCCACTCATTTAACCCCTCAGATGCCGTGGTCATATCTGATCACAGATCTATCATCACATCATTATGTGAGTTCAGTACAAGAGATCCCCAACCAGATGTGGACTGACTGCATCACTAAACACTATCATAAGTCAGTTCGAGGGAGCCTCGGTCGGCGTGATTTTACAACAAGACCCGGAGGCTCGCATTGCATTG
The DNA here is from genome assembly GCA_033119425.1 of Bufotes viridis. Taxonomy (NCBI): domain Eukaryota; kingdom Metazoa; phylum Chordata; class Amphibia; order Anura; family Bufonidae; genus Bufotes; species Bufotes viridis. The sequence continues at coordinate 446,486,918 of CM065592.1, forward strand.
CACCTCTTTCTTTACTGAATAGCAGCAAAGTATAAACATAATAAAAATTCAGAAACCAAGGAAACCGGACCCTCCCCCTATAGTCCTGGTATAAAACCCCACAGCCAGATCCAATCTTCCTCTTTCTTTGCTGCTACTGGGACAGTTAAGTATCTCTCCATTTTCTGTATTTTGGTTTTTGACTGGTTTTTAGTGTTATCATTATATCTGAAATTATAATTGTGTTTAATTGTATTTTATCTACTTATTTAGTGTGTTTTCCCTGCAGCAGTATAGGCTAATTTGCCTGTGCTGTTCGCCTGACCGGCACAGCCTTCTGGCTGTACCGGACATTATCCTGTTCTATATACTGTACTGTCCCTCTAAGATGTAGTTTTTTGCTGGCACCTTTAGTGTGTCTTAATCTTACCTCCTCTGAGGCTCAATCTTGCTGTGGCCTTTCCCTTAATCTATTGGCCGCCGGCCATCTTTATCGTCTCCCTCCTTCTCTGCGTCCTGCTCGGACACGCCCCTTCTCCTCAGGGCGCTCGCGGGCTTTTCCTCTGCTCCCGCGGCTCCAGCCTCTCCCCAGCCTCCGCAGCGCAAGTATCGCGAGATTTCGGCGACAGACGCGATTTCGGCCGCAAATCTCGCGATACTTCCTACGCTGCACAGCACAACCCCTGCCGCACTCTGCAGCCCTGGATGACACCTAGCTTGCCTCTCAGCAGCTTTGACTTAAGTTTTTCGGCTTGGTGAGATTCAGCACTACTGCACTATAATTGTCAGCCCTCATATTGTGCCCGGCCTGTATTCACTACATTCTGTGCCCCAACTGTGCTTGCTAGCATTATATTCAGGCAGTTTTCACTGACACCAGCATGTCTAATTCTCCTCAGCCATCCCCACCCTCCCCTGGGGAATCTGTTTCCTCTGAGGCGCCCCTCAGCCCTCCCAAGGTGCCTGCGCAGGCACCCCCTGACGCGCTAGACTTTCAGCGCTCGGTTTTTGAGGCCATCGCCTCCGCAATGGGATCCATGTCTGCTACATTAGCACAGACTATCTCGCAGGCCCTCCTAAGCCATTCTATTCCCCAGGCTCAACCACCCTTACGGTCACTCCCAGATCAGCGGCCCACCCCGACCGATAAAAAGCATACTAACGCGACTCTGGCCTCCAGAAACATCATGACATCTGGCGTCTCCCGCCACCAAGACAGCGTGCACCTGGCACGCAAAAGAGCCTGTACGCGCCAGGCAGAACATGCGCGCCAATGGAAATGTGCCAGAGCACAAAAAGAGAGCGACTCCGACTCAGAAATCGGGTCTAGTGAGGAGGCCGAGACAGAGTCAGCCCCAGATTCAGATCAGGAGTCCCTTAGGGACCAAGTAGAACAAGAAGTGGACCCGTCGGGCCCTTCTACGTCTGGGTTTGCCACACCTGAACCCCTCAAACAAAACCCGGAGCTCCCAGAATCAACGGTCACTGACCCCTTCGGGGAACCATTATTTGATCCAGATGCTTTGCATCATCCGCGTTCTGCGGAATGGATGCCAGCAGATCATGTGGCCAAATATTTAGAAACCTGGGTCCGTCGCCCTCTTAGTAAGGCGGCCAGAAGTAAGCTCAGGGCAGAATGCCCCCGGCCAATCGTGCCAAACAAAGTATGCGATACCCCGGTAGTAGACGCAAAAATGACGCAGTTTTTAACAAAGTCGGGCTTTAACCCCCGCAAAGGTCTTGATTCGGCTCTTAAAGCTTGTCAAGACAAATTGCTCGACATATTTGGGCCCCTGGCTAAACTATTCGACCTTGCCGAGGCCGCTAGAGCGGACAATAAACTGGTGGACCCTGAGGAGCTCCGCGGGTGGGTCCAAAGGGCCATTTGTATTGCAGGAAGCGTAAACACTTCCCTGTCGATTGAGAGGCGTAAGGCCATCCTCTTCAGGATTGAACCCAAACTTTCAAACTTAGCCCTCAGCGAAGCGGGCAAGGAAGCACAGGGCCAACTGTTCGGCGACTCCTTTATTAAGGAGCTGGGTCGCTTCGTTGGCGCCTTCACAGCTTTAGATAAGGCCCAATCATCCATGAAGAGGGTGTTTCAGGGCCGGGTCTCTTCCAGGGCCGGCAGCATTAGGGGCCGCCTGTCCGGCCGAGCATCTTCCCAAGCCCGTAACCAGGGCCGAGGCTCCTACCAGCAGCCTTCTTTCCAACGGGGCTCGTTCACCCAAGAAACCAGAAGAGAATCTCCCTTCTTCCCTTCCCGCGGAAGATCTTGGCGCGCCAGAGGCTACAGAGGCGGCTCATCTTCCAGACGCCCGTACGGTGAGTTTGAAATTCCCTCTCCTTTCTTCCAGGGTTTGTGTAGGAGGCAGACTCCGTCTTTTTTTCCACGCTTGGCAGAACATCACCAGGGATCCGTGGGTCCTCTCCACAATCAAGGGTTTTCACATAGAGTTAGTTCGCTCCCGTTCTGCCTCTCCCCACCACCCCCTTCCTTTCTCTCCACAGGAATTAGCTTTGGTGGACGACGAACTGACTGCGCTCCGCTCAAAGGCCGCCATAGAACCGGCTCCTCCAAACGCCAGAGGGGTAATAAGCAACATCTTCCTAGTGCAGAAGAAGGACGGGGGCATGCGTCCTGTCATCAATCTGCGGGCCCTGAACGATCTAGTGTTGTACCGCCACTTCAAAATGGAAGGAATTCACCTTCTCAGGGACTTACTTCTACCCGGGGACTGGATGGCAAAGCTGGATCTAAAGGACGCTTACCTGACGGTTCCGGTAGACGTGGAATCCAGAAACCTCCTACAGTTCCGGTGGCGGGGAGAGACCTGGCGCTTCACCTGCCTTCCCTTCGGTCTCTCCTCAGCTCCGTGGTGCTTCACGAACCTGATGCGACCAGCGATGGCCTGGCTTCGCACCCGGGGCGTCCGCCTCATCGTCTACTTAGACGATATTCTCCTTATGGCCCAGGACCAGACAACCCTCTTAACTCATCTCCAATGGGCGATCGACCTGTTATCAGGTCTAGGTTTCCTCCTCAATCTGGACAAGTCCCACCTGATCCCTTCAAGAAACATCGATTTCCTGGGTTTCACGCTGGACTCGGAGTCGGAATCGCTGAGCCTCCCAGCGTCCAAGCTGCGCGACATCCGCAAAGAGCTCAGACGGGCCCTCTCTCGGCCGACTCTCACGCTACGACAACTGGCTCGCATCATAGGTCTCCTAACATCTTCCATACAGGCAGTTTTCCGGCTCCCTCCATTACCGGGCCCTGCAGCGGTTGAAGATTGCTCACCTTCGCAGGGGGCATCCTACGCGGACACAATATCACTGGACATGGAAACAAGAGAGGAGATTACCTGGTGGATCCACAACTTGTCAGCATGGAATGGCAGGGCCATCTTCGGATCCCAGCCGGAATTGACGGTGGACTCGGACGCGAGCCTGCTCGGATGGGGGGCCCACTGCAACGGCACGGTCACTGGCGGCCGCTGGTCGGAAACAGAATCCCGCCTTCACATCAATGCTTTGGAACTGCTGGCGGGGTCTTTTGCCATCAGGAGTTTCACTGCAGGGTCTGTCAACGCGTGTATTCGGCTACGCATGGACAACATCTCTGCGGTCAGGTATATCAACTCTATGGGTGGCACGCGCTCGTCCATGCTGGCCCGCCTAGCGAAAGAGTTTTGGTCCTACTGTCTGGAGAAGAATATCCTGGTCCAGGCGGAATACTTACCAGGTCTCAACAATACCCAAGCAGACTGGAGTTCGCGCTGCCTTACGGACAGCAGCGATTGGAAATTGAAAAAGGAAGTCTTCTCAGATATTTCCTCTCTCTGGGGACCCTGTGCCATAGACCTATTCGCGTCGCGGCTGAATGCCCAGATTCCTCGGTACTACAGCTGGCGTCCGGATCCATCAGCAGAGGCAGTCGACGCGTTCCTACAGGATTGAGCGGCGCTCTACTCTACGCCTTCCCCCGTTCTCCCTGATTCCTCGGGTGTTACTCCAGCTCAGACGTCAGGAGGCCGAACTTGTTCTGATCTCTCCATTCTGGGGATCTCAGTCTTGGTTTCCCCAACTGCTAGAACTTGCGATCGAAACTCCTCGCCTCCTGCCGGCCGCTCCGGACCTGTTGCTGAATCCACCGGGACAAATTCACCCCTTATCCAGGAGGGCGCTCTCTCTGCTGGCCTGGAGGATTTCAGGGACCCTGGGAGATCCAAGGAGTTTCGGATTCGACTCAACGCCTACTGGCAGAAGCATGGGCTCCCGGCACACGACGCGCTTATAGGACTGCCTGGAGAGCGTGGGCTGGTTGGTGCGTGGGACGGGACCTGGATCCCATATCTGCACCTGTGACCGCCATCCTGCATTTTCTGACATCCTTGTTTGAGGCCGGCAGAGCCTATAGGACGATTAACTCATACCGATCGGCCATTTCCTCGTCCCACCAGGGATTCAACGGATTTCCGGCCGGTCAACATCCCCTTATCCGTCGATTGCTCAAAGGGCTCGCCTGGCTCGCCCGCCCAGACCGCGGTATGCTGCCACCTGGGACGTATCCTGCGTATTGTCGCTATTTACCGCCTGGCCCGGGAATGCGGATCTCTCTTCGTCAACTGTCTGCCAAGCTCACTACCCTCCTGTGCCTCATCTCGTGCAAACGGGTGTCGGACGTGCACGCCCTGGACTACAATGCTCTCTCCTTCACTCCGGACGGTGTCTCCTTTACCATATCCAGACGCACCAAGTCATCTCTACGCTCCGGTCACCTACCCCTCCTTTCCTGCTTCGCTGGCGTTGTGCCCGGTCACCTGCCTACGGGAGTACATCCGCGCACCTCTGCTCATCGTTCATCGACTTTGCCACATCTGTTCCTCTCCTTTCGAGCTCCTTTTGCCCCGGTCTCCTGCGCTACTTTAGCTCGATGGGTCAAATGGATTTTGTCACAAGCCGGGGTGGATATTTCAGTTTTTGGAGCGCACTCGACCAGGAGCGCTTCTGCAACCTCCATGTTCGTAGCCGGGACACGACTGGAAGACTTGCTCAGGACGGCGGACTGGTCACGTGAGTCTACCTTTAGGGATTTTTATTTTCGACCTACCGCGCATGCTTTCTCCTCTGTAGTTTCGCGGCTTTAAACTTGCAATGCGAGCCTCGGTCTTGTGTAAATTGCATGATTTTGCTAGTCTATGACGTAAGTCATGATTTTACAAAAGACACGGAGGCGAGCATTGCCCTCCCTTTTCTTACAGTTCCCGCCCTTCCTTGTGTATGATGGGTAAGTAACTTCGGGTGAGGTAACTTGGTCTATTACATATTTAATTCTGGATGATTGTTTTACCTGGGTGCTTTGTTGCTTTACCAATCTTTACTGTTTTACCTGGTTACCTTGTTGCTTTACCAATCAAGTTCTATGGTCCCAATTCGAAAGTTACACTTGGCTCAGTTATCACCTTCTATTTTTCAGCTTGACCCACGTCCTCTAAGAGGTTGACTGTTGGCTTGCTATCTACAGAGAAGTTGACCTTCGCCATGTCGGCCCATCAAGTTCCTTAGGATGGACTCTTCCCGTGCAGAGGTTCTTCTAGTTCCGGATTCCTGTACAGGACCATCTGATTCGGCAGTTATTCTTCAAGTTGTGGTTCCGGTTTTTTCGTTTTTCTGCTGTTTAATACCGTTATCATCAAAGAAAGAGGAAGATTGGATCTGGCGCAATGCAATGCTCGCCTCCGTGTCTTTTGTAAAATCATGACTTTACGTCATAGACTAGCAAAATCATGCAATTTCTGATCACAGTCAGGTGCATGAACCCAGGGGCGTAGCTAACGGCTCATGGGCCCTGGTGCAAGAGTTCAGCTTGGGCCCCCCTTCCCTCAGTGCTTTGTGTATCTTCTGATGTGGCACATGGGTCTTTGGGCCCCCTCAGGCTCCAGGGCCCGGTAGCGACTGCTACCTCTGCACCCCCTATAGCTACGCCCATGCATGAACCATAACTCTGACTGGAGTCTCAAAATCTCCCTCCCTCAGACATACAGTCCCGTGTAAAAAAAAAAACATTCCTTCAGCCCCCTCTAACATACAGTCCCATGTAAAAATAACCCTTCAGCCCCCTCCAACATACAGTCCTATGTGTACACAGTCACTCTTCTGTATTCAACTGAATACTCATGTAGCACAGTCCTTTGAGTTGTGTACAGCTCAGGCTACTTTCACACTCGCGTTTTGGCTTTTCGTTTGTGAGATCCGTTCAGCTGGAACTGGGGCCTTAGTTAAGATAAAGGGAATTCTGAACAGTTCCAAATACCGGTCAATATTGGCCCAAAACCTTCAGGCTTCTGCTAGAAAGCTGAACATGAAGGGAACTTCATCTTTCAGCATGACAACGACCCAAAGCATCCATCCAAATCAACAAAGGAATGGCTTCACCAGAAGATTAAAGTTTTGGAATGGCCCAGCCAGAGCCCAGACCTGAATCCAATTGAAAATCTGTGGGGTGATCTGAAGAGGCTTATGCACAGGAGATGCCCTCGCAATCTGACAGATTTGGAGTGTTTTTACAAGGAAGAGAGGGCAAATCTTGCCTTACTGATCTACAGTACCCTGAAAGATTCTCAAAATTAGGGTTCTTCACTTTAGAAAAAAGACGACTGAGGGGAGATCTAATATCTATGTATAAATATATCAGGGACAATCAATCAATGTGGAACCGCACTCGCCAGATCATATGGTCCACCGGAATGCAACAGCCAGCCTGGAGCCCCAGATCCATACAGGCTCCTATGTAAACGGTTCAGGAAGAGATGTCGGAGGCAGCATGCCCGGTTGAAAAATCCCTTTATTTTGGGAACTGCTCACATGAAATACTTGAATATAAAAAGTTGCTACGTTTCGGCTATCCATAGCCTTTGTCAAGCACAATGTGAACTATACATACAAGTGTTTATAAAGTGGAGACTCCACCTCCACATGGAGATGTGTCCAATCATTGCTTCTCATTGTTAATCGATCATATAATGGGTTAACATTACACATCCAATCCTTGCCCCGCTCCACAGCTGCTTTATATCAAACCTTATGGACAATCATACATAGTGTTCTCACCTGATCATATATACATATATATAGAAGGAGACGCACGGTGTCATGATGCACGCTCATCTGCGCGTCTGGCAATCACCAGTGCGCATGTCAGAGAAGGGGAAGAGGGAGGAGCGCGCCCACATGATCACAGTGATCACATGATCGCACATGGCAACGCGTCCTGCATCTATGGGGCGTGATCGAGAGAAGGAACACTCACACACATGATCCATCACATGATTGCGAACTCGCTCGTCCTTGCGATCATGTGACACAAACAACATAACACAGTTGCCAAATATGTTATATGGATCACAGGGTTGCCTAAACTTTCGGTCATCTGCCCATATGTACGATGCAGGGCCCGACAGCCCACAAATTCATGGATAGTCCACAAAAGTGAAAAAATATTTACATCACATCCCTGTCAGCATATGCTAGTGCATCATGGGACCGCATCGCTGAAAACATAAACCACATCTCAAAATGTCACATATTAAGGTTCCGGAGAGTGCGTCATGAAACCGCGGCGCCCACCACGTCCTAAAGTGCCAATTGTGCATTTGATATTGTATCCCACAACCTATTGATAAAAACCAAAATAATTATGTATGAAAACACATCACTGAGTACAATTCAGCAGATTACATCATAAATAGATTATACTGACCCCACACTGAATTCAATATTAAGCCCATATGGTTGAAGGGCTTTCAGCTCAAATATCCATCTGAGTTCTTTTTTTCTTAGGAGACGTTCCCTATCCCCCCCTCGGCTCATGCTACCCACTGAGTCAATGATCCGAAAGCGTAGCTGGTTGACCGAGTGCCCACGCGCCACAAAATGTTTAGCCACTGGTTTGTCAATGAGACCCCTCCTTATGTTGCTCTTGTGTGAATTCATTCGCTCACGTGCCTCCATGGTGGTCTCACCAATGTAGATGAGTCCACAGGGGCAGGTGATCATGTAAACAACGTCACGTGATCTGCACGTAAAAAACACTTTGATTTTGTAGGCTCTGCCACTGTGGGGATGACAAAACGTATCACCCTTGATCATATTTCCACAGTTGCAGCAACCAAGGCAAGGGTAACACCCCATCTTTTTTGGTGCCAGATACGTTTGTCCATCCCCACGGGGCTCAGTGATCTCACTTTTCACCAATTTGTCACGTAAATTGGTCCCCCTCTTGTAAGCCATCATTGGGAAACTCTCAAACTCTTGTATCGAAGGCAACCCTTTTTGTAGAATGTGCCACTCCTTGCGTATAATCTGTGAGATTTTCCCACTTAGAGCACCATAACAAACAAAAGGGATTCTCTTGTTTTCTGTCCTCCTTACTTTACCCTGAAGCGTGGATTCTCGGTCAACCAGCAGTATCCATGAATTTGTGGGCTGTCGGGCCCTGCATCGTACATATGGGCAGATGACCGAAAGTTTAGGCAACCCTGTGATCCATATAACATATTTGGCAACTGTGTTATGTTGTTTGTGTCACATGATCGCAAGGACGAGCGAGTTCGCGATCATGTGATGGATCATGTGTGTGAGTGTTCCTTCTCTCGATCACGCCCCATAGATGCAGGACGCGTTGCCATGTGCGATCATGTGATCACTGTGATCATGTGGGCGCGCTCCTCCCTCTTCCCCTTCTCTGACATGCGCACTGGTGATTGCCAGACGCGCAGATGAGCGTGCATCATGACACCGTGCGTCTCCTTCTATATATATGTATATATGATCAGGTGAGAACACTATGTATGATTGTCCATAAGGTTTGATATAAAGCAGCTGTGGAGCGGGGCAAGGATTGGATGTGTAATGTTAACCCATTATATGATCGATTAACAATGAGAAGCAATGATTGGACACATCTCCATGTGGAGGTGGAGTCTTCACTTTATAAACACTTGTATGTATAGTTCACATTGTGCTTGACAAAGGCTATGGATAGCCGAAACGTAGCAACTTTTTATATTCACGTATTTCATGTGAGCAGTTCCCAAAATAAAGGGATTTTTCAACCGGACATGCTGCCTCCGACATCTCTTCCTAAATATATCAGGGGTCAGTACAGAGATCATTTCCATCATCTACTTATCCAAGGACTGTGACGAGGGGACATCCTCTGCGTCTGGAGGAAAGAAGGTTTCTACACAAACATAGAAAAGGATTCTTCACTGTAAGAGCAGTGAGACTATGGAGCTCTCTGCCTGAGGAGGTGGTGATGGTGAGTACAATAAAGGAATTCAGGAGGGGCCTGGATGTATTTCTGGAGTGTAATAATATTACAGGTTACAGCTACTAGAGAGGGGTCGCTGATCCAGGGAGTTATTCTGATGCCTGATTGGAGTTGGGAAGGAATTTTTTTCCCCTTATGTGAGGAAAATTGGCTTCTACCTCACAGGTTTTTTTAATCTTCCTCTGGATCAACTTGTAGGAAACAGGCCGAACTGGGTGGACAAATGTCTTTTTTGACCTTATGTACTATGTTACTATGTATGGAAGGGAATTAAAGGTGATTTTAAGGGTGTATATGCAAATGAGCACATGACATCACAAGATAACATCACAACATTCCATGACATCACAATGATGGCTCTTGTACAAGAAAAGCAGAAACTATACGGACCGCTCATTCCCATTCAGGGGGGGCTATCTGTGTGGTCAGAGGCTACAGCAGGTAAGTATGGAGGTGATACGGCTTCCTCTATGGTCACAGGACACAGTGAGCGAGATTATTGGGGTGCGTACACACAGAACCACAGAATAAACTGACACACTGGGGATTAAAAATCTGCGTCACCGGTCACATTCCACTGAGTAGTTTTTCAGGCGGTTAAGGCTACATTCACACGACCATAAATGTTTTGCTGTCTGCTAACTGCGGATCCGCAAACGCGGGTACCGGCTGTGTGCGTTATGCATTTTGCGGAGGGCACACGGCCAGCCCTATGATAGAAATGCCTATTCCTGTCCGTGATTCCAGACAAGAATAGGACATATGTTATTAAACAAAATATGTCGCACTAGGGTGGTATAACAGCACCTAGCTGTAGATTCACCGATTCTACCGAGAAAATTGTGTGAAAAAAACGTAGTAGGTAGGGCACTCTAACATTAGGGTATCGCAGAGGTGGTGGTTATACTAAATTTTATTCAGTTAAAACACAAATATTAAAATACAATCATTAAATATCTTTCAAATAAAATGTGTAAAATACCAAATGCATATAAACTATGTCACCTCAAATTCATAATAATTTCATCAGGAATGCAGCCGTAATAGGTTTGTGTGTCCTTAATGTTTAGATACAATATAGCAGCAAAAAGAGTCCAGTTGCCCTAAAAATTCCAAATATAGCACCAAATCGGTAAAGTCCAATTCTCAGAGGAATGTCATTTATACGATGTCTAAAAAATAGCAAAGTACAGTTTCATATATTCGCGATTTTTCGCGACTATTTTCACTGTTGGGACAAGCGGTAAATGTCTAGATATAGCACCATATGAGTAAAATCCAATTTTCACAGGAAAGTATTGTTAGTAATGTATAGGAGAATTAAGGAGTACAGTTCCATATATCCGCGATTTTTCGCGGTTAATTTCCCACTACTGGGATAAGCGGCGTCCCGCTACCCAGTCTGGAATCGCGACGTCCTGCTAAGTGGGTATGTGTAAGTTTGCAATTAGCGATCGCTTGATAGTGTCCACTGGGTGGATCTTACTGGCTGTATGTTGCTGTATTCACGGCACGGTACTTCGGTTGGTATCGATGTCCGTGCAGTCATAGAAGGCTGTTTGCCCCGTACCTCACTTCGGCGTTGCACGTGCGGGTTACGTGTAAAAAGGTCCCGATTGGGGGCGTGGCTTAGCCGGCGCTGAAGATGGCCGCATAGTGAGTGAGCTCCGGCTCTGACCGCTCGTTCACCGCACCCAGCGACTGTCAAAGCGACTTCTTCTGCTCCACAAGACCCCGATATGGCCACCAGACAGATGGGCAAGAGGAGGGGACCGAGGGGGAAAGGATCGCTTCAGCTGGAGCACTTTTTCCATCCTGACGGAGCGGGCAAAGATGGCGCGGCCCAAGACAGGCGGGTAAGCACGCCGCTTACCGCAAACCACCCACCCACCTTAGCTACGACCGCGTCCTCTCCGCTCCCACCAACTGACCAGCATTTCTCCCTGGATGGGAACTGGGACTCTCCGCGCTCCTCCGACTCGGAGGGCAATGGATCCATACCACTTGGAGCCTCAGGTAGGCCTCGACACCCAGCACCCAGGCCAAGATGGCGACGGAGCCTCCTCTGCTCTCACCCCAGCAGGCTCTGTAACAGCAGGTCCTCAGCGACAGAAACACAGGTCCGACACTAAGGGGCATACTGTGATTCCCCCTCTGATCGCCCCTGCTATTGGAGACCCCGATGTCTTCTCAGCTTTTCCTGCTTCTGCGGCTACGGTCTCTGAGAGCACCCTTAAAGACATGTTAACTGCCCTGCGGTCCTCTTTGCATACGGACTTCACTAAAATCCTATCCCCGTTCCATAAAGCACTCACTGATATAGGGGACAGAGTATCACACGTTGAATCAAAGATGGCGGCCTTTGCTGAGGCCCATAACGACGTAGTGGACTCCCATAATAGCCTTGATGATAAAGTGGACTCTCTGCAAGCCAAACTCGTGGAGTATGAGGATCGCAGTCGCAGAAACAATATTAAATTTCGCAATATTCCGGAATCTGTACCCTGCCCAGAACTTCGGGATTACTTACAACAACTTACTAGGCACTTACTCCCGGAATGTGCGCCATACGAACTTAGTATCGACCGGGCGCACAGAGTCCCGAAGCCTCCTAATCTTCCTGACGCAGCTTCACGAGATGTTCTTGCACGGTTCACCTTCTATCATGTCAAAGAACAACTTATGGAAAAGGCACGAAAGCAGCAACCGCTTCCGGAACCGTATTCAGATCTTAAGCTATTTACTGATCTTTCCGCTGCAACTCTGCAGGCGCGCAGGCGCCTGGCTCCTTTGACCACCATCTTTCGAAACCAAGCTATTCCTTATCGTTGGGGATTCCCTACAAAAATTCTCATCAACAGAAAAGGGACTTTCTTTGCGGTAGCTTCTGTAGCTGAAGGAATGGCGCTACTGTCCAAATGGAATATCCATGTGGAAGATGACCCCTGCCAGGATGGAAGAGCACCGCCGAAGAAGATCGCTAAAGAGTGGCATGAGGTCCCTAAGACCTGATTATTTAACTGCTGTTTGCTCCACGACTTTGTCCCTCCTTCCCTTCCATCTCAGATGGGTCTGGGTGGACGCGCGGTCTGCAGCCGCTGTCATGTTTTGATGTGTGTTTTCACCCCCAGTGTTTTTTGTGCTCCCCAGGGAAATCTATCTCTCTGGCAATTGGCCCAATTTTTGTTCATTTACTGTTATGTTTTACTTGTTACTTACCAGTTGTCTTTTGCAGCACATTACGGCACCAGGGATGCAGATGGTACTCCAATGTTCTTCTTGGCCGCTGGAGGTGGTTGCCGACCCCCTTGCATCCATGCAGAAATCCCATACGCTGCAGTGAAGCATCAGCTCCCTGCCCATGATGGTTCTTAAAGTACTCTCGATGAATGTAAGGGGGTTGAACAGCCCCTTCAAGAGGTCAGTGATGTGGAAGGAGCTATGCTCCCAGAAATGTGATATTGCTTGTCTGCAGGAGACACATATTTCCTCTGCTAATCCGCCCAAACTCCACCACAAGAGCTACCCCACGATAATTCACTCGTCTTTTCCCCGGAAAAAGAGAGGAGTTTTGATCGCCTTCGGGGCCTCAGTGGCGGTACAAATTCACCAGACGTGGATAGATCCACATAGCCGATATATTATAGTGCATTGTATGCTTAATGGAGTGGATTACACTATTCTCAATTTATACGCCCCCAACTCCCACACGGAGCGTTTTCTGAACAGGACGCTCAATAAATTGAGAAAACTACAAAAAGGCCATGTAGTGATTTGTGGGGATTTCAATTCAGTGTGTAATCCGTCCCTAGATTCCACCGCGAGCCCCCGATCTCGCAGAATTGGAGTTGCGCGATTGGCCTGGGCCTCTGAGGTATATGACATATGGCGTCTCCTGCATGTCAATGAAAAAGACTACACATACTACTCGGGAGTTCATAAGACCTACTCCCGGATTGATATGGTCTGGGTTGACTAATCGTTGATCGACAAGTCCTTGGCGGTGGACATTGGAACCATACAGTGGTCAGATCATGCCCCTGTACTTCTCACCCTGTCTGAAGGCTCCCCTAAGGTCTCGGATTATGTCTGGCGACTTAATACCTACCTATTGTCCCTTCCGTCTGTAGAAAAGGAGATTAACTCTTCTCTCAGTGAGTTCTTCGCCCTAAACTCTTCCCCAGACATACAACCCTACACCTTGTGGAACTGTCATAAAGCGTACATGAGGGGGATCTTGATGAAACAGAGTAGCATATGGCGTAAAAACAGAAATAAGGATATCCAGGACACAATGCACTCTATTCAGCAGCTTGAACTGCTCAATAAATCTTCTTTCTCTGACGCTCGTGCAGTTGAACTTGCCAAAGCTAGATTGCATCTGAGATCCCTCCTCATGTACGCGCATGAGAAGTCCCTGAAACGGCATAAATTTCGATATTATGCCCAAGATAACAAGTCCGGTAAACTTCTAGCTGCCAGGCTTAAACATATGGCCCTCAAATCCAGGATACAGAGTATACAACACCCAACGTCTGGGACCATAGTGTCCGCTCCCAGGGATATAGCGAACGCGTTTAAGGACTACTACTCCAGTCTATACAATCTTAAAGATGATGACTCTATACCTCAACCATCGCCACCGGACATACAGTCTTTTTTAGACAGTGTTAACCTACCTTCTTTGTCTGCAGAGGAATTGGCACCTCTCAATTGCCCGATCTCACTGGATGAGATTAACACTGCGATATGTTCTCTCCCATCCAATAAGGCCCCGGGCCCTGACGGCTTCTCTCCACTGTACTATAAAAAATTTAGCCACCATCTGGTTAACCATCTGCTGCCGGTATTCTCCACAGCTATGGATACGGGCTCTTTTCCGGCAGAAATGCTAGAAGCCCTAATTGTTACCATCCCAAAACCGGGTAAGTCCCCACTCTACACTACTAGCTACCGCCCTATCTCGTTATTAAACTGCGATGTGAAGCTGTATGCCAAGATATTAGCGAATAGGTTGCTGACAGTAATTCCTTCTCTGATCTCTATGGATCAGACGGGTTTTGTGCCGAAAAGACAGTCCCCGGACAACACTAGGAGGCTCTTAACGCTCTTGCAATCGGCGGAACTTGAGGGTGTCCCGACCGCCTTTTTGACGTTAGATGCCGAGAAGGCGTTCGATCGCGTTAGCTGGCCGTACGCCTTCTCGGCCCTGCGGAAATTTGGAATATCTGGCCCAATATACTCTGCTATATCGGCGTTATACTCCAATCCCTGTGCTAAGGTGTTTACGAACGGGACGCTTTCTAATACGTTTAGTTTGACGAACGGGACCAGACAGGGGTGCCCACTGTCCCCCATATTTTTTATATTGTCTATAGAACCTCTAGCGGAAATGATAAGACGGGACCCAGATGTAGTGGGGATGGACTTGGGCTCTGGTGTCCACAAGGTTGCGCTCTTTGCGGATGACGTCATTGTTATTTGCAGGAACCCAGCGTCTTCCCTTCAGAAGGTGTTCGACTTGTTGGCACAATTCGGCCGAGTTTCTTACTACAAATTAAATGTAGACAAATCCCAATGTCTGCCCGTCCATGTTCCTAGGGACCAACTGTACAGACTGAAGAGCTTGTTCCCTTTGGATTGGCAACAGGACAGCATAACATATCTTGGCATACAGTTGACGTACCCGGTATCTAAAACATTCAACGCAAACTTTCCCCCTCTTTTGGATACCCTAACTGTGGAAATTAAAAATATGAAGAAATACCTCATTTCATGGTTTGGCAGAGTGGCGGCTTACAAAATGCTTTTCTTACCAAAACTCCTTTATCTATTTAGAACCCTCCCTATACCGATCCCTGATTCCTTCTTTAGATTGGCCAGACGGCAGATGATGGGCTTTATATGGGATTCGAAACATCCTAGAGTAGCGTACTCAATACTGATAAGACACAGGAAGGCAGGGGGACTAGGAGTTTCGGATTTGAAACAGTATCGTGAAGCTTGTCTCTTGGACCAGCTGGTCCATTGGTGGAATGACTCTGCAGACAAACATTGGGTTCAGATGGAAAGGGCCTCACTTAATATCTCTTCCCTTCGTTCTCTACTAGTGGGGTCAGCATGGAAGCTCCCGACCCGTGCTTCCGCCCTGTATGCTATCCAGCTGTCTACCGGTGCCTGGACTAGGTTTTTGGGTAAACCTGGAGGAAACGATACATTACCCCCTAACCTTTTATCCTTAGCTTGCCTAACTGACCATATTCCAGACCTGGATCTTAGACTGTGGTCGACCTATAGAACCACTCGGTGGGAGATATGCTGGGTCCTGACCAGACTCTATCCTTTCCGTATATTCATGATAACTTCAGTATACCCAATAGGGAATTTTATAAATTTCTACAGATTAGATCCTTTTTGCATAGAAATGAACACACCAAAATGCACCTCCCGATTTTCAAAACATACCTGAGGTGGTACTTTACGCCATCCAGGCTGCATTTGATGTTTCCCTCGTCCAGTCCTACCTGCTGGAGACAGTGTGGAAGTAGAGGCTCCCTTCTCCACATCCTTTGGGCTTGCCCTAGGATTAGTAACCTTTGGAAGGAGGTATATGACCTCCTGACTACTATTTTATCTAACCCGGTAACCATCTCCCCGGAGCTGGCTCTTTTATTTATAGACATCGACACCCTCCCATATGACCATAGAATAATAACAGCACATATATTCATGGCCACTAAACTGGTTATCACCAGACACTGGAAATCGCCAGATACCCCTCCTCTTCGGGAGGTTATAGACCTCGTCAACTCCACTTGTATGTACGAAAGGATGTGGTATGGTCATCTGTCTTCTATGCCGAAGTTTACTAAGCTTTGGTCTAAATGGTTGTCTAGCCCTTGGTATATATCCTAACTAGTACATGTGAGTCGCGATCTCCCCGTACTCCTTTGCTTACTGTTGTGCACTTCACTGGCCTCTGACACTATGTCACTAAGATTTTGCATTACCACTCTTGACTGCTCTGCACCCTGGTGCTGCCCGTACTTTTGCTTTTGTTTGAGTTTCTACTCTGTTTGAGTTGATTTACTTCTTTCAGTCTATATGTACATGTCCGCCTATCTTTCATGGCTATTGTACATGGATATGTCCTCTCCATTTGTTGTGGTTACTGTATGATCTCCATATCTATCGTACGATGCTATTGATTGTAGCCTTATGAAGATCTTTATAGCTTGATGTGTAATTGACGTGTCCGTCTACCTAAGTGCTTACGGTGGAATGTACCATTGAAATTGTAATGTATGTTCTTCCTATTCTTGAAATTTCAATAAAAATTTACGTGAGTAAAAAGGGTCCCGATTATGCCAACGTCATTCACTGCGGGTTGTGGGGTTACTCCAGCTAAAAATTCACATACCTCCCGGCATATAGTGGTCCTATACGTGTGGACATCAATACTCCATGGGGGGAGATAATTTTTTACCAAACGCGTTTCGGGGTTTGTTATAGTGCTACCCCTTCATCAGTGGACTGACTCATCACAGATCTGTCACGGATTACGCCCGATACATTGCAAATGTTTTAAACCGTGTAGGAAAACCATGTAAAGATATAAAATCTGCACCGGATGTCAATGACCAGTGTGGATTTTTCCATGGCGTCTTGGCGTGACCAATCTTCATCTGCTTTGCGTTGGTGCAAAATGCACTAAACTTATTAAGCGGAAAAGTCACTTTTCTATATTTCTGCTGTATAATAGAGGATTTTTATTCCAATAATTATTATTACTTATTTGAAAGCGTCATTAATTCCACAGCGCTGAACATCAAGAGGGGGTTACATGTACATAATATAAAAATACAATAAACAAGACACTATTAACAGACTGGTACAAAGGGGTAGAGGACCCTGCCCGCGAGAGCTTACAATCTACAAGGGAAGGGTGAGGGTATAGGCTGTGGGGTGGCAGCATGCTGATTGCAGGTGGTAGGCTTTCCTAAACAGATGGGTTTTCAGGTTACTTTTGAAGGTTTGGATGTTGGGGAAGAGTTTGATGTGCTGGGGTACCGAGTTTGGGATCAGGGCCATTGACTACAATGTGTCCGCTATGCGCAAGATACGGTGAAAGACAGGACATGCCCTATCTTTTGCAGCGTGGAGGGACAGACCCGGAAGGGCTTCCATGTGTTTCCAGGTCCGTAACTTCAGGTGACATGTCCTATCTTTCCACGCAGAAGGCAATGGGTCCACACCCCTATGCAGAGTTCACATGGCAGGTGCCCATATTCTGCGGACCTGCAGTTTGCTGTCCACAACACGCGCATGGCGGCACCACAGTCTTGTGAATGCGGTCTTAAGGCCTAATTCACACGTCCGTAGTGTGTTTTGCGGAAACACGGATCCGCAAAACACGGATGGCTGCAATGTGCATTCCGCATTTTGCGGACCGCACATTGCTGGCACTATATAGAGAATGCCTTTTCTTGTCCGCAATTGCGGACAAGAATAAGACATGTTCTATTTTTTTGCGGTTGCGGAAATGCGGATGCGGACATCACATAGTGTGCTGTCCACATCCATTCCTGCCCCTTTGAAATGAATGGGTCTGCAACCCTTCCGCAAAATTGCGGATGGGATGCGGATCCATTTTGCGGACGTGTGAATTAGGCCTTAAGTCGTGAAACAAAAACTATAGGGGAGGGAGATCTGATGGAACATTTTGCACTGGAAAATGTACCTACCCCTAAGTGCGCACGCGCGGTGTACGGTTTCGCGCATGAAGTCCGGTCCTTCCCCCGCGGCGGTGCAATGATCTTTACTAATCCAGTGGATGTGCGCTTGCGCGGCGCCGCACACACCCTCCTCCAGCTGATTCCTGTGCGGCCACGTCACTCTTGGGTATAGCGTTCTGCCAAGGTATAGGAATCTGGCAGAACACCAGAGGATCACTGACCTAGAGGTTATGGGCTCATGGGAGGTCATGTGACTATGAAATACGTGTGGTGAAATCAAGCATTTAGGAAAGTATTGTTTGGGGAGGGGGGCTTTTTTCTAGGCATTCTCTGCAATCTCTTCTGTGTGTTAAGATTAGGGATTGTCCCATTATGACAAGGTATCCCCTATCCACAGGCTAGGACTAGAGACAGCATCTTCTGGCACTACAGCTGTGGTGAAACTACAACTCCCAGCATTCCTCATTCACCTCTATGGGAGTTCCAAGAACAGCCAAGCAAGTGTGCATGCTAGGAGATAAGTGTCTGATCGGTGGGACCCCGATTTGGAGCGGCAAGTCTATGGTACAAGTACGCGGCTATCTCCGGCAGCACCATAGAGCTGAATAGAGCGGCTGCGCTCATTCATTACTGCCGCTCCATTCAAACTGGAGAGCACAGGCCCCCATTTAAGTGTTCTATGGGGACCCCTGACAATCGGAGCGCCTATCCCCTATGGATGCATAGTTGGGAGGAAGAGGGCGGGACGCCAACAGAATTTTTTTTCACTATATCGTCATTCCCATGAATGCACATTTGGGTGCTTTCCAGGAGCCTCCCAAACTCTATGGGAGAGTTGGTAAGTATAAGGTGAGTTGCCCCTTCCCCTGGTGTACAATATACAGCGCTGCAGAATTTGGAAGCACTATAAAAATAAATTAACTCAAAATATTATTTAAAATGTTTTTTTTTATTTCTCATTACAAAACCAAACCACTGACAAAAACATTCATAAGCTGCCAGCAATGGGAGCAGGTAAAAAAAAAAAATGGCGGAAATGTAAAGCCTGTATTGCCTCTACAGTTACTATGGTTACGGTCCACAACGCGTCGCGCCTGACGTGGAGTCATCCGCTGGCGCCGTCACGTGACCGGAAGAGACTCCCGCATTTCCGGCGCGCGCATCCCAGGCTCTTCACGTGACACTACCTCTTATTGTAGCGATACCGGAGCCTGTGAAAGTGGCGCTGGATACATGGAGGCCACTCAGCTGTCCCCCCATGCTGGGGAACGGCCCGGTGATCCAGAGACCCTGGAGGCCGGGGCTACGGACCCCAATGGCGGGAATGAGACCGCCTGTCATGACGATGGCGGGACCCAGGGACCCTATGATCCCGGGCTCACCAGGCTTGAGAATACCGGGGCCAGGGATGATGAGACCCCCGGGGATGGGCATGCTGAGGGGCCCCGGAGTCCCAGGGCCACCATTGATGAGGGATCCAGTACCAGCAGGTCTGAGGGGCACAAGGATCCCGGGTCCTGGAGTGACCAGGGCTATGGGAATTCCAGGACCTCTAGCCATCAGGCCTGCGGGGATCCCGGGGCCCCGAGCAATGAGGGGCCCCACACCGGGACTCATGAGACCTCCAGTAGTCCCAGGTCCAGCCACTCTAAGGGGACCAGTCCCGTCTCCCGGGAACGGCCCCGGAGTGATGAGACCACCAGTGGTTCCAGGTCCGGGTGCTCTAAGGGGGCGAGTCCAGATGCCAGTGAGGGGCCCGGGATTGATGAGACAACCGGTAGGCTCGGGTCCGGCTTCTCTAAGGAGACCAGTTCAGACACCAGCGAGGGGCCCGGGGATCCTGGCGCCTTCTCCAGCCTCAATGAGGAACCTGAGAATTCCAACAATGGGCCCCATGCACCCCCCAATGATGCCAGGGGCAGTTCCCCGGACCAACGGCTTACCGGGTCCAATGAACCTCAGGGGATCCGTTCTGCCAGGGGCTGCAGTGAGGGGCCCGATGTTTCTAGGGCAACGGAGTCCTGTGTTTCCAGGTCCAAGGACCCCACCGAACAACCACAGGGAAATGGGTCCGGGGTCAGCACCATGGAGAGCTCCTCTGAGGGGGCCGAGTCCTTTAAGAAGCCCATCGCTCCTTCCAGGTCCGGCTGGAATGAAAAGACCTTGGACCAACGTAACAAACCCAGCTGCAGCGCCCCCATCCCCCCGCAGTCTGTTCCCCCCGTCAGCAGCGAAACGGCCGCGGATCACAGCTCCAGGCTTCCCTCTGATGCCTACCGATCCAGCCCTGCCATTCCCTATCGGGAGCCTCCCTGGTCCGGGCTGCCCCAGGCCCTTTACAGCTTGGAGGTGGTGAAGGGCGGCAGCATCCTGTCCACCAAGAGCTTGAATGGCGCCAGCTGGACCGTTTTCGGCAGACTCCCTACTTGCCACGTGCCACTTGAACACCCTTCTGTTTCCCGGTACCACGCTGTCCTGCAATACCGGTCAGTCCCAGGGTTGGAGCCGGATCAGGAACCTGGATACTATGTGTATGACCTGGGTAGCACCCATGGGACCTTCATCAATAAGCAGAGGATCCAGCCCAAGACCTACTGCCGCGTCCGAGTGGGCCACGTGCTGAAATTCGGAGGGAGCACCAGACTGTTCATCTTACAGGTCTGTATGTCTCGGTTCTAATATGATGGAGGTCATTTATCAAGGTGGGCCTTTGTCTTGAGAACTTTTGCGGCACAGTAGGATACGGTCAACTTATGATGAGTGGCAGGTCTTGTTTTTGTGTTAAAGCCCATCTGTCAGCAGATTTGTCCCTATGACACCGGCTGACCTGTTACATGTGCGCTTGGCAGCTGAAGACATCTGTGTTGGTCCCATGTTCATATGTGCCCGCATTACTGAGAAAAATGAGGTTTCAATATATGCAAATGAGCCTCTAGGAGCAACGGGGGCGTTACCATTACACCTAGAGGCTCTGCTCTCTCTGCACTTTGACAGGACCAGGTGTGATGATGTATTTACTGCCTGGTCCTGTCAATCAAAGTGCAGACATTGCAGCAGTTGCAGAGAGAGCTGAGCCTCTAAGTGTAATGGTAACGCCCCCGTTGCTCCTAGAGGCTCATTTGCATATATTAAAACATCATTTTTCTCAGCAGTGCGGGCACATATGAACATGGGGCCAACACAGATGCCTTCAGCTGCCAAGTGCACATGTAACAGGTCAGACAGTGTATATGTAACATATGTTTCACTATATGTAAAAAAAATAATATATATAATTCTGTAATTTTCACACTGGCCATTAGGTTTGATAATCGGCCGTGATTTCCTGCTCACCACAAGTAACTTTTCAATAGTCGTTACCGGTAGAATTACAATAACAAGTAACACCTGTATGTATAGATAACGCAGGATTCCCCATTCACAGTAGGTAATATCACAGCTTAGCTACTCCCTCCTGACCTCTGCACATATCAGAGCGTGCCTAGAAAACCCTCACATAGAAGTCAGTGGGGTCAGCTGCTGTCCATCGTGTCTCTGGCCATGTAGCTGCTCTCAAAAGACAGGAAGTCTTAAAGGGTCCATCTCACACATTGGGGGCATACTGCTGGGATAGGACACCAGTGTCGGATAGGGTCACTTCCCGCTCACCTCTATGGGCGTTCCGCTAATACCCAGCGCTCTGCTATTTTCGCCATTCCAATAGAAATGAATGGAGGGTGGCGGAGCTTGTCCACTTTGGGGGGGCCCCGTTCTAGAGATAGAAGTGGGGATGATGGCATTATCCGACCCCTTGTGAGCAAAACACTCCATATTTCAGACCTGCACCGATACATTGTAACAAACTGTCAAGACTGGGAAACAGCAGCACCCTCTGTAGATCGGCCATTAGTTAGATTTGGGGGGGGGGGGGCATTTGAAGGGTCTTGAATTAGTGTAACGAAGGGGCTTCTGAGGGCTCGTCCCTCTCCCAGCTCTGCCTGGCAGAGACATGACTGAGCCTCTTTCTGTAGAATGTCTCTCAGGATCTGAGGTCGGCGGTCAGTAGTTCATCCTCCAGAGCAGCATTCTCCCTCATGCAGGACAGTGGAGAGGAAGGAAGTAGCTGACTGCTCCTACCTGGTTCTGTACCGTGAGTCTTTACTAGAGCGGTACCAGGACTCGGCTCCTCAGTTAGCTCTTCCTGGCCCAAATCCTGTGTCACATGACTGCTGCAGTGTACGAGAAGCGGGACGCTGACCGTTCTCACTGGTGGGTTATGTCACCCGGAGGGGTTTGCTCTGCCTTTTGTGCTAATATGGAGAACGTTTAACCCTCTGCGGCCCAGTTTTAACGGGGCGATCTGATTTTTTTAGGGACCAGATGAAGATCAGGAAGCAGAGTCCGAGCTTACCGTAACGCAGATCAAGGAAGCGCGGCGGCAGAAGGAGAGTCTGCAGAAGAGGATGCTGGGAGACGATTCCGATGAAGAAGACAGTCCCGAGGAGGGAGAAGAGAAGGAGCAGAAAGATGGAGGACCGGAAGGCACAGGCTGCATGTGGGGCATGGGTGAGCCAGGACTTTATCCTCTCACATTCAGATGATCTAAGGAGGCAGATCCCACAAATAATTGAAAAGTCTTGTGGGATCATTTAGTAAACTGGGGTAAAGTAGATCCGGCTTAGATGCCCATAGCAACCAATCAGATTCCACCTTTCATTTTTGAAAATGAAAGGAGGAATCTGATTCGTTGCTAGGGGCAACTTAGCCGGATCTACTTTACACCAGTTTGGTAAATTTCCCCATTGGATTTTAGTTTTCTTGGAGGTAAGAGGTTCCAAGGGTTCTGACAACCTCCTCACCTCCAATATTGAATTACATCTTAAAGGGGTTGTGTCATCTCAGACTTTGGCGTATTGCCAGGATACGTCATTAAATTCTGATATGGGAGAGGTGGGACCCACAGCTTTCTCCAGCACAGGCCCTCGAAAGTGAGGGAGAGCACACTTCACATGCACGGTGCGCTCTATTAATATCTGCTTGAGTTCTGAAAATAGCTGAGCGTGCACACTTGGCTATTTTAGGAAGTCCCATAGACATGAAAGGAGAGCATACTGCGCAAGCGCGGCCACCACTCCATTCACTTCTATGGGACTGCCAGACATAGCCGGGCAAGCTGTTGGCTATTTTCAGCAGTCTTAGAAATGAATGGAGGGCGGCTGCGCATGTGCAACTGCTCTCCGCTCACTTTGGGGGCCCCGTTCTGGAGAGAAGTGGGACCAGCACTAATCTGACATTGCTGGCACATAATAGCGATATGCCACCAATGTCTGAGATGACACAACCCCTTTAACTGAGCTGTGGGTGAAACGCCCTCTCCTGGTACTGTTCTCTAATTCATATGTTTATAGGAAATTCCACAGATTCGAGGACATTTCCGTAAAGAAGTTTTCCGGGATGATGAAAGAATTCTGCAACTTTCCAATACATTTTGTGTTTCAAATTCTTATGGGAACATCTTAAAGGCTGGATGACTTGAAAGGGGTTGGCTAGTATAGCCTTTCCTTGGGATAGTCCATCAATATGTGACCAGTGGAGGTCTGAGACCCTGCGTCCCTGCGAATCAGCTGTTTTGCAGCAGCTATGGCATCTGAACGACCCGGCACCCTCCACTGTGTAGTGCACTGGGCGTTACTGCTGTGCTGCTCTATTTGCTTCAGTGGGAGCAATACTGCGGTAACCAGCTGTCCATTACACACAAGATCAGGGCTCCAGATGGCGACCAAAATGGTCGCCAATGCGACTTTAAAATGCAAAATGGCGACAAGACTTTGTAGTCTTGTCGCCATTTGCGCCTAGTCCCTCCGCTGCTCTGCCACTTTAAGAAGAACCGGGATTTCATGCAGCAGACACCAATAACAGAGCTTCGCACAGTACAGAGCTCTGTTATTAGTGAGGAGGCTGCTGATTGGTCATGGTATCCACGGGCTGCCCTGCCATTGGCTGCTGCTGCTCCCCTCACACCACCCCCATTCTTCCGCGCTGAACCCTGCAGAGGCTTGTCTTCATGAAACTGCTCCACGCCGACTGCTCTCTCCAACAGGTTAGCTTGCCACTAAGACTTCACTTGCTGGCTGCCGCTGCCCAGTATCCCACCCCCAACTCTCTCTCTCTCTGCACGCCAACAATTTTATGTTGCCGCTAATCCCCTCACCTACCTCCAATTTTATGCTGAAGTGTGGGGAGGGGGTTTCTCAGGTGTAAGCTCGAAGTGCGATTGGGACCAGTCCCATCTGTTGGCGCACGTGCATATGAGGGACCGGGGTGCCATCAGTCTAGTTGTCAGTAAGTGCGGAGATGTCACCATGCTGGGGAGGCTTTGGTGTGGCTGGTAGTGAAGGGGTTAGGCTGCAGGGCTGCCGGTCATTAAAGTAAGGAGCCTGCTATAAGGCCCCTTGCAGACGAGCGTTCCTCACGCAGCGAGTCCGCAATGGAGCTCCGGCCCGACCTTCCTGCACTCACGGGATTCACATAGCATTATATTGATTTATGATGCTATGTAACCCTTACAGCTCTGGAATGTATTGGATAACACTGGCATAATGCTGCCAGTGTTATCCAATACATTCCAGAGCTGTAGGGTTACATAGCATCATAAATCAATATAATGCTATGTGAATCCTGTGAGTGCAGGAAGGTCGGGCCGGGAGCTCCATTGCAGACTCGCTGCGAGAGGAACGCTCGTCTGCAAGGGGCTTAACAGGCTGATATAGGGGCAGCCGCGCAGCCCACCTGCTCCTTGCAGGACACTCTGATCTGACATGGCTGGAATCATGTACCCTCCCCTGAACTATGATGGGCCAACTTAGGGCTCGTTCACATCACCGTTTGTCTTTTCCGTTCTCAAGCTCCGTTCAGGAGCAGGTGAACGGAAAGGACGGATGCTGTACATAACTGACACCTAACTGACACCAACAGAGCCTAAAGACCCCATAGACTTTAATGAGGTCCGTTTGGTGTCCGCTCAGAACATGATTTTTGAGCGGACACGAAAGTCCTGCATGCACTACTTTCATGTCCGCTCAAAAATCATGTTCTGAGCGGACACCAAACGGACCTCATTAAAGTCTATGGGGTCTTTAGGCTCCGCTGGTGTCAGTTAGGTGTCAGTTATGTACAGCATCCGTCCTTTCCGTTCTCCTGCTCCTGAACGGAGCTTGAGAACGGAAAGACAAACGGTTATGTGAACGAAGCCTTACTGGCAGCAGCCCTCTACAAACCCAGGGGCCCTACAGGATTAGCCTCCCTACAAGGGGGCCCATGAAGTCTGCCCTTCCCTTTGACTGCCTGGATAATAAACTACCGGTGGGCTCAGCTGAAGGCCTTGCTCAGCCAGCTGAGGCTGAACCGCTCATACACCAAAGAAGTAGGGGTTCAGGTGAACCCCAGAGTGGAAACGACTCTGTTCAGTGTTCACAGGGGCCCTACACGCTGAAGATCCGCAAGGAATGCCCCCTACTGTGCCGTGCCACACACCTGGGCAGCATGCCGGACTGTGTATTGTCACCCTAGCCCACTTCCCCCGCTCTGTAAGGACAAGTCTTATTTTTTATTATAATATGTATTTTACATTTGGCGACTAAAAAATTCATTTGGCTCCTAACTTTTTCAGATTAGGAGCCAATGGCTCCTTGTCATTTTTTTTAGTCTGGAGCCCTGAAGATGGATCTGTGTAATTTCGGAGCTGGATCTACCCTGGATCAGCTAATCTGCAGGGGTTCAGGGTGTCAGACCCGCGCTGATCAGATTTCGATGGGCTATACTATATATAGAAATACTGGACAACCCCTTTAAGCTACTGCTGTGCTCCGCTCACTGAGGATCGACTACACTGGATACAATTGTAACAAATGTTCTGCTTTGAAAAGTATTTTGTCCTGATTGGTTTTCAGCTTTGGATATAAACAAGAAGGTTTCCATTCACTGACTGCCAGCAGAAATTTTAAATCTCAAGCTTGGTGCACCACGTGTCCTACTGTTATGCTTCTGTCATCATTGGTGACATCTGCTTCCATGTTGCAGGGGAGGACGCCATGGAGGAGGAGGAGAACGATGTGAACCCTATTGCTGTGGAATATCTGGCCGAGCGGGAGGCTTCGTACTCGGGGAATCCAAAGAAGGCGCTTCAGGGATTTTTCGATAGAGAAGGTAAAAATCCAGTGAATCCAGTTCTCCGTTGGCGAGGACGTTATTTATGGTTGGTCTTATGTCGGGGCTAGATTCAGCTTAAAGTGGTTGTATGGGCCCCCCAAAGTGAATGAGTGCACACTGCGCAAGTGCAGCCACGCTCCATTCACTTCGGTGGGAAGCGCTGGCTCAGCTATTTCCGGCAGTCTCATAAAGGTGAATGGAGAGGTGGCAGTGCCCGGGGCGCTCTCTATTCATTTCTAAGAGAGTTGTGAAAGTAGCCAAGCGTGCGTATAGAGGGCATGCGCACATTCATTTCCTTTCGGGGGCTGGTTCTGTAGATAGGAGCAGGGGTTCCTTCTGGAGATAGAATCGCGCTCAGCCATTTTTGGATGAACAACGCGCTGTGCAGGCACGGCCACTGCTTCACTCACTTCTATGGTTATTTTTACCAATCCTAAAGAATGAATGGAGGGCGGATGAGCCTGCGGGGCTGCTCCCTGCCCACTTCGGGGGGCCTGTTCTTAACGTAGGTGCAGGTCCCACCTCTGGGACATCCTGGCGATATGCTACCAAGGTACGAGATTAGAAAACCCCTTTAAAAAAAATATGTAAGACGTATCGCTGACCTTACCTGTGGTCCGGTGCTTACCTTGTCCTCTCAGGACATCACTGGCCATAATGGTGGCCCACCTCCGCCAGTGATTGGCTGAGTGGGCATTTTCTGTGTGGCAAGACGGGACCAGGGGGCACTCGGTAAGCGTCAGAACCACAGGTGAGATGGGTGAGGACTCTACTCCTCCGTTTTCTAGGTTGAGGAGGTGCTGGTCCTGTTTCTCAGACTCAGCAGTGCTCCATTTGTGGATCAAAATATCCCGATTCGATCTAATGTGCTTCCCTGTTCCTGAAACATTTTAACCCTATAAACACTATTTTCAAAGTTCTAAGTGATTCTGCGGTTGATGTGGCGCGCTGTGACGGAGTCTTGTATCTTGCAGGAGAGGAGCTGGACTTTGAATATGAAGAGCGCGGGATTGGGTCGTGGCTCTGCAGAGTGAAGTATGTCCGACCGGAGCAGCAGATACATCTCCCCCTTTAGCTATCTGCTAACGTGTCGTCACATGGGGACGGGTCCTTAATCGAAGGACCCCTCAAAATGCATAAGTGAAGAGGCTACAGCAATCTGCTAAGTACCGCCACCCTCGTCTCAGAGGTGTCTGTGTGTCTGGGCTTTGTGGGCGGCAGCTCGATGAGTTTAGTAGAGATCGGTCATCATCATGGCGCGGTTATACAGAAACCTCTGAAAACCCTTTGTTTTTCTGATTGTAGGGGCTCACATTGCAGCCCACCCCACAGTGCTGTGCTTTTTACATCAGGGTTTGAGGTCACTAATGGTCAGTGCTGCTTCTTATGTTCTGGTTCTCTTCTCGTTGTGTTCAGGCTGCCGGTGGACGATTCTGCAGGGAAGCAGCTGGTGGCGGAGGTGGTGCATTCAGGAAAGAAACGGGACGCCATGAGGTTGTGTTCTCTAGAGGCCTGCCGCATGTTGGACATGAGAGGGTTACTACGCCAGGAGGCCGGTCAGTCCTAACGCTGCTGCTTCTAGCTGTGGGGGACACTGTTACTGTATACAACTATAGGAACCTTATAAACTGCCCATTGAGGAGGCAGACAATCCCTTTAACCTCTTAAGGACACAGGGCGTACATGTACGCCCTGTGTCCGGTCTTTAAAGTTGGCGCCCGCTGCGGGCACCATAGCCGCGGGTGGCCGTCTGCTTCTTGAAGTAGACACCCGGGGCTCATGTCTGGGATCGGCAGCGATGCCCATCGCGGACATTTAACTCCTCAGATGCTGTGGTCAATCCTGACCACGGCAGCTGAGCGCGCACAAACTGAAACGCCCATACTTTAAAAATATAAAAAAATATTCCCCATACGGTAAATAGAAAAACGGACAAAAGCGTCCAAATGGCAGATTCGCCAGTTTTGGACGCTTCATTACCTAAAAAAAATTCTTAATAAAGGGTGATCAAAAAGTCATACACCCCCCAGAATGGTATTAATGACAAGATCAGATTGCGCCGCAATAAATGAGCCCCCACACCGCTCCGTACACATAATTGCAAAAAAGTTATAGGGGTCAAATTATGGCGACAAAAAAGTAAAACTGATTCTTCTTTTTTTTCCACTTTTGAAATTTTTTTTTCACTATCAAAATGCAAGAAAATCTATACATATAGGGTATCGCCGGATTCGTACTGACCTGTAGAGTAAAGGTAACTTTAGATCAAACGTCGGAATTAAAAAATCTGCAAAACTGTGGTGGAATTGCTTTTTTTTTTTTTTTGCAATTTCACCCCATTTGGATTTTTTTTCCCGCTTCCCACTGTAGCATATGCAATATTAAATGGTGGCATTGGAAAGTACAACTTGTCCCGCAAAAAACAAGCCCTCATATGGCTATGTGAACCGATAAATAAAAAAAAGGTATGGCTCTGGGAAGGCAGGGAGCGCAAAATGAAAACAACAAAAAAACAAAAACCTCTGGTCCTTAAGGGGTTAAACGCTAAAGCTGGTTGCAGTCTATTACTCCCTGTTATCAACCAGTGGAGAGGCAGACTGTCGTGTACTGCAGTGGGGGGAGAGCGAGGAAGTCCGGCAAATTCACGTATGTCACACGTCTCCAAGAACCTCCGGAAATGGTTGCATCTTGCATCTGGTTCCCATGGCACTTCTACAGTCTGGACTTCCCGGAAGCGCTGATAACGGAGAGCACTCACTAGGGGCCATTCTGCTGAATCAGTTGTGTATTATACTTGACACGTTTCGCAATCAACACGAGCACACAGCCATCGGGGGGGGCCCATCCGGAAATAGACATGAATAATTTGCCGTTTTCTCTGTGATTTTTAGTATCGCGTAAAAGAAAATCCAAACAGTGGGAGGCTGAGGATTTCTACGACAGCGACGACGACACTTTCCTTGACCGCACCGGAGTGGTCGAAAAAAAACGGTTCAATCGTATGAAGAAAGCCGGGAAGGTTGAGGAGAAACCGGAAACCTTCGAGTCCCTGGTGAGTAAGAAGGGAGAGGAGGAATACGGGAGGTTAAGTAACTGTTTCTTCTCTCTCTGTACTTGGCTTGAGTTACATCATGCTTTGCACTGCAGTTGCACTCAACGCTGCAGGTTTCTTCTCATGCTGCAGCATCTCGCTGTTGTACCCGCTGCTGTATTAAGTGCGCGGTGCATTGTGAGAGATGCAGGTTGCACCTACACTAGCCATTCCGCAGTTCACCCCAGTTTGGATGCACTGAGGATGCTGTTAGTCTGTCTGGGCATGACTAAAGTAAGTGATTGCAGCTCTGGATGTGACTGGAGTCTAAGATCAGTAGCTGAAGATCAGTAGAAGTGAATGTCCACCTTTCTACATTATATTTGTAGGTCCGAAAGTTTGTGCTGATTTGTTTCCAAAGTTTTTTTTCTTGCTATTAGAGATGAGCGAACTTCTATTTTTAGTTCGGCGTCCAGGGTTCGGGTTATCGTAGCATCCCGTTATGGATTCCGCTCCCGCGGACCATAACGGCATTTGGAATCCATAAGGGGATTCTTCAATGAACCCGAACCTTGGACAACACAGAGGACCTGGGGTGACGTCACCGTCATGTGATCAGTGCAGGGGGCGTGGCTCAGTACTGGATTAGATAAGAGGTGGTAGCGGAATCCATAACGGGATGCTTCGATAACCCGAACTTTGGACGCTGAACTAAAAATA
Source organism: Bufotes viridis (assembly GCA_033119425.1). NCBI lineage: Eukaryota > Metazoa > Chordata > Amphibia > Anura > Bufonidae > Bufotes > Bufotes viridis. The sequence goes on from CM065592.1 coordinate 446,516,904, forward strand.
GAAGTTCGCTCGTCTCTACTTGCTATACAAACCCATGTTACATCTTGCCTAAAGAAGAGGCTGCAGCCTGCGGTCACCACTAGGGGGAGCTTACTCTTATAGTTCAGCTTGATCCCCTTCCCTGCCTCACACGTTCTTGCTACTGATGGCTGTATCTCAGGCTGCATATACCTACAGCTCTCATCAAGGCCTGATTTCTAAAGGCCGCGTCCCTGCCTGTATGGAGGTTGGCATCACAATCCTGTGAGAGTCAACTTTTAAAACAAGACCTGCAGTTTAAAGTAGCCCCCCTCCACCTCCGCCTGCGCAGGGAATGAAGGTGGAGGGCCGCGGGGGATTTGCTGAGGAGGAGAGACATTGTCCATGATGCGGCAGGTGATGTGATTACCTGGTGCTCCTCCCTGGTCCTTGGCGGGGGCAGGTGATGTGATTACCTGGTGCTCCTCCCTGGTCCTTGGCGGGGGCAGGTGATGTGATTACCTGGTGCTCCTCCCTGGTCCTTGGCGGGGGCAGGTGATGTGATTACCTGGTGCTCCTCCCTGGTCCTTGGCCTGATGAGATTGACACACCTGACTGTCTATTTCTACCCTAGTGCCGTGATGGCTAACCTCCGGCACTCCTGCTGTGGTAAAACCACAACTCCCAGCATGCACTCTTGCTTGGCTGTTTTTGGAACTCCATAGGAATGAATGGAGCATGCTGGGAGTCGTAGTTTCACCACAGCTGGAGTGCCGGAGGTCAGCCATCACTGGCTTCATCTTACAACGTGCCTGCCATGATGCATTACATTAGGATTGCCTCTTTTTTTCTTTGGACATGGTAAGACCTAGTCGTCTCTCTGCAGGATTATTACTGTTAGTGGGGGGGGGGGAGCTTTTGCATTTAGACTGTCAGATCTATGTAACTCACCCCTTATGTGGATATTACTAAAAATGTATATGAAAAACTTTATTTCAATAAAGAATACGCTTGATTAAAAAAAAAAGAGGAGAGACATTGATCCTCATGTCCCTGTATAAGGCCTCATGCACGAGCAACATTTGTGCGGCGGCCGGGATGGATCGAGACCCATTCAACTTGATCCGTCCGCACCGTAAAAAAAAAAGGAATATGTTCTATTTTTGTGCGGTGGGAAGGCACGGACAGAAACCCCACAGAAGCACCCCGTAGTGATTCTGTGGGCTTCCAATGCGTGAATGTGTCCGCATTCATGATGCGGGAAGCCCGTGTGGATGTCACTGTTATGGGGGATCTGTGGAGGACGCACTGTTAGGGGGGATCTGTGGAGGACACTGTTAGGGGGGATCTGTGGAGGACGCACTGTTGGGGGATCTGTGGAGGACGCACTGTTAGGGGGGATCTGTGGAGGACGCACTGTTAGGGGGGATCTGTGGAGGACGCACTGTTAGGGGGATCTGTGGAGGACGCACTGTTAGGGGGATCTGTGGAGGACGCACTGTTAGGGGGATCTGTGGAGGACGCACTGTTAGGGGGATCTGTGGAGGACGCACTGTTAGGGGGATCTGTGGAGGACGACTGTTAGGGGGATCTGGAGGACGACTGTTAGGGGGATCTGTGGAGGACGCACTGTTAGGGGGATCTGTGGAGGACGCACTGTTAGGGGGATCTGTGGAGGACGCACTGTTAGGGGGATCTGTGGAGGACGCACTGTTAGGGGGATCTGTGGAGGACGCACTGTTAGGGGGATCTGTGGAGGACGCACTGTTAGGGGGATCTGTGGAGGACGCACTGTTAGGGGGATCTGTGGAGGACGCACTGTTAGGGGGATCTGTGGAGGACGACTGTTAGGGGGATCTGTGAGGACGACTGTTAGGGGGTCTGTGGAGGCGACTGTTAGGGATCTGTGGAGGACGCACTGTTAGGGGGGATCTGTGGAGGACGCACTGTTAGGGGGGATCTGTGGAGGACGCACTGTTAGGGGGGATCTGTGGAGGACGCACTGTTAGGGGGGATCTGTGGAGGACGCACTGTTAGGGGGGAGATGGGGATGGCACTGCTATGGGGGGGGATCTGTGGATGACTACGTCACGCGCCTGCTTCATTCATAAAGTGTGCGGAGCAGGCGCTGCCTCCCGCTCGCCCGGCCTCCTGCCTGCGATCGTACATTATAGTAGGTAGGGTAATGCAGCATGGATTTAGTGTAATGAAGATTATAGTTTTAATCACTGCCCATAACATTACTACAGCGGGCCCCGTGTAGTAGAATACAGTTACTGCATCGGGCCCCGCTGTGATTAGCAAACAAGACTGCCTTCCCCAGCAGCGCGGCGGTGTATTCGTTTTTGCCGCATTCGCCCCATTCTCCAACTATTGGGGGGGAAGTACGTCTTATAGGGCGAAAAATATGGTACTTTTTTTAAAGCAAAAATGTGAATAAGAGAAGGCTTAGCACAGCCCGCTCATGGGTTCCCGTAGTCCTGACCACCTCTGGCTGCTACACCCAGGTGGAGAGAGATCGAAGTAGGGGTGGGCGATATGGCCTAAAATTTATATTGCGATATAATATGAAGCATGTGCGATATGCGATATATATTGCGATATAAATTTTCTATATTGGAGGGGGGGTTGTTAAACTTTTTTTTTTTTTTTTTTCCTTCAACTTTTTATTTAATAACTATTTAGCCTCCTTTAGGGGCTAGGACTCTTGTGCTATTCACCCTGATAGAACTCTATTAGGGTAAATAGGACTTGACACTGTCCCTGCTGCCCTGTGCTCTGTGCACACAGCAGCAGGGAGCTGACCATAGCAGCCAGGACATCAGTAGTGTCCTGGCTGCCATGGTAACCGATCGGAGCCCCAGGATTACACTGCTGGGGCTCCGATCACAACTGCCACTGCCACCAATGATGGGGGCCACTGTGCCACCAATAAGTGAATAGAAACGTAGCCTGCATGTGCCGGCCATATACCATACTGGGCTTCTGTGACTGCACTCTGCGATTCACCGCAATTAACCCCTCAGGTTCTGAGGGGTTAATTGCGGCGGATCGCAGCAGGCAGTCATAGAAGCGGGTATGATATATGGCCGGCACATGCAGGCATATACGACCTTTAATTAGGGGGCACATAGGGCGCACTTACTATTATGTATGTGCGGGGCTCCGTTCGCCCGCTCTGGCCCTCGTCACATGGTGGGAACACCAGGGAGGAGACATCAGCTTCTCTCCCTGGGCGTTCCTTCTCCCTGCCTGTGACGTTCTGCCACAGGCCACAGTCCCTCCCCTCCTCCGCTCTCATTGGTAGCAGTGGCTACAGTCCCTCCCCTCCTCCTCTCTCATTGGCGGCTCTCAGTGGGGAGGGAGGGACTCCCTCCTTCTCCACTGTGCCGGCTCAGGAGAACATGGTATGTGCCGAGAGCGGCGCATACCATGTTCTACCGCTATATGGCGATATAGACAAAATCGATATCGTGGCACAAATTCATATCGCATATCGTCTATATCGCCATATCGTCCCACCCCTAGATCGAAGTACCCCTTTAAATATCTAAATTATGGTGAACTTCCTTCATTTTTTTGGAAAGTGCAGCTTTTTTCAACTATTGATGTAAGTGCCAGGAAGAAACGTCATGGTTTTCTGTAGTGTCTGTCTTGGAGCTGGCTCTGTGTGTTGCCGATCTGATTTTATATTTCTGTCATTAGACTGCAAAACTGGACCTCGTCGAAAAAGAAATCACGGAGATAGCGGCAAAGCTGAAAACAAATCGACAAGGTAATATACTACAGAATGGAGCCCGGCCCCAGGTGGCCCATAGAGCAGGTTTCCACCCGATTCTTGCTGGGTGGTGGAAGCTGTATTATGGGAAAATTAACCTTAAGAACGCCCTAGGCTAGTTTCACACTGTTCAGCCTGTCGCATCCGTCCTGCCACTATTTCGCCGGACTGCCGCTCTGTGACCAGTGCCGCTCTGTGACCAGTGCCGCTCTGTGACCAGTGCCGCTCTGTGACCAGTGCCGCTCTGTGACCAGTGCCGCTCTGTGACCAGTGCCGCTCTGTGACCAGTGCCGCTCTGTGACCAGTGCCGCTCTGTGACCAGTGCCGCTCTGTGACCAGTGCCGCTCTGTGACCAGTGCCGCTCTGTGACCAGTGCCGCTCTGTGACCAGTGCCGCTCTGTGACCAGTGCCGCTCTGTGACCAGTGCCGCTCTGTGACCAGTGCCGCTATTTCGCCGGACTGCCGCTCCGTGACCGGTGCTGATCAAGAACCTGTTGTTTAACATGGGCACTTCCAGTCATGAGAAGATCTGTGCAGCTTCACAGTCGTAGTACCTTAGTATCCGTTGTCCTTTATGTCTAGACCCCGTGGTGATTATGACCTGGTATTTTTCCCCCAGATGAAGCCCAGACGTCGGCCCAAGATTCCCTGGACGCCTTCATGACGGAAATCAAATCTGGTGCCTCTATAGACAGCGTGACCCGCAAAAAGCTTCACTTACAGTCCTTGGAGCTGAAGAAGGAGCAGCAGAGGCTGAAGAGCCTGATCAAGATCGTCCAGCCGACCAAGCTCCCTGAGCTCAAGACTGAGTAAGTGACGGCGCTTCAAATCCAAGCTGTGTTCACCCCTCTCCCGCAGCATTTAGATTGGTGAAAGGGAGATTTCTGAGAATTTATTTATTTTTTTTCTTTTAAATTCCACCACCAGCCTTCTGGACCTGTGAGGAGAAACCTACTTACCTGTTCCTATCCACTCGGTGCTGGCTCCCAGGCTGTCTGCACTGCCCCCTGTCTGTCAGCTTCCGCATGGACAGGGTCATGTGCGCCACTGCAACCAATGACTGGCCTCAGCGGTGAAGTTACCCAGCAGTGAGATACCTCTAGGGGACATGTCACCCCTGAGGCAGACGAGAACTGGAAGTGCAGTGCAAGGAGCTGGAACCAGGCGGTGGGGGGCAGGTTTCTCCTCATGGATCCTGATGGCTGGAGGGGGGTTTTTGAATCAGAAAAGTATTTTATTTTTATTATTTTTAAATAAAACAAGCAGTTAACAGAATAAGGTGTACATACCCATAGAATGAGATCTCCGCAGCCTCCACCCCGTCATATCTCCTAGTTATCTATACCGATTCCATTCATCCCTCAATAATAAAAATATGTGAATCTTGCCCATATGACATGACAACTCAAGGATCCGCAATAATTTTACCAATAGAGGGGTGGGATTAAAAAAATAAATCCAGACAAGCCTTTAAAATGGATATCCACAAGATCAGCACACTCCTCTGAAATCCTCTGTGCTGCTGAGGACCTTGCTCCTCCCATTATGTAACTATCAGCCTGTGACCTCCCACAAAATCAGCACACTCCTCTCCTGAAATCCTCTGTGCTGCTGAGGACCTTGCTCCTCCCATTATGTAACTATCAGCCTGTGACCTCCCACAAGATCAGCACACTCCTCTGAAATCCTCTGTGCTGCTGAGGACCTTGCTCCTCCCATTATGTAACTATCAGCCTGTGACCTCCCACAAAATCAGCACACTTCTCTCCTGAAATCCTCCGTGCTGCTGGAAGGACCCTGCTCCTTCCACTATGTAACTCTCTGCCTGTGACCTCCCACAAGATCAGCACACCCCTTTCCTGAAATCCTCTGTGCTGCTGGGGACCCTGCTCCTTCCACTATGTAACACTCAGTCTGTGACCTCCACAAGATCAGCCCACTCCTCTCCTGAAATACTCTGTGCTGCTGAACTGCCCTGACATGTGGGCCGTACAAAGCTGAAACCTCACTTATCATTTCTAATTATTTTTCAGTTCCGCTGCTCAAGACTCCAAAGTCAAGAAGCTGACATTACCAATGTTCGGAGCAATGAAAGGAGGAAGCAAATTCAAGCTGAAAACGGGGACGGTCGGGGTAAGAGGCAGTCGATTCCTTGAGTCTTTTATATATTTGGTGCCAGTGATGTTGTTGGGGAGTTCTGCTAGATTCCCGCATTCCGCATTTTGCGGAACTGAATTGCGGACCTATTCATTTCAATGGGGACACGCTATGTCCCGGTCAGGTCCGCAATTGCGGATCCGCACTTCCGGGTCCACAATCGCGTTCCTGAAAAAAATAGAACATGTCCTATTCTTGTCCGCAATTTTGGACAAGAATGCATTTTCTATGTAGTGCCGGTGATGTGCGGTCCGCCGATGTCCGTGTTTTGTGGATCCGCAAAACACACACGGACGTGTGAATGGACCCTAAGTCTGACGTTCTAGAAGATCTCAGAGCACTTTCACCAGTATAAAACGTAACCTTTAATGGTATTTGTTAAAAATCTCTCTCCACTTAGGCTGGGTATATGTGGACTATTCCTGGGGAAAGGAAAATTATCAGACCCTCCCGCTTACTTTATAAACCCTGCCTACAAAAACTGAATAGCCGCCCCGATAGGGGCGATCCCGTGTCAGGACCCTCCTAATCGCCCCATATGGCCCTGACAGGGGATAGATACCACCACCCACAGAGACCCTCTATATTACTGTCAGGTGTCAAACCTCAGTGGTCTAAATGTACATAAAAAAAGATGAATAACGATATTTCATCAATAAAATAGTATCACACAAATTCCACAGATTCCATCCGCATTCCCAGTAATACTGTATCCATGATGTAACGGCGTCTGTGCCGACACGTTTCCCTGATATGTTTTGCAGGTACCTGTTTATCAGGGGACTTACAATCAATTTTTATCCCTTCCGATACACTTCAGAGAAAAAAATAATCCTAAAATATATATATATAGAAGAAAAATGGCGGCACTGGCTCTTCAGTGAGAGATTGGGTGCCTGTTCTTGAGGGAATAGGCTTCTTACGCCCAATAATAGTCCAGAAAATGAACAGCACTCCGGGAAAAAGTGAACAAAAAACTCCTTTATTTACCCGTACAGTGCAACGTTTCGGCTCGGTGCTAGAGCCTTTTTCAAGCCATATATATAGATATTTGTGAATAATTGCCCATACAACCGTTGATCACATATCTATTAAAGGGAACCGGTCACCTCCAGAACACATTAAACCGACATCAGTAGTCCCCAGTGTGTTCCTAATCATGCGTTTCATTCCTCCATCGGTTGGTGCATACATTATAAAAACGCTGTTTTAATCTCCTTTTTCGCTATCCTCAGAGTCAGTGTGAAGTCAAGGGGGAAGCGGCCTCCTTGCGTCAAGTCAAGCTAATCCCGCCCCTTACCCGTCCTCCCTTCAGTTTGATTGACATCCTGCTGCGAGGCTGGGATTGTGCAAGTCTCGCACATGCGCGGTGCGCTCCTTGTCACTACGCCATCCCGTCTCTGTCTCCCGCACTCAGCCGGCCGCTTTCCTCTCTCTGCGCATGCAAAACCTGCAAAACATATCAGAGAAACGCGTCAGCACAGACGCCGTTATATCATGGATACAGTGTTACTGGGCGTACGGATATCTATGGCGTTTTTGTGAAACCATCGTTTATTGATGAAATATCGTTATTCATCTTTTTTGATCTACATTTAGACCACTGAGGTTTGACACCTGATATAGAGGGTCTCTGTGGGTGGTGGTATCTATCCCCTGTCAGGGCCATATGGGGTGATTAGGAGGGTCCTGACACGGGATCGCCCCTATCGGGGCGGCTAATCCGTCTTTGTAGGCAGGGTTAATAGATTATAGGGTAAGCTGAGGGTCTGATAATTTTCCTTTCCTCAGCTATAGTCCATATATACCCAGCCTAAGTGGAGAGAGATTTCAGGCACGAATTGGGGTATTTTTAGCAAATACCATTAAAGGTTAGGTTTTATACTGGTGAAGGCGCTCAGTGACTTCTTTGAATAAAACGACTCTAGTGGTTGACCAACTTGGACTTCTGATGTCCGTATTGATCAGAACCGTGATTCGTTATAGATCATCTCCCTCTGGCGGCCACAGTCATAGAGATTACTGTCAGCGGGCGTTTCAGTTAATCTGGAGGGGCCCACCCCCGAATCTGACTCTAGAATATGCCGTCTGATAAAGTAGATTTGCCATTCTGGACACTGGAGAAGCTGGGTGACAGTACTGGCAGCCATCTTGGCTTTCTGTCCACAAACCAATGGGGCTCCTAGCATTGTATAAAGTCCCAGTCCACCTCCAGAATACACAGCACCATTTACAGCAGCTAATGTAATGGCGAACTACAGTTCCCAGCCAGCTCTGTGCAAAGCTTGGGCTCTCTTTGGCTCGAAATGTACAGTTGTGTAAGAAGTCTTAGATTATACATGTTGATTGTATCCTCTGCTTTTTGTAGAGGATTCCCCCGAAACGGACTGATCTCCCCCCTAGCCTGTTCACCATGAAAGGCGACAGCAATGAGCCTGAAGAAGAAGAGGAGGAGGAGGAAGAGGAAGACGAAATACAAATGGATACCGCCAGCAAGAGCCACACAGAGAGCAAAACGGCACAGAGCGGATCCATAGAGCAGAGCCCCGACCCTAGAAGCAGCACCTGCCCCACTCAGGGTAACGAAAGCGCCCCATGCGTGTAGTCCACCCCAGACTGGTGTATGGTTCTGGTACGCCAGCTTCCAGTATAACCTAATGGGGTTGAGCCCAGTTGCGATAATAAGGTTCTGCAGCTTCTGCATAGACTTTTCATTCCAGTTCCTCACCATTTTATAAGATCTCTGCTCACTGTCTGCAAATGGAAACCTTCCCGTTGTATCCAGAGGCTGAGAACCTGTACAGATACAGTTGTGTTCAGTCTGCACAATCATCTGTGCTCTAAACCTATCGGCAGCGCAAAACGTTTGTTGACAGCAAGCAGAGATCTTGAACATGTTGAAGCATTAAAACCCAAAGCAATATTTGCTTAATTTATTTACTGAGTTTTGCTTAAAAATAGAAAAATCCCTTTAAATGGGGTTGTCTGTGTCAATATCATATACACTCTACCTGTGACAGACCCTGCGTGTTCACCCCGCGTGCAGTGCCGCCATCACTACCTTACATGTAACCTTATAATATGTTCTTGTTTTTTTTTGCAGCTGCTGATGTGGAAGAGAAGATCCCATGTGAAGAGCCAAAGAAAAAAACAGCGGCCCCCAGTGCCAGCCATGGGGCCCCAAATGTGCAGAGTCCTCCAGGTGAGCAACAAACTTAGGATTGATGTCTTAACCCCTTCCTGACATCCGCTGTTCATGTACGTGGAATCCGTTTCTTAGTAGTGATAGGCCAGAGCCTGTGCAAGGCTTCTAGGCCTATTACTGGTATATTTAAATTCAGCCCTGCAGGTAGCTGCGCCGCATTGGAATATACTGTGTTCAGTAATGGATAAAATTCTATTACTGAATCAAAGTGGCAATCTAAGTCTATTTTCACACTAGTGGCAGCGGTGTCCGTCAGGCTGTTCCGGCAGGTGAACAGCCTGTCGGATCCGTCCTGCCGCTAGTTCACGCGTGCCCCCGGTCCTGCCGGACTAAAAGTATGACATGCTGTACTTTTAGTCCGGCTGTCTCTCTCGCTGTGCGCTGACATCGGAACTCCGCCCCTGTCCCCATTATAGTCAATGGGGACGTAGCGGCAGTCTGGGGGCACACGTGAACTAGCGGCAGGACGGATCCGACAGGCTGTTAACCCGCCGGAACAGCCTGACAGACTCCCAGGCCGCTAGTGTGAAACTAGCCTAATAATTGCATGCTGGAGCTCTTTGGAGGCCTAGTAAAAAAAAAAGTTTTTAAAAATTCAAATCACCCCCCCCCCCCTTTCCCCAAAATAAATTAACTCAATGGGTATTGCCTGTACTATTAAAATATAAAAATATTTCTCCCATACGGCACAACAGGAAAATAAAAATGGCCGAATCACAGTTTTTTCGTTGCTTCACCTATTTCAAGAAATTGAATAAAAAGCGATCATACCCAACCCAAAATAGTATCACTGAAAACTGCAGATCGTCCCACAAATAAAGAGCCCACAACAGAATATGGTGTTGAAAAGAAAAAAATACCTTTTTTTTTTTTTTTTACCAAAGTTTTTTTTCAGTATTACAAAATGAAAAACGATACAAATGTGAAATCACTGTAATCGCACTGACCCAGCGAATCAAGGGGACAGGTCGGTTTCGGGGTACGCCGTGAAAACAAAACCCATAAGACTGGTGCAACTGTCTTTGTTTTGTTTTTTTCCTCCCCAAATTTGGAATCTTTCTCCAGCTTCCCATTACCTCATATTAGAAAGTCCAATTTTCTTGCAAAAGACGAGCCTTTATACGGCTATGTGAACGGAAAAAATAAAAGTTATGACTCCAGGAAGCCAGGGAATAAAAAGCAAAAATGGAAAATCGTCAGGAAGGGGTTAAAAGGGTATTCCCCTCGTCGATATCGACAGAATATGCCATAAATGACTGATAGAGTCTGGTTCCACCTCTAGAACAGGACCTGGACACAGTGGCGGGAGGTGGTCGTATGGAAACAACCAAGCCGACTGTGCTGGATTGTTTCCATAGTTCTCATACACGGGAATCAACGATGCAGAAATGGTGTCGCACAGACCGCTCTCCTGTTTCCGTGGTTCTGGTTGCCACATTCAGGAGAGATGAGAACGAGGGTCCCTTTGTAAAACTGGAATACCCCTTTAAATGGTAATGTAATCAGAGACATGTAACTAGGACAGGGGCTCTACACTCGAAGCCACCCAGAGAGAATGTATCCTTAGACGAGTAGTCAATATTTCACAACTACATTCACGATGGATAAAACCAGTTCAAGAACAGAATTAAAGACAAATGGCTTGAGTAAATGTAACAACGGCTGTTGCAAAACTACAACTCCCATTGTTCCTGGACAGCCTACAGCTATCAGCCTGCAGAAGGGCATGGTGGGAGTTGTAGTTTTACAACAGCTGGAGGGCCGCAGGTTGAGCATCCCCTCATTAGAATGTTTCTTGTTTTGTATTGTATCCACCTTACACTTATAGTTCCATTTCATTGCTTTTTCATTCGCCTTTTATGGCGCTGATTGTTTGTATCAATATGATTCGAACAGTGATCAACGTTGAATACTCACTGTAAGTAGCTGGTATTTACCGCCCGTGGCGTCCCACGTGGTAGTTTGCAGACTCACCTCTGCCTCCGCGTCTCTTTATTTGGTGCGGGTAATATTACCTTTCTCGCGGTAGAGGTCTTACGGGCTCTGTGGCTTATGCGATGCTTGGCGTCCCACGTGTCTCAACACGCCAAGCTCGAACTGCCCGTTTCTTTTCAAAGATGGAAAGTTGCAAGAAGAAAGTTGTTGTATCTGTGGAGCGCTCCACATCGCTTTTAATAGAAGAATATTTTCTTCATATTTCCATACATATTTAGTAAGTGGGTCCCATATTCCTATATGTATGCCTGTTGACGCCAGACGCGTTTCGGAGTTTAAACTAACTCCTTCCTCAGTGGCTGCATACACTTGGACATCCTACCCACTTATATATCCATCTTTTCAGTCATCATAAAGGAATATTTTTCCTTACTTTTCACCAACTTTGTTTCTCCAAGTATTCAAAGTGGATCCTATGTGAATTCGCTTCTACCTATTCAGATATTACAGTTTTCTTCTCATTTATTAACATGTTATTGTATCTCCGTCAAAAAACGCATTGCGATTGCTATGCGTTTTCAATGCGTTGTTTTGCATACTCATGCGTTTTTTCATATACAGTTGCCTTTTGTCATCAGTTATGACAATTCATAATTATTTTTTAATTGAGTTTGCAAAGTCATAAAAAACATGTAAAAATGAAGCAAATTAAAATAAGGAAAAATACAAGAATAATATAAAAATAATAATATAATATCCAAGAAAGATATAAACACTCAATTGCAGCGACCGTTTCATATGCATATAGAAGACCGTTGTGTTAGTGATGGTTTATTATTATTTTGCCATCCAAAATTGCTTATTCTCTTTTTATATGAAATACCACCTATATTGCTGTGATATCATCACTAATATATAGTTGCTTATATTTCTTGGTTTTTAACCTCTTCACGCCCAGCACCATACATGTACGGCGCTGGGCGGGTGTTTGAAGATGGCCATAGCCGCCTGCTTCTTTTAGCAGACACCCGCGGCTAATGTCCGCAATCGGCAGTGATGCTGATCGTGGACATTTAGCCCCTCAGATGCCGTGGTCAATCCTGACCACGGCATCTGAGCGTGCTGAAAAGCAAAAGCTTTCTGTGGTGCTCCGGCTCCCCCTTGTGGCGATTGGAGGATCCGGAGCTTGTAAGCAGCAGCTCCTCTCTTTGTGAATGACACGAGGCTGCTGCATAGTATTTCCTATGGAGCCCTTGCCTGCAATAGGGCTTCATAGGAAAGTAGTGAAATCATCATAGATTCCAGTGCACTGGAGTCTATGAGAATAGCAATCAGATGATTGATTGTTATAGTTCCCTATGGGAATTATAAAGTGTGTAAAAAAAAAAAAAAAAAAAAAAGTTACAAAAATAAATAAATAAAAATTCAAATCACCCCTTTTCCCAAAATAAAAGAATAAAAAAATCGCCCCACAAAAAATCAGCTCCGTAAACATAAATACAAAAAAGTTATAGGGGGTCAAAATATGGCGGCAAAAAAATAAAATGGATTTCTTTTTTGCCCACTATTAGAGAACACTATTCGGCGTTCGGGTTGTGGTAAGTCGCGCATCCCGTTATGGATTCCACTATAGCGGCATATGGAATCCATAAGGGGCGGCTGCCACCAACCCGAACTGTTGAACAGCCGAAGGACCTGGGGTGACGTCACTGTCATGTGATCAGTGCAGGGGGCGTGGCTCAGCACGGGATCAAATCCAGCGCTGAGCCACGCCCCCTGCACTGATCACATGACGGTGACGTCACCCCAGGTCCTTCGGCTGTTCAACAGTTCGGGTCGGTGGAAGCCGCCCCTTATGGATTCCATATGCCGCGATAGTCCGCGATAGTGGAATCCATAACGGGATGCGGCGATTACCACAACCCGAACGCCGAACTTTTTTTTAAAGTTCGCTCATCTCTACCCACTATACATATAAGGTATCGCCGGATTCGTACTGACCTGTAGAATAAAAGTAACCGGTCAGTTTTATCGTACATGCAACGTCGTAATTTAAAAAAAAAAAACGTAAAACTGTGGTGGAATCGCTTTTTTTTTTTTTTGCTATTTCACCCCATTTGGAATTCTTTTTCCGCTTCCCTCTAAATCATATGCAATATTAAATGGTGGCGTTGGAAAGTACAACTTGTCCCGCAAAAAACAAGCCCTCATATGGCTATGTGAACATGGCTCTGGGAAGGCAGGGAGCGCACCTCTGGGCTTGAAAGGGTTAATTATTTTTCTTTCTTTTAAAGATTATTCTTTTTCGTAGGTCATATTTTTTAGTAGAATTCTTGTTACAAAATTTTCTTTTCTCGGTTTCTCTTCCTACTGGGCTTTGTGAAGTATGACGGATGGGCGTACAGGATGGGGGCCATTTACTCAAGCCATTTATTTAAAACTGTTCTTGAACTGGTTTTAGCTATCGTGAATAGGGATGAGCGAATGGACTTCGGATAAAACATCCGAAGTCGATTCGCTTAAAACTTTCGTTCTAATACTGTACAGAGCAGGAGCGCCGTACAGTATTAGAATGTATTGGCTCCGATGAGCCGAAGTTGTTGCTTCGCGAGACTTCACGTAATAACTTCATGAATTCATTTGTACTGTAAAAAACATTTCCGGAACTCGGGTTCGGTACCAAGGTGCCACTCATCGGAGCCAATACATTCTAATACTGTACGGCGCTCCTGCTCTGTACAGTATTAGAATGAAGTTTTATGCGAATCAACTTCGGATGTTTCATCCGAAGTCGATTCGCACATCTCTAATCGTGTATATTGACTACTCCTCTAAGGATACGCTCTCTCTGGGTGGTTTCAGAGTGCCTGTCCCAGTTACGTATGATTCATTTATTACGTTGACGGGGTGCGTCAAATTGACGAGCGCCATATCCAGAGCAACAAGAGGGTGAGCCGCCATGATTAAGCCAGTAATCGGAGACATGGACTGTGTGGAGAATGATGGACATTGCTGAGCAGAGAGTGACTGTCCACTCATCCGCTAAATTTGACAGATGCCTATCGGGCCCCATTGAAGGCGGATTAAAGGAATATTACTTTTAATGTTTGTATGACACAGATATGGAGTCCACGGGGTGATCCCAGACATACACGGTGGCCTGCCGTGGTCTGATAATCCAGCACAGGCTGCTGAAAGAACGTCTTATCACCTGACACCTAAGAGGCGCTCATGATGATGCCGGATTATTGGAATGTTACTAACATGTAGATGCACTCAGTCTCCTAAAGGGTCGTAGATATTGTACTAATAAGTCGGGGATAGCGCTCCCAGTTTCCAGTTGACGCCAGTAGTGAAGGTTGTCAGTAAATCCACTGATATATTTCTGGTGTAGTTGTCGATGAATCTGAGCTCTGTCTTGTACACAGTCTTTTTTTTTTTTCTTCTTGTTTTCAGCTGCTGAAACCAAGAAGGAGGAAGCAGCCCCTAAGGCTACCACAGTGAGACAGCGGAAAATGCTGGGCCCGAGCCGGGTGAGTGCCCCTCTCATATGTACCGCTATTCTGCATGGTGTATAATAGACGGTAATTATCCAGTAATGTCTGTCTGTACAGCCGCCGCAAGGAGCCTCGTCAGCCAGTTATCCTAAAGACGATCCGGACTATTGTGTGTGGACCCCACCTGCAGGTAACGTAGGGTTACATTACCTACCTACAGAAACCCTACATATTCACTCTGACCACCAGGTTACATATAGAAATAATCACACTGTACATACATTACTTATCCTGTACTGACCCGGAGTTACATATTGTATTATACTCCAGAGCTGTACTCACTATTCTGCTGGTGCAGTCACACTGTACATACATTACTTATCCTGTACTGACCCGGAGTTACATATTGTATTATACTCCAGAGCTGTACTCACTATTCTGCTGGTGCAGTCACTGTGTACATACATTACTTATCCTGTACTGATCCTGAGTTACATCCTGTATTATACTCCGGAACTGCACTCACTATTCTGCTGGTGGAGTCACTGTGTACATAGATTACTTATCCTGTACTGACCCGGAGTTACATCCTGTATTATACTCCAGAGCTGCACTCACTATTCTGCTGGTGCAGTCACTGTGCACATACATTACTTATCCTGTCCTGATCCTGAGTTACATCCTGTATTATACTCCAGAGCTGCACTCACTATTCTGCTGGTGCAGTCACTGTGCACATACATTACTTATCCTGTACTGATCCTGAGTTACATCCTGTATTATACTCCAGAGCTGCACTCACTATTCTGCTGGTGAAGTCACTGTGTACATACATTACATTACTTATCCGGTACTGATCCTGAGTTACATCCTGTATTATACTCCAGAGCTGCACTCACTATTCTGCTGGTGCAGTCACTGTGTACATACATTACATTACTTATCCTGTACTGATCCTGAGTTACATCCTGTATTATACTCCAGAGCTGCATTGGTAATTCTAGTGGTCAGGGGGTGTGTCCTTTTCACTGTAGCTTTCTACTTATCACAGCTCGGAGGGGAGTGTTCTTTTTACTGCACTTTTTCAGTGTGGGTCCGGATCGTGGCAAGTGCTCAGGATCTCCTCTGTAATCCCTGCCCCGCACCATCACCTTCTCTTGATTGGCGCTACGGTCTTGCGTATGCGCTGTTGTGGGGCGGTATTCCCTGGCATGTGAGCATTGGTTTGAGTGACTTACTGCACAATCGCTGTATTCATGTCCATTGCCTAACTGAATTTGATGCCTGGAGTTGCAGAGTTTCGCGTATGCTCCGCCCCATGATCGCACTGCGCATGCGCAAGATCTTAGCGACTGAGGCCGCGATGTCAAACAGCAGTGAAGATGTCGGCCAAGGCAGAGATTACGGAGGAGAGCCTGGGCACTTGCCATAATTGGAACACTTGTGGCCTCCGTCGCATCGTCTTCTCATGTAGCCACCACGTCAGTTGCAGCATGTTTTATTACATTTTTTACTTTTCTCGTTTTTTTTTTCTGCTTTGGTCAATCAGGGCAAACGGGAGACGGAAAGACCCATTTGAACGAAAAATACGGCTACTGATATGAGGCCTGCAGCTTCATGATGCCTCCCAGAGCAGGCTGCGGCCTACAGCACTGGACTCGCCGCCTCCAGTACCCGGTGTCTCAGACCCCGCCTGGCGCCAGGAGGTGTCACTGCTATTGTCTCTGGATGCTGCCGCGTCGCATGAACAGCGGGTACAGGTCAGGACGGTCTGGATCTCCCCACTCTATAGACTGGCGCGGCGCAGGAGCTGGACCCCCGACAGATCGCCCTGTACTGAGCCACCTCCACCCCTCCCCCCCTTGTGCTAATTCAGGTCTTTTTATATTGAAGATTTGGTTGACGGCGTCCCCCCTTAGACCCCTCACAGCTCTTCTAGGGGGCTCGATTCTCAGTGTGGATATTTTATTTTTGTGATGTTTTTTGTTTTTTTATTTTATTACCACCCCTTGTACAATTTGGAAGCTGTAAATACCGCTTTAGTTTGTAGAACTGTTTCTAAAATGAGATTAAACGTGAGAATATTCTGTTTGATATCTGCAGAGTCCTCCTTTATATTGGTCTTTGTTTGTTATTGAACCCTTAGGCCGCCTGCACATCAGTGCGGGGTGAACACACATAAGATCCGCAGGAATTTCCGAGCAGATTTCTGTGCGTTTCTGCACCATTTTCACCAAAATCTGCCATTTCTGACGGCAGTTTTTCATGTGGTTTTTGCCTCAGATCTCACACTTTACCAGAAAAGGGTGAAATCCGTAGCTAAAACCGCAAACTTAATTGACACGCTGCGGGGTTGGAAATGCGCACGGCAGATCAATTTCTGCACAGATAATATCTGCGACGTGGACGTGAGATTTGTGTCGTCTTGTACACTGCTGGTAACTGTTTCTACGCTGGGGGTTGTCAGCATGGGAATCCGCGATGAGAAACTGCACGAATTCTGCAGCGTGAGCACAAGGTGTCTATCCACTGCAGTCACTGTGTACACAACATTCCTGAACCTTGGTTATAGGCTTTATTATACTTCAGAGCTGCACTCACTATTCTGCTGGTGGAGTCTCTGTGTACATACATTACTTATCCTGTACTGATCCTGAGTTACATCCTGTATTATACTCCAGAGCTGCACTCACTATTCTGCTGGTGCAGTCACTGTGTACATACATTACTTATCCTGTACTGATCCTGAGTTACATCCTGTATTATACTCCAGAGCTGCACTCACTATTCTGCTGGTGCAGTCACTGTGTACATACATTACATTACTTATCCTGTACTGATCCTAAGTTGCATCCTGTATTATACTCCAGAGCTGTACTCACCATTCTGCTGGTGGAGTCACTGTGTACATACATTACATTACTTATCCTGTACTGATCCTAAGTTGCATCCTGTATTATACTCCAGAGCTGTACTCACCATTCTGCTGGTGGAGTCACTGTGTACATACATTACATTACTGATCCTGAGTTACATCCTGTATTATACTCCAGAGCTGCACTCATTATTCTGCTGGTGGAATCACTGTGTACATACATTACCTATTCTGTACTGATCCTGAGTTACATCCTGTATTATACTCCAGAGCTGCACTCACCATTCTGCTGGTGGAGTCACTGTGTACATACATTACTTATCCTGTACTGATCCTGAGTTACATCCTGTATTATACTCCAGAGCTGCACTCACTATTCTGCTGGTGGAGTCACTGTGTACATACATTACATTACTTATCCTGTACTGATCCTTAGTTACATCTGTATTATACTCCAGAGCTGCACTCACTATTCTGCTGGTGGAGTAACTGTGTACATACATTACATTACTTATCCTGTACTGATCCTGAGTTACATCCTGTATTATACTCCAGAGCTGCACTCACTATTCTGCTGGTGGAGTCACTGTGTACATACATTACATTACTTATCCTGTATTGATCCTGAGTTACATCCTGTATTATACTCCAGAGCTGCACTCACTATTCTGCTGGTGGAGTCACTGTGTACATACATTACATTACTTATCCTGTATTGATCCTGAGTTACATCCTGTATTATACTCCACAGCTGCACTCACTATTCTGCTGGTGCAGTCACTGTGTACATACATTACTTATCCTGTCCTGATCCTGAGTTACATCCTGTATTATACTCCAGAGCTGCACTCACTATTCTGCTGGTGCAGTCACTGTGTACATACATTACATTACTTATACTGTACTGATCCTGAGTTACATCCTGTATTACACTCCAGAGCTGCACTCACTATTCTGCTGGTGTAGTCACTGTGTACATACATTACTTACCCTGTACTGATCCTGCGTTACATCCTGTATTATACTCCAGAGCTGCACTCACTATTCTGCTGGTGCAGCCACTGTGTACATACATTACATTACTTATACTGTACTGATCCTGAGTTACATCCTGTATTACACTCCAGAGCTGCACTTACTATTCTGCTGGTGTAGTCACTGTGTACATACATTACTTATCCTGTACTGATCCTGCGTTACATCCTGTATTATACTCCAGAGCTGCACTCACTATTCTGCTGGTTCAGTCACTGTGTACATACATTACATTACTTATCCTGTACTGATCCTGAGTTACATCCTGTATTATACTCCAGAGCTGCACTCACTATTCTGCTGGTGGAGTCACTGTGTACATACATTACTTATCCTGTACTGATCCTGAGTTACATCCTGTATTATACTCCAGAGCTGCACTCACTATTCTGCTGGTGCAGTCACTGTGTACATACATTACTTATCCTGTACTGATCCTGAGTTACATCCTGTATTATACTCCAGAGCTGCACTCACTATTCTGCTGGTGCAGTCACTGTACATACATTACTTATCCTGTACTGATCCTGAGTTACATCCTGTATTATACTTCAGAGCTGCACTCACTATTCTGCTGGTGCAGTCACTGTGTACATACATTACTTATCCTGTACTGATCCTGAGTTACATCCTGTATTATACTCCAGAGCTGCACTCACTATTCTGCTGGTGCAGTCACTGTGTACATACATTACTTATCCTGTACTGATCCTGAGTTACATCCTGTATTATACTCCAGAGCTGCACTCACTATTCTGCTGGCTCGTCTGATGTAAGTAGACCGATCTGCCCCGGGTCTAGTACAGGTTTGCCCGGGCTGTTACCCTGTATCCGTCAGTTTGCTATCTGGGTGACGTTCAGTCTCAGCTCCTTCAGCATGAAGTGTGTCTCTATTTGTTGTCTGCTCCCCCTTTGCAAAAGCTTTTTCAGATGGCCTCATGGATTGCAGTTTGGAGTGCACTAACAGCACAGTTATCCAGATATGTCAGCTTTATGAACAGAATACCAGATGAAACAGTGCAGACTGACACAAAACACATGCGTAAAACAAATTGCAATAATAGTTAAATAAAAGTTATGTCGGTAACTGAGGAGCGGCTGCTCCAATACAGGGGAAACGAAGTGTCAGCACGGCCACGCAAAAGTGGAGCTCCGTGCTGTGTAGTATAACTCACCAGGAGAGGGCGCTATTGTTCCTTAAAGCCTTGATTTACCGAAATCTGATGCTTTCTGTCTCATGGCTCTGACCTCGTTCTGACCGCCTCATGTCATATATCTTAAAGGGCAGCTCTTCCTGGATCCTTGAAATTAGGGGTCAAAATCTGGTCAATGCAGCTTCTCAGCAAGGCCTGGACTTCAAGCATCCTGCATCTTTGTCTGTGGGGGTAGCAGTATTATTTTGGGCCTATCTTGGGATATTACAGTATTTGGCGACAGTATAATACTGTTACTGTATGGAGACTATACAACACTATTATGGGCCCTGTATGTCAGGATATTACAGTATTATTTGGGCACTGACGATTGTTAGGCAGAACCCATATAACAGTCCCTATCAGGATGTAACGGTATTATCTGGGGACAGTATAGCACAGTTAGTATCACATTATGATGTTGGGGACACTGTATGGTACTGTTATATGGACACTGTTTGGTACTATTATTAGGGTTCTGTCGGTCAGGCACTAATGATTGTTAGGGACTGTATGGTACTGTTATATGGGTTCTGTCTATCAGGATGTAACGGTATTATCTGGGGACAGTATAGCACAGTTAATATCACATTATGATGTTGGGAACTGTATGGTACTATTATTTGGGTTCTGTCTCAGGATATTACAGTATTATTTGGGCACTAATGATTGTTAGGGACTGTATGTTACTGTTATATGGGTTCTGTCTATCAGGATTTAACGGTATTATCTGGGGACAGTATAGCACAGTTAATATCACCTTATGATGTTGGGGACTGTATGGTACTGTTATATGGACACTGTATGGTACTGTTATATGGACACTGTATGGTACTATTATTTGGGTTCTGTCTCAGGATATTACACTATTATTTGGGCACTAATGATTGTTAGGGACTGTTATATGGGTTCTGCCTATCAGGATGTAACGGTATTATCTGGGGACAGTATAGCACAGTTAGTATAACATTATGATGTTGGGGACTGTATGGTACTGTTATATGGACACTGTTTGGTACTATTATTTTGGCACTGTCTCAGGATATTGCAGTATAATTTTGGGACTGGATGCTATTTGTGAATGGACTCTGCCTCTCGATTTTACAGCTTTATTTGGGGACGGTATAGCACTGTTACTTTAACGCTGGGTTCAGACCTGAGCGTTTCTGAGACGCGCGTTTTCCGCGCGTTTTTGTGCGCGTTTTTGGCAATAATAAACGTGCATTTTACGCGCGTTTGTGTGATTGACTGCAGTGTTGTCCAATGACCAAATATCCCTGTCTATATGAAGGTTGGCCAATCAGAGCTGGGGTTTGGCCTTTCCAGCATGTTGCAAATTCATAAACGCGCGTTCGAATGCGCGTTTTTAGTGGCAAAAACGCACAAAATACAAGCGTTGCGCGTTCCTATTGAAGTCTATGGGCCAAAACGCGCGACAAACGCCCCAAAAAAACCTCAAGTACTTGTTTATGCGTCGGGCGTTTTTCAGCGCGTTCGAACGCGCTGTAAAACGCGAAAATGTGAACCAGTCCTATAGGGAAGCATTGGTTTGCATCGGTTATGCGTTTTACAGCGCGTTCGAACGCGCTGTAAAACGCGCAAGTGTGAACTGAGGGTTAGGGAGCTGTATAGCGCTATAATATGGGCACTGTTTGGTACTATTTGGACTGTCTCTTGTTATTACAGCATGATTTGTGGACCAGTATAACACTGTATAGCACTGTTACTTTATGGGCAATTTATAGTACTATCATATGGGAACTGTTTGGTCCTGTTATTTGAGGACTGTATGCTGTTATATAGGCACTGTTTGGCACTATTAATTAGGCACTGTATGCTATTATATAGGCACTGTTTGGTACTATTATTTGGGGACTGTATGCTATTATATAGGCACTGTTTGGTACTATTATTTGGAGACTGTATGCTATTATATAGGCACTATTTGGTCCTATTATTTGGGGACTGTATGCTATTATAAGGCACTGTTTGGTCCTATTATTTGAGGACTGTATGCTGTTATATAGGCACTGTTTGGTACTATTATTTTGGCACTGTCTCAGGATATTATGGTATCATTTGGGGACTGGATGGTACTAGCATTTGGACTCTCCCGATATAACAGCTTTATTTGAGGACAGTATAACACTGTATAGCACTGTTACTTCATGGGAACTATATAGCGCTATCATATGGGCACTGTTTGGTCCTATTATTTGGGCACTGTCTCTTAGGATATTATTTGGGGACAGTGTGGCACATTTTGGCAAATAAAGTATGAAAACAGTGTTCTAGGATTTACTAGGATTTAGATAACCTCGGACTCCTCTTCACCCCCCCCCGTGGTAGATTCCAGAATGTGGGAGGATGTGATAATTAACCGCTATAATCCACTCCACCGTTATATACCGGCCACATCACACAGCGGAGCTCCACTTTATCCTCATTATATATTTTTTTTCCCCGAGAACAGAAATCTGTGAAGCGTCGTCATAAAACGGATGAGTTCTTGATACTTTTGGATGTTTTTACATTTAGCTCCCGAATTGAGGACATTAATTTCCTGGCCAGATAGGTGAGCGGGAAACTCCGGCGTCTGGGGAATCGAGGCCAAAATACTTTATATCCTAAAAACTGCAGCAAAGCATCAAACTGTAGTCACTCCAGCGGACGGCCCCATTACTGTGAATGATGGGAGTTGGAGTGGTCGCTGAGCACAGATCAGTCTGAACCCTAATAGGAGCAATCTGGAAGCACTCTGCAGGGTCGTAGTGGAGGACGGAGTCTCATCTCCGCCCCGAGGGAAATGTTTTTATTACAGTTAATCTTTTTGGCTTCGTATTTGCCAAAATATTCACGTTTCGTAAAACGACAGGAGGCGGCCATAGCCAGGGAATCGGGCATCATGGGGGGGGGAGGTGCTTCTCTGCAGATTGCATTGAAACAGCGCCACCTTGTGGACAGTTATATATATAAAAGGCTAGAAATTTTTCGGTAATTGCTATAGTTGCATTTTTTTAACCACTTTTTCATATCCATAGACACCTTTTCTCCTTTTGTTCCTTGCAGAAAAATAAAAAACAAAAAAACCCAACCATTTAGTCTTATTATCTTAAGTAAGCCATCCCTAAAATTGCTGAAAATACGCTATGCTTCTGCGTTATACAATTTGCGGAACGGAACGAGGCCCATTATAGAAATGCCTATTCTTGTCCGCAAAACGGACAGGAATAGGACATGCTATATTTTTTTTGCGGGGGCACGGAACGAGTACAGAGTGCTGTCCGCATCTTTTGCGGCCCCATTGAAGTGAATGGGTCCGCGGCCGAGCCGCGAACCCGAACAACGGCCGTGTGCATGAGGCCTTACCGTGATGACACTGGACGCACGCAGAACCGGAGAGATTTGCTTTGTGTCTGTTGCCCAGTGAAGGACTAACAGCAGAATGTTGAATGCAGCTCTGGCTGTGACTAGAGTTTAAGGCTTTATGGGTTTTGACCATCATTTAGCCTTTCTGTCTGCTCGAGGGTTAATATTTGGAGTCATATTTACTGTACACAATAGATATTTTCACATCAAATGTCAGACTGGGCGAGGTCCGGCTCCGGGCGGCGGCCATTGTGTACAGTATCCAGTACTGATCCTTCCTGCGCCCGCCGCTCAGACCGCTCTCATTTATTTTCATCTTAAAGGGGAAATCCAGCAGAAAACAAAATGGACGTTACAAGGGGTGCTCCGGTTTGGTGCAATGCAAAGTTCTGCAATTTACTAACGTACTTTCTGTATCAATTCTTTACAATTTGCATCATCTCTGCTTGCTGTCATTGACTGTGTGCTTTCATTGTGTGCATGCGCAGGATAAAACACTGTCCAGGTCATGTGATGACCGGGTGCGCGCCTCGTTATAGTACAGGTATGATGGTTCCGATTTTCATCATCTGTGTATAAACGATGAGGACCCTCATTCGTTGACTGCAAGCAGAGATCTACCTGTTGAATTGGCACATAAAGTGTTTTAGAAACTGCAAACCAATGACTCCCAGCATGCATTATTAGAAACTGCAAAACTACAACTCCCAGCATGCATTATTAGAAACGGCAAAACTACAACTCCCAGCATGCATTATTAGAAACTGCAAAACAATAACTCCCAGCATGCATTATTAGAAACTGCAAAACTACAACTCCCAGCATGCATTATTAGAAACGGCAAAACTACAACTCCCAGCATGCATTATTAGAAACTGCAAAACAATAACTCCCAGCATGCATTATTAGAAACGGCAAAACTACAACTCCCAGCATGCATTATTAGAAACTGCAAAACTACTACTCCCAGCATGCATTATTAGAAACTGCAAAACTACAACTCCCAGCATGCCTTATTAGAAACTGCAAAACAATAACTCCCAGCATGCATTATTAGAAACTGCAAAACTACAACTCCCAGCATGCCTTATTAGAAACTGCAAAACAATAACTCCCAGCATGCATTATTAGGAAACTGCAAAACAATAACTCCCAGCATGCATTATTAGGAAACTGCAAAACAATAACTCCCAGCATGCATTATTAGGAAACTGCAAAACAATAACTCCCAGCATGCATTATTAGGAAACTGCAAAACAATAACTCCCAGCATGCATTATTAGGAAACTGCAAAACAATAACTCCCAGCATGCCTTATTAGAAACTGCAAAACAATAACTCCCAGCATGCATTATTAGAAACTGCAAAACTACAACTCCCAGCATGCCTTATTAGAAACTGCAAAACAATAACTCCCGGCATGCATTATTAGAAACTGCAAAACTACAACTCCCAGCATGCATTATTAGGAAACTGCAAAACAATAACTCCCAGCATGCATTATTAGAAACTGCAAAAGTACAACTCCCAGCATGCCTTATTAGAAACTACAACTCCCAGCATGCATTATTAGAAACTGCAAAACTACAACTCCCAGCATGCCTTATTAGAAACTGCAAAACTACAACTCCCAGCATGCCTTATTAGAAACTGCAAAACAATGACTCCCAGCATGTCTTATTAGAAACTACAACTCCCAGCATGCATTATTAGAAACTGCAAAACTACAACTCCCAGCATGCCCTATTAGAAACTGCAAAACTACAACTCCCAGCATGCCTTATTAGAGACTGCAAAAGTACAACTCCCAGCATGCATTACGAAAAATATTCTACAGTTTTTAAACCAGAACCTGGATCGAATACTTTTCTAGTTGCATGAAATTAAAAATGTAGCTTAGCCACTGAGTAATTCAATACAATGTATCTGTACAGCGCCACCTGCTGTTTGGTTTTTCTTATTTCTTTGTCTGTCTCGCTGAGATGGCCGCGCGTGCTCAGTTTCATCCTGAAGTCAGGAGCTAAATGTTAAAACATCCGAAAAGCATCAGGGCTGCCTCCTGAGCTGTGATAGGGAGAAAGCTGCAGCAGAAAGGAAACACCCTGTGAGCTGCAGCAGCAGGGACACTCCCCTAGAGCTGACAACTTGATATAAATCTAACAAAGCAATTGGAGCAATGAATAGGGGGATGTTTGGATCCATGTGAGGTACTGCTTCTAGCTGTGTTAAAGATTGTCATGTCCTATATGATTTTCATTTTTTACATGAATCATGGGATAACCCCTTTAAAGTCACAGGCATAGTGGGAGTTGTAGTTTGTCAACAGCTTTGGAGCCACCGCTGCCCCAAGAGGAGAAATGGATGGGGATGGTTCTAAGTAATTGCATCCATAGGCTCTTGTAGAACAGCGCCCCCTAGTGGTCAGTATTTTTGCTATTCGTTTCCCCTCTTCTCCATAATGACAGGACTCCTGAGGTGCATTCTGGGATCTGTAGTTCTCCAGTGGCTGCAGAGCTGGCTCTGTTCACAATCTACATTTATTTCCGTGTGAACTGGGGCGCCTCCAGAAAGCGGATCCTGCCGCGGGGATACAAGTCACACGGCTGAAACTTAGGAGGCAAAATCCTCCGGTGATAAAAACGGGTGCTGGGAAAATCCTGCTAATCCAGCATCTGATGATCCAGAATAGGAGGATCCAACCCAGAATCCTCCAAAGGGGAGAAGTTGTCCTGGAAGGGCAATTCATTCTCCTCCAAAGTTCTGAGCGGTAGAGATCTGCATCTGTCGAAGAAGTGGTACTGCGGGGCGGTATTATTTGGGCAGTACTACTTTGCTACTGTGCGGCATTTTTTATTGCTGCTATTTGTGGATTATAGGGCGATGTCTTTTGGGCAGTTTGTGGTACTATTACGTGGGTTGGATGACATTGTGTTTGGGCACTGTGTAGCAGTCTTATTTATGGGCACTGTTATATAGCGCTATTAGTTGGGCAATTTGTGGCTGAATTATTTGGACATTCAATAGCTATAATATGGGGGCTGTATGCCGTTTTATTTGACAGCTGCAAGCTTTGCATTATATGGCGCTATTATGTAGGTACAGTCAGTCGGATATTACAGGACCCTCTTATCTGGAGGATTTGGCAGTGTTATATGGGAACCGCGTAGCACTGTTACAGTGTCCCCTAATAATACCGTACTGTTCTGGTCAAGTAAGCGTACCTCCACACTTGCGTTGTTTGATTCCGGGAGGCAGTTCCGGTGCCTGAACTGCCTGCCTGATGGCACACGAGGACTGATCATCAGCTCTGAAAAATGCCTGATCAGTCAGAAAAATGCATTGTAATACCAGATCCTTTTTTCCGATGTCATCCGGCAAAACGGATCCGGTATTTATTCTTTTCACATTTTTAAAGGTCTGCGCATGCGCAGACCGGAATGCCGGTTGCGTCATTGCGGTATTTTTAATGCCGGATCAGCACTAATGCATTGCAATGAAAATTAATGCCGGATCCGGCATTCCAGCATGTGTTCCGGAATTTTGGACGGAGATAATACCGCATCATGGTGCGGTATTATCTCCGACCTAAACGCTGTTCAGTGACTGAACTGAAGACCTCCTGATGCATCCTAAACGGATTTCTCTCCATTCAGAATGCATTAGGATATAACTGAAGCGTTTTTTTCCGGTGTTGAGCCCCGACGACGGAACTCAATGCCGGAAAAGTTTAACGCTAGTGTGAGAGTACCCTTATTTAGGGTGTATATGCATAATTTGGGCACTTTATGGCACTGCTATATTACACTACTATTTAATGATGTGTGGTACTGTTGTCTGGCCACTCACTCAGGGCTCATGCACACTGACGTATTCTCTTTCCGTGTCCGTTCTGTTTTTTTTTGCGGACCGCTGTCAGTCTCTCTGGATATTACAGTACTACTTAGGGGTGTATATACAGAATACTCTTTAGCGCGGTATTATTACTTGGACAGATTGTATGGCCCCATTATTTGGCCAGTGTACGTATGATAATATGGTTACCACAGGCGGTATTATCTGAGTATGATTGCACATGCTTGGTGTAAAGCGATGCTCGGCGTGGACTGATTGGATTCATATGTCGCTTTATTAGACATTTGTGAGAACAAAATAAACTCCTGGAGCCACAATCGACATATTGTTCCTCGGCCAGAAGGCGCTGGAATCCGATTTATTGCGGGCGTTTGGATTTCGCATCGTTTCTGCTCTTGCAATAGCCGGAGATTACATTAAATTAACTGCACTGGGAGTAATTAGCCGCGTTCGGGGCCATGGAGCTTCTAGAACATTCCGTCGGATCTGCCACCTCTAGAAATGTCTCCAAAGCTCCACCCCCAAGACGATACTTTGTATCCAGTTCTACACGTAACTTTATAAATATGTTACCGTTGTTTCCGATCCCAAATCATGTGTTTTACTCCGATCACTTCCAAAACTGCATTCGGAATGTTCTTCCTTGTCACAAGGAATAATTGTTCTTGTGCATGTTCTTATCCTTCCTGGATATTCAGCCATCAGGGAGATAAACCTGAGATGGGCAGTACCCGGGGGTGCACCTAGCCTTTCTGCTGCCTG
Source organism: Bufotes viridis (assembly GCA_033119425.1). Classification (NCBI taxonomy): domain Eukaryota; kingdom Metazoa; phylum Chordata; class Amphibia; order Anura; family Bufonidae; genus Bufotes; species Bufotes viridis. The sequence continues at coordinate 446,544,520 of CM065592.1, forward strand.
AGGCGAAAACTGAAACGGCGCCCCCGCTCCCCAATGCCAATTTCTTAACCTAACTGCTTCCCTTCAGCCCATGGCCCTTCTGCTTCCCCTACCTGGTGCGATCGCCTCACCAGGCCTCGTTGATGGTGCGTCCCTGGCAGTACCCCAGTGGAAAGGGGTAATTGAAATTGTTCCTGTTATACCCTGCTATGTATTGTGACACACTCAGTACGTTTTGGCATGGCCACAGTTAACTATCCTGACCCAGGCCTCTCTGGAGCTTAGGTTGTGGGCGTGCCCCTTCCACTTGGTCCAGCAGAAGATTTTAGTTGGGCTAGGAGTAGGGAGTGTGAGGACGGACTTTGGAGTATGTGCTCCTCTTTTCAGGCATTCAGCTTCAATGCTTCCGGAGACTAACAGATCCCCATGTGTCCTTCACTACCATTAGAGAGTGAGAGAAGACTTTGGGGTATTTGCAAGGCTACAGTGTGGAGCATTACAGATTTAGTTGCAGCGAAGGGATAACATGTTAAGACACCCGATGCACCTCAGATTAAGGGACACAGAGGCTACAACATGGTAGCCAGTAAGGTGATCAGCGTACAGCATTCAAGGACATGATGCAGTGGAAGGATAAGGAGTTCAGACTCTCTGGATACTTCAGGTATAATGTGGCCAGTCCTATTATTGGAACCGCATGCCACCATGTGAATTGAGGGCATCGTGACAGGTCGCAGTTACTAGTCAGTGATCCTAGTATTAGTGAGACTGTAGCAAGAGACAAAGCCAACTGAGGGCCATTGCCTTAAACATCTGCTCAGCTCATGCTTGGACATCTGGGGAGAATTTGCACTGTGTACAGATGCTGGATGGACTACAACTCCTATTTGGTGCACAGTAAAGAGAGACTTTTGTTCAATCTGGTCCGGTTACTGACTCTCCACACGCTGGACATTGCACCCACACGGATATTTAATATGACGGGCACTGCGAACTACCATCAGGTCCTAGCTACATGGAGTGCCCCGAGGGAACAGCGGGTGCCCCTCCTTCACTGCACCGACCCCAGGGAGTGATGGCCTCAGGGAGAGCACAGTGACACATCATCATCAGGGCCACTACTACTCCCATCCTCTGCTCCAGCTAGTCAGCTCTCTGCGAATGTATATTACAAACTTGAAGGGGTTGCACTATAAAACATATTCTACATTTTTCAAAACCGGCACTTGGATCTCAATACTTTTTAAATTGCATGAAATTAAACATTTTGTATATAACCATTGATTTATTTAATACAATGTATGTGTATAGCGCCACCTGCTGCTAATATAGCACCACCTTACAGGGCCATCCACAGATCCCCCATAACAGTGCCATCCACAGATCCCCCATAACAGTGCCATCCACAGATCCCCCATAACAGTGCGTCCTCCACAGATCCCCCATAACAGTGCCATCCACAGATGCCCCATAACAGTATCATCCACAGATCCCCCATAACAGTGTCATCCACAGATCCCCCATAACAGTGTCATCCACAGATCCCCCATAACAGTGTCATCCACAGATCCCCCATAACAGTGTCATCCACAGATCCCCCATAACAGTGTCATCCACAGATCCCCCATAACAGTGTCATCCATAGATCCTCCATAACAGGGCCATCCACAGATCCCCATAACAGTGTGTCATCCACAGATCCCCCATAACAGTGCGTCCTCCACAGAACCTCCATAACAGTACGTCCTCCACAGATCCCCCATAACAGTGTCATCCACAGATCCCCCATAACAGTGTCATCCACAGATCCTCCATAACAGGGCCATCCACAGATCCCCCATAACAGTGTCATCTACAGATCCTCCATAACAGGGCCATCCACAGATCCCCCATAACAGTGTCATCCACAGATCCCCCATAACAGTGTAATCCACAGATCCCCCATAACAGTGCCATCCACAGATCCCCCATAACAGTGCCATCCACAGATCCCCCATAACAGTGCCATCCACAGATCCCCATAACAGTGCCATCCACAGATCCCCCATAACAGTGCGTCATCCACAGATCCCCCATAACAGTGTCATCCACAGATCTCCCCCTATACCAGTGTCATCCACAGATCCCCCATAACAGTGTCATCCACAGATCCCCCCATAACAGTGTCATCCACAGATCCCCCAAAACAGTGTGTCATCCACAGATCCCCCATAACAGTGTCATCCACAGATCCCCCATAACAATGTGTCATCCACAGATCCCCCATAACAGTGTGTCACCCACAGATCCCCGATAACAGTATCATCCACAGATCCCCCATTACACTGCCATCCCCAGATCCTCCATAACAGTGTCATCCACAGATCCCCCATAACACTGCCATCCCCAGATCCCACATAACACTGCCATCCACAGATCCCCCATAACACTGCCATCCCAAGATCCCCCATAACACTGCCATCCCCAGATCCCCCATAACACTGCCATCCACAGATCCCCCATAACACTGCCATCCACAGATCCCCCATAACACTGCCATCCCCAAATCCCCCATAACACTGCCATCCCCAGAAGACTGACATCCCCAGATCCCCCATAACAGTGTCATCCACAGATCCCCCATAACAGTGTGTCCTCCACAGATCCCCAAATCCCCCATAACAGTGTCATCCACATATCCCCCCCATAACAGTGTGTCATCCCCAGATCCCTCATAACAGTGCGTCATCCACAGATGACCCAGATCCCGCCATAACAGTGAGATACCCCATAACAGTGTGTCATCCACAGATTACCCATAACAGTGTGTCATCCATAGATCCCCCATAACAGTGTCATCCACAGATCCCCCATAACAGTGTCATCCACAGATCCCCCATAACAGTGTCATCCACAGATCCCCCATAACAGTGCCATCCCCAGATCCTCCATAACAGTGTCATCCACAGATCCCCCATAACACTGCCATCCCCAGATCCCACATAACACTGCCATCCACAGATCCTCCATAACAGTGTCATCCACAGATCTCCCATAACACTGCCATCCCAAGATCCCCCATAACACTGCCATCCCCAGATCCCCCATAACACTGCCATCCACAGATCCCCCATAACACTGCCATCCACAGATCCCCCATAACACTGCCATCCCCAGAAGACTGACATCCCCAGATCCCCCATAACAGTGTCATCCACAGATCCCCCATAACAGTGTGTCCTCCACAGATCCCCAAATCCCCCATAACAGTGTCATCCACATATCCCCCCCATAACAGTGCGTCATCCCCAGATCCCTCATAACAGTGCGTCATCCACAGATCTCCAGATCCCCCATAACAGTGCGTCATCCACAGATCCCCCATAACAGTGTGTCATCCATAGATCCCCCATAACAGTGTCATCCACAGATCCCCCATAACAGTGTGTCATCCACAGATCCCCCATAACAGTGCGTCATCCACAGATCCCCCATAACAGTGCGACATCCACAGATCTCCAGATCCCCCATAACAGTGCGTCATCCACAGATCCCCCATAACAGTGTGTCATCCACAGATCCCTAAATCCCCCCATAACAGTGCCATCCCCAGATCCCCCATAACAGTGTCCTTCACAGATCCCCCCTATAACAGTGCATCATACATAGATCCCCCATAACAGTGTCATCCACAGATCCCCCATAACAGTGTCATCCACAGATCCCCCATAACAGTGTGTCCGCCACAGATCCCCCATAACAGTGTCATCTACAGATCCCCCCATAACAGTGTGTCATTCACAGATCCCCCCCATAACAGTGTCATCCACAGATCCCCCATAACAGTGTCATCCACAGATCCCCCATAACAGTGTCATCCACAGATCCCCTATAACAGTGTCATCCACAGATCCCCATAACAGTGCGCCATCCACAGCTCCCCCATAACAGTGTCGTCCACAGATCCCCCATAACAGTGTGTCATACACAGATCCCCCATAACAGTGTCATCCACAGATCCCCCATAACAGTGTCATCCACAGATCCCCTATAACAGTGTCATCCACAGATCCCCATAACAGTGTCATCCACAGATCCCCATAACAGTGCGCCATCCACAGATCCCCCATAACAGTGTCGTCCACAGATCCCCCATAACAGTGTGTCATACACAGATCCCCCATAACAGTGTCATCCACAGATCCCCCATAACAGTGCGTCATCCACAGATCCCCCATAACAGTGTGTTATCCACAGATCCCCCATAACAGTGTCATCCACAGATCCCCCATAACAGTGTCATCCACAGATCCCCCATAACAGTGTCATCCACAGATGCCCTATAACAGTTTCATCCACAGATCCCCCATAACAGTGTCATCCACAGATCCCCCATAACAGTGTCGTCCACAGATCCCCCATAACAGTGCCATCCACAGATCCCCCATAACAGTGCGTAATCCACAGATCCCCCATAACAGTGCGTCATCCACAGATCCCCCATAACAGTGCGTCATCCACAGATCCCCCATAACAGTGTCATCCACAGATCCCCCATAACAGTGTCATCCACAGATCCCCCATAACAGTGTCATCCACAGATGCCCTATAACAGTTTCATCCACAGATCCCCCATAACAGTGTCATCCACAGATCCCCCATAACAGTGTCAGCCACAGATCCCCCATAACAGTGTCATCCACAGATCCCCCATAACAGTGCCATCCACAGATCCCCATAACAGTGTCATCCACAGATCCCCCATAACAGTGTCATCCACAGATCCCCTATAACAGTGTCATCCACAGATCCCCCATAACAGTGTCATCCACAGATCCCCCATAACAGTGTCATCCACAGATCCCCCATAACAGTGTCAGCCACAGATCCCCCATAACAGTGTCATCCACAGATCCCCCATAACAGTGTCAGCCACAGATCCCCCATAACAGTGTCAGCCACAGATCCTCCATAACAGTGTGTCATCCACAGATCCCCCATAACAGTGTCATCCACAGATCCCCCATAACAGTGTCATCCACAGATCCCCCATAACAGTGTCATCCACAGATCCCCCATAACAGTGTCATCCACAGATCCCCCATAACAGTGTCATCCACAGATCCCCCATAACAGTGTCAGCCACAGATCCCCCATAACAGTGCCATCCACAGATCCTCCATAACAGTGTCATCCACAGACCCCTCATAACAGTGCCATCCACAGACCACCATTAGTTCAAAAGCACACCTTTTGGTTAAAAATATATATATATTGTTTTTCCTCCCCAAAAACCTAGGTGCGTCTTATGGGCCAGTGCATCTTATAGGGCGAAAAATACGGTAGTATACTATAGAAAACACAAAGAAAATTTTAACTTAAGAGTCCATGCCTGTTGAAGAAAAATATAATACAAACTAGAAATAAGATAATCATATTTAATCCAGAGATACATTTCTCCATAATTATTTTTTGGTTATGGTTCCCACTTATCTCCAATGACCTTACCCACCTGAGCTCAGACAGTATTTGGCTGACTGCGGTCGTGTATTGGAAGGTCTCGCTCTGTAGAGACACCCTGGTTCTTGCATGCCAATGATAATACTTAATGGTGGTTATTATTACATACAGTGTACCTCTGTCAATATTACCATTAGTAGATGGAACACCATGGATGATGTCTGGATATTTCAGGGACTGCAATCTTGAGATCTTTAAAGAGGACCTTTCACCAAAAAAAAAAAAGTGTAATAGTTATATTACCTTTTAGGGGACCTGCCCCTGAAGTCTTCACCATATTTTTTTTTTTAAAATGACCCCCCGTTCGGCCGCCTTTGTCCCCGATATGTTCTGCGCCTCATATGCAAATGAGGCACAGAAAGTTATAGTAGGCGTCTCCTCGGATGTTCTGGTGGGCGTGCCTGGGCGTTTCTCCTCTCCCCCTGGCTGCGAGCGAGAACCGCGAGAACTTGAGCTTGCTAAGTCCCAGAACCCGCGCCATCTTGGATTCCCCAGTGCAGAAGAGGAGCGTAGCGAGCGTACCAAGATGGCGCGGGTTCCGGGACTCGGCAAGCTCAAGTTCTCGCGGTTCTCGCGAGAACTTGAGCTCCTTCTCCCTGGCTAAGAGCCGAGCGCTGCTATTGGATGCGCTCGCAGCCAGGGGGATAGGAGAAACGCCAAGGCACGCCCACCAGAACATCCGAGGAGACGCCTACTATAACTTTCTGTGCCTCATTTGCATATGAGGTGCAGAACATATCGGGGACAAAGGCGGCCGAAGGGGGGTCATTTAAAAAAAAAAAATATGGTGAAGACTTCAGGGGCAGGTCCCCTAAAGGTAATATAACTATTACACATTTTTTTTTTTGGTGAAAGGTCCTCTTTAAGCTGTCAGTTACTTCCCTCCAGTGGCGTAACTAAGGTAAAACTTTCGGCAGCGCTCCGGCTCCCCCTAGTGGTGAGCGGGGGAATCGCAGCACTGGATGTAATAGCCTCGGACTCAATGAATGATTCAAGGCTACTACTTACTATTTCCTATGCAGCCTTTGTTAGCAATAGGGCTTCATAGGAAAGTAGTAAAATCCTCATAAACTCCAATACAAGTGTATTGGAGTTTATGATAGAAGCAATCAGATGACTGATTTATATAGGACCTTCATAAAAGTGTAAAAAAAAAGAAAAAAAATTAAAAAATAAAGAAAAAAAACCTGAAAATTCAAATGACCCCCCTTTCCCCAAAATTTAAATAAAATAAAAAATAAATAAAAAAAATACACATAATGGGTGTCGCAATGTGCGAAAACACCCGTAGTATAAAAATATAAAAATATATTCCCCATATGGTAAACAGAAAAACTGAGAAAAGCGCCCAAATGGCTGATTCGCCGTTTTGGGACACTTCATTTCCTCAAAAAAATTAAATAGAAAGTGATCAAAAAGTTCTACACACCCCATAATAGTATCAACTAAAAGTTCAGATCGCCCCGCAAAAAATAAGCCCCCATACAACGCCATACACTTAATTACAAAAAAGTTATAGGTGTCAAAATATGTCGACAAAAAAAAAAATTCCTACTTTTTAATCAAAACGCAAGAAAAGCTATACATATTGGGTATCGCGGGATTCGTACTGACCTGTAGAATAAAACTAAATGGTCAGTTTTATCGCACATCAGACGTTGTAATTTAAAAACCCCTAAAGTTGTGGTGGAATTGCTTTTTTTTTTTTGCAATTTCACCCCATTTGGAATTTTTTTCCCGCTTCTCACTACATCGTATGCAATATTAAATGGTGGCGTTGGAAAGTACAACTGGTCCCGCAAAAAAAAAAGCCCTTATATGGCCATGTGGCCATGTGAATGTAAAAATAAAAAAGTTATGGCTCTCGGAAGGCAGGGAGCGCAAAACGAAAATGAAAAAACCCTGAGTCCTTAAGGGGTTAAGTGCTACCACACAGTACTAATGCCCACCTTGTGGCCCCTTACAGCAGTTATACACACCTTTGTTCCTGTCACAGTAGTTATGCCCAGATATGTGCCCCTTCACAGTAGTTATGTCTATATATGTGCCCCCTCACAGTAGTTATGCCCAGATATGTGCCCTTTCACAGTAGTTATGTCCAGATATGTGCCCCCTCACAATAGTTATGCTCAGTAATGTGCCCCCTCACAGTAATTATGCCCAGATAAGTGCCCCCTCACAATAGTTATGCACAGATATGTGCCCCCTCACAGTAGTAATGCCCAGATATGTGCCCCCTCACAGTAGTAATGCCCAGATATGTGCCCCCTCACAGTAATTATGCCCAGATAAGTGCCCCCTCACAATAGTTATGCACAGATATGTGCCCCCTCACAGTAGTAATGCCCAGATATGTGCCCCCTCACAGTAGTAATGCCCAGATATGTGCCCCCTCACAGTAGTTATGCCCAGATATGTGCCCCCTTACAGTGGTTATTGCCAGTTAGGTGCCCCCTTACAACAATTATACCAGATTATGTGCCCCCTCACAGTAGTTATGCCCAGATATGTGCCCACTCACAATAGTTATGCCAAGATATGTGCCCCCTCACAGTAGTTATGCCCAGATATGTGCCCCCTCACAGTAGTTATGCCCAGATATGTGCCCCCTCACAGTAGTAATGCCCAGATATGTGCCCCTCACAGTGGTTATGGCCAGTTAGGTGCCCCCTTACAATAGTTTATACCAGATTATGTGCCCCCTCACAGTAGTTATGCCCAGTTATGTGCCCTCTCAAAGTAGTTATGGCAGATTAGGTGCCCCCTCACTTTTGTTATGGTCCCCCTTTTGCCTCTAGTCTGCATGAAAAAAACAACACATACTTACCTTCTTCCCTGATGAAGCGCTCCCGGCATCACATCGCGCTGCTGGCTTTGCCGGAGGCCGATTCCCGGGCTTTCAGCACTCCTCGCACAGCCAGCAGCGCCATGTGCGGTCTGCAGGGGGAGTGCTGGAACTCAGAAGAAAAGTGAAGCAGGAGGGAGCGGATCCGGTCTCCCTGCTTCACTCTGGAGACAAACGGCAGTTCTTGTCACTGCCGGGCGGGTGAGTGCGCAAACCCCCCCCTTGCCTCTTTGCGCACACGGGGCTCAAAATGTACATGTTTGAAGAGCACTCTGACGGGGCCCGGCATTGTCACTGTACTTCAGGCTGGGCCCCTCGCCGGGCCCAGTCGTGGTCGCATCCTCTGCGACCGCGATCGTTACGCCCCTTCTTCCCTCCATATTTTCCTTCCTCCACAGCACTCCGCTATGAAATGTTCCATCGTCTCTTCTTGTTGACAACCCAGGGGACACTTCGTATCTGACTGAGACAAGTATTTTAGGTTACCGCTGACAAAGAGCCTCCCATGTAGTGACAGCCAGGCAATGTCATACAGTTTAGCTGGAAGTCGCTTCCCATTGAGGAACCTGAGACTTCCACGCAGTGAGGTGGTCGGACAATCCCTCAGAGCAAGTGGGGAGCAAAAGAAATCCCTACATGTCTTAACCCTTCGAGGACCATAAGATTACAGTCATCAATATAAAAATAATTATATTTTTTTCCCTTTAAGAATGTATTTGAACAGTAAATAAAACCATTTCCACACTTGTACCATTTTTGGGGGAGGCGTTATGACACGGGACAAATGTGTCCCCATGGTCCTCAAGGGAGACAAGGTTGCAAGCATTGTCAGTTTCTGGAACTTTAAATTTATTTTACAATCAATTCTAAAGAAGGCCATAATAAATTAAGTCAAATTCTGCTACTCTTAAACTATTTTGACATTTACTCCGATACATGCTCGAAACAATTTTAACAATAACATGTATTTATGTACATATGCTAACAGCCTCATGGTATGCCAAAACCAAAAACGTATGCATCAAGGTACTGTCGCTGTCTCAAGATGCAAAATGCAACATCTCAATATGTGATACCCTAACAGCTCAGGCTATGATAGTCAGCTATGATAGTTGCGTGTCTTTGTGTAACAAAGGTGCACGTTACCTGTCTCGCAGAGGCTGTCCGTGCGATTTTTAGTCCCATGTTTGGCACATTAAGCACATCGTTTGCGTCTTTCGCTTCTTATCATGGAATGTTTCGGCTTTGGTGCTGGAAGGACACTTGGTGAACTTCCGACTGGCGCTGACGTAGCTTTTTTTTGTCTGTTGGAGTATCCACCCACCAGACTCCTTGCTATCACCTGCCGATATTCCAGTGGTGTAATCGCTTTGTACTCTGGGTGCCTCTCTTCATCTGTTTACAGCAATATCTAGGAGGTCAAAGAAAAATCGTCAAATAAAACTTTATTTTTGACTTCCGGTCCGTCTCATAGGACACTTTCTTCTGATCCATCAGGTCCACCCCAACATGTACTTATTGTAAATAGTAACAATGGTTGGACATGGAATATGCCGCTTTTCTGCACCTCCTGCCTTCTCAGCACATGCGTCATATCATCCTTTTTGCATGTAAGGAAATTTGACAACAGTGTCACTGATCTATTGTCCATCCATTTTACACATGTGACGCCAGGGTCGGACTGGCCCACAGGGGTATAGGGGAATCCCCCGGTGGGCCCCTAGTTTCCCACCCCTTGCACAAGTGGCACATAACACAGTAGACTTACTGCACTACATACATATATTCAATGTACAGCACCTTAATTAGCCTATGTTCATATAAAAAACTTGTTAGATTATTTATTATAGTTGAATGTATCTGTACAGTGGGCCCCCAAAATAAATTTTACTGGTGGGCCCTAGGTGTCCCAGTCCGACACTGTGTGATGCCATTTGAACTCATAGTATCCACATCTCCTCCTTTCATTTCTTTCTCAGCTTTCACGTTTTTGGGCATATTTCTTCTGTCCACACGGACTGTGCCACAAAGGTAGATCTTCTGCAATATCTCGTAATGCAGCAGTGGAGAATTTAAAAAATTGTCGATGAAAACCTGACAGCATAGCTGTTCTAGTTGTTTCGTCAGCATAACAGTGACACTCTCTCCAAGACCATGTTCTGTGTCTGTATTTCGTCCAGTATAGATGTCAAACTGATAAATTAGCCTGAGATGGCATCACATCTGCACCAAAGCTTGAATCCCTATTTCATAGGCTTGTCTCCGATATACTGCTTCATGATGTTTTGACCTTTATATTTTATCATGTGTATCGATTTGAATGTTTATGCATTCTTTGTGTCAAACGGTCACTGTATTGGTATCATCTATTGAAAAACAATAAAAAGAGTTATTAAAATTAAAATATTTTATCATGTGCTCATCAATCGACTATTGCTTGCTTGGATTTCTCGCAGCCTGAAAGCATCGATTGAAGTGCTCGATCAATGGACGAACTTCGAAAGCTCTATCACACTGGGGATGAGTTCTAGGCAACATGTCCTCATTATGTGCAAAGTGCAAAGCAGAGCGAATTGCTTCAAATCGAGCACGACTCATTGTATGTGCTATAAATGGTACCTGAAGATCTGGCGGAGTAGACCAATAGTCTCTGATCGATGGCAGAACATGATAAGGTGGATAGTACCAGTTGTACAAACTCCTGCCAGCCTGATTATCATATTATAGCAGGTTCGTAGTTAAATCTGGCTACTTCAGTTCACATCTATCGGATTAGGACACGGGCCTCACACTCTAGGCTGGTGCTCATGCTAATTATCCTCTAGATCTCAGGGTGACCCTAATATGTGACAAAGAGCTCATGCATCAGATCGGTCCCCAATGAATTCCCCCCTTCTCCCCTCTATAATCTTCTTGGCATACTCAGCAGACTGTAAAATAAGACAAGAGGATATTTCACTAAAAGTTGCAAATTGACTTTTGTGATGACCCGACCTTTTTATTGAGACATTTATTTGTGCAGATGACAGGGGCTCTTGTCTTGTAGACACTGTTCAGACTCGTATAAAGAGCTAACAATCTTATGAGTTACTGGGAAATGGGTGAACGTATAAATCGAGCTGCCAAATCTATCTAGCGTTAAAGGAGAAAATTGGAGCTCCTATGCACCATTGGCCTTCGCATTCTGGATTGCATTGTGGAAAACTGCTACAGTCATATGGCAGAGGTCTTACACTGGGTTCAGACCTGAGCGTTTAGAAGCCTATCGTTTTATGCTCGTTCAAGATGGGCGTTTAGGCGCGTTTTTTCAAGCGTTTTTGTAAATAGTGTAGGCGCGTTTGACGCGCGTTTATGTGATTGACTGCATAGTTGGCCAATGACCAATGATATAGTTTGGCCAATCTGAGTGCTTTAGAGGTGTGACATTCCATGGTGGCTGATTCAGCATGTTGCAAACTTTGTAAAACGCGCATCCATAGGCGCGTTTTACGCTGCACAAAGGCCAGAACAACACGCCTATCACGTTTCCCATTGAAGTCTATTGGCACCAAACGCTCGAAAAAAGCCCGAATTAACGCGAACATACTTGCTTATGCGTCGGACGTTTATAGGCGCCTACGAACGCGCATAAAAACGCGCAAGTGTGAACCACCCCCATTGGAATGCATGGTTCCTGTACTGTTGTGCGTTTTTATGTGCGTTCGAACGCGGCGTTTTACGCGAAAGTGTGAACTGAGTGTTAAAGACACTAATGTACGGTGCAGCAGAGATGTGAATAACATGTATGTGGGAAACCTATGACACTCCAATACTTAAGACCATGATATATGATGGCAGGTAAGTGCCAGTTTACATGGGTCAGTAAACATGGTAATGATTGGGAAATAATGGCTGGTTCCTGATCGTTCTCTTTGTTCAGCTGCTTTTAAATTTGGAAGACATTCCCTTGGTATAGGAATGAATGATCGCTACTACGATCTTTCGTCGCCATACGGATTCACTGTTAATTGGTAGCAGATCCCTTTTTTACGTAGCCCGATATTCTGCTCACAAATAAAGATTGAATGTGTCAACAAGGAATAGAAAAAGAAAAACAAAAGAGCTCTGCTATCTATAAAATTGTTAAAAACATACATAAAACACTATAAATAAAAGGCTAGCCACGCATTTCAGTGGCGGGCCGACGCCTTCATCAGGCTTTGTGTCAGCAGGGCTCTGTGGCATTTCCTATCTGTGTATTTTATTGCTTTGATATTCAACGTGACTGTGAAATTCCAGGGAAAAAAATCTCTAGCAAAGAGCTGCAAACATTTATAGGCCCTTAAGTATCGGAAATTGTACCGAAGCTCCAGCCGAGCTCACAGAGGGGTCAGTGCTCTGTGTATCCCATCTTCTGGAGGAAATGATAAATCACATTTATAGAAATCATATCAAGGGATCATGATACATCTCTGCACGTATCACGGGTCACATGACGGCGGTTACTCAGCAGTGATGGGAAACAAGTGTTACAAAATCACATCTTTTAACCAAAAACATCATAATGTAATGAGACGCTTTCTTCCCAGTTCATTCACTTACTATTGTTTCTTTTCCCTCTTTTCCTTATTTTTTCTCCTTTCCATTTCTCATGCATCCTCCAATCTTTTCCTTCATCTTTCTCTGCACTTTTATTTTTTATTTTCCATTTCCTGATAGAATCTACTTCCATGAAGCCCCCAGAGCATGGACCTTTTGCTTATTGTAAGGGAGTAAAAGTGAGATTATTATTAACACTTTATTTTCCTCTCTTTTTCCAGTTTATCTCTTTCTTTTCTCTTTCTCTTTTACCCTTACATTTGTGAGATTGAGAAACAGCTCCCATTGTTTGAACACTGTTTGTGTGTGGATTAAATTAAATGTTTTGGACTGACATTCTGCTGTTTGGCCACAAGATGCTGCTGTTTCCTAGGCACACTTGACTGACTGTATATATATTTGCATATTCATAAGAGGTGTGGTTTTCTCAGAGCATGAAGAAGGAGCAGCCATCTTAGAATCGAGCTGAGGAGCTGTGTGTGAGCAGACAAACTGATGGATCCAGGAGTGAGAGACCCCCTCAGTGATCACAGCTACAGCTGAGTGAAGCTGATTGTTGTCCAAGACACAGATCCTGTCCAGGGAAATGAGGACTGTTTCCAGGAAGGCTGACCAGAGCCAAGGAACAAAGCTGCATACTGTGTGGGACCTCATGTTTGCTGGAGTGGCTGGTTGTTCGGTTCAGAGTCATCAGTGGACCAAGAGCAGACCCTAGTCGGTAAGATCGTGCACGCAACTTACTGCAGTATTGGCATCTAAAGACTTAGACTAGGCCTGTAGTTAAATAGTTAGGGTCTCTGCTTTGTGTCAGGTCTAAACAGTTGCTACTGGTACTACAAGGACTCCGTTACTTAAAGGGACATTGCACATTTGGGAGCTGATAAACACCCCCATGAACTCCATCCAGTTCAGCGTTTTGCTCAGGAGTAATAATCAGGCACGTGCTACTGGACTAGTTATGAGACGGAGAATAATATAGAGCACGGTAAGATTGTGAACTGTTGTGTTGCACCGCAGGCCAGCCCGTACTAAGCACCCAACCAATTGTTTGTGTTAGTTTTAGGGTAATAATAGGTGCGACGAGGCAGTTTTAGTTGTGGCTGCCAGTAGGTAAATTACTGCAAAACTTCCGCAGGCATCCATCAGGGGGCTCCGTGCTGTGCAACCCAGGGGTCTCAGCCTTTGGGCTGGGTGTATGTAAATCTATTTTATGTTCTCAGCTTTTGTAGCTGTGTTTATTATCACATGTTAGTAAAATTCAGTTTTCACAAAAGCTGGTGTCAGAGCTGCTTTCCTCGTTCGTGACTTCGCTGTATCCTGGGGAGCCCACCCCGGTACACGGCTTACACATTTCATTGCTCTGTTCTTAATATCCCATTTTACTCTTTCTCTTGCTTTTTTCCTTGTTTTTTATTTTAATACATCCACTTTTTTTGTTTCCTTCCTTTTCTGTGCAATTCCATTGTTTAACTCCTTTCTTCACCTTTCTTAACATTTTCATTTCCTTCTTCCCTTTTTTTTTTTTTTGGTACATCTGTCCTTTCCCTTCTTTTCGCTTCACTACCTTTCTTCCCTGTACAATTCTGTGAAGTACTGTATCTCCTTTTCCTTCCCTCCCCTATTAATTCCTTCTGTTTTCCCTTTCATTTCCCTTTCTATCTCTTTCTTTCCTCTTTCTTTCATATTTCCTTCATCCTTTTCCTAACAATCTATTTCCCTCTCTCTTCCCTTCCTTTTTCTTTTCTCCTTCATTTTCAATAAATATTTGCCACACATCTCTCTGTATGTCTGTCTGTCTGTCCATCTATCTATGTCTCTTTCTATCCCTGTGTCTATCCAGTCTCCTTTCTGTCTCTCCCTATCTCTCCCTCCATGCCTCATGCACACGACCGTATGTATTTTGTGTTCCTCAAAAATCGGATCCGCAAAAAATACGGATGACGTCCATGTTCATTCCGTATTTTGCGGAACGGAACAGCTGGCCACTTAATAGAACAGTACTATCCTTGTCCGTAATGCAGACAATAATAGGACATGTTCTATTTTTTTGCGGAAAGGAAATACGGAAATTGAATGCACACGGAGTAACTTGCGTTTTTTTGCGGACCCATTGAAATGAATGGTTCCGCAAAAAAAGCGGAATAGACACAGAAAGAAAATACGGTCGTGTGCATGAGCCCTAACTCATATATATATATATATATATATATATTTATATATCTGTGTCTATACCTATCTTTCTATGTTGCTCTCTAACTATCTATCTATCTATCTATCTATCTATCTCTGTCTCTCTATCTTTGTATCTCTATGTATATGTCTCTCTACCTCTGTCTCTCTCTATCTCTGTCTGTCACGTTTGAATGTGTCACCGAACATAAGAAGGAAAGGGTTGAAGGATTAAGGCCTGGAAACTAGGGAAAGGAGATGGACACCTCCTAGTAAAACCCTAATCAATGTCCTGACTGACTACCAGCATGAGGTAGGTGAGTTCATACACAGGAATACCTAATGTCCTAACTTACCCTCTAGGACCCTGGTACTAATGGCAGGACTGAGACAACCTGTTCCTCCAAAAGTAAGGACAAACAGGAGTCTCCCTCAGGCCTTAATACAAATGACAAGGAAATGCAACACACAAAACTCAAGCAAAATACAAAAGGGAAAGAAAACACTTAACTTCAAGTGGCTAAGACAGCACCAAGAACTCAGCTGAGATCCACACACCAGCTATCCACAACTCAAACTGAAGCTATAAACCGCAGAGCATAGTGGGAGAAACAACAATAATTAGAGAATGTTTAAATGATCCTAATAGCCACATCTGGGGAAAGATAGCAAGCACCGGAAACAACACAGACGTCATTTGATCCAAACAGAAAACATGTCAGATCAGACCACGTGTTGCTAGTCTCACCGATCTGCTGCCACCTGTCGCGGGACCGTCCGTGACACTGTCTCTCTCTATTTCTGTCTCTCTCTCTATGTCTATCTCTATGTTTCTCTCTATCTTTATGTCTCTGTCTCAATCTCTCTCTCTTCTTTCTCTACCTCTATCTCTGTCTATCCATCTCATATCTCTCTTTATCTCTGTGTATTGAGGCCACCTCCATCCTCTGGATTATCCTTCTCCAGCTCTGGCCTCTTTAGTACAATCCCCTCTGCCTGACTCAGGAAAACCCATGAATCCTCTTCTCCATGAATTATGGGCTCAGTCAGCAGGAAATACACATCATTGTCAGCATATGTATAACACGGCGGTGATTAAATATAATGATACAATAAAGAGGAAAGGATTATGGAAATATGAGCTATTTGGGACCACCGTCATGGAGAATTATCCTGCCCAGGTCTAATGGCCTCCAGCTGAGGGAAGTCACAGATACTGTACATAAGCAGAACCACGGAAATATCCGTTACAGCTCAGCAAAACATCTGCTGGAAGAAATCAGGTTCAAAGCCTCAGATCACTACGTTACCGGTACATGCAGATCTTGTGGTGGCTGCATCTTGATTGGGGTCATGCCTCAGGAGCAGCGCTTCCTGTTGTGTAAGACTTTCATGATGCAGTAAAAATGGGATGGCATCTAAACTAGTCAAGGGGACATTATGTGACCATGGACCATATCAGGTCTAGATGCCACAGTCTATGCAACCCTAAAGGGCCCAGGTTAGATCGGTTTTCAGCCCCTTGTTCATGGACAGTGTAAGCCCAATGTCCTGATGGTTCAAGGAGGTCATTGAAAAGTTGTAAATGCAATTAACTGACCCATCAGCAAAAGCTTTAGCGCCCCCCTCCTCTACGTAAGCCCATAAAAGATTAATACACATGTAGACCAAGTAGCCTGCATAGGGAACCCCATAGTAAAATATAAAATGGAACCCCGAATTTCTACCCTCACACCTAAACATCCCAAGACATGGGTACCAGAGCTTGGGACCACCCTACCCCTTCCTCTGTAAGGAAGCATTGCCATCTGCCTTATTATTTTGTTAAAGTTGCTTTCAATATGGAGTGAGGGGCGTCCCGCACAGAGTCACACACCCTGATGGAAAGGGACGGTAGGGTCAGCCGTATATGAAACGCAGCAATAATCATAGAAATAGTGACTACTACCAGGACAACCAGCAAATGCTGGGATCCATAGCAAACTTTTGAAAAAAGTTCATCCTCCTTTTAAATTTTGGGACTTTTTGCTACCAGGCTTGTCTCCTCATTGAAGGTCTCTGAGATCCTCCTCAGCATCATACTTTGTCCAAATACTGAAATAGCACCGTATTGAATAATATCACACTTTACACACACTCCATGGTACAATTCTCCATTCTACCATAATCTGGCCCTCAGGGCAACATGTCGAGAGAAGAAGTTCAAAAAGGTGGAAGTAGTACAGCCCAGTTCACACTCTCAGGTTCCTTCTACTGAGGAAGCACATTCCATGTCAGAGGAAATTCTGCAATTCCATAACCCCAGAACACCTTGAATACCAGCAGCTGAAGATAAGAGGAAATTCACTCTGTTCAGCAATTATCATCATGATGAAGCCTCTTCTTCTTCCTGTTCATAAATGTTACACATTTTATTAAAGGAAACAGATGGTAAATGTTCATGTAACAATTCAATTAAAGAGACATTCCGGCATCAACATCATGTCCCTTGGAAGGGGGCGTGACCTAAGATGCAACAAGGTGCCCAAAGTGTACAGTAAAGTCATCCAACAGGTAGACATTATAAAAGTGCTGCAGACTGATCATCCACCATCAGATACTGTGAGGAATCTACAGTATCCTTACACTGTCCAAAACTTAGAAAATATCAGTAAATCAGACTACGTGTCTTGTAGAAATCATGCAGAAGAACAGGGGAGACAATTTTCTCTTCATCCCTTAAGTTTTCAGCTGAAGGATTACTAATGGATGGGGCAGGGCTCTTGCTGCAAACAGTCACTGCACCATCGAAGCCAGGCGCCACTTTCAGTGGCTTCACCGTCTGTGACAGTTGTGATCTTGGGTGGCTTCATTATCAGAAACAGGTATAATCTTGGGCACCTTCATCATAAGAGACAGGTGTGACCTTGGGCAGCTTCACCATGAAAGATGGGAGTGATCTTGTGAAACTTCACTATCGTAGACAGGTGTGATCTTAGGCAGCTTCCCCATCGGTGACAGGTGTGATTTTGGGCAGCTTCATAGTTAGTTAGGTGTGATTTAGAGCAGATGCACCTTGACACGCGTAATCTTGTGCAGCAGCCTGGAAGTTGAGACGTGTGGGGATGAGAGGCAGAGGCAGATGGTGCAGCACTCAGGCGGCTGCAGCATGAGGGGGGCCAGCGCTCCTGGCGGCGCCCCTTCCCAAGGGGTGCCCTACGTGGCTGCCTAGTCCGCCTATAGGACACCCCGGCCCTGGGTGACACTATGGGGGAATCTATGAGGGCTCTTCTTACTGGCACATTATTGGGGAGCACTATGCAAAACTGTGTTTTTTTTTATGTGTGGTGGGGGGGGGGGGGCTCTGTATAGGGGCATTTTATACTGGGACACATTATGGTTTGTACTATGGGGAAGGTGGAAGAGGAATACTATAGAGTCATCTATGGGAGGCACTAAGAAGGGGTATTTTATACTTGCAAATTATCGGGGACACTGAGGGCATCTACTGGGTCACTATATATGTGGCATTTTATACTGGTACATTATGGGGGGCACTAGGAGGAAGGGGGAGAGGAGCACTATGGGGGCATTTACTAGGGCCACTTTATAGGAGTATTTTGTACTGGCACATTATGGGGACACTATGGGGACATTAGCTCAACTGGGGGCATTAAAAGGGGGTATTTTTTGCACTGGCACACATTTTGAAGGTGCAGTTTTGGTACTGTCACATTATAAGGAGAATTATTACTGCTGGTGGTCTGTGGGGAACATGATTACTATTATGGGCACTATGGGAGCATTATTACTTCTGGGGCACAGTGGTGACATGTTGGGGGCACTGTAGGAGCACTATTACTACCATATGTGCTCTAGCTGACAGTTATTACTAATGGTGGGACTTTGGGGAGCACAATTACAGTGGGGGGCACCCTGGCACAGTATCAGCTTCTCACAGTCATTTTTGGTGGACGTTATGTTTACACTATTTGTGTCAGGGGCACTATTTACTGGGCGCCGTTATTTTAGGGCACTGAGTTCCAATCATTATTGAAGGGCACTATGTGCATGGCACTAATATTATCAGGGGGTTTATCTGTTTCTGCAGTGTAGTATTGGGGAGCACAGCGGCACAGAGATACTGTCTGCATTCGCACTTCCGTTCCGTGGCCCCGGATAAAAATAGACCATGTCCTATTCTTAAAATAAAAGCAGAGTGGACCTGGCGTGCATGTGGAACCTGCACTCCCTGAATTTTTTGGTGGCCATTTGGGCACATCACAGGTAGTATTTAGTGTTAGGTTCCCGTCTGATAGAGATCGCCTTGACGTTTGGCAGACGGGCCCAAATAATTTTGTACAAAATGTATTTGCCAAGTATCTCTAATTTATAAGCGTTTTCTATAATTATGGCATTATTGTACTTTATTTGAGTCTGCAGAGTGCTGTTGCATTGTATTTTTTTTCTTCATGTCCTATTCTTGTCCGCAGACACGGACAAAAGAAGGCATTTCTATTATAGTGTCGGCCATGTGCGCTACGCAAAACAGTTGCGGACGTATGAATGGACCCTTACCCTGTATGTTCTGTAGTGATATATGTAATGTTAGGAGGGAAGGGGTTAGGGTGAAAATTTGGTATTTTTGCCTCAGGCAGCAGAAAGACTAGGTGCACCCCTGCTCTCACGTCCACAAACCAGTTAACCAGTCCTATCTCACAAACCATTGGATCGTTCCAGTGATGGCGTCATAGTCCAGGGAGGCTACTGCTGAATAACCATAAGACGGGTCTAGCTCATGATCCCTGCTGTGAGTCACTGCCATGTTCCTGAAAGTCAGGACTGACTCACGGCCTCACGGACGTCAAGCACTGAGGGTGCCCAGAGTCCCACATAAGGTCATGTTATTCTTCTTATAATATTACATTTCAAAAAACTTTGCCTGATACTGGGAAATAGATTTATTCCCGGACTGATGTGGAAAAACCTTCATCCAATGCTGATCTACAACCCTGTAAGAGAAGGAGGAATCAAAGATGGTCAGAAGTAAAGGAAGATGTACACACATTTAGTCATTTTTCCTATCACATTTTGAGTTCTTTGTGAAATAGACAAAAGCGATTGTGTGAATTTACTAAAGGTCTGAAGAGGATTCTCTATTATGATGGTGGATTTTGGAGCTATTTCTTCATAAACTTTAATGAATCTACACGAAATACAACGAGCCATATGATGAAAACTGAACCTTTAGAGATGTCTGTGCAGAATATATAGAGCATACATTTCTCTACATAAGGGGCGGTATTATAGTAGTTATATTCTTGTACATAAGAGCAGTATTACAGTAGTTATATTCTTGTACATAGGAGCAGTATTATAGTAGTTATATTCTTGTACATAGCAGCAGTATTATAGTAGTTATATTCTTGTACATAGGAGGCAGTATTATAGTAGTTATATTCCTGTACATAGGAGGCAGTATTATAGTAGTTATATTCTTCTACATAGAAGCAGTATTATAGTAGTTATATTCTTAACCAAATCTCTGTTTATTGAGAAAAGAGCAAAGCATCACAAGGCACT
Source organism: Bufotes viridis (assembly GCA_033119425.1). NCBI lineage: Eukaryota > Metazoa > Chordata > Amphibia > Anura > Bufonidae > Bufotes > Bufotes viridis. Next base: position 446,565,152 of record CM065592.1, read on the forward strand.
TTCATCTCAAAATATAGGCCAGTCGCAGCTGGCAGCAGAGTATAGACAGTATGTGGAAGGCATGTCCGTGCGCAGCACGGAGGGCCAGCATAGAAGTGTTGTGATTACAGCAAAGAAAACAATATATAAATCTCAAATGTAGGGGGGGGGGGGGGGAGGGAGACAAGACAAGGGGCAGAAAGGAAGGGAGGGGTAGGGAGTGGGGAAAAAACCGTGTTAGAAGCACAAGCCATGTCAAAATTTCCTAAATGTGGTCCAGGGCGACCAGAGCTTCAGGAAAACAGGTCTAGTATTAGATTCCCAATGGGCTAGCTCTTCAAAGCGGTACAACTGGTCTACTTTGTCTTGCCACATAGCTATGGACGGGGGGGAGGTATTCTTCCATAGGAGCGGGATTAGGAGACGAGCAGCAGTCAAAAGCATAGTGGGGAGGTTAATTTTAGAGGGGGTGATAGTATCATTGGGACACCACAGAAGGATCAACTTAGCGTCCAGCCGGACCTGAGACTTGCAAATCCTATTGATCAGGAGCTCAATCTCGGACCAGAAAGGCAACATTTTAGGACAATCCCACCATATATGGGACAGGGACCCGACTGCCTCCTCACATCTCCAGCAACGGTCAGGGATGCTGGGGATTAGCCTGTGAAGAAACTCAGGTGTCCTGTACCACCTCGTCAATAGCTTATATGAATTAGCTTGAACCTTTATGCAGCGGTTGAATCCATGGGAATGAGTAAGTATAAAAGCTCTTTCAGGATCAGAGAAGGAGACGGACAGCTCCTTCTCCCAAGCTGAAAGGAAGCGTAGGTCAGGGGGCTGGGATGAGAGTAACTCCCTATAAAGTACAGACAAGGGCTTCTTAGGCGGCTGTGAGTGGGACAGCCTCTTTTCAATCCAGGAGGGATCTGAAGATGGAGTAGGGAATTCCTTCAGGCGGGTGAGATCCTTTATAAAGGCCATAGTCTCCAGAAAAGAGGCATTATGGGCTTCGGGAGAATCCATAAGCTTATCCCATCCTAAGTCCCCCGTCACAGAAGTGATGTCCCTCAGCCGCAGGTCGCGAAAGCGGGCCCATAACCCTGAGACAGCAGAAGTGGCTGGGTGGATGTAAAATTGGATCAAGGGCAAAGGCATAGCTAGACTCGGGAAGCACATATCTGTACCCTGATAAAGTTTAGCCCATTCCAACAAAAGTCCTCTCCACAAGGGTGAGGCGTGTCTGTGAGAAGCGGTGTATTTGCGTACCCCCCAGAGGACCACCTTTTCCTTAAAAGTGAGCAAGTTCCTTTCCAGGTGAGACACCAAGTTGGTCCCTTGCCCAGAGAGGAGGTTTAGACCTCTACCCAACATAGAAGCTTTATAATAGACATAAATGTCAGGAAGGCCAAAGCCCCCGAGGCGCTTTTCACGGGTCAAAGTCGTGTAAGCAATCCTGGGAGATTTTCCGTCCCATATGAAGGAAGAGAAGACTCTGCGGACCTCCACGAAGAAGGAACGGGGGAGGTAAATAGGGAGGGTCTGTATCAGATATAGCAGTTTTGGGACAATGAAAGTCTTCAAGTAATTTTTCTTACCTATCCACGAAATAAACGGTAATTTTACCGAACGCAGGTGGGATTTAATAGACTTCAGAGTAGGGACATAGTTCAGATCAAAGGAGTCATTGGGATTCGCGGAAATGTGTGTACCTAAAAAAGGGATGGTGTTGTCAGCCCAGGCGAAGCCAACTTCCCTCTTGAGAGTGTCAACGTCATGCTTAGGGCAGGTGACGTTAAGAGCCAAAGACTTGGTGTAATTTATTTTAAAATTAGAGACCATTCCGTATTCCTCAAAAATGGAATGAAGGGCAGGGAAAGATGTGAGAGGGTTGGTTGTCATAACCAGGAGATCATCCGCGAAGGCTGCTGTGAGGTGTGTGTGGGAACCCACCCGGATCCCTTGAATTGAGGGAGTCTGTCTGATCTTGGCCAGGAGCGTCTCCATAACTATGACAAAGAGAGCTGGAGAGAGTGGGCAACCCTGCCTCGTGCCGTTGGTGATGGGGAAAGAGGGGGAGAGAGTGCCATTAATCCGAACCTGTGCAGAGGGGCGTGAATAGAGCGAGAAAATAGAGGTAATAAACGCTTCAGGAAAGCCAAACTTCGATAAGGCCCGGGACAGAAAAAGCCAGCTGATCCTATCGAAGGCTTTCTCCGCATCAGTGCTAAGAAGCGTGAGTGGGATATCGTGCTGTTGAGCATGAGAAATCAAATGCAAGACTCGTACCGTATTCTCGCACCCCTGCCTGCCGGAGACAAAGCCTACCTGTTCCCCACCAACAACGGCAGGAAGGACAGTTTGAATCCTGCGAGCCAGAATCTTAGCCCACCATTTCACGTCCGTATTCAGCAGTGAAATGGGGCGATAGCTACCGCAGTTCAAGGGGTCTTTATTTTCCTTATGGATCACAGTGATATGGGCCGAGAGGGATTGGGGGGGTAGAGTACCACCTTGGAGCAGGTAATTACACATAGCCCTGAAATGTGGTAGAAGCACAGAGCGGAATGCTTTATAATAGGTGACGGTAAACCCATCGGGTCCAGGGCTTTTCCCTGACGGGATGGTGGATAGGGTCTGTTCAACTTCCAAGTCCGTGATCGGAGCCAGGAGTTGTGAGGACTGGGTCGAGGTGATGGAAGGTAAATCTAGGGAGGAAAGGAAGCGGTCAGTAGCTTCACGCAGCGAATCCGGAGGGGAGCGACTGTGAGGGGGGAGGTTATAGAGGCCTTTATAAAAGGCACAAAAGGCCTTTGCTATATCAGGAGTTCGCTTATGGATAGTACCCTGGTCATCCCTAATTGCTGTGATGAATGAGTCGGCTTTCTGCTTTTGGACCAGAGCCGTCATGAGCCTATTGCCCTTATCCCCATGAGCATAGGAGCGAAATTTAGCTCTCAGGAGAATTTTAGCAGATGTAACATTAAGCTTATTCTTGAGCTGGGACCTCACCGCAGCTAGCTCAGAAGCACAGTCAAGGGCCTGAGATCGCTTATGAGATAGCTCCAGTTTCCGGATCTTAGATAAAAGCTCAGTGATCTCCTGAGTGCATTTCTTTTTAAGATGTGTACTCAAAGCAATCAACTCCCCCCGCACAGTCGCTTTGTGGGCTTCCCAAATTACCGAGGGGGATGGAGCGTCAGGGCCGGACGAATTGGTGGTGAAAAACTCCTGTAAAAAGGAAGACAATTTAGGGGTATGGGAAGGATCAGATATGATAGTATCATTGATCCTCCAATGCCAATCCCTCTTCGGGAGGTCCTGCAGAGAAATCTTCATAAACACCGGGGCGTGGTCGGATAGGGTGATATCACCTATGTGGGCATGGAGGGCACTATGTGCATGAGTATTGGACATAAAAAGATAGTCCAACCTATGGTAGGAGGACTTGGCCCTAGAAAAGAAGGAGTAGTCTTTTCCTGAGGGGTGAAAAGTACGCCAAACATCAAATACACCTAGGTTCTGCAGAGCCACTTTAAGACGCCGCAGGCGGACATGAGTGATTGCTGATTGTCCGGTAGAGGAGTCTAAAAGGGGATCAAGGGTTGCGTTAAAGTCACCTCCTAGAATAACCAGTCCCTCTTTAAAAGAGGAAAGCAGAGCAAGGGTCTGAAGGAGCCAAGGCACCTGTCTCCGGTTGGGGGCGTAAATATTCGCCAGGGTAACAGGGGTATCAGCAATGGAGCCCTTCAGGAAGAGATAGCGACCCTCAGGATCTATCGAGGTGGCCGACAGCTTGAAAGGAAGTTGTTTGTGAATCCCTATGCTGACACCCCTGCTAGCCGCAGTATAAGGAGAATGATACCACTGGGAAAACCTCCGATGAGGCATTTTGGGTACTCTATCAATTTTAAAGTGCGTTTCCTGAAAAAACGCTACGGAAACCTTATCCCTCTGAAGAAGGGCCATAACCTGAGAGCGCTTGCGTGGCTCATTCAGACCCCGAGCATTCAATGAGGATATTACAATAGATGACATCTTATACATTGAGGTAGAATGCAACTGTGAAAGAGCCCTGGCACGACATACAGTGAATGTGGAAGGGGGGGACACATGAGGAAAGGAGGGGAAGAGACAACAGACAGAGAGGGAGAAACAACAACATAAACAGTGTGAACAAAACCAGCTCCTCTGAGCACCCGGCGAAATATCGACCCTTTCACATCACGGCTATCAGCCGGGGTCAGCCGGGTGGGGGTTCTCGCAGAACTGGCAAGGAGAGTCATCGGGGTGAGAACAGGGATAACGGAAGGTTCCATTACCATGTATGGCCGGGTAATCCCCGCTATTGGAAATAGGCAAGGCTTGGGAACCTAGATTAGAAAGTGCAAAAACGTGCAAAAAACGCAAAAAAGTCAAGAGCTGCAAAGGACAGGGACATGGTAGCTCTTCATAAAACAGAATCGCCGAACAGCGAAATAATCAGTTCAGTTCGGAGAAGACGAACACAATCAATCCAGTTTGGTCATAGGATCAGAGGCCTAAGGGACCGGATCAGGGCCCCTATCTAAGGCCTTAAACATATATGTAAGTCCGCAGCGGACACAAAACATACGTGCCCCCAGCGGGTAGATAGAAGACGATGACAGCATGTCGCAGGTCAGGTCAGACGACGGGGAGAATCCTCAGGCCTGGGCTTGGGGCCTTTCTTGGTAGGAGCCAGACGCCATTCAGATGGTCGAGGTGGAGGAAGCGGTGGGTCCTCAAGATCCGCAGGCATCCATGAGGGTAGCGAAATGGGAGAGATCCCCAAGGTAGGCCAAGCCGCTTGCAGGTCCGGCGGCGTACGGATTGAGATTTGGCGCCCATTTTTCAAAATAGCAAGTCCGAAAGGATAAAGCCATCGGAACGGTATGGCTGCAGCTCGGAGGGCATCAAGAAGCGGTTTCAACATACGGCGCTTCGACAAGGTGGATGGCGCCAGGTCTTGGTAGAACTGTATAGGCGTCTCCTCATACTGTAAGCAATCAGCCTCTCTTCCAGCTTTCATTATGGCTGCCGTGTCCACGAAGCTGAGGAGGCCGCAAACCACGTCACGCGGCGGGTCCGATGGTTTAGGCTGGGGTCTGAGGGCCCTATGGATCCTCTCAATCACCACCTTGTCCGCTCTCTCTTGCCCTAAGAGGTGCGCGAAGATTTCAAGCGCGACGGTGCGCAGGGCTTCCGACGCTATGGTCTCAGGTAGGCCCCGGATGCGCAGATTGCGTCTGCGATTTCGATTCTCCTGATCCTCTATGCGCAGTAGTGCGTCATTCAGCAGCTCAGTGTGGGAGCGAATTGCATTATATGTCTTCTCCTCACGCTGCGTGGCGGCCACTTGTAAATCCTCCAGGTGCGCTACCCGGTTCCCCATGGCGCGCAAGTCTTCCTTGATGTCAGCTAAATCCTTTTTAGAGGAGCCAACGCTGCGTTAAGCACCGACAGCAAAGCAGCTTTTGTGAAGGAGCCCCTAGCATTCCGGGACTTACATGTAGAGGCGTCCGATGCGCTGCCAGCGTCGGAGAGATCTTCCTGGTCTGAGTGCAAGTCCACATCCGGCGCCATCTTGGGAGTGTTCGCGGCCCGGTGCTTCGGGGTCTTTTTCAGGAATTGGTCCATGTCAGGCTGGCGAGACCTGGCCGGAGTGGGCTCAGGTTGTTCCCTGGATCGATCTTTACCCACTTTGCCCATTTGTGCTAGACTGTAAGCAGCTTGAAGGGGATTAGCACCAGCTCAGATGAGGAGCTCAAAAACCAGCAGCCATTCAGCTACAGAGCCAGGCTCCCATAGTAGTTATATTCTTGTACTTAGGAGCAGTATTATAGTAGTTATATTCCTGTACATAGGAGCAGTATTATAGTAGTTATATTCTTGTACATAGGAGCAGTATTATAGTAGTTATATTCTTGTACATAGGAGCAGTATTATAGTAGTTATAGAACTTACAGCTGTCTCTGTGTCCTTCCTTGATCCTCTCCCCCAGACCCGGCTCCCTCAGCTACAGCTGTAAATATTTATCTGGTTTCTTTGAGTGAAAGACGTGGCTCGCAACACTTAATCAACATTTTAGTGCCAGGCCACTCGCCAATAAATGTAATACTGAACATAACTGGTGTCTGCTCCTGTGCAAAGCCTTCTAGGTTTCATAAGAATTTTTTCTATTCAGACATAGCAGATATGGGCCTATTTAATTGTCACAAATCACAGAAAAAACTAGATATAAACCATCCTGCACGATATGGTATTAAATGTGCGGATGTATATGGCTGCATTTACAAAATAGCAGAAAATAATGCACTATAAAATTAGATGCAAGCATTACATATGGACTAGGCCCTCACTCTTGATAAAAACTGAGATACTTGGTCAATACATTTTGATCAAAATACATCTAAGCCCACCTACCGGCGACAAGGTGGTCTCAGTTCAGGCGGGTTTCTATGCTAACCTATACATGCTGTGGCGCATTTTTCAGGAGCATAGTCCCCGCACATATGGTGTGCTGCCCCTTGTTACCTCCATGTGTGTCAGCAACCGGTGGGAGGTGAGACACACACACCTATATGTACATCCGAGAGACATCCGCACATTTAATACCATATCGTGCAGGATGGTTTATATCTAGTTTTTTCTGTGATTTGTTTGATTTGTCTTGAAAGAGTGGCACCTTCATGTGTGAATACGCTACTACACTGGGAGTGATATTCAAGTGCACTTCTGCCCCACCTATCTAATAGGTGACCTTGATTAAGGTAGTACATATAGGTGTGTGTTTCTCTCCTCCCACTGGTTGCTGATGCACATGGATGTAACAAAGGGCATCACACCATATGTGCGGGGACTGTGCTCCTGAAAAATGTGCCTAGTCCATATGTTATGCTTGCATCTAATTTTATAGTGCATTATTTTCTGTTATTTCCTATTTAATTGTCACCACAAAGTAACAACAATGGGATTCAGTTTTTGTAGCAATTGTACATAGGAGGCAGTATTATAGTAGTTATATTCTTGTACATAGGAGCAGTATTATAGTAGTTATATTCTTGTACATAGGAGCAGTATTATAGTAGTTATATTCTTAACCAAATCTCTGTTTATTGAGAGTACAACAAAGAATCACAAGGCACTTACATTCCAAAGTATAGGCCAGTCGCAGCTGGCGGCAGAATATAGACAATATGTGGAAGGCAGGTCCGTGCGCAGCACGGAGGGCCAGCATATAGATGTTGTGATTGCAGCAAAGAAAACAAAATATAGATCTCAAATGTAGGGGGGGGGGGGGGGGAGACAAGACAAGGGATAGAAGGGGAGGGAGGGGTAGGGAGTGGGAAAATGCCGTGTTAGGAGCCCAAACCATGTCAAAATTTCCTAAATATGGTCCAGGGCGACCAGAGCTTCAGGAAAACAGGTCTTGTGTTAGATTCCCAATGGGCTAGCTCTTCAAAGCGGTACAGCTGGTCTACTTTGTCTTGCCACATAGCTATGGACGGGGGGGAGGTATTTTTCCATAGGAACGGGATTAGGAGACGAGCAGCAGTCAAAAGCATAGTGGGGAGGTTAATTTTAGAGGGGGTGATAGTATCATTGGGACACCACAGAAGGATCAGCTTAGCGTCTAGTCGGACCTGTGACTTGCAAATCCTATTGATCAGGAGCTCAATCTCGGACCAGAAAGGCAACATTTTAGGACAGTCCCACCATATATGGGACAGGGACCCGACTGCCCCCTCACATCTCCAGCAATGGTCAGGGATGCTGGGGATTAGCCTGTGAAGAAACTCAGGTGTCCTGTACCACCTCGTCAATAGCTTATATGAATTAGCTTGAACCTTTATGCAGCGATTGAATCCATGGGAGTGAGTAAGTATAAAAGCTCTTTCAGGGTCAGAGAAAGAGACGGACAGTTCCTTCTCCCAAGCTGAAAGGAAGCATAGGTCAGGGGGCTGGGATGAGAGTATCTCCCTATAAAGCACAGACAAGGGCTTCTTAGGCGGCTGTGAGTGGGACAGCCTCTTTTCAATCCAGGAGGGATCTGAAGATGGAGTAGGGAAATCCTTCAGGCGGGTGAGATCCTTTTTAAAGGCCATAGTCTCCAGGAAAGAAGCATTATGGGATTCGGGAGAATCCGCAAGCTTATCCCATCCTAATTCCCCCGTCTCAGAAGTGATGTCCCTCAGCCGCAGGTCGCGAAAGCGGGCCCACAACCCTGAGACAGCAGAAGTGGCTGGGTGGATGTAAAATTGGATCAAGGGCAAAGGCATAGCTAGACTCGGGAAGCACATATCTGTACCCTGATAAAGTTTAGCCCATTCCATCAAAAGTCCTCTCCACAAGGGTGAGGCGTGTCTGTGAGAAGCGGTGTATTTGCGTACCCCCCAGAGGACCACCTTTTCCTTATAAGTAAGCAAGTTCCTTTCCAGGTGAATAGTAGTTATATTCTTGTACATAGGAGCAGTATTATAGTAGTTATATTCCTGTACATAGGAGGCTGTATTATAGTAGTTATTTTGTACATAGGAGCAGCATTATAGTAGTTATATTCTTGTACATAGGAGGCAGTATTATAGTAGTTATATTCTTGTATATAGGAGCAGTATTATAGTAGTTATATTCTTGTACATAGGAGGCAGTATTATAGTAGTTATATTCTTGTACATAGGAGCAGTATTATAGTAGCTATATTCTTGTACATAGGAGGCAGTATTATAGTAGTTATATTCTTGTACATAGGAGGCAGTATTATAGTAGTTATATTCTTTTACATAGGAGCAGTATTATAGTAGTTATATTCTTGTACATAGGAGCAATATTATAGTAGTTATATTCTTGTACATAGGAGCAGTATTATAGTAGTTATATTCTTGTACATAGGAGCGGTATTATAGTAGTTAGGTTCCTGTGCATAGAGGCAGTATTATAGTGGATATATTTTTATGCACATGAGAGAGTATTATATGTCTAGCCTTATGAGATATCAGATCTTCTATTCTTGATGTAACTTGTCTCACTGCAGGCCCTCCTCCTGCGTGGTTCCGGAAAATATATGTGCTGTAAAGTGTTTGGCCAAAACATCATTATTAACAGCTATATAAATTAATGACGGCCTCCAACCCTGTGAGCTTTATCTCTGTCTCTATATTTCTACTGCAAAATGTTTCAGATTGTGAAGCAGATCCAACAATATGTGTGTGACCGGGGAGCAAGTGGGGGCTAAGGAAGACGATGAGCTCAGATTCACCTGCAATCTTCCAAAAAGAACAGTAGTTTATTGTTTAAATGAGGCAGCTACTTTCCCAATACTCTGTTACATCACATCTTATGCTCCAGTCACATCCGGAGCTGCATCCAGACATCCGCCTGCTTAGCTGAGATCCCATATCACATTGTGGGTGGTAAAGTCTATTTTACGTTAGAGAGCTGCTCTGCACTAGAGTAACTCTCCATCTCCGCACAATGCACTACAGCAAACACTGTACAGACATTTAACTGACAACGGACAGGGAGGAGATGTGAAGTCTGACAACATGAGAGCTTATGGAGATCGACAGGGATAGTACCAGGATGGTCTGACCTTGAGCGGACATCTTTTAAGTGTAAATCATGACAACTTGATGATGAGTTGAATCTCTTTATTTTAATGAAAAGACCTCTAAAAGACAACGCGCTTCGGAGCACTGGGACTCATCTTTCAAGTCTGAAAAAGCAGCATGAATATGCACACATGTGTATACAATCTATTAAACATGAAATAATTGCCCAAGATATTTCTTGCCTGTAGAAGACCCTTCAGGGTGATATGAATAATATTAACACAATAGGTCTCTGAAATCCGTGCATATATAGTACTTTACACTCAGGGGCGGATTGGCTATAGACCTTACAGGGAAATTTCCCGGTGGGACGATGCCTAGGGGCCCTCCTCACAGCCGGCCAATGGAAGTTTGTGGGGATGTATTTTGAGCTGCTAGCAGTATTTTCTGATGGACTGTGGTATTTGGCTCTGTTGGGGCGGTATAATGTTCCACAATATGGTATTGCTGGCCCTGCCTTCTATCAATTTGGACTCAACTATAAAATGGGGCTACTTTTTAGTATTTTTTTTTCAGGGCCACTTTAAGTTCCCAATCCACCCCTGTTTACACTAGATAAAAATACAGTTCGGTGGGTATATAAGGTGTGATAGGCTGTCTGGACACATATCCCTCAGTAGGAATATAAGGTGTGATAGACTGTCTGCAAACATATCCCTTGGTTGGTGTATAAGGAGTGTGATAGGCTGTCTGCACACATATCCCTCGGTGTGGGTATAAGGTGTGATAGGCTGTCTGCACACCTATCCCTCGGAGGGAATATAAGGTGTGATAGGCTGTCTGCACACATATCCCTCTGTGGTATATAAAGGGTGTGATAGGCTGTCTGCACACATATCCCTCGGTGGTATATAAGGTGTGTGATAGGCTGTCTGCACACATATCCCTCGGTGGTATATAAGGTGTGTGATAGGCTGTCTGCACACATGTCCCTCGGTGGGTATATAAGGGTTGTGATTGGCTGTCTGCACACATATCCCTCGGTGGGTATATAATGGGTATGATAGGCTGTCTGCACACATATCCCTCGATGGTTATATAGGGGGTGTCATAGGCTGCCTGCACACATATCCCTCGGTGGGTATATAAGGAGTGTGATAGGCTGTCTGCACACATATCCCTCATTTGGTAAATATGAGGTGTGATAGGCTGTCTGCACACATATTCCTCAGTGGGTACATAAGGTGTGATAGGCTGTCTGCACACATATCCCTCGGTGGGTATATAAGGTGTATGATAGGTGGTCTGCACACATATCCCTCGGTGGGTATATAAGGAGTGTGATAGGCTGTCTGCACACATATCCCTCGGTGGGTGTATAAGGTGTGATAGGCTGTCTGCACACATATCCCTCGGTGGGTATATAAGGTGTGTGATAGGCGGTCTGCACACATATCCCTCGGTGGGTATATAAGGAGTGTGATAGGCTGTCTGCACACATATCCCTTGGTGGGAATATAAGGTGTGATAGGCTGTCTGCACACATACCCCTCGGTTGGTGTATAAGGTGTGTGATAGGCTGTCTGCACACATATCCCTCGGTGGGTATATAAGGAGTGATAGGCTGTCTGCACACATATCCCTCGGTGGGAATATAAGGTATGATAGGCTGTCTGCACACATATCCCTCAGTGGGTATATAAGGTGTGTGATAGGCTGTCTGCACACATATCCCTCGGTGGGTGTATAAGGAGTGATAGGCTGTCTGCACACATACCCCTCGGAGGGAATATAAGGTGTGATAGGCTGTCTGCACACATATCCCTCGGTGGTATATAAGAAGTGTGATAGGCTGTCTGCACACATATCCCTCGGTGGTATATAAGGTGTGTGATAGGCTGTCTGCACACATGTCCCTCGGTGGGTATATAAGGTGTGTGATAGGCTGTCTGCACACATATCCCTCGGTGGGTATATAAGGAGCGTGATAGGCTGTCTGCACACATTTTTCTTATTTGGCATATAAGGTGTGATAGGCTGTCTGCACACATATTCCTCAGTGGGTACATAAGGTGTGATAGGCTGTCTGCACACATATCCCTCGGTGGGTATATAAGGTGTGTGATAGGCGGTCTGCACACATATCCCTCGGTGGGTATATAAGGTGTGTGATAGGCTGTCTGCACACATATCCCTCGGTGGGTATATAAGGAGTGTGATAGGCTGTCTGCACACATATCCCTCGGTGGGTGTATAAGGTGTGATAGGCTGTCTGCACACATATCCCTCGGTGGGTATATAAGGTGTGTGATAGGCTGTCTGCACACATGTCCCTCGGTGGGTATATAAGGTGTGTGATAGGCTATTTGCGGATTGGCTATAGACCTTACAGGGAAATTTCCCGGTGGGACGATGCCTAGGGGCCCTCCTCACAGCCGGCCAATGGAAGTTTGTGGGGATGTATTTTGAGCTGCTAGCAGTATTTTCTGATGGACTGTGGTATTTGGCTCTCTTGGGGTGGTATAATGTTCCACAATATGGTATTGCTGGCCCTGCCTTCTATCAATTTGGACTCAACTACAAAATGGGGCTACTTTTTAGTATTTTTTTTTCAGGGCCACTTTAAGTTCCCAGTCCACCCCTGTTTACACTAGATAAAAATACAGTTCAGTGGGTATATAAGGTGTGATAGGCTGTCTGGACACATATCCCTCGGTGGGTATATAAGGTGTGATAGGCTGTCTGCACACATATCCCTCGGTGGGTATATAAGGTGTGTGATAGGCTGTCTGCACACACATCCCTCGGTGGGTATATAAGGGGTGGGATAGGCTGTCTGCACACATATCCCTCGTAGGGTATATAAGGTGTGTGATAGGCTGTCTGCACACATATCCCTCAGTGGGTATATAAGGTGTGATAGGCTGTCTGCACACATATCCCTTGGTGGGTATATAAGGTGTGATAGGCTGTCTGGACACATATCCCTCGGTGGGTATATAAGGGGGGTGATAGGCTGTCTGCACACATATCCCTTGGTAGGAATATAAGGTGTGATAGGCTGTCTGCACACATATTCCTCAGTGGGTATATAAGGTGTGATAGGCTGTCTGCACACATATCCCTCGGTGGGTATATAAGGAGTGTGATAGGCTGTCTGCACACATATTCCTCGGTGGGTGTATGTGATAGGCTGTCTGCACACATATCCCCGGGGGTATAAGGTGTGATAGGTCTGCACACATATCCTTGGTGGAATATAAGGTGTGATAGGCTGTCTGCACACATATTCCTCAGTGGGTATATAAGGTGTGATAGGCTGTCTGCACACATATCCCTCGGTGGGTATATAAGGAGTGTGATAGGCTGTCTGCACACATATACCTCGGTGGGTGTATAAGGCGTGATAGGCTGTCTGCACACATATCCCTCAGTGGGTGTATAAGGTGTGATAGGCTGTCTGCACACATATCCCTCGGTGGGTACATAAGGTGTGTAATAGGCTGTCTGCACACATATCCCTCAGTGGGTGTATAAGGTGTGGTAGGCTGTCTGCACACATATAACTCAGTGGGTATATAAGGTGTGTAATAGGCGATCTGCACACATATCCCTCAGTGAGTATATAAGGTGTGTGATAGGCTGTCTGCACACATATCCCTCGGTGGGAATATAAAGGATGTGGTAGGCTCTCTGCACACATATCCCTCAGTGGGTATATAAGGTGTGTAATAGGCGATCTGCACACATATCCCTCGGTGGGTATATAAGGTGTGTGATAGACTGTCTGCACACATATACCTCGGTGGGAATATAAGGTGTGATAGGCTGTCTGCACACATATCCCTCAGTGGGTATATAAGATGTGATAGGCTGTCTGCACACATATCCCTCAGTGGGTATATAAGGTGTGATAGGCTGTCTGCACACATATCCCTCGGTGGGTATATAAAGTGTGATAGGCTGTCTGCACACATATCCTTCAGTGGGTATATAAGATGTGTGATAGGCTGTCTGCACATATATTCCTTGGTGGGTATATAAGGTGTAATAGGCTGTCTGCACACATGTCCCTCGGCAGAGGCGGACTGAGCGGTCCGGCACTTCGGACATGGTTCAAGGGCCCGGCTGGGAAGGGGGTCCACGGCAGCAGGTCACAGGGAGATGAACGCTTCCATTGTGGAAGCGTTCATCTCCATTGTCATCTGTATTGCTGTCCTTAGAACAGCACAAGGTCCACAGCCTATCAGAGGTCGGTGCAGGCAGTGTGATGATGTGATCTTATTGCGCCGCCTTAGCCGTACAGCACGGGACACAGGCCGGAAAAGGCCAGCATCGCAGCGGAGGTAAGTAAAAGTGTTTTGTTTTATTTATTTTTTTATACCGGACTATCTGTTACTGGCACATGGGTGGGGGGGAGAGGCACTTGTTACTGGCACATGGCGGGGGGGTAGGCACTTGTTACTGGCATATGGAGGGGGAGGCACTTGGTAGTAGCATATGGGGGGGAGAGCGAGGCAATTGGCACTTGTCACTGGCACATGGGGGGGAAGAGAGGCACTTGTTACTGGCACATGGGGGGAAGAGAGGCACCTGTTACTGGCACATGGGGGGAAGAGAGGCACTTGTTACTGGCACATGGGGGAGGCACTTGTTACTGGCACATGGGGGGCATGGAGAGGCACTTGTTACTGGCACATGGGGGAAGGGAGGCACTTTTACTGGCACATGGGGGGAAGGGAGGCACTTGTTACTAACACATGGGAGGGAGAGAGGCACTTGTTTCTGGCATATGGGGGGAGTCACTTGTTACTAGCACATGGGGGGAGAGGCACTTGTTACTGGCATATGGGGGAAGAGATGCACTTGTTACTGGCATATGGGGGGAGAGAGGCACTTGTTACTTGCACATGGGGGGGAGAGGCACTTGTTACTGGCATATGGGGGGGGAGAGGCACTTGTTACTGGCACATATCCCTCAGTGGGTATATAAGGTGTGTAATAGGCGATCTGCACACATATCCCTCGGTGGGTATATAAGGTGTGTGATAGACTGTCTGCACACATATACCTCGGTGGGTACATAAGGTGTGTAATAGGCTGTCTGCACACATATCCCTCAGTGGGTATATAAGATGTGATAGGCTGTCTGCACACATATCCCTCAGTGGGTATATAAGGTGTGATAGGCTGTCTGCACACATATCCCTCGGTGGGTATATAAAGTGTGATAGGCTGTCTGCACACATATCCTTCAGTGGGTATATAAGATGTGTGATAGGCTGTCTGCACATATATTCCTTGGTGGGTATATAAGGTGTAATAGGCTGTCTGCACACATGTCCCTCGGCAGGGGCGGACTGAGCGGTCCGGCACTTCGGACATGGTTCAAGGGCCCGGCTGGGAAGGGGGTCCACGGCGGCAGGTCACAGGGAGATGAACGCTTCCATTGTGGAAGCGTTCATCTCCATTGTCATCTGTATTGCTGTCCTTAGAACAGCACAAGGTCCACAGCCTATCAGAGGTCGGTGCAGGCGGTGTGATGATGTGATCTTATTGCGCCGCCTTAGCCGTACAGCAAGGGACACAGGCCGGAAAAGGCCAGCATCGCAGCGGAGGTAAGTAAAAGTGTTTTGTTTTATTTTTTTATTTTTTTTTTAATACCGGACTATCTGTTACTGGCACATGGGTGTGGGGGAGAGGCACTTGTTACTGGCACATGGCGGGGGGGGTAGGCACTTGTTACTGGCATATGGAGGGGGAGGCACTTGTTAGTGGCATATGGGGGAGAGCGAGGCAATTGGCACTTGTCACTGGCACATGGGGGAAGAGAGGCACTTGTTACTGGCACATGGAGGGAAGAGAGGCACTTGTTACTGGCACATGGGGGGAAGAGAGGCACTTGTTACTGGCACATGGGGGGAGGCACTTGTTACTGGCACATGGGGGCATGGAGAGGCACTTGTTACTGGCACATGGGGGGAAGGGAGGCACTTTATACTGGCACATGGGGGAAGGGAGGCACTTGTTACTAACACATGGGAGGGAGAGAGGCACTTGTTTCTGGCATATGGGGGGGAGTCACTTGTTACTAGCACATGGGGGGAGAGGCACTTGTTACTGGCATATGGGGGAAGAGATGCACTTGTTACTGGCATATGGGGGGGAGAGAGGCACTTGTTACTTGCACATGGGGGGGAGAGGCACTTGTTACTGGCATATGGGGGGGAAAGGCACTTGTTACTGGCACATGGGGGGCACTTGTTACTGGCACATGGGGCGGAAGGGAGGCACTTGTTACTGGCACATGGGGGGCATGGAGAGGCACTTGTTACTGGCACATGGGGGGAAGGGAGGCACTTTTTACTGGCACATGGGGAGGAAGGGATGCACTTGTTACTAGCACATGGGGGGGAGAGAGGAACTTGTTTCTGGCATATGGGGGGGAGTCACTTGTTACTGGGACATGGGGGGAGAGGCACTTGTTACTGGCATATGGGGGAAGAGATGCACTTGTTACTGGCATATGGGGGGAGAGAGGCACTTGTTACTTGCACATTGGGGGGAGAGGCACTTGTTACTGGCATATGGGGGGGAGAGGCACTTGTTACTGGCACATGAGGGGGGCACTTGTTACTGGCACATGGGGCGGAAGGGAGGCACTTGTTACTGGCACATGGCGGGAAGAGAGGCACTTGTTACTGGCACATGGGGGAAAAGAGGCACTTGTTACTGGCACATGGGGGGGCATGGAGAGGCACTTGTCACTGGAACATGGAGGACATGGAGAGTCACTTGTTACTGGCACATGGGGAGGAGAGACACTTGTTACTGGCACATGGGGGGGCATGGAGAGGCACTTGTTACTGGCACATGATTGGGGGCATCTATGGGGGCACTTGTTACTGGACCATGATTGGGGGCATCTATGGGGCCACTTGTCAGACGATCAGTGTCTGATTTTATTTTTCCATCCAAAGCTTTGCATCGGTAGACAGTCATAAAGTCTCGTAGTATTAGCTGGGTGCGCATTCACCCTTCCCACTGTGCAGTGCAACTATAGTGCAATAACAGTGCAAATAAACAAACAGGATATATTACAATAAACATACTGTTTTATATTGTTAAACTGCATTAATATAAGTGCACCCAACAGCATAAATCACAGTGCAAGTTTATCCTTTGAAGTATGGAGTTGATGGCTTTGCATATTAGCAATAAGGGGAATGGTACATAGTCCAAGGTGCCCTTGCTTTAGGGCACTACATCCTGTCAACTGATTTTGGTCTGAATCCATCCTTGCAGATCACGTACACCCATAAATGATAATTGTTTTCCCTGAGGTGGATGGGGTCGTCCAGCAAGACAATGCGCAATGTCATGTGGCTAGAAATATCTGACATTGGTTGGAAGAGCATGACCAAGACTTCCAAGTACAACCCTGGCTTCCTAATTCTCCAGACTTGAACCCAACTGAGCATCTGTGGGACCACCACGATCGTCCTGTTCGCTCTCACAATACTTCCTTGCACCCCTCCAGCAACTGTGGGACCACCTCATTCGTCGTATTCTCTCTATGGATCCTTCCCTGCGCACCCTCCAGCAGCTGTGGAACCACCTTGATGGTCGTGTTCTCTCTATGGATCCTTCCCTGCGCACCCTCCAGCAGCTGTGGGACCACCTTGATGGTCGTGTTCTCTCTATGGATCCTTCCCTAGGCACCCTCCAGCAGCTGCGGGATGCTCTGCAGTCAGTATGGCTCCACATACCTGTGACAACCTACCAGGACCTCATAGAGTCCCTCCAGGCCGTCTAGCTGCTGTCCGTGCTGCACACTGTGGTGACTCTGGATACTGGATGCTAGTCAGAACAATGGGACTCGACTCTGTCTTAGTATTATTTATATTACACTCTTGGGTCTTCTACAGCCAGGTAACATCTGGGTCAATTATTTCATGTTTAGTAGATTGTGTATAAATTTGTTCATATTTATATTACTTTTTAGACTTGAAAAATGAGTCATAGTGCTCCGAAACGCGTTGTCTTTACGTGGTCTTACCATTGAAATAAAGAGAGTCAACTCATTATCAAGTTGGTCATAATTTTCGCCTAAAAGATGTCTGACCATCCTGGTTCTATCCCTGCTGATCTTCATGTGGTCTCTAAGTCCTTCTGTTGGTCGGCCTCCGTTTGTGGAGGACGCTGAGGGCATCGGCTGCACCGACCAGTACTACTACTTCACCTGCGTACAATAGTGTGGAACAGGTGAGCACAATGCACCCTTCTTTTACTCTATCAGCGCCTTTTTGTTAACATAAGAGCTTAGAAGTAGGAAAGATGCCGATCTGGCGTCACTTAGTAGAACTCTCTCTGCATGTTTGGTACATTTGCTTTTCACAGGTCTGGGAAAGCTGGGTGACAGTCTCTATGGCGGTGTTGAGTAGAACTGGCGGTAGGACGTGGATCAGCTGTGTTTTATTTTCAACAAGGGAATGTGTGATTGAACCGTGGAAACTCTGAGAACTTCATCCGCTTCCAAGCATGAGCCAAACCATTCCACAAACAGCAGGATTTTTCTGGAGGAGGTGACACGTTTTATTCATTCCTCTCTCCGTCCATCGCCTAATGTCATTTTATCGCCATGGTAGAATGGGTGAAGGGTTCACACCCAAAGCTGCAGCAAGATTGTGCCACAACAGCATTGCAAAGTCGTATGTGGCCGCATGGGCTGTTGTTGTAGGGTTCGTTTCTAAAGGACCAGTCTAATCTAAGGGTCCTTCTACAGGGGCTAACGACAACTGATGATTGGCGCTCTCGTTAAGTGCTGTTTACACGAGGCAATCATCACAAGTATGGGGATGAATGATCATTAATAGGATTGTTTGCCCCCATATTCTTCTCATGTGTCGGCGGCACATCATCCCCTGTTTATAAGGGTCAATGTGCTGCCCAAACATAGAAGATGCACGTTGTTAATTTCTCATCATCAGCCCATGGGAAAGTGCCCCACGCACTATGTCCTTTACTCCAGACTTAAAGGCTACAAACACCTTCGGGGCAATATTTTTTTTTATGATTGCATTTTACTCATTTTGGGCTAAAAATCATATTTTCAATTGGTCTTTATTAAAAATGTTCAGCCGTTTTTGAGATACAGAGGTTAAAAATCAGTTTGTTTGCAGAATATCACTTTTCAGTCCCGTCAGCTGACAGCTCATGTAGAGCTTTTATCGCTAATCTCCTGACCTCATCATAAACACTCATTATTGCTAAGATGTTATCAAACTTATAAGAATATGACTTAAATGAGTGTTTATGAGGTCATTAGGTCAGAGATAAAAGCTCTACATGAGCGGTCAGCTGACAGGACTGAGAACTGATACTCTGCAAACAGACTGATTTTTAACCCCTGTTTCTAAAAAATGGCTGAAATTTTTTAATAAGGACCAATTGAAAAAATGTTCTGTTTTTGTTTTTTTTTGCCTAAAATGAGCAAAATGCAATCATAAAAAAATTGCCCTGAAGGTGTCCATAGCCTTTAAGTCTGGATGTCATCAGGGAACGTAATGATACCTTTCACTTGTGATCTGCTGCTTCATTTGTAAAAAAAAAAGTACTTTTAATCCATATGCAAATGAGCAGTTAAAGGGGTTGTCCCATCTCAGACAATGGGGGAATATCGCCACTGCTGGGACCCGCACCTATATCGAGAACGGAGCGGGGAGCGCTGTGGCTGGAGGACCCCAGGTTTCCCGGGGTCCGTCGACCTCCAAGCGCTTCTCCCCGCCTCTCCCATAAAAGTAAATGAGAGCACACCGCGCATGCGCGGCCCATGCTCCCATTCATTTCTATGGGGAAGACGGAAATAGCCAAGCCAGCGCTCGGCTATATTCACCGGCCCCATAGAAAATGAATGGACGGCGGCTGCGCATGTGCAGTGTGCTCTCCTTCACTTTCAGGCTCCGTTCTTGATATAGGTGCGGGTCCCAGCGGTGGACTAGGTTCCTGCAGAGTCGTCTTCTCTGGCCCTTTCAATCAAGAAGGAGAATGAGAAAATATAGCGTGAGAGGAATTTTTTAATTGGCTGTAATTTTCACCAAATTTATCAATCGTCACACGGTGTCTGATAATTTGGGAGTGTCCTCTGGAGTGAGGTTGCGCCATTTTTTGCAACAGTTTAAGAAAATGGCGGTTAATCAACTTGGGGTGCCCCTAATTAACATAACTAGCCACACCCACTTTTCCAAAGTACTGAAAGCAGCATAAAAACACAAAGGTGGAAATTTATCATTTCCCTGTGGTTTTTTTTTCCTGGCATTATAAAGTCGCAATGCCCAGTTTTACGTCTTTTTACACACTAAGTTGAGTCGCAACTGGCGTTTTTACGTCGTCCTTGCCGGTTTTTGAAAAGGGGGTGTGTTCAGGGAAGGATGTGGGCGGGCCTTAAATGATGACCCAAATTCACACCAGCTACGAGCTAGAGTAGATCTCAATCTGTCGCATAGAACTCCGGAGGTCTGTGCCTCATCATGGGTTAAATGCCTCCTCCCGCAGTGCAATTTTTTTCCCAAAAATTTGACTTTTTGATGTCAAAATAGTGCAAATGGATTCAAATCCCCCCCCCCTCTTCTTTTAGTTTTTCACTATTTTCAAGATCTCTGCTTGCTGTCAGTGAATGAGAGCAAACTTATTTCCATTCAGATACAGTAACCCCGTCCACATCTAGTCCTGCTCTCAGCTGAGAAGTGGATACAAATGTATCCGGTCTAGACAAACACTTACACCTCTCTGGTAGTTTGCTACAATGTATCAGTCCAGCATTATGTAGACTGGATACAATTGTATTGACTTGTCAGCTGAGAGCAGAGCTGGCTATGGACAGGGTTAGGCCTAATTCACACGTCCGTATTTTTTTCCGCATTATTTCCGCAAAAATGCGGAAATAATGCGGAAGATATGCGGACCCATTCATTTCAATGGGTTTGCAAATGATGCGGAGAGCATTCCGTATGCTCTCCGTATCCGCAAATCCTTTTATTTCCGCAATGCGGAACCGTAAAAAAAGTAGAGCATGTCCTACTTTTGTCCGCAAATTGCAGACCGTAGCCCCATTGAAGCGAATAGATCCGCATAAATCCGGATGACATGCTGAAAGGTTACAAAAGTCATCCGCATGTCATCCGTATTTGAGGATCTGTAATTACGGATCCACAGGAAATGAAAAGTTACCCTGGAAACATCTTATTTTTTTCTTGTTCTTCCAGATTTTTGCGGAAATACGGAAATACGGAAACACGGAAGGTATACAGAGACACTAAAAAACAAAAACGGAAGAATTTTGCGGAAACACGGATCCGCAAAAAAACGGACCGGGATTCAGGAAAGAAAAATTACTGACGTGTGAATAAGGCCTTACTGTCACTGAATGTTAGCAGGAGTGTTTTCGTTCCCTGACAGCAAGCATAGATCTTGGAAATAGTGAGGAAATGAAACATGAAGGATATTGAGAAGGTTGTAGATCTTTTCATGGATGCAGTGATTACGTTTTCTTTCCATGATTCCGGGTTTGTAGGTTGTGTGGACTGCGTGTAACCGCCTTCTTCATCCTAATCAATGGCGGGCGGGCTCATCAATAGTAAATGGATGCTGAAGGATGGCGGAGCGCCCCTGGCAGCTCAGACCCCCATAAATACACGGCTCCTTATCGGATTACACTTCTAGTCTGGCTGAGACCGACCTCCAGGAAACGCTGAAGTGCCTCCAGATGTTCCCATAGGCCGCGAATCGGGAGTTTAATAAAATAAAGTGTTTGGCAGCTGCAGACGGGCGTATAAATACAGGGAGCGTACAGTGAGCCGAGCGGGGGATGGGGACGGACCATGTGGTAGTGATCGGCGGTGGCTCCGGAACACGAGATTGCAATTACCAGGCCATTGTGATAATCTGGAGGTGGGGCTGGAGGACCAACATTGTCTGGGTGACCACGGTCGTGTAAAAGCCATCGCGCTTCAGCCTCTTCCTAGGCCAGTGACGTCACATTCATCGGTCACATGACCTAGGTGTAGCTCAGTCCTGTTCAAGTGAATGGGGACAACCTGCAATACCAAGCACTGCCACTATCGGTGAACGGCGCTCTTCAAACAGTCATAAGCGGGGGAACCAGGAGTCTGACCCCCCGCTAATTACTGACTGATGGAAAGGTCATCAGTATTAAACCCCCTGGACAACCCCTTTAATGGTCGGCCTCTATAGACCCAGATACACCCAGTGCATCACAGGATTAGGTCCGCCCACCGGACTCCAATGGTCAGAATGACCAGGGCTTTACGCCAGCCATGAGAGATGGTAGGGTAGCAACAGGAATATCAGCCCTTGGCGATCATTATGTCTTGGCTCGCCTGCGCTGGATGTTCTCCACTTTTGCTAGTCCCGTGCGCTGCGTTTTCCCCCAATCTGTCTGAATTCCATAAAAACACCAAAACGGAACAAAGATTTTATCCATAAAGACCGAATATGTTGCTACTTACCTACAAAATGCGACAGAACTTTTAGTTACGCGTTTCGAGCATCTTACATCTGAGGTTAATCTAGTCTTTGGCCTGACTTGATCCCAAGCTCGTTATAGGGTCAATCAGGTTAATAAATACTGTAACTGCAGCATGATGGGAGTTGTAGGCTGATAAATGTTGGCTAGTCAGAGTCCAACCACAAGGTGGCGCTGTGAGACTCCTCGTATAGAACCTGCAGCCATGTGTAGGGTGCACTGCAGGTATACTCCAGGGCAGCCGCGTCCAACAAATTACTCAAAATTGCAAAGTTGCACAACCCTCGTCAAGCCCTGAAAGCCACTGGGAGTTGTAGTTTAACAACACTCGCAGAGCACAGGTTTTGGTCTTTGGGGCTTATTTTTTTTTTTGTATAGGCAAAAAATTCTACACTTTTCCCACTGCCTATTCGAGGGCAGCCGTGCATTGGCGTCTTCTGGAAATATAATCATATAGCCCCCACCCTGTGACCGTATCAGTGAGCGAATGGTGGTCACCCAGATAGAGAAATAAAGGGTTGCTAGGCAACAAAAAATCTCCATTGATTACAATCTGTGGGGTCCGAGTGGTCTCTGTGTCTCCCATCTGCAGTGTGAGTTCCTTCAGTACAGTCCCTGATACAGGACTAGCTTTTCCAGCTGAGGCCAGCAGAGGGCAGCATAAGCATCCTGCACTGTGGTGGTGGCGGCTAAATGCGTGGCACTGTTTGGGTTCGGCTTGCCTCTATATTAGGGGCCCCAAGAAAAGTAATGTCTGGGGGCCCCTGTTGCACCACAAAGTTCTTACCCGTTGAAAAACTAAACTCCGGCCCATTTAGGAGTGCAGCCTGGGCACTTCAGCTATTGCTCTACAGCTGGGTAGGGCCCCCTGTTCCTACTCTGGGCCCCTGTGCATCTGTATTGGTTGCACATGTGGTACATCCTCCTGCCCTGTAATAATTTTTTTTCCAGCCAACCGCTTGTGGTCAGCAGGAGACCTCCTGACCTCTAGGGCCGGCCCCCGAGCATTTGCTTGATTTGTGCAGGCCGCCTCTCCGCTATAGGGGCCAAGTATGACACCGTTTGGTACAGTAGAGCACAGAGAATATACCACTAGACGTTCTCTGTACACATGACCTTCCAGAGCGGCAGGACTTCCTGTGATATCATCTCACACTTCCTGTGTGGGAGGAGCCTAGGAGAAGTCTGTGTCACAGAGGGCGGGGAGTCTCCTGTACAGCAGACAGCCCACCCCGTCGCCATAGCAATAAGTGCAGGTGCATGTAGTGAGATGGTGGTCACCCAGATGGAGAGATATGTGGTTGCTATGCAACAAAAAACAAAATTCCACTCAAAATACACCACAGCAACAAAGGGAATAAGAGTTGTATCTTTACACCACAGGCAGGGGTTAATGAGTTACCTTCTCCAGAGGCTTCCACTTCATTACTATAGCCGCCTGGATTTCTGAGCTAAGCCTCTGCAAGTTACGGTGATCCTCAGAGTCTGCTGGAGGGTCTCGGTCAGCGCCAGAAATGGGAATTATGTAACATGCCATAAATTTGTTGGTGTTTTCGGGCCAGCTGGCTGCGGAGAGGCTTTACTGTGAGGAGGGAAGTCAGGCACAGCACGTCAATGGTGCTTTATGTACTTGTTTAGGTCCCCCATGACACCCCCCCCATAAACTATAAGGCCCCTTGCAGACGAGAGTGAGCGGATTAGGTCCGGATCCGTTCAGTGAAAACTTTGCGATTTCGCAAGCAAGTCCATTCAGTTTTGTTTGCAATCACCTTCAGTTTTTATCGCGCGGGTGAAATGCAATTTAATGCGTTTTGCACGCGCGTGATAAAAAAAACTGAATGTTTACAAACAACATCTCTTAGCAACCATCCCTGAAAAACAAGCAAGTGCGGATGCTTGCGATTTTCCCGCAGCCCCGTTCACTTCTATGGGACCAGCGTCGCGTGAAAATCGCAGAATATAGAGCATGCTGCGATTTTTACACAACGTACAAGTGATGCGTGAAAACCAACGCTCTTGTACACAGACCCATTGGAATTGAAACAGCAATTCCCCCCGGTGCCAAATTCTTGACCTAACCCCTTCCCTCCAGCCAGAGGTGTAACTTGACCAGCAAACACTTTCTATAAGTCTTCTTATGCGGCACAAGGGTCTTTGGGCCCCCTCAGGCTCCTGGGCCCGGTTGCGACTGCTACCTCTGCCTAGGGTTTGTAATAATGTAGGGGCTTTGGGGGGTCTGTACTGATATAGTATTGATATAGGGAGCCTGGTCTGGGGGTTTGCATTTGTTTGGTGTTCTAGTCTGGGGTCTGTATTTTGGGGTAGTTGGGTCTGTAATAAGGGGGGTCTTGTCTGGGGTCTCTATTAAGGGGGAGTCTTGTCTGGGGTCTCTATTAGTGCTCGGGCTCTGGTGAATGTGTATTAATATAGTATTTATACGGGGAGCCTGGTCTGAGGGTTTGCATTTATTTGAGGTTCTGGTCAGGGGTTTCTTTTAAGGGGGAGTCTTGTCTGGGGTCTGTATTTGTCCAGGGGCTCTGGGGAGTCCATATGAATAAAGTATTTATATAGCAAACCTGGTCTGTGGTCTGTATTAAGGGGCTGTTGGGTCTGTAGTAGATCCCAGGGGCTCTGAAGAGTCTGTATTGATGTAGTATTTATATAGGGAGCCTGACCTCAGGTCTCTATTAAGGGGGAGCGTGGTCTGGTGTCAGTATTCAGGGGTAGTTGGGTCTGTATAAAGGGTGAGTCTCGTCTGGAGCACATATTAGTGCAGGGGCTGTGGAGAGTCTGTTTCAATGTAGTATTGATAGAGGGAGGCTGGTTGGGGGGTGCTTGGGTCTGTATTAAGGGGGAGCCTAGTCTGGGGTCTGTGTTATTACATGGGTTCTGGAGGGTCTGTATTGATGTAGTATTGATATAGGGAGTCTGGTCTGGGGGTTTGTATTTGTTTCTGGTTCTGGTCTGGGGTCTGTATTTTGGGGTAGTTGGGTCTGTAATAAGGGGGGTTTCATCTGGGGTCTGTATTAATGCTCAGGCTCTGGAGAATGTGCATTAATATAGTATTTACATAGGGAGCCTGGTCTGAGGGTTTGCATTTGTTTGGGGTTCTGGTCTGGGGTCTCTATTAAGGGAGAGTCTTGTCTGGGGTCTGTATTTTGGGGTAGTTGGGTCTGTAATAAGAGGGGTCTTGTCTGGGGTCTCTATTAGTGCTCGGGCTCTGGTGTATGTGTATTATTATAGTATTTATACAGGGAGCCTGGTCTGGCGGTTTGCATTTGTTTGGGTTCTGGTCTGGGGTTTGTATTTAGGGATAGTCGGGGCTATATTAAGGGGGAGTCCAGGGGTTGTCTCATCATGGACAATGGGGGCATATCGCTAGAATATGCCCCCATTGTCTTATAGGTGGGACCTGCACCTATATCGAGAACAGAGCCCTGCAAGTGAAGGAGGGCACACTGCATGCGCCCTCTATTCATTTTCTTAGGGGTCGGCAAAAATAGCTGAGCGCTGGCTCGGCTACTTCCGTCGGCCCCATAGAAATGAATGGGAGCAGGGGCCGAGCATGCGCAGTACGCTCCCATTCACTGCTATGGGGAGCCGGCTTGGTGGTGGCCGGACCGGAGTCCTCCAGCCACCACCTTGCGGGGCTCTGTTCTCGATAGGTTCGGGTCCCAGCGCCTATATCAGACAATGGGGGCATACAGTGCCATGCAAAAGTATTCACCCCCCCTTGACTTTTTTGTATTTTGGTGCCTCACAACCTGGAATTAACACGGATTGTTTGAGGATTTGCATCACGTAATTTACAGGACACGCCCACAACTTTGAAGATGTTTGTTTTGTTTGTTTTTTGTGAAGCAAACAACAAATCGGACAAAATAACAGAAAAGGTCAATGTGCATAACTATTCACCCCCCTAAAGTCAATACTTGGTAGAGCCACCTTTTGCGGCAATCACAGCTCCAGGTCCCTTTGGATGAGTCTCTATGAGATGCCACATCTTTCCACTGGGATTTTTGCCCATTCCTCCTTGCTGCTCCGGCAACTTCAGGTTGGACGGTTTGCGCTTGTGAACAGCGATCTGTAAGTCTGACCACAGGTTTCCTATTGGATTGAGATCTGGGCTGTGACTCGGCCATTCCAACACATTCACATGTTTCCTCTTAAACCACTCAGGTGTTGCTTTAGCCGTGTGTTTGGGGTCAGTCCTGCTGGAAGGTGAACCTCCGTCCTAGCCTCAGATCACGCACAGAGCGGTACAGGTTTTGCTCAGGAATAGAGATAAGCGAACTTTAAAAAAATGTTTGGCGTTCGGGTTGTGGTAAGTCGCGCATCCCGTTATGGATTCCACTATCGCGGCATATGGAATCCATAAGGGGCGGCTTCCACCAACCCGAACTGTTGAACAGCAGAAGGACCTGGGGTGACGTCACCGTCATGTGATCAGTGCAGGGGGCGTGGCTCAGCACTGGATTTGATCCAGCCTTATGGATTCCATATGCGGCGATAGTCCGCGGTAGTGGAATCCATAATGGGATGCGCGAGTTACCACAACCCGAACGCTGAACGCCAAACTTTTTTTTTAAGTTCGCTCATCTCTACTCAGGAATATCCCTGTATTTAGCACCATCCATCTTTCCCCCAACTCTGACCAGTCTCCCAGTCCCATCCCCCCCATGATGCTGCCACTGCCATGTGTCACTGTGGGGACGGTGTTCTTTGGGTGATGTGATGTGTTGGGTTTGCGCCAGACATAGCGTTTTCCTTTATAGCTGAAAAGTTCAATTTTAGTCTCATTAGACCGGGCACCTTCCTCCACACATTTTGGGAGTCTCCCACATGCCTTTTCACAATCTCACAACGCGCCTTTTTGTTTTTTGCTGAAAGTAATGGCTTTCTTCTGGCCACTCTGCCATAAAGCCCAACTCTATGGAGCGTACGGCTTATTGTCGTCCTATGTACAGATCCTCCAGTCTCTGCTGTGGAACTCTGTAGCTCCTCCAGGGTTACCTTAGGTCTCTGTGCTGCCTCTCGGATTAATGCCCTCCTCGCCCGGCCCGTGAGTTTTGGTGGGCGGCCGTCTCTTGGCAGGTTTGCTGTTGAGCCATGTTATTTCCATTTGGTTATGATATATTTGATGGTGCTCCTGGGGATCATCAAAGATTTGGATATTTTTTTATAACCTAACCCTGACTTGTACTTCTCAACAACATTGTCCCTTACTTGTTTGGAGAGTTCCTTGGCCTTCATGGCAGTGCTTGGTTAGTGATGCCTCTTGCTTAGGTGTTGCAGCCTCTGGTGTGTATATGTAATAACAGATGATGTGACACTTAGATTGCACACAGGTGACATCGTGTCACTAATTATGTGACTTCTGAAGGTAATTGGTTGCACCAGAGCTTTTTATGGGCTTCCTAACAAAGGGGGTGGATACATACGCACAGGACAATTTTCTGTTTTCTATTTCTGAACAATAGTTTTATTTATACATTTTTCTCATTTCACTTCACCAACTTAGACCATTGTGTTCAGATCCATCACATAAGATTCAGATTAACAAAACATTGAATTTAAGGCTGTAATGTAACAAAATACGAAAAAAGTCAAGGGGGTGAATACTTTTGCAAAGCACCGTATCCTAGCGATATGCCCCTATTGTCCATGATGAGACAACCCCTTTAAGGGCGAGTCTTAGGGGCCCTGGAGAGTTCATATGATATAGTATTAATATAGCAAGCCTGGTCTAGGGTCTTTAGTAGACCACAGGGGCTCTGCAGGGTCCCTATTGATATCGCATTTATATAGAAAGCCTCATCTCAGGTCTCTATTAAGGGGGAGCGTGGTCTGGAGTCTATATTCAGGGGTAGTTGGGTCTATTAAGGCCTCATGCACACGGCCGTTGTTTTGGTCCGCGTCCAAGCCGCATATTTTGCGGCTCGGGCGCGGACCCACTCACTCCAATGGGGCCGCAAAAGATGCGGACAGCACGCGGAATTGCTCCGTTCCGTACCCCTGCAAAAAAAATAGAGCATGTCCTATTCTTGTCCGTTTTGCGGACAAGAATAGGCATTTCTACAATGGGCGCGTTACGTTCTGCAAAACCCATATGGTCGTGTGCATGAGGCCTAAGGGTGAGTCTTGTCCGGTGCACATATTAGAGAATGGAGCCCCGCAAGGTGGTGGCTGGAGGACTCCGGACCGGCCACCACCAAGCTGGCTCCCCATAGAAGTGAATGGGAACATACCGCACATGCGCGGCCCCCCGCTCCCATTCATTTCTATGGGACAGACGGAAATAGCCGAGCCAGCACTCAGCTATTTTCGCCGGCCCCAGAGAAAATGAATGAAGGGCGGCTGCGCATGCGCAGTGCGTCCTCCTTCACTTGCGGGGCTTTGTTCTCAATATAGGTGCGTAAGCCATCCAACTTGCAGGAGCCGGAGCAGTTTTGCAAGGAGGAATGGGCAAAAATCCCAGTGATAAGATGTGGCCACCCCATAGAGACTTATCCAAAGCGACTTGGAGCTATGATTGCCGCAGAAGGTGGCTCTACAAAGTATTGACTAGGGGGGTGAATAGTTCTGCACATTGACACTTTTTCTGTTATTTTGTCCTATTTGTTGTTTGCTTCACAATAAAAAACAAACATTTTCAAAGTTGTGGGCGTGTCCTGTAAATTACATGGTGCAAATCTTCAAACAATCCATGTTAATTCCAGGTTGTGAGGCACCAAAACACGAAAAAAGTCAAGGGGGGGAACAGAGCCCCGCAAGGTGGTGGATGGAGGACTCCGGTCCCATTCACTTCTATGGGGACGACGGAAATAGCCCAGCGCTCGGCTATTTTTGCCGGCCCCACATAGAAAATGAGTGGAGGGCGGCTGGCATGCGCAGTGCGCTCTCCATCACTTGCGGGGCTCCGTTCTCGATATAGGGACCCGCACCTATCAGACAATGGGGGCCTATTCTAGCGATATACCCCTATTGTCCATAATGAGACAACCCCTTTAAGATCTATTAGTTTGGGGGGGGAGGAAGGGGGGTCATATGTACTCTGAAATTAAAAAATGCAGTATGTCTTATATAAAAGGGCGGAGCATAAGGCTAAAACTATTGCTTTGCGCACCCCTTTACAGGTCTCTGTATGCTGTAAACTCTTCTCACCACGGTCCATTCGGTCTCTGGTTGCGTCTGGTGACCTGCAAAAATCACAGAGCTCGTGCAGGAGGAGAAGCTAGCTACTTCCTCCCTCACTGACAGCCATTTCTCTTCTTCCCAGAATTCCTTGCTTTTCAGTTTGTTGAAAACAATAATCACGATTACAAGATGCTGTTCTGCCAGGAGGAGCTGAAAGAGGAAAGGAGGTAGAAGAGGACTCACCGGGGGACAGAAATCTCTCCCATCACAAGTAATATGCTGTCCCAGAAACAGAATTTTGTTATCAGCCTTCATTCCTTACCCCAAAATCACGCCCCCTTCCATATGGTGCTCTGCCCCCTCCATCACCCCCACCCCATTCTGGGAGCAAACATCTCTTCATACTGTCGCTGACCCCACAGAAAATTCCCGATACTAACAATTAACACTTGAGGGTTAAGAAACGCGTTTCAGACTCCATCTCCTCACAGGCTCTAAGTTCTCAAACAGATGGAGCATTTTTTTTCTGGTTGATTTGGACAGATACCCTGCACTCATTGGGGGTACTATGAGTCCCAGCATGCCCCGTCTGGTTTTGAATGAGGCCATCACTCACCCGGGGCCTGAGGCCTCATGTCTTTAGGATCTGCACATCTGTCAGTCAGCCGTTCTGCACTGATGCGTTATTGAGGGGCCGCACCCCACCTTATGCCCCCGCACACAGCTGCTGGGGGGGCGGACATACAAGGAGGAGGTTTGGAGCAGCCGGATTCTCAGAACTGAATAGGACAATGAGAAACAGCCAGGGTTCAGGCGGTTCACAATTTTCTGCTTGAAAGGCTGTATAAAAGCCACGCTGAATATTTAATAGGGACCTACACCCAGGATCTGCCGCCTGCGAGCCCGTCACCTAGTGTGACCTGCTGGCTGACATCAGGATTCACGCAGGAACAGGAGGCGGCAGAGGACACAGGGTTCAGGCACGGCCATTGCTGCTCTGTGTCCACGACCAGTCTGTGACTACCCCTGACACACAGGGTCACTGTTCTTCAAGGAACTGTCGATTCTTAGACTAGATGCAGACGTCCGTTAAACCCAGACGTGAGCAGTCCGTGGTAATGCGGGCTGGATTTGTTCTATACACGGACTGCTCACTTCTGGGTTTAACGGACGTCTGCATGAAGCCTTACATGACTGAAGCTAAACCAGGGTCAATTCTTCAAGGAACAGTCCATTCTTCCATGACTGAAGCGGAACCACTGCGTAATGAAATGTCCTGCGACTTTCTTATAGACTTTGCGTTTCGATTTTGCACCATTTTTAATATCTCTGCTTGCTGTCAGTGACTGGTAATAGTTATAGTTGACATCATGCTTGCCATCTTTTGATGGTTGGTTTCCGGGCACCCCTCTGCCCCTTTTGTTAGGCCACGCCCTCTAAATGTATAATCCATGCCCCCTGACGAACGGTGTCCCGCCCCCAAATGCATGTTGGGTGCCGGGGCTGTGTCTACTCACAGAATCCCAGTGCCACATTAGGTTAAAGTACATGGCGGGCTTTTAGGGGAGAAAGCAGCCCCTCCTACTGGGCCCAGCAGATATGTCCACTGATTTGGGGGTCCGGAGGTTCTTCTGTTCTGGCCTATATTATACTGAGCTCTGGTTCAGTTGGGGTCAGAGAGCCACGGTCGGACAAGGAGATGCGGCCTACGCATGGACCAAGCACGGTGTTGTGAATCAGCCATTAAAGGGAATTTTTATATCTGCCCCACTGTACATTGTATACCTTTTAGGGGGTATTTATCAAAACTGGCGTAAAGTAAAACTGGCTTAGTTGCCCATAGCAACCAATCAGATTTCACCTTTCACTTTTCACAGCTCCTTTGGAAAATGAAAGGTGGAATCTGATTGGTTGCTGTGGGCAACTAAGCCTGCTTTCCGCTACACCAGTTTTGATGAATCTTTCCCATTAAAGAGGTTGTGTCACAAAAAATATTCAACCATTTTCAAACCAGCACCTGGATCCAAATACTTTTGTAATTGCTTGTGAAAAAAATTTAGTATAGCCACTGAGCTATTCACTGACATCTATCTGTATGGCGCCACCTGCTGTTTGTATATTCCCTTTTTTTTTTTTGGCCCGTCTCACTGTGGTGGTCGCACATGCTCAGTTTAATTCATATGTTCTATTAGAACACGGATCAACAACCTCCGGCACTCCTGCTGCTGTTAAACTACAACTCCCAGCATGCACATATACTCGGCTGTTTATGTAACTCCCATAGAAGTGAAAAGAGGATTCTGGGAGTTGTAGTTTCGCAACAGCTGGAGCGCCGGAGGTTGCTGATCCCTGAGCTATGGAAGTTACAGGAAGAGAGAGAGCTGCAGTAGAAAGGACACATCCCCTGAACTGCCAGACTGAAGGTAATCTAGCAGAGCAAGTGGAGCAGTGACTGTGGAGATCCGTGGTCCCATGTGAGGTACAGGGCTGGTTCTAGATATTGTCGTGTACTATGTGATGTCTGATTGCAATTTCTTACATCAATCATGGCATAACCCCCTAAAGTTTATTCAGGTTGCTTAGCAACCACTTGACTTCCTTTCTGGGTGACCACTGTTTGGGTTGGTCAGAGGAAGTTCTATCTTTTCGACAAGAGACTGCCCCTTCCATGATACACGGGCTTGTTTGAGGTCCCAGGAAGAAGACGACCACACAAGGAATCATGTATAGTGACGGGGGCTTATGGGAGATATGGAGACATTTATGAAACTGCCCATGGCGACCAATCATTTCATACTGTGCTCTGGAAAAATGAAAGCTGCTCTGTGATTGGTTGCTAGTGGCAACAAAGGTGTAAATAGAGGCAAAAATGCACTATTGTAAAATGAAAGCTGTGCTGTGATTGGTTGCCGGGGGCAACAAAGGTGTGAATGGAGGCAAGAATGCGCTATTGTAAAATGAAAGCTGCGCTGTGATTGGTTGCTAGAGGCAACAATAGTGTAAATGGAGGCAAGAAAAGCAAGACATGGTGAACCTCAGGAGGAGTTGTCGTTGCATTTTATTGAAGCCTTTCGGACAGAAGAAGTGGTTACCTATGGTTTTAGTAGCTGATGTAACGCTAGAAAAGCTCTTATAAGAACAAACACCGACACACCTGTCTTACAAAAATATGTGTACAAAAATAATTTCACGATTATGAAAGTGTGCGTCACCAACCGTCCACCGACCACGGAGAGGATTACACAACCGCCCACCAGATATCACCGGGAAATGTTACGGCTTATTCAGCAATTCCGTTTCCCACAGAAGGAAAAATCCTGCAGCTTCGGGGACGTGAACATTTGGCCTCGTATTCCCATGGATTCATACCAAGGTACCGGTACCTTGGTAGACTTCCTGATGGTCCCATCACCTGGGACACGAGGACTGGGCATATTCTGGATTGGATTTCGACCTGACTGAACCTATTGCTTCCTCTGAGATAAGCGGCATCATCGCTGCCAAAAAGCCCCTTATCCACAGCCGTCTACTGAAACAACATGCATTTTCAGCCATGCAAATGACCTGATCTGGCAGGTCTATGGTCAGTGAAGCCTGAGGACTACAACCCCCAACCGTATACTCAACAACCAATGCACTTTGTAGCTCGGAACAGACAAGACGTCTCCAAGGCCGATCAGAAGCAAACATAAAGCACATTCAGGGGTTATCTTACTAATTTTTTTCCTCACATATCTTGTAATGCTTTCATATCATGGCTTATGCTCCTCTCACAGCCAGAGCTGCATTCAGAATTCTGCTGCGTTCTGGAGAATTTCAGATTTGAAGGTTTTCCCTTGCAGGTTCATTGATACTGCGTACACACCAGGTGCCACAGTCCAATAACCCATCTCCCACCATGCAATTTAAGGAGATGCAGCTTTGGATGTAGCTAGAGCATAAGAGATAATGTAACCAACGCAATGTAGGTGTAGAGGACATTCCTCGCTGGAGAGACCTGGGGACTGGATATAGAAAAAATTGCTGAATAAGCCACAATAATCCACAAGGACGGACGGATATCAGGCGGTATACTGGTTACTGCACCTCTGAGTATGGCTGGAGGGCTCTTCTTAACCAACCTTATGTCTGGTAATAGCACTAATGCATCATCCTGCAAATTCCCAGAGACTGGCCCGAGCTACCAGGAGAATTTTTGTTATTTTTTTTTTAAATCACATGCTGCCACATCAGAAAAATTCCCCAAAAAATTGAATTAAAAAAATTGCAAAAAGAGACAGTAGCAGGAACGGCTTCTATGGAATTCTGCACGGGGGTTAAAAGAGTTTTCCAGGACTTAGATATTGATGACCTGCCCTCAGACAATATCAATATCAGATCCATGGGGGTCGACTGCTGAAACTCCTTATGATGAGCTGTTTTGGGGAGCCACTAGTGCCCGAAACTGTGGAGCAGACAGAGGGCTCCATCCACTGTGTAGGTTCCCGTTCCGATGTACAGTTTTGGACTGGCCAGCCAGAGTACTAAAGGATCCTCCGGTGGGCCCAGGCTCTGATATCATAGTGGGCTCCAAAGGTACAGGAGTAAAAAGCATTTGGAGATACTAACTTGCCACTAGGATAAATTTATTTGAATTAAAACTAAATCAGAATGATGGGGGTTGCGCCCCAAGAAGAATTTCCTCTGGTGGTCCCATGAAGCCCCAGTCTGACCCTGCCGACGTACTGCAGCTCAGCTCCCATTCACTTGAATAGGAGCTGAGCTGCAGTACCCTGGCACGACCAGTACACAGTAGACAGAGCCTTCTGCTTCCAATTCCATGCACTGTATAGATCAGCTGATTGTTGGGGGTGCGGGGTGTCGGACCCCCACCAATCTGATATTGGTGACCTATCCGGAGGCCATCAATATCAAATGCCTGAAATCCCCTTAGGTTACGATCTGGCCAAAGAGTTTTTGTTTCCATAGACAATATTGCATTATCCGGAAAGAGAAGACATATAGTCTCTTTATTATGTAACCAGGTCAGACAAGTCATAGTGCTCATGCCAACCATCTTCGATCATGGCCTACAGAGGTCCTGCAACAAAAACAACCACGAAGCAAAGTCCTTCGGAACAAAACACATCATCATCTTTCATACACCAGGCTGACACACATACGGGCATCGACACTGCCGAGACGATGGACGGCAACTCATTTTTTCCTTCTCTACCACTCTTCTGGTCCTCGGTCACCAACATCTTCACCCTCTTTATATGGTAGTCCAAGAATAATACGACTAACATGGGTCCTACACTACTCAAGGTATAAAGCTTCTTCCAAGTGCCACCACTTAGCTGTAGACATCCAACATGTTCTCCTTCCTCCTCGCGAAAGCCACTGAAGCCCTACTGTAACTGATGCAATGATCGTGCTGCTACAAGACTAGGAGCAGAATCTCTTGAATATGAAAATATATATATATTGCTTTGTTTAGTAACAGGTTGTGCTGCAGAAGGCTGGTCTACGAGTGAGTGTCCTGAGATTATTGTCTTCTGGAGTGTTCTTGTTAATAGGCACATGACGGTTCTTCAACAGCAACTATTGGGCTGATAGGCTTTACGGTGCTAAGGGAACGGAACGCAAATATTGCCGGGTCGTAGACGAAATGTGGAGGTTGTCGGCCACCATTGATACTCTGAAAATAAAGCAGAAACAGAAGATTAATGAAAATACTGTTGGTACAGAAAATTTTCTTTGAAGAAGACCAATTGGAGCCTAATGTCTCCACCAATTCCCCAAACTCTGTAGAGCACTCTTAGACCTCTAGGCTTCTGCCACTTGGAATCTTGGATACATCTATAGGTGTAATCTGAAGATCCAGAATCCGAATGTAAAATTCCTACCAAACCCCTTCAACCATAACTACCATGTGCCAATTCTAAAACCGGTGTCTTCTTATGTGACTGGAAGATCCTTGAGCTCCTTCCAACTCCACAGCCTGGTTGTCACTGCTACCTCTGAACCCTTTAGAGGCACACAATGACATTAAACAGTTAAAATCAATGATGATCTGTGGCGAGCATAGTATTAAAGATTTTGAGATCCGATCATATATGTGGAGCCTTACCAAAATTTTCAGCATCTACATCACTGAGACTTACTTTGACAACTATATCCCAAGGGAGATCGCAACTGGAAAATATCTTCAGTGCTCTTCAAGGAGCCATGTCCCTTCATTTCTGGGACAGTGATTCCAGCTCATGAACCCCAAAAGTGGATTTCCTAACAAGTCTTCATGACTTCTCAGAAATCAAATATTTGCGATGGTAGAACTAACTTTCTAGAAGGATTTCTAGTTTATTACTTCAGTAGGGATTTCGACCTGGAAATGCCCTTCAAAGGTTAATCCTCAAGCAACGGTTCGTAACCAAAATAGGAGTGGCCTTTTTGAAGGGTGTGGCTTATATAAAAAGGTGTGTTTAAAACAGATTCCTCCTATATTAACAATCTTTAGACCCCAGAACAAACTCCTAGATTAATATCAGACCCCAGACCAGACCGCTAAATTGATATCAGACCTCAGATGAAACTGGCTTAATACTTTCCGATCTCAGACCATACATTCCTCCTAGACATCTTTAGACCCCAGACCAGATCTGCTAAGTTGATTTTAGTCCCCAGATGAGACTGGCTAAATATTTTCAGATCCCAGACCAACCCACATAGACATATTTGGACCTCAGACCAGGCTGCTGAATATTTTCAGACCCCAGACCAACCAACCTAGATATAGTTAGACACCGGACCAGACCACTAAATTGATTTCAGACCACACATAAAACTTTTTTTCAGACTCCATATCAAAACACGTAGACCTATTTAGACCCCAGGCCAGACAGCTAAATGTTTTCAGACCCCAGACCAAACCTCCTAGACATATTTAAACCCCAGACCGGACACCTTAATATTTTCTGACCCAAAACCCCCAGCCTTCTTTGCCCTGGCTGCGCTCATTGTGCCTCTGCACTGGGTCCTAATATCGCCCATATGATGTCAGGAACTAGTGCACTGGTGCCTGGACCTGAATACAGGCTGCTATCTATCCAATAAATGATGGCCGCACCACCTTCCAGGGCAGCTGGGTTTAAACTATATAATCACTGGGTGAGGGTGACATTTGGTAAAACTAGGGGAGTTGGCATGTTTGTTTTAACTTAGGACTTATCTTCTATTGGTCCTTCCACCCTGCCGAATAAATACCCATTGGGTCTCCATAGGTTTTGCCTATATAATTATTCCCTACACAGTATATATAGGCCCCATCCAGCAGGGCCCTAAAGTCACATTAAAGGGGGCCCTGTTCTACGCTTCCAATATTCCATTGCGATGCTGTGACCTTATCTTTCGATCCATTCCTGCTTTTAATAATCTCTGACATTATATTTATATAATTTACTGAAAGTTCCTAGAAAAACACCCGAGCACCCTATAAATAAACACTTGGCTCAGGTCTCTGTCGAGCTTGTCCAATATCGCGGCTGCAGAGCCAAGTGCGTTCTTTCACGCCACTGAAAGGTTTTTCAATCTGTTCTTGGAAGTAATGGCGATAAACCATATAAATGATACTTTGCTTGTATTATATCGTAGAAGGAAACTGGAATTTATTGTAAAAAGAAGGAAATACCCCTGGGGGGACACAGAGTCCTGGAAGAGGTTTTCACATGTGGTCCAGACCCTGTCCTCCATTAGAGCGCAATGATTTATGTCCTATCCTTTGGCGCACCTACCACAGAAGAAGCCCAAGCAGGCGAGGTGGGGGGTATTGGGGTAAATCGGGCCAAACTGCACCTTCCCCAAGTGCCCCTTCTGGCTCTTGGCCAGGCAACACTAAACAATAGGATTAGATGGCAGAGAACAACTGGAAAGTCAATCTCCAGCTGTTGTAAAACTACAACTCCCAGCATGTTCCATTCACGCAGTGTTGGACTGAAGTCGCTTGGGCCCACCAAAGGAAATTACTCTTAGGGCCAACCCTCTGTGTATATAGGACTTTAATGGCCCTGTTTTACTAAGGGTCCGCTATTGTCAGAGCTTGGGCCCACCGTAAAACCCTCTGGTACTCTGGTGGGCCAGTCTGACCCTGCATTTACTTCTGTGGGAGTTCTGAAGATGGTTGAGCAAGTGTGCATGGTGGGAGTTGTAATTTCACTGCAG
Organism: Bufotes viridis; assembly: GCA_033119425.1. Classification (NCBI taxonomy): domain Eukaryota; kingdom Metazoa; phylum Chordata; class Amphibia; order Anura; family Bufonidae; genus Bufotes; species Bufotes viridis. The sequence goes on from CM065592.1 coordinate 446,602,580, forward strand.
CTCGCGTTCCGCTGGTTGGCGATTCCCATCTTGTCTGATGGACCATGAAGGGTATGTTCTTGCATCAGGCGTGACATGGCACATATTTAGGGCTAGGGTGAAGCATGGGCCCACTGGGAAATAATGCTTTAGATTGTCTCACCCAAAGGCCCACTTAGACCTGGAGCCAGCCCTGCACATGACGGTGGCATCATCTGATCACCGATGAAGAGCACCCATCAACCCCTAAATGTGGTACTATTCTCTCATGAGGCAGAGGGTCCCATTCTGCCGGGACTTGAGGTAGACACTGCCTCGTATCGTTACAATGCAGCCATGACCTAAAATTGATTAGCAAATCAGGTTTTTCGGTCCAGTCAGGTATCTTCTTGAAGATTATGCACCAAGCATGGAGCCTGCAGCAAGCCCACCGTGATGCCAGCATGTGGGCAGAATACCACCCTGGAATGCCTGGCACACATTTACCAAGTAACAGAGCACAGTGAAGACTATAAAGATTTCTACCAAGTGCACCCGAGGCCTGGATCCTCCTCAACAGAAGAAACGTCCAGGATAAAGCTGCAGCTATGAGGGACGGTTCAAGGGCATGGGCGTAGCTATAGGGGGTGCAGAGGTAGCAGTCGCTACCTGGCCCAGGAGCCTTAGGGGGTCCAAAGACCCTTGTGCCGCATAAGAAGACACACAAAGCACTGAAGGAAGGGGGCCCAAGCTGAACTCTTGCACCAGGGCCCATGAGCCGTTACCTACGGCCCTGTTCAAGGGTTTGGCAGAGAAACCGTTTTCAAAACTCCTTCTAAGTGAGGATGATACTGGAGGAATGATACAGCCCCTAGACCTTTACACACATATGGGCCAATACATTGATTATCCTTTAACCCTGGTGCATTGTGCTCCAATCACATCCAGAGCTGCAGTTTTCCAATTACCTCACCCAGGACCCTCTAAAGCCATGCCATGCCATGATCCTTGTACATGCCATGATCCTTGTACAAAGTCTGTGGCCAGGCCCGCTGAAAAAATCACATTGAATGACTTGTAACCTTGTACACCTAGGGGCTGCAACCTGTGGCTCTCTGGCATGCCAGACAAGCAGTGTGCAGGCTGGGAGTTGTAGTTTCTGGAGAGCTGGACATTGCAAATCACTGATATGTAAATTTATTGCACATCAAGGGTAGGGTGAGGGGTCTCAGTATAGATATTGCATCCCAGGATACGGATTCACCACCACACCACTGCACTGACCCTCCCCCCAGATTAGCATTGCCCCCCCTTCCGCAAATTAGGCTTGACCACCGCACTTCTGCACTGCCCCCCCCCATTACAATTGACCACTGCACCTCTGCACTTGCTTGTCCAGATTAGGATTGACCACTACCCATCTGCACTGCCCCCCCCCCCACCCCCGGAATAGGATTAATTAATATTGACCACCGCAACTCTGCACGACCCATCCCCGATTAGGATTGACGTCCACACCTCCACACTATCTACTCCCAGATAAGTATTGACCTCCACATTGCCCACTCCTGGATTAGTACTGATTGCCGCACTTCTGCACTGCCCACCCCTGGAATGGATTCGCCACCACACCTCTGAACTGCCAAACCTTGGATTAGGATTGACCTCCACACTGCTCACTTCTGAATTAGGATTGACCTCCAAACCTCCGAACTGCCACTCCCGCATTAGTATTGACCACCGCACCTCTGCACTGCCCACCCCTAGATTAGGATTGACCTCCGCACTGCCCACCCCCCTATTAGGATTCCCCACCACAACTCTGTAGTGGTCACTTCTGGATTGGGATTGATCACCATACGTCTGCACTGCCTATTTGGAAGTAGGGGCCCCTTGCTGAGCACAGAATAAAAGTGGCCCCATGGTATTAAATAAGCTTCCCCAGTATTGTGGTGGAGTCTTGCATCCAGGACAGGGCTTGGTCTTTATTGCCCCTCCACCCCCACCTTGGGCAAATTTCTCACTCCTGTATTTGCTAACCATCTCTGCAGAGGGAATTCCTGCACTGGTGAGCAAAGGGGGTAGGACTAAGCAGTCCCGGGCCCCAGAGCAAGCACATGATCTGCCTCTTTGGTTTGTACGCCCTTGCCCCTCATCTCCTGGATGCATTTGCCCCTTTTGCACCCCATATGCCGCCATTGCCATGCACTATGTACAGAAAGGTCAGTGTTATTCCAGCGCATTTCGCAGTGGGGTCCTAGGTTACAATGAGTCTGGCAGATATTGCTCGGAGTGTTGGAGAAGAATGTCCATTCAGCACTCGGCTACGTTTTATCACTGCAATTAAAAGGAGATGCGCGGTCCGAGGTTGTTACCCAGGATGCAGCGCTGCCTTAAATAACAGGTTTGTACTTAAACTTCAAAGACGGACGCTTCTGGCACTGGCGGCCTCCTCGAGATCGGAGCTCCTATTGTTGCGCTGCCAACTCAGTCTATGGCCTCGACTTCAAAAACAAAACAGGGATAAATGGCAGGCAATTTGTACGGAGGATCGCCGCTCGTAGCCTGGATACGGCGCAGGACGCAGCAGAGCTATGACTTGGATGCAGATCAATGACTTGGGGTTCCAAGCACACTGGGGGACACTTAAACCCCCCACCCCTGCACCTTTCTTCTTCAGCCAGCCCCCATTGTTGACCCAATTCCTTCTTACTGGACCCAGATCTAAGCTGCTTATAACGACAAGTCACTCTGCAAACACGTACAACTGGTCATCTACTCCAATCACATCCAAAGCTCCATTCACATTGCTGCTGAATCTCAAATCTCTCTGCTACCCCCTGCTGGTTCAGTGTCTGTAGAGCATTCAGAGAGACCTTCCAGGGGTGTAGGTAACAGAAGGCATAATAGGCAGCTGCAAAAGGGCCTGTGAAAAATCTTCCCCTTCCACAAGAGGCGGCAGAAAGCGAGAGGGCCACTCCCCCAACCCATTCTCCGATAATACGCTAGCTGCGGTGCACTATGGCACTTAGCGGTGTTGTGTGGAGGGTGCCAGCAGGAAGACTGGTAAATGCAGCTTTGGACTGGACTGGAGTATAATGGACAATCAGCGCAAGCTAGGGAAACAAGGGGTTTGCAAAGTTCCTCAAATTTAGACATTAAAATGATGTTCAGAAGGAGACCTTGGCTGTGAATAGATTTATAGACATGACTCTGGGTACAGCTCTGGATGTGACTAGAGTATTAGCGTGATGTAACTTCTACACTGGGTCAGAAAAGCAAAGCAAATACATCACAATGGGCAACAGGGAACCTACCTTGTAATATGGGCAGGAAGGACTCATCGCCCCATAGAGGTCACGCATGACCATCGCCGGTCTATAGGGGGTGATGTTGCACCAGTGGAGCTCCTACTAGGGTTGCACCCAGCTTTCCTACAACCCTGCATGTCAGTTCTGGAGAAACCAAGGCTTTTGCTCCGTTCTGCTGGAGGAATTGCCTGTGACGCCCGTTTGCTTCCCTTACTGACCACATAATTTATTAATGGATTATTAATTTGATCTTTATGGTCCACAATAATGAAAAATAGCTTTTACCTGGGCAGCACTTGGTTCATACACTACAAATCCCACCGTGCACAACATCTTCTGTAGGCCTTGGGGATAACATTATGGTAGAACTGAGAATAATGCAGCTTTGGATGTGACTGGAGTAAAGGAATATTTAACTCAGATGAACATTGCAAAGTATTGACAGTGACATCAAATGTGTAGCCAGGTTATTTCCAATCACACAACAAGCTCCTTAAAGGGGTTGGCTGGATGTCAAGTACCCTGTTAGGGGCATCTCCCATGGAGTGGCTGTAAAGACCTCTCTGGAGGACCCAGCAGGACCACGCATTAAATCCTGATCACTGATTTCAATGTGCAGTTCTTTATTTCTCCTGTGGTGGCGCTGCAGGGGAACTGAATACCTGGTGCCGAGTTCCCACAGGTGATCGCTGGGGATCCTGATTCCTGACCGCTCATCTTAACATCAAGAGACTGCAATAAATGGATTTTGCAAAAACATGTGCCCACCCGGGCGTACATTTAGCGTTGGCAAGGGCCTTGTTTGATGGGCACAAGGTTCTCTTCAGCGGGACTAAGGTCCTACACCGTGAAAACCATCCCCCAACCATTCAGACAGGAAACGCCCTCCAAGTGTCCACCAAACCCAGACCACAGGGTGCGATTCATTCCTCCAGAAATCACATCTGCACTGCTCAGGGGTCTAGAGGTGTTGGCTTTACATCAGTGCAGCTGCCTCTTGGCATTGTGCACTCAGATCTTAGTTTTCTGCTAAAACTCCATCTCCGAAGCTCCTGATGGACAGTTCTCATGTGGACGTTGCACAAGCCATGGCTGTGACCACCATAGTCTATCATACTTGGTAGCCCTACACTTATCTACCATTAACTTACTATCTTAACTTGCTCAGAGCCACTTGATAGAAAAACAAGGCGTCTTATGATTTCGCTCCCTCATCTGCTTTCCTCCATACAGTCTCCAGGCAGGAAACAAATACCAAATTCTGCTCGGTATAATTGTAAACAACTGCGTCCCCTGGGCCGGTGGTAACCCATAGAGGGCCCAGAGCCTCATCAGCGCTGCTCAGGAACAGCATTTACATCAGCTAGCTTCCAACCACATTATGTAATCCTGCAAGAGTCACCAGCGGTTACTGAACTCAGTCTAACTGTAATGGAGATGTAGTGGAGTGACTGGCTATATCCGGATATCTGGGGAGGGTTGAGGAGATCATCAGCCGAGGTCCCAGAATACATCAGACTATTACACAATGATTGCTACGTGCAGGCGCTGAATAAGAAGGGGGTGACGTGTAGATACATAATTGCTAACAACTCCAAATCTGAAAATATTTATAGGAGAATCCCAGCCAATACTTGTCCAGGGCACTGTCCCCCAACGCAGGCCATTACCTTACTACTTCTGTAGGAAGGCTCCTTTTGGCCTCCAGGCGCCACCGCAAATGACATATAGACACAAAGAGAAGCCTAAGCCTTCATTCACATCACCGTTCAGCCTTTCAGTTCCCCTGCTCCGTTTAGGAAAGGACGGATTCGGCAGATAACTGAGCCGAACGGAGCCTGAAGACCCCACAGACTATAATGGGGTCCGTTAGGTGTCCGCTCCGAAGATGATTTTGGAGGAGAGACAAAAGTCCTGCATGCACTACTTTTGTCTCCGCTCCAAAATCATCTTCTGAGCGGACAACTAACGGACCCCATTATAGTCTATGGGGTCTTCAGGCTCCGTTTGGCTCAGTTAAGGCTCAGTTATGTGCCGAATCCGTCCTCCTGCTCCTCAACGGAAAGGCTGAACGGTGATGTGAATGAAGCCCAACCTGTAGAAAAGCCAGGAGTGAGGACAAATGAATAATCAAATGGGTATGAATTTTGTAATGTGGGGTCTGGATATGGCGGTCTGACCTGGAGTATGGTCTGAGGTCTGAATATTGTAGTCTGGGGGCTTAATATGGAGATCTGGGTCCGAATTATGGGGTTTGGTCTGGGGTATGGTCTGAGGAATGAATGTTGAGATCTGAATCAGGGGAGTAACTATAGGGGAAGCGGCTGCTTTGGGGCCCTGACTCAGAAGGGGCTCATCCAGGAGGAGGAGGACTACAAGATTTTGTCAGGGCCCCCTCAACAGTATTACACAATGAAATGATATACAGTGGCGGTAAAGACATTGTAGAAAATGGATGGAACGACTGCCGGGCCTGGTCTGAGAGAACGATCTTTACTAGCCACAGGAAAGGGGGCGGCATGAAAGGAAGGGGTTGCCAAAAGATTACTGGGGGAGGGGGCTCCATTCAAAAATTTGCTGTGGGGCCCAGTCATTTCTAGCTACGCCACTGATCTGAATTGTGGGGTTCGTTCTGGGGTCTGAATTATAGGTTTTGGTCTGTGGCACGGTCTGAGGTCGGACTATTGAGGTCTAAATAATTGGATTTGGTCAGGGGTGTGAATGATAGGGTTTATTCTGGCGTCTGAATTATGGAGTTTTGTCTGGGGTATAGTCTGAGGTCTAAATGATTAGGTTTGTTCTGGGGTCTGAATTATGGGTTTTGGTCTGGGGCATGGTCTGAGGTCTGAGTATTGGTGTCTGATTGTTAAGATCTGGGGTCTGAATCATAGGATTTGGTCAGGGGTGTGAATGATGGGGATTTTTGTTTGGTTTGAATTATGGGGTTTGGTCCTGGGTCTAAATATTAATATATGAATTATGGTGTTTGTTCTGAGACCTAAATTATGGGCCCTATCCCCAAAAACTTTGAGTCTATAAAAGCCTTGTTAACCCCCAAAACAAGGATTATCCAGGCTTTATTAAAAAAAAATCTGCAATTTAACAGCAAATGAGCTCACTTTTGCAGGCAGCCCTCTCCCTCTATACGGTCCTTATAGTGAGGACAATATACAGGGACTATTTATAATAAAATGCATATTCTGCCAATCTTCACCCCAAGACACACTTCAACAGTCTCTGTCCCATAACAAGCCACAACCAATAAACCACGTACTGTCAAGGCCAAGGTGTCCCTGGAGTCCTAACTGTTAATTCTGCGCTGTTATGTAGTGATAAACAACTGCCAGGGGTACTCTAGGGTGGCCATATTGGTTGGCACCTTTTTATTTTTTCCAATAGAAGAAATTTAGTGATTTTAGGTAGTGCCCTTTAATACACCCGGTGGAAATGAAGAAACCAGCTCAATATAATCTATGACATACCTTACACGAACATCTTCATTACCTCTTAATATGCTGGATGACCCCACGTGCAGGAAGCCAAAATTCCTGAGGGTACACTTATCTTTTAGAGGAACCGTGCCAAGACAGATCCACCTTTCTCTGAGTGTTTGCCTAAGATCACGGTCTGTTTACCGAGTCATGGAGAATTGCACAAACCATTTGGAACACAATAACCCATTGTAGAGTGTGCAAAACAAAAATAATGGATTTGAGCAGCTTCTCCCATCCTTCTCACACATCTTGGCTTGGTTATATTTGTTGGTTGACCCTGATGTCATTGGCCGGTAACAAAGACACAGGCATGATATACACTGCAAGTTGTACCAGTTGTCCCACCTTACACTAAACAGGATTGCTCTTGACCTATAAAAACACAGGTGGGCTTCAACCACAGGACATTCTTCTACATGGAGGACATATTTGGGTGGTCATAGAGGAAATCATACCAGTGGTCTATTCCATTTTGGAAACCAAGAGATGGTTGGCAAAGGAGGGGAGTATTGCTCCTCAGGACTGGGTTTCTTGAGTACAGTGGAATCAAGAATCAACCTACAGCTTGAGAATGGTTGGCAAGTAAAGCCTACTGCAAGCTGAATTTTTCAGCAGCCTCTGGTGGTCCCATAACCTGGTGGTCTTTAGAAGTTTGGAAGCTTGCCCTACAAGAAAAAAGGAAGGGGCCTGGTGTCTTTCAATAAGTCAGGCGATCACCTAAGAAGGTCAAAAATAACCTATGAATAGATAGTAGGTATCCTCTTTACTCAGATCCCCGGGACCAGGCAGATGTCTTACTAAAAGACCTCCATGTTCTCCCAATCAGATAGACGCAAAATTTCACATACAAATGAGAAACTATCCATCTAACCCATAGCTTTACCCTAAATAGCCATAAGAACGGAATACATTCTCCAAGAAACGGAAAGCTAGGTAACCCCTATTTTTGAAAAGGTTGGCGCCATGACAATTCAGTTTTACCATCTCTTCATTTGACTTGAACCCAAATCAAGTCTAGTATGGAAGGACCAAGGTCTACAAAAAGGTCAAATTGTACAGTTGATTTTTCTCCTGTGATCATGGACTTTCACTGGGATCCTGAGAAACCTCATTCAGATACAAAAAGAAACACAAAAACAGAAAGCCAAGTCATCCCCAACTCTGAACAGTTGGCGCCAAGTCAGTACTTTTTTGTAGTATGTACTTGTTTGACATGAACCCAACTCAAGTCTAGTACAGAAGGACCAAGGTTAACAACAAGGTCAAATTATTATGACTTCCTGTGATCATGGACTTTCCTGTAATTCTGAGAAAACTCATCCAGATACGCCTAGAAACATAATGTACAATATTCACCAAGAAACAGAAAGCCAAGTCACCCCAATCTCCAAGAACGTGGCACGATGTCAATACAATTTTACTACATGGTTAGTTGACCTTAACATAACAAGTCTAGTATGGATGGACCAATGTCTACAAGAAGGTTGGATTGTTACAGTGACTTCACTTCCTGTGACCATGAACTTTCCTCGGATCCTGAAAAACCTATAGAAACACAATATATTCTCCAAGAAACAGAATGCCATGTCACCCCCTTCTCCGAGAAATAGTCTATAAAATTTTACTATGTCCTTGTTGGACATGTACCCAACTTGAGTCAACAAAAAAGGTCGAATTCTATGGTTCACTGCTTATGATCATGGACTTTCCTGGGGTCCTGAGAAACCTCATCCAGATCCTCCTGCTCTTCAGGGAACATCTCTATTGTTTGCTATAATTAAAAATAAAGTGAAGAATGCCGCGGGTATTAGAACAGAAATGTAATATGTCAAAACAAGTTCCTGGCTCGAGACTCAAAGCCTCTGTTGTCCTAGGGAGTGAGAGCATATTTCTCTCCACTGAGTAGAGAGACGGGAGATAAGAAGCAGGAAACCCTTGCAAAAAGTTGGCACCAGTTCCCTCAACTTCCAGATAAGAAGCATGCAAGAATAGCAGTGCTGGCCGTGTTCTTACTCAATGTTACACAAGCTGTGTCTGGTGTGTCAGGCCACATCTCCAGGCCAGGCTCCATGATGGAATAGCCAGGGTATAAATAGGAACAAAAAACAACACTGGGAAATAAGAACGAGATTTTAAGTGACGACGGAAACGGAATAGAAATATCCAGATAATCATATATTTCGAAATGTTCCGTGATGGTGGAGAGGGGGTAAACACATAGCCCAGGGTCAAACTGATTTTGCAGGTCTTCAGCAAAAAGATGAAGGGAAAGGGTGACGTAGCTGGGACCCCCACAAAAATACCCTGTTGTCCCTAAGATAACCAAAAATTTAAGGCTTATTTTTTGCTGGGAACACGAGGTTCCACATACAACCATTGATTGGGTCTTGGCCTTACTTCAAAATGTCTTGATGTTCCCTGCCTGTTCAGTGTCTGGTAATTTGCATCCATTGTATAGTGGATTATAGGAGTGCAGCTTAACTGTTTGTTTCCAATTGCAGCTAGCAGAATTATGACTGCAGCTCTGGAGCATAACGGTTATCACTAGATGGCGCTGTATGACATCTCTTTGAATTCCTGTGTCGTGCTCCACCCGCCTTTAGGCCCAAGAACAACAGAGGATTTTTTGAAAGGAGCGCTCCAGGCCTGAGGAGGCGGAGCATGACACAAAGGTTCACCAAAAACACTCTCTGTGTCATGCTCCGCCTCTTCAGATTCTGCACTAGACATGATGCAGTGTAATAAATTGGCTGGAGTGTTCCTTTAATTTTAGAAGTCATCTTGCCATACTGCCAGTGTTTTTCTACGAGTCTCGATTTCAGGACGAAGCGTGACTCGATGGTGATATGTGCATTTTTTTTTAAAAAAATTGATAGTTATGTGCGTGCTCCCTGTGCACTGGGGCATGGGACGTGAACGGTTAAATTTGCACACGTAAACTAGTTTAGAAACCTCCCGCAGAGCCAGGATGCCGACAGTTTCAGTAAGATGTGAAACTATCGGGTGTGAGATGTTTAGCACACAGAGCGGCTGTAGCTGCAGAGCCGGGTGACGGCACAATGCTCTGCGGACAATGCGGCGAGACGCTAAGACTGGGCTTATTTCAGGCTGCAGCTGCCCCTCGAATACATATTCATGACCTGAAGTATTTAGGCCAAAGTACAAAGAGACGAAAAGAAGGAAACATTTTTCTTTTCTGGACCGAGATGCAACATTTTCCACACTGCGGGAGAGGGAGGGGGATTCACCGACATCCCGGGGGCTTTTAGGTCTCATGCGAGAAATATTCTCAGAAACATAAACCAGTGACATTCCTTCAATCTCCATCGTTGCGGAATCATCTTAGAGGACGTTTTCTGTGTCATCCCCATGGCAAGACAAATGATAAAAGTTTTCTATCTGCGGCCGCCACAAGGGGGAGCTCCTTGCATACGATTTATACAGATCCCAGTGAAGTCAATGGGAGCAGTACCCTTACAGTGAGCTCCCTCTAGTGGTGGATGCCGGTAAACTCAGCAGGAGAACCGCAGGGTTTTTTTGGGCTATAACAAGGACGCTAAATTGCTGCCTTTATCAACCAGGGCTCCTGACGATCCTATGATGTAATAATGAGAAATTAGCCAATAGTCTGGCCCTCAATAGAAATAAAGTTAGTGTCCCTTTAAAAAAAAAAAAAAAAACATTTCAGAGTACCTGTCACCAGCTTTCTGTAGGCAGCTTATATAAAGTGCTTTACTCAGCAGGGGGTGACAAAGCTCTTCCCAGAGCTCTAGAAGGGTGCTACTGCTAATACTTTTGCAATGCACTGTAGTTTAATGATGATCGCTGCATCATTCGTGTAGATATGCAATGTACCCCCGCGGTTTACACCCCGGCACCCTTATATGACGGCATCTTACATATGCAAATTATGTACACTTTGCACCATGCGTGATACAGTCAGCTCCACAAATGTCACCAGGGGGTCAAAATACCCCAAAATTATCAGACTGCTGGGGAAATTAAAGGCACCTGTAGAGCTTACGTTGTGCAACAGAACTGGGTGCCATCACCGAGGCGCTACGTGCCTCCTGCCTCATGAATTGAAACGAGAGGCTGTAACCAGATATAATCTGATTGGGTGACGGATGCATAGGGGTCATCCAAAAGAAGCAAAGTAATATAAAAAAAAAAAGCCAGAGCCAAAACCAAAGACAGTGATAAAGAGTACGTCCAACTAAAGCTGGATCTCTAGTTTATAATATGACACCCAGTCGCCACCCTCAGCTCTTATGGTTTCATCAAAGGAAAGGGAAAGATGTTCCTGATCTGTGACTTATATTGGTTGCTAAACTGCCGTCCTGTCGCTTTAAGAGCAGAAAGTGGGCGGGCCTTACAGTGACCACTCTGCCAGCAGAGGTAAAGACTTATGGAGGATGATCCCTCAAATACTTTTCTCCTAGAATTGCCGTATCTCCCAAAGCTCAAAAGCAACATTTCTAAAACTCAGGGAAGAGTCAGAGGAAAGGTAATTGTACCCACAATCGAATGTTCACTTATAGGTGGAGTTACCCTTTAAGAGTTCCTAATTAGAAACAGCATGTACATGTGAGTGGCTGGATATACTCCTCAGGTCCCGGCTTGTCAGGTTCTTAAAGTGATTCCTAACCTCCATGTTCAGGATGCGGCCCCAACACCAGAAGAAATGTTTCTGAATTGAGTCACCTTTGGGTTCAGATCTCCGAAATCAGAGACCTCAGAAAGGCTTTATTTTCTGAATCCCAGCGGTCGAGAACAATGAACCCATTATAAATAGGATGGCAGGGCAGGTGAGGGCGGAGGTAATCTCACAATACCATCAGGGCCCCATCATGAAATATGTGCACGTCAGGGACACGTATGAGCCACAGGCGGAGTAATGTGCAGATGAGAGGTCATTGTACAGGGGACTACAGCCAAGACTCAAGGTTTATAACCCTGCCCCGTATACTATGTAACTCAGATTGTGACCTCCACAAATCTGCACACTCCTCTCCTGAAATCCTTTGTGCTGCTGGGTACTCTGCTCCTTCAACTATGTAACTCAGATTGTGACCTCCACAAGATCAGCACACTCCTCTCCTGAAATCCTTTGTGCTGCTGGGGACCCTGCTCTTTCCACTATTTAACTCAGTTTATGACCTCTGCAAGATCAGCACATTCCTCTACTGAAATACTCTGTGCTGCTGTGGACCCTGCTCCTTCCATTATGTAACTCAGATTATGACCTCCGCAAGATCAGCACATTCCTCTACTAAAATACTCTGTGCTGCTGGGGACCCTGCTCCTTCCACTATGTAACTCTCAGCCTGTGACCTCCCACAAGATCAGCACCTTCCTCTCCTGAAATCCTCTGTGCTGCTGGGGACCCTGCTCCTTGCACTATGTCACTCTCAGCCTGTGACCTCCCACAAGATCAGCACACTTCTCTACTGAAATACTCTATGCTGCTGTGGATCCTGCTGTTTCCACTATGTAACTCATAGCCTGTGACCTCCCACAAGATCAGCACACTGCTCTCCTGAAAGCCTCTGTGCTGCTGTGGACACTGCTCCTTCCACTATGTAACTCTCAGCCTGTGACCTCCCACAAGATCAGCACACTCCTCTCCTGAAATCCTCTGTGCTGCTGGGGACCCTGCTCCTTGCACTATGTAACTCTTAGGCCTCTTGCACACAAACGTATTTTCTTTCCGTGCCCGTTCCGTTTTTGCGGATTCCATTTGCGGTCTATATGTGGAACCATTCATTTTAATGGTTCCGCAAAAAAAACGGAATGTACTCTGTGTGCATTTCGTTTCCGTATTTTCATTCCACTAAAAGTTAGAACTTGTGCTATTATTGTCTGCATAACGGACAAGGATAGTACTTTTCTATTAGGGGAGAGCTGTTCTGTTCCGCAATATACGGAATGCACATGGACATCATTCGTATTTTTTGCGGACCGCGAAATACATACAGTCGTGTGTGAGAGGCCTTAGGGCTCATGCGAACGACCCTATGTGTTTTGCGGTCCGCAAAAAAACAGGATTAGCATAAAATACAGATGACGTCCGTGTGCATTCTGTATTTTGCGGAACGGAACAGCTGGCCCCTAATAGAACAGTACTTTCTTGTCCGTGATGTGGACAATAGTAGGACAGGTTCTATTATTTTGGGAACCAACATACGGAACCGGAATACCTTAGGCCTCATGCACAGGTATATTCTTTCCTTGTCCGTTCTGTTTTTTTTGCGTATGCGGAACCATTAATTTCAATGGGTCTGCAAAAAAAACGGAACATGCTCTGTGTGCATTTCGTTTCAGTATGTCCGTATTTCCGTTTCGCAAAAAAAACAGAACATGTCCTATTATTGTCCGCATTACGGACAAGGCTAGTGCTGTTCTATTAGGGGCCAGCTGTTCAGTTCTGCAAAATACGAAACGCACACGGACGTCATCCGTATTTTTTGTGGATCCGTTTTTTGCGGACCGCAAAATACATATGGTCGTGTGCATGAGGCCTTAGTCTGTGACTTCCCACAAGATCAGCACACTCCTCTCCTGAAATACTCTGTGCTGCTGGGAACCCTGCTCCTTATACCACGGCCAGTCTCCTCTCAGGATAGTTCCTCAATATTAAAAGCCCCGGACGACCCCTTTAAGATCGCCAAACGGCCAAATCTAAAAAATAATTTAATGAGTATGGGGGGTTATCCAACTACCCCCGAAGGGAGAAGTCGGGGAAGAAAAGGATCGGGGTGTTGGATTTCAACATGCCCAATCCTTTTGTTCTCGGGAGATAAGCTACTCCAATCTCCGCATTTTGAACACATGCATGCTTAGCCAAGCCGAGTGTGCAAATGTATGGGGGGATCAGGAGAGACCGCTGGCGGCCGCCATGGTATGAACCTTTCCTCTCGCAGGGCCTCTGAGACCGGCTCCTGGCCTCCAGCCACTAACAGCTTACAATATATGAATAGAGGAGGCAGTGTGGGCAGATTGGCATCCAGGTGAGCCTGTGTCATCACAGGATAAAGCTACTTGAGATGCCTCCTCAGAAGCTGACGTCTGTGCCCCGAGGGCCGGGAGAGCTCAACGCTCCATTTACAAATTGCCCTTGAGATTCTGTCACTGGCCCAGAGCAATAAACTGGGAGGAAGAAGGTTAATCCTCCGCCTGCTGAGCCTGAAACGCGTCTCCTGACGTCCTCGCCAGATACTTGGGCCGTTCATAACAGGAGGCCGCATGCCCGAAAACATCACCCCTAGCCGACTTTCAGGTCAAGCACATTTCCTGCAACTTCTATCACACTGCAGGCCGCGTACGCCTCTGTATATTACACCATCACACTGGTCTTGGATGTAGCAGAGCCGGGTTGCACACGTTCAAATATTTTGGTTGTGCCTATGCCCGCCCCGGGACAGGGAAAAAAATGCCCAATTTATCTCTAGGAATCCGGTCACCAGTGAAGAAGGGATTTACTTTACCAGTGCGTTTCAGTCGCGCTCGGCTCACAACCCTCCTATTATTGCATTGAAAACCTTGTATAAGTGTAAGTAAACCTGCAGGGGGTGCCTTGATCAGGTCTGATCCAATTGCCAACAACCTAATGAGTATACAGATCCACTATCCTCCAGTCACATCCAAATCTGCGTTCTGATTTCCTACATTTCCCTGGCACCCTCTGCTGGTTCAGTGTCTGTACAGGTAATACTCTCTGCGGAGCACTGTGGGAGATGTGGTGCTCACACCAGACACTATATAGTCCTAAGAAAAAAGTCATCCCACTGGAAGGAAAGATCTAGGAGAGGAAAAGTCACTTACTCGAATTTTTATGACTCTCGTCTTGGATCCACAAGTCTTCTTAAGCAGCATTTTCTGAAAGAAAGGAAATCAGGTTAGATTTACATGAAGATGTCGAAAGAAAGACAACATTGCTGCAATTACGGACAGGGTTGTCACCTTACCAAAAACAGGAGTGGGATCATGTGAAAAATTATTATGTATTATCCCTGGGATCAAATGTGTTAATAGAATAATCCCTGGTGGTCTAGGGCAGCAAAGGGATAAATCTAAGCAAGTTGTCCTGGTTTAGGAAACTATGGCTGCTTTCTTCCAGAAACAGCGACACACTTGTCCACAGATTGTCCGTGGAACTGCCGCTTAGTCCCGTTCAAGATGCTGAACTGCAATACCAGTAATAACCTGTGGACTGTGACGGCGCTGTTTTTGGAATCCTGAACAAGCATCCCTGGTGGGCTACAGTAGTAAGGGGACCAAGAGTAGTAACGGGTTAATGTAAGGTAACGAGGCTGATGGTAGTAAGGGGTTAATGTCAAGAGGCCTAGAGTAGTAGAGTAGTAAGGGGTTAATGTAAGGAGGCCTAGAGTAGTAAGGGTTTAATGTAAGGTGGCCTAGGGTAGTAAGGGGTTAATGTCAGGAGGCCTAGAGTAGTAAGGGGTCAATGAAAGGAGGCCTAGAGTAGTAAGGGGTTAATGTAAGGAAGCCTAGAGTAGTAAGTGGTTAATGTTAGGAGGCCTAGAGTAGTAGGGGTTATTGTCAGGAGGCCTAGAGTAGTAAGGGGTTAATGTAAGGAGGCAATTGTTGCCAGTGAACTTGATATTCCACCTCCTCCAGCTAGTGGACAGGCAAAAAATAGGGGCAGGTACCCAACTTTCTCTAAATCCAGCATGGCGAACACCGCTACTCGGTGAGGTCTCCCTCGCTCCCAAATGCATGAAAAGATGAGAGCCATAGCGTGCGACTCAGCGTAACCATCAGGACATGTACATCATTCTGCAGAGCAGTGGGGAAGTGTGTGTCACAACATGGAAGGGCCCTTGACATAGACCACTGCCTCTCCACGCTATGTCGAGCATGTACAGAAGCTTCCTGTTTATACGAGGAGCAGCACATACTGTACGGCCCAAGGACATGGGCCCTGCTCCAGGATGACGAAGACAAGACAGGAATGACTTAGAAACTACTGTACCTGCCCACAGATTTTACCTACACAGCCAATATATCATTTCTTAAAGGAAAACTCTGCCTACATTGTAGCAACTTGTGCTTGTTATCTCCATGACAACTACTTTCCCACGCTAGCACATATGTCCTGGCGACCACCCCATCTAAAAGTCAGGTGGCGGATGCCTTCAGTCACGTGGCATTATAGCGCTATCCAAGGTGTGAAAGAGACAGGGTGGAAGTGATGCATCATCGGAGAGAGCTAAAAAAAATTAAATCAGACACTTTTCATGTCAGATCACTAGTTGATCAGACCATTATAGGACACAGTCACCTATCATTTTCAAGCGATCGCCTGGGGTTTATCAAGATCCCCTGGAATTCCTTGTTGCCTTATGTCGTGACCCATAATCAAAGCGTTAGATAAATAATAAAATAATAAATAATATTTAAATATCAATAAATAAAGTAAATGGTTATAATGGGACACGATGGTCTGCAGCCCGGCAGTAGCATTTCAGGATCATGTGGTTGGGACAACCGTAGATCCAAAAGGGTGCCATAATGGGGGTAGCCGCCACCCCATTGTGCTTCTGCATCACTCCCCGATCGTACTGTCAGTGTCTGATCACTTTTTTGGGATGTCCAAAACAAAGACTAATAGAAATGAATGTGATAGAATTAAGAAATAAATAATTTGTGTGGTTTTTGGAGCAGGCGGTCGGTTTTTAAAACTGCAACTTGGCACCATCACTTTCAATCTTCCCTTGGTAATCTTGTGTTTTATCCACTCATTGACACTAATAGGGGAAAATGGCGGAGAGCACGAGTTTGGCTATAGATTTTTATGTTGTACCAAATGTGGTACCGCGATGGGGTTCCCGTGAAGGCAATACTATACAAGGCTTTTACTGGGCAATGAAAGGTAACATTCCACTCTCACACATACTTTTTTCTGCATCCCAGATACAAAAAATGATGTCATACAGTGAAGAGATAGTATATCCTTCACCCTAAAACCCCATCATGGAGGTCAGATGTTTCTTGCAAGGATTCCTGATGTTGCTATCCTGTTGTCATCAAAAATCAAGCTGGAGATCGAGAACAACTCCATAGTAGTACGGAGTCAGCGCTAAGGTAGGGATGCTTGGTGCACACTGGCCCTTTAAAAGACCATAAGAAATGTGCATAAATAAGGAGACAGGGCGATAAGAATAACATACCGCATGCCATATGACAGCAAAGCTACCATCCCGTAGGATTACCTTCTATGCCTTAGACACGGGTTATGATGGCGGCAGGTCATTTCTAATAACTTTATAGAGAACGTAGTAAAATAGAGGAAGCAAAAACTCATAAAAAGAGGAATTCCATCATTTATCAAGCGTCATGTATGCCACATGGCCAGGGGAGCTATAAATATGATGCACTTCTATTGTGTAAGACCATGCCAAAATATTCGAGAGTGGTGCGATGCGCCCTGTGTCATAAGCCAGTGCTCTCATTCTCACAATATGAAGCATGTCCTGCAAATTTCTGGAACTTGTCCAAGCAGAGAGTATTCCCAGACCCCTATACTCCAGGGTATGGTCCGCTTTCAGGAACACCGTTCTTCGACACACAATTCAAAATGTCCATCGGGCCATTATAGAGATTAAAGGGGAAGTAACATCTTTTTAAGACCATTATCTAATCTGTTGTACACTGTTGCTCAATAATTGCTATAAGATGCCACCTTCATATGTTTATGCTGTAGACCAGGGATGCTCAACCTGCGGCCCTCCAGATGTTGCAAAACTACAACTCCCAGCATGCACAGGCAGCCTACAGCTATCAGCCTACAGCAGGGCATGGTGGGAGTTGTAGTTTTACAACAGCTGGAGGGCCGCAGGTTGAGCATCACTGCTGTAGACCATTGATCAGCAACCTTCCCAGCATGCTCCATTCATTTCTATGAGCGTTCTTAGAAGAGCAGAGCAAGTATGCATGCTGGGAGTTGTAGTTTCACAACAGCTGGAGTGCCAGAGGTTGCTGATCCCTGTACAGTTAGTTGCAGTACCTCTTTTCACCACTGGCAGCTGCAAATGCTTTCAATACATTCCAGTGCAACAGCGCCCCCACTAATCACCTAGTTTATCCTATATATATATATATATATATATATATATATATATATATATATATAACCCATTTAAAAACCTTTGAGAGAAACCTAAAACCCAGTGTGCAAGAGCTACTGCCATAGTTACCTTGGAAGTCCCCACAACATCCTGGCACTGAGGGCATAGCAAATGTAATATATTCTGGCACTGTCTAGATTGGCATCAGTAACACAGATGTAGGAGACCATTTCCCAGATCTGATGTGTTTTTGCTCCTGGCATAGCTTGAATGTTCACTAGAAGTAGAGTTTTTATTACAAGTCAAGCCAAGAGTCGTCAGATTTTTAATATACTTTTTGAAACAAGCAACGTCCCCGGAGCCCCCTCTGCAGCGCACATATTGCTAGATTAGCATTCAGCTGCTGGAAGTAATGCAAATTTAAGGTGGTTAAGAGTTATTCTGTCTTTCACGGGAACAGGCCAAGCCTTTAGGCCCCTTAAAGGAGGGGGAAGGCCAGCCTAGGCCTAGCACAAGTGTCAAAGGGGAAAGTCATAACTAAAGTCACCCTCAGGTTTTCTTAAAGATAGACGTGACAATGGAACCATCTTAAGGTATTCGCCTTTGCAGGTGCCAGATCTCCAGCCAACCAGCTTGAATTCTCACAGAGAGTCCTTTACGAGGCAAAGTTATGGTTAATAAGACTGGTTTGTAGAATATTTATCATATAGCAGTCTTTGGATGGCAGACTTTTTGGATATAGCAATGATATGATGTTGGGACCGTGATGGGGGTACACTGAAGTCCTGGTCATCAACTGGTAGCCCAAAGAAGAGTCAGGTGGTTTTTCATTTCTCAAGTAAACAATCTGAGGTAAACAACTTTCCACCCGATTATCCATCAGAAAGTTTTCACTCTGGGTTTTTAATTGACTAAATCCAAAGGAACCGTTATACATCTATCTCTCCAGGATCATGTCCAGTTATCCCATCCTCCTCTTAAAGTTCCGGGTCACTGGCCAGCTGGCTTGACAGTTCATAGCTAGAGTCACCCTCAGGTCTCCTTAAAGAAGGAAATGGAAATGAGACAGACATCTTAACAGGCGTTCAGGTCTCTATCCACCTTTGTAGGTGCACAGTTGAGTTCTCACAGAGGGTCCTTTAAGAGGATTGCAAAAAGATGGTTAACGAGCCAGGTTTGTAGAGTATTTCTAATAGATCAGTCTTTGGATGCCAGTCTGTTTGGATAACGGCCTTATAGCAATGACATATTGTTGGGACCGTGATGGGGTAAACTTCAATCTTGGCAATCTCCATTTCCTGGCAGTCCAATGAAGGCTCAAGTTGTTCATCATTTCTCAAGCCAACACCACCTGAAGTAGACAACTTTTCACCAGCTCATCCATCAGAACGTCATTGACCTGATCCAAAGGAGCGATCATGTACCAGTTTCTCCAGGATCATGTCCACCTATCCCATCCATTATTTTCAAGTGCCAGGTCTCTGGCTTCTTTTCTTTCAGACAAGTCATAACTAGAGTCACCCTCAGGCCTCCTTATAAAAGGAAATAAAAATTAACCATTTAACAGTTCAGGTCTCCATCAACCTTTACAAGCGCCAGGTCTCCAGCCGAATGGCTTCCGTTTTCAAAGAGAGCTCTTTAAAAAGGTGGCTATTCGTTCTTCAGATGCCAGTCATTTTGGCATATCAGGGACATGATGTTGGGACTACGATGAGGGTAAATTGTAATCCTGGCCTGTAGTCCAAGGAAGATTTCAATTGTTTATCACTCAAGCCAACACAATCAGAAATAGACAATTACATTTTCCACTGGATTACCCGTCAGAACTAGTGTTGATCAAGCACCAAAGTGCTCGGGTGCTCGAGTAGAACACCTCAGGATGCTCGGGCGCTCTACCGAGTACAATGGAAGTCAATAGGAGAACCCGATCATTAAACCAGGCACCTCCTGCTCTGAAGAGGGGAGGGTGTCTGGTTCACATGAAAAGATCAAAAATTGATGGAAACACCACCGAAATGGTTCAGGAACAGCATGGGGAGGATGTCTGGATGCATCTTGGACTCCCAGGTTGCTGCTGGGAATAATATTGTCAGAGTAGTACGCCAATTTTACAGACTGACAATAATATGCACAAAACCAAAGATAAAATTGATTTTAGAGGCAAATTTGTCAGGAAACATTCTTTCCTGTATATTTACTTGTTTATAAAGTGCAAGTGCTGCCAAAAATTACAAGCAACAGGCACTCCGATACAACCTGTATATTACATAAAGGAGAGCCTCATTCAGGTAGTGGGACTCCTACTCTCATGAAGCCTATGAACTAAGTGAGAGGGCTGCCAAAAACTACAAGAACACCCTTTATTACACTTAAAGGAGGGCATCATACACACCCTTGAAAAATTATGATTGATGGCCTGCTGGTGACCCTCAAAAACATTAGGAGCAAGGGGTGCTGGTTAACCTCTAAAAAATTAGGGGGGAGGGCCTGCTGCTGAGCTGACGCTCTAAAGCATTAACAAAAGATTACAGTCAATGTCCCAGATATTTTTAGGATGCGCAAACGTTATACAGGAGATGTAGCGCAGGTAATGTAACTGTCCGTAGCGTCTACGGAAAAAGTAAGCTGGATGTCATAGATATTTTTAGTATGCACACGTTAGGGCCCTTTCACACTGGCGTTTTGGTTTTCCGGCATAGAGATCCGTCGTCGGGTCTCTATGCCGGAAGAATCCTGATCAGGATCATCCCCATGCATTCTGAATGGAGAGAAATCTGTTCAGGATGCATCAGGATTAGAGATGAGCGAACTTTAAAAAAAAGTCCGTTGTTCGGCGTTCGGGTTGTGGTAAGTCGCGCATCCCGTTATGGATTCCACTATAGCGGCATATGGAATCCATAAGGGTCGGCTGCCACCAACCCGAACTGTTGAACAGCCGAAGGACCTGGGGTGACGTCACTGTCATGTGATCAGTGCAGGGGGCGTGGCTCAGCACTGGATTTTTTTTAAAGTTCGCTCATCTCTAATCAGGATGTCTTCAGTTCAGGACCGGAACGTTTTTTGGACGCAGCAAATACCGCAGCATGCTGCGCTTTTTGTTCCGTCCAAAAATCCGGAACACTTGCCGCAAGGCCAGATCCGGAATTAATGCCCATTGAAAGGCATTAATCCGGATCCGGCCTTAAGCTAAACGTCGTTTCGGCTCATCGCCGGATCAGACGTTTAGCTTTTTCTCAATTGTTACCATGGCAGCCAGGATGCTAAAGTCCTGGTTGCCATGGTAAAATGTAGTGGGGAGCGGGGGAGCAGTATACTTACCATCCGTGCGGCTCCCGGGGCGCTCCAGAGTGACGTCAGGGCGCCCCACACGCATGGATCACGTGATCGCATGGATCACGTGATCCATGGGCATGGGGTGCTCTGACGTCATTCAGGAGCGCCCCAGGAGCTGCACGGACTATAAGTATACTGCTCCCCCGCTCCCCGCTCCTACTATGGCAACCAGGACTTTAATAGCGTCCTGGCTGCCATAGTAACCTGAAAGCATTTCGAAGACTGATCAGGATCCTGATCAGTCTTCTAATGCTTCAGGCGACTTGCGTTCTGACGGATCCGGCGGGACGGAAGTGCCTGCCGGATCCTCAGAACGCAAGTGTGAAAGGACCCTTAAACAAGAGATGTAGCGCAGATAATGTCGCTGTTTGCAGCGGCCAAGAAATTGCGCGCTATTTAGCACAGGTTGCGCTAAAAATATATATTGCTGCAGGACACAACAATAGTCCACAAAAGGACTTTTGGGTCTCTAACACCAACCCTGCCTAACAAAAAAATTAAATTCAATTCCCTACACTGTCTGTCCCTTCTACAGCACAGCTCTTCCTGACTAAGACTGAGCCGAACCGCGCATCATCGGGTGCTTTATAGCACCCAATGGCACATTCCGGCCACCCAATCACTGTAATGCCAGTAACCAACATGGCTACGGCATTCCAGTGAGGGCAGTACTTACCTGCATGTTTATTGGCTGCGTAGCAGCCAACGAACGTGCGGGTAGGAGACTCGAGCATTGCGCTGGAGCACAGGCGGTATTCGGCCGAACACCGCGATGTGCCGAACATGCTCACGCAACGCTAGTCAGAACATTTTCCCGCAGGGTTCTGCATCCCAACGAGCCATCATGCACCTGTTTCTCCAGGAACCTGTCCAGCTACCCCATCCCACTGACTGCTGTACTTTTCCATATACCAGCTGCTTCCCTGGTCTTCAATTACTAATTTTAAAGCAAGGCAGACAGATCCCCGGTCAACCAAGTGTCAAAAATGACCGTACTCATCAGCTTCCAAGTCCAGCTCTCACTGTGCTGCCCGTGGTGTCCATGGAATATTTTTATGGACCCAATAAACTTTATCTATGACAAAAGGCCTCTCCATGACAAGCCCATGAGTTGGCACTTTGCTAGGACGGCTTTTACGTGTGCCACCTGGAGAAGTTAAGGGAAGGGATGGTCTCATTTGCATTAGTTATTTACTATCCTATTGCTGGAGGTCAGAATTATTCACTGATTTACATATAAACCTCAACCAAGCAGATATCAGGGAGTGAAGGTGAAAGCTCACGTGGTGCTGGGTATTGTGAAGACGTCTGCCAGGTGCGAGGATCTGGTCACACCACAAGGGCCCTGTGTCTGGAGTATAGAATGGGAGAAACCCCCCCAAGCTGAAGACAAATGTATCCAAGTGCTACATGCACCCGATGGAGGCCTGATGAGTGCATTGGGCCAGTATATATATATACACTGCATAGAAAAGTATAGTGCACTATGTAGAAATGCAGACTGCGCATTTTATTTGAGAGTCTATGGCGGTATTATATATCAAAGCCTCATAGAAGGCTCAAAGTGATGTGAACTGAAACAGCGTGATGTGTGATATTGTACTGCTAAGCTATGTATCTAACCCGGTCATGTGTGATACTGTACTGCTAAGCTATGTATCTAACCCTGTCATGTGTGATACTGTACTGCTAAGCTATGTATCTAACCCTGTCATGTGTGATACTGTACTGCTAAGCTATGTATCTAACCCTGTCATGTGTGATACTGTACTGCTAAGCTATGTATCTAAGCCTCTCATGTGTGATACTGAACTGCTAAGCTGTATACGTAAGCCTGTCATGTGTGATACTGTACTGCTGAGCTATGTATCTAAGCCTCTCATGTGTGATACTGTTCTGCTAAGCCATGTATCTAACCCTATCATGCGCAACACTGTACTGCTTAGCTGTATACGCAAGCCTGTCATGTGCGTTACTGTACTGCTGAGCTATGTATCTAAGCCTGTCATTTGTGATACTGTACTGCCTAACTATGTATCTAGGCCTGTAATTTGTGACACTGTACTCCCGAGCTATGTATCTAAGCCTGTCATTTGTGATATTGTACTTCCGAGCTATGTATCCAGGCGTGTCATTTCGGATACTGTACTGCTGAGCTATGTATCTAGGCCTGTCATTTGGGATACTGTACTGCTGAGCTATGTATCTAGGCCTGTCATTTGTGATACTGTACTGCTGAGCTATGTATCTAGGCCTGTCATTTCGGATACTGTACTGCTGAGCTATGTATCTAGGCCTGTCATTTGTGATACTGTACTGCTGAGCTATGTATCTAGGCCTGTCATTTGTGATACTGTACTGCTGAGCTATGTATCTAAGCCTATCATTTGTGATACTGTACTGCCGAACTATGTATCTAGGCCTGTCATTTGTGATACTGTACTGCCGAGCTATGTATCTAAGCCTGTCATTTGTGATACTGTACTGCCGAGCTATGTATCTAAGCCTGTCATTTGTGATACTGTACTGCCGAACTATGTATCTAGACCTGTCATTTGTGATACTGTACTGCTCAGCTATCTCTCCAAGCCTATTACATGTGATACCGTCTGCTAGGCTGTGTATTTAAGTCTATTATGTGCAGTATTGTACTACTGAGCAGTGTATCAAAGCCTATTATAGGCGATACTGTCTGCTGGACTATGTATCTGAGCCTATTATAAGTTAAAGTGCGGAACCACTGTATCTGAGTCTAACAGGTGTGATACTGGCTCAAGAGCTGCTGTATCTAACCCTGTGATGTGTGATACTGTCCGATGAGAACCTGTATCTAAACCTGCCACATGTGATACTGTCTGCCGAGTCTGTGTACCCAAGCCTATCATGTGTGATACTGTATAACGAGCCGCTGTATCTAACCCATAATGTGTAATAGCATCTGATGAACTGCTGTATCTAATCCTATCATGTATGGTAGAGTCTGATGAGGTGCTGTTTCTAACCCTGTCACATGTGATACTGTTTGATAAGCTGGAGTATCTAAGCAGTCATGCGTTCTTCTGCGGTGTGAAGATGGCTAGGCCCTTCCTTGTGTAGTTGTCTTTGGAGACCTGGAGTCACCCAGGCTTCGCAGCGATGCACAGCCCCTGGACTCCCCTCCCCTTCCTCACTGTGGCTCCTCCTCTCGGGTTTTAGGGATTGTTAACATGGACTCTTCCATCAAAGTTCGGCACATCAATCCGCCAAAAAACTGCGCCTCTCTGATTTCCATGGGAAACCCAGGATTGTGGGTCTTTTAGATGCGGATTTAAAATCTGTGAGACAGGAAAAAAAAATAATAATACGTGACATGTCAATTCTTGCTTAAATGCATGTGGATCTGTGGCATGTCAAACTGTATTTCTGGAGCAAAGACCAGAGAGTCAGTCTCAGATTTCTGCCATTGATTCTGCAGCGGATCTTCTGATGGAAAAAATGTGGCATCTGAACATGCCCTTACACCGAAATCAATGCAGTGCCTGGAATACGGGTCCTGCGGTCTGTGCTGCCGAGCTGCCTATGGTATTCCCTACTGGCACCCGGCTAACAGGCCCTCCAAGGCTTCTTGCTCCTTATAGTTTGCTTTATGGTCTCCATCTCTATTCACCGCTGGGAAGATGAATGAATGAATTTCGGTAAGAACAACGCAGCACAAATCCGGAGGTTCAGACATGTAAAGCAAAAATCTGCAGTAATCTTCCCTGTGATCACTGGGCGCTTGTTAAAATTCTTCGCCCACACCCGATTAAGTAGTGCTATCTGTGCAGAGGGAGCAGCTTTTAAAAGGCCTGGGTTTTATGATGCCCCAAGTTAAAGACTAAATCCAGTCCTTCCATAGTAGTAAGTAATCCATGGAAACTAATTGCTAGACATCTGAAAAGAGTCATGCCAAAAAAACTGAAAATGCATTGGAATCCTACAGAGCATTCACACATTATTAATGCTGACACTTATTCACATGCCAGGAAGTATGTATACCCCGCCTCATACAGTGACTACCAGTACTAACACAGTCTGCAGCATGTGTGATATTCAAAGGTATGTGATATTCGAAGCCCGACACCCAAGAGTGCTCCCAGGTCGCCTCCCAATCCACAGAGTGATCCAAGCTCGCCTCCCAATCCATCGAGTGCTCCCAGGTCGCCTCCCAATCCATCAAGTGCTCACAGGTCGCCTTCCAATAGATCGAGTGCTCACAGGTCGCCTCCCAATCCATCGAGTGCTCACAGGTCGCCTCCCAATCCATCGAGTGCTCACAGGTCGCCTCCCAATCCATCGAGTGCTCACAGGTCGCCTCCCAATCCAAAGAGTGCTCACAGGTCGCCTCCCAATTGAAAGAGTTCTCACAGGTCGCCTCCCAATCCAAAGAGTGCTCACAGGTCGCCTCCCAATCCAAAGAGTGCTCATAGGCCGTCTAACAATTCACAAAGCGCTCACGTGTAACCTCTGAATCAGTAGAGGGCTTAAAGGCCATCTCCCAATCCACAAAGCACTCATAGGCTGCCTCCCAATCCATAGAGTAATCACAGGTCGCCTCCCAATCCAAAGAGTGCTCACAGGTCGCCTCCCAATCCAAAGAGTGCTCACAGGTCGCCTCCCAATCCAAAGAGTGCTCACAGGTCGCCTCCCAATCCAAAGAGTGCTCACAGGTCGCCTCCCAATCCAAAGAGTGCTCACAGGTCGCCTCCCAATCCAAAGAGTGCTCACAGGTCGCCTTCCAATCCAAAGAGTGCTCACAGGTCGCCTCCCAATCCAAAGAGTGCTCACAGGTCGCCTCCCAATCTAGAGTGCTCATAGGTCGCCTCCCAATCCAGAGTGCTCACAGGCCGTCTCACAATTCACAAAGCACTCACGTGTCACCTCCCAATCGGTAGAGTGCTTAAAGGCCATCTCCCAATCCACAAAGCACTCATAGGCTGCCTCCCAATCCATAGAGTAATCACAGGTCACCTCCCAATCCACAGAATGCTCACAGGTCGCCTCCCAATCCACAGAATGCTCACAGGTCACCTCCCAATCTGCAGAGCACTCACAGGCCGCCTGTCAATCCACAGAGCGCTCACAGGTCGCCTCCCAATCTGCAGAGCGCTCACAGGTCGTCTCCCAATCCACAGAGTGCTCACAGGTGATCTCCAAATCCACAGAATGCTCACAGGCCGCCTCCCAATCCATAGAGTAATCACAGGTCACCTCCCAATCCAAAGAATGCTCAGAGGTCACTTCCCAATCCACAGAGTGCTCACAGGCAGCCTCCCAAACCACAGAGCTCTCACAGGTCACCTCCCAATCCACAGAGCACTCACAGGTCACCTCCCAATCCACAGAGCGCTCACAGGTCACCTCCCAATCCACAGAGCGCTCACAGGTCATCTCCAAATCCACAGAATGCTCACAGGAAACTGTCCAATCCACAGAGCGCTCACAGGCAATGATCTATTTCACATATAGGTCTGATTGATGTCATTGGTCACTTCTAATTACATACCACTTTAATTGATGAGAAAATAATAACTATGTTTATGTCATATTTATTGTGTCCTGTAAACCGCTCATATGTTAGTTTTATATGGAGGAAAGATACAGTTTGTGTTCCATACAATGGCTGACAAATCCAATGAGCTGGGGGTACACCTACCTACCAGAAACATATTGCACCCCATACCGGACTCGTCTCTCAGAGTCTCCAGGCTCTTCTGCGTGCTGACATCTCATTTAATATTCAGCACTTCTTTATATTTTTTTTGTGTAAAAGACTAAGCAACTTCATTCAGGCAACTGATCTGTGAGCACCTCGGAGGAGAAGAGGAAGCGTGACATACAATGTGCGGTTTACCAGACACTCACAGCAATGGCACACATCCGTGCAATCTGTGCCGTGAAGCAACACTCACAGTCCCAAGGCCGTGCTACATAGTGTCACTGGAAATATACAGTACAAAGGGGTCTAACGGCTGTACATTATGTGAAGAAAAATTACCCACAAAAAAACAACCTCACTAAATAAAAGACCTTCTCTCAGCCGTACGGGAGCCAACAACTGCACATATGTGGGTAATAAAAAGCAATAACTGCTATACTGCCATAAAGAGGATATATACAAAAATAAAACTACTATAATACTGCTCCTACGTACAAGAATATAACTATTATAATACTGCTCCTATGTACAAGAATATAACTATTATAATACTGCTCCTATGTACAAGAATATAACTACTATAATACTGCTCCTATGTACAAAAATATAACTACTATAATACTGCTCCTACGTACAAGAATATAACTACTATAATACTGCTCCTACGTACAAGAATATAACTACTGTAATACTGCTCCTACGTACAAGAATATAACTACTATAATACTGCTCCTATGTACAAGAATATAACTACTATAATACTGCTCCTATGTACAAGAATATCACTACTATAATACTGCTCCTATGTACAAGAATATCACTACTATAATACTGCTCATATATACAAGAATATAACTACTATAATACTGCCTCCTATGTACAAGAATATAACTACTATAATACTGCTCCTATGTACAAGAATATAACTACTATAATACTGCTCTTATGAACAAGAATATAACTACTATAATACTGCCTCCTATGTACAAGAATATACATACTATAATACTGCTCCTATGTACAAGAATATAACTACTATAATACTGCCTCCTATGTACAGGAATATAACTACTATTATACTGCTCCTATGTATTAGAATATAACTACTATAATACTATCTCCTATGTACAAGAATATAACTACTATAATACTGCTCCTATGTACAAGAATACAAACTACTATAATACTGCTTCTATGTACAAGAATATAACTACTATAATACGGCTCCTATGTACAAGAATATAACTACTATAATACTGCTCCCATGTACAAGAATATAACTACTATAATACTGCCCCTATGTACAAGAATATAACTACTATAATACTGCTCCTATGTACAAGACTATAACTACTATAATACTGCTCCTACGTACAAGAATATAACTAGTATAATACTGCTCCTATGTACAAGAATATAACTACTATAATACTGCTCCTATGTACAAGAATATAACTACTATAATACTGCCTCCTATGTACAAGAATATAATTACTATAATACTGCTCCTATGTACAAGAATATAACTACTATAATACTGCTCCTATGTACAAGAATATAACTACTATAATACTGCTCCTATGTACAAGAATATAACTACTATAATACTGCTCCTATGTACAAGAATATAACTACTATAATACTGCTCCTATGTACAAGAATATAACGACTATAATACTGCTCCTATGTACAAGAATATAACTACTATAATACTGCTCCTATGTACAGGAATATAACCACTATAATACTGCTCCTATGTACAAGAATATAACTACTATAATACTGCTCCTATGTACAAGAATATAACTACTATAATACTGCTCCCTATGTACAAGAATATAACTACTATAATACTGCTCCTATGTACAAGAATATAACTACTATAATACTGCTCCTATGTACAGGAATATAACTACTATAATACTGCCTTCTATGTACAGGAATATAAATACTGTTACTTCCAGCGCTATGGACATGCGGCTTTGAACCTGACACGGTTCTGCATCCCCGGCCTGTAGCTTCCATGTCACATGGACATTAGGTTAAGCATGAACCTAGCCGATGTCTCATAGAACGCTGCAGTCTATTAGGCGGTAGTCACACAGTCCCCCTCCCGGGATTACCATCATCCTCATCATCACCCCCATCAGGTAACTATAGTGCACAGTGAGAATCCAGCTCCCGGCTTGTAAGGCGGCTGAAATTTCAGAGGCGGCTAATGGAGTCTGAAAACAAGAACATGTGTAGCTTCAGCGGCTGCAGCGGTAATTAAATATTAAGACGTGGACATCTCCAGTCCTGACCCGTAAATGAGGAACGCAGCCAAGGACACAGGCCCGGCCGGGACTCCTGCTCCTTACTAGACACACAATTTATAAAAATTATTTAAAAAACTCTCAATCTGCTGAGGTAGGACCTGTAGTTCCACTCACTATGTATTAATGGGCCCCGCGGCCACCATAGGACCGGATTATGGGGAAGCCAAAAATAAGCTTTGGTCTCCATCACCCGCCTCACGACCTATATCTGAACAATATGGAAGTATTATTTGTAAGCTATATGGCAGCATTATTTTAGCACTTATTTTGGTAATGTATGGTGTTATTTTACCTTTGTAGAGTGGTATTACTTGGGCACTGTAGAGTGGTATTACTTGGGCACTGTAGAGTGGTATTACTTGAGCACTGTAGAGTGGTATTACTTGTGCACTGTAGAGTGGTATTACTTGTGCACTGTAGAGTGGTATTACTTGTGCACTGTAGAGTGGTATTACTTGAGCACTGTAGAGTGGTATTACTTGAGCACTGTAGAGTGGTATTACTTGTGCACTGTAGAGTGGTATTACTTGTGCACTGTAGAGTGGTATTACTTGAGCACTGTAGAGTGGTATTACTTGAGCACTGTAGAGTGGTATTACTTGTGCACCGTAGAGTGGTATTACTTGTGCACTGTAGAGTGGTATTACTTGAGCACTGTAGATTGGTATTATTTGAGCACTGTACAGTGGTATTACTTGAGCACTGTAGAGTGGTATTACTTGAGCACTGTAGAGTGGTATTATTTGAGCACTATACAGCAATATTATTTAAGCACTATGCAGCAATATTATTTTAGCACGATAGTGTGGTATTATTTTGGTAACGTATGGTGTTATTATTTCATCACTGTATGGCAATATTATTTGAGCACTGTATAGCAGTATTTAAAGAGGCACTCCCAGAAATCCCCCTACCCCTTTTATAAGGGAACTGCTATATATAATGATTTAACAAACTTACATACTGATTATTGATGTATTTTCAGCCAGTTGGATCATGTGACCCCCGATGAGACTCCACGGGCCCCACAACGTCTGCTGTACGAACAGGAAGTCAGTTTCTCTAGTTATCCCTATGAGAGCCTCAAAATCAGTCTCATATGGAGGAAGAAAAATCTTTTATTGTAGGAGTGTCTCTTTAAGCACTGTATATTGGTTTTATTTCAGTGTTATATGATAATATTATTTGAGCAGCGTATGGCGGTATTATTTGAGCAGTGTAGTGCAATATTACTTAAGCACAGTATTTTGGTATTATTATTTGAGCATTATGTGGTGATAGCTCAGCACTGTACGGTGGTATTATTTGAGCAATATATGACAATAATGTCGAAGCACTGTATGGCAGTTTTATGTGAGCATTATTTGGTGATATTATTTCACTATTGCATGATGGTACTATTTGAGTATTATATGGTGACATTATTTAAGCAGTTTATGGTGCTACTAAATGAGCATTATATGATGATATTTGAACATGGTAGCATTATTTGAGCATTATATGATGATATTTCAGCATGGTAGCATTATTTGAGCATTATATGGCAATAATATCCAAGCACTGTATGGCAGTATTATGTGAGCATTATTTGGTGATATTATTTGAGCATTGCATGATGGTACTATTTGAACATCATACTGTGATATTATTTGAGCACTGTACGGTGTACATATTTGACCATTATATGGTGATGTTTATCTAAGCACTATATGGGGGTATTATTTCAACACTGTATGGCATCCAGAGCAGCATTCTTGAACACTGCCTCTTCCCCACGTTCCCCCCTGCTTCCATATCTGTAAATATCATGTTCATAGCATGATGTGGGACATCCCCCATCTTATTAATGATGTCTGCAGAGCTGAGCGCCATATAGTGCACATCGGGTCTTCTAGTCACAGTTTTAGGGAAAAGAGAAAACTGGAGATGGGCTCCTGTGCCTTTAAACGACACGCACCTCTTTATAATCTAAAAAATGTGTTCTTAAAAGTTGCCGTTTTCAGCGATTTCCTCTGTTGCACAACACACCTCTTCCTTGTGCAGAACAATGGATCACAACCACCATCATCCTTCTCATCATGTTTCCAAAACACATCGGAGGCCGACACTGTCTCATTGTGATTAACAAAAACAATTCAACTGATTAACGTTTCCAAAACACATTACAAACCCCGGCGTGGCGACACTGACACGAGTCCCTCAGCTACAGACAGTTTGTGTATAGAACACATAAGAAAGAAAGATTTCATGTACAATGGATAATACAGAAACAAAGCTGACAGAACCATGTTATAGTACATAGGGGGCAGTATTATAGTAGTTATATTCTTGTACATAGGAGCAGTATTATAGTTTTTATATTCTTGTACATAGGAGCAGTATTATAGTAGTTATATTCTTGTACATAGGAGGCAGTATTATAGTAGGTATATTCTTGTACATAGAAGCAGTATTATAGTAGTTATATTCTTGTACATAGGAGCAGTATTATAGTACTTATATTCCTGTACATAGGAGCAGTATTATAGTAGTTATAGTCCTGTACATAGGAGCAGTATTATAGTAGTTATATTCTTGTACATAGGAGGCAGTATTATAGTAGTTATATTCCGGTACATAGGAGGCAGTATTATAGTAGTTATATTCTTGTACATAGGAGGCAGTATTATAGTAGTTATATTCTTGTACATAGGAGCAGTATTATAGTAGTTATATTCCTGTACATAGGAGCAGTATTATAGTAGTTATATTCCTGTACATAGGAGCAGTATTATAGTAGTTATATTCTTGTACATAGGAGCAGTATTATAGTAGTTATATTCTTGTACATAGGAGCAGTATTATAGTGGTTATATTATTGGACATAGGGGCAGTATTATAGTAGTTATATTCTTGTACATAGGAGCAGTATTATAGTAGTTATATTATTGTATATAGGGGCAGTATTATAGTAGTTATATCCTTGTACATAGGAGGCAGTATTATAGTACTTATATTCTTGTACATAGGAGCAGTATTAAAGTAGTTATATTCTTGTACATAGGAGCAGTATTATAGTAGTTATATTCTTGTACATGGGAGGCAGTATTATAGTAGTTATATCCTTGTACATAGGAGCAGTATTATAGTACTTATATTCTTGTACATAGGAGCAGTATTAAAGTAGTTATATTCTTGTACATAGGAGCAGTATTATAGTAGTTATATTCTTGTACATGGGAGGCAGTATTATAGTAGTTATATCCTTGTACATAGGAGCAGTATTATAGTAGTTATATTCTTGTACATAGGAGCAGTATTATAGTAGTTATATTCTTGTACATAGGAGGCAGTATTATAGTAGTTATATTCTTTTACATAGGGGGCAGTATTATAGTAGTTATATTCTTGTACATAGGAGCAGTATTATAGTTTTTATATTCTTGTACATAGGAGCAGTATTATAGTAGTTATATTCTTGTACATAGGAGGCAGTATTATAGTAGATATATTCTTGTACATAGAAGCAGTATTATAGTAGTTATATTCTTGTACATAGGAGCAGTATTATAGTACTTATATTCCTGTACATAGGAGCAGTATTATAGTAGTTATATTCTTGTACATAGGAGCAGTATTATAGTGGTTATATTATTGGACATAGGGGCAGTATTATAGTAGTTATATTCTTGTACATAGGAGCAGTATTATAGTAGTTATATTATTGTACATAGGGGCAGTATTATAGTAGTTATATTCTTGTACATAGGAGGCAGTATTATAGTAGTTATATTCTTGTACATAGGAGCAGTATTATAGTACTTATATTCTTGTACATAGGAGCAGTATTAAAGTAGTTATATTCTTGTACATAGGAGCAGTATTATAGTAGTTATATCCTTGTACATAGGAGCAGTATTATAGTAGATATATTCTAGTTATATTTTTGTACATAGGGGGAGGTATTATTTTTAAAGAGCGAGGTTTCATTTTCATGACCTTTTCTGAAATGCTCTTTGAAGGTTTACATCATATGAAGATGATTAAGTAATAATCCTTGTCAGTTACAACGCGTTCTCTCAGTACAGACCATTTATTAGGAATTACAAAATATAGGTTAATGAACAATTCATATTCTGAGCCCTTTGTTTTGTCAGCCTTTAGTCACAGGCTTTGGGGCATAAAGTCATTAGCCGGGAATGCATCAACAGGACATTGCACGTATGAATCCATCAAGTGCTGCAAAGAGCCTCTCCATATGGACGCGTGTTTTAAGAGGCACCCTACAGCTTCAGTCCTCTGTCTGTACATGTGATGGGCGCCTGAGTACAGTCTGCCGCCTCCCGTTATCAGGCCGGGGAACAGCTCTTCAGCCGTAGAATAAGCCGAGCGGTTCGGGGTTAGTTTTTATTTAAACACAAGATTCTGCAAAGAATAAAATATCCGCGCAGAGCAGATGAAGTAGGAATTATTAGTACCCCCGCCCCCCCTCCCCCCTGTCGTCTCTGCAGTATGTGACTGAAGCCGCTTCATCCTATTAACCTTACTTTCTAATAATAAAAAAGTGGCTGCGGTGGAAGCTGGGGCAAATGTTATTTAACCTATAGCCCGGAGTAACCCATCTAAGAGGGAGGGGATGTCAGCCCAGCGGCACGTCACAGGAGATCGCCGCTTATCTGCAGCCAGTATGGTGTGCAACAGCAATATGCTCCCATAGATGCCTCAATACACCCAGTCCTAGCAGGACGACTGCAGATATGGGCGAAAGATAATCCCACAGGCAGCGGGAGAAGTTGGTACAGATTGTCTCGGGTGTCTAGACATATTACATGAGGGCTCGTACCCTGCTGCAGATCGAAAAACAGCCATAAAAGTATTTAAAAGTGCATCCCTCAGAAGGATCAACCCTATTGTGTTATGCATGCTTGATCGGGTTGATCCTGCGGATTAAAAATCAAGTAAAAAAAGCTAGAGGTGTCCACGAGGAAAAACAGATTTTTATTCTTCAATCTCCATGCAAATAAGGGCTTCAGTGCACCCTTTAAAGGCACACAAGATTATTCACCACGTTATGTCTAGCGGAGGCCTGAAGTATGAAACTGAGGGCTTCGGTGCACTGGAAAGCTGACGTGCACCCAGCAGTTAGGCCCCGCCCCTCGGCACAACATACAGTAGTGGATAATCTGGTCTAGAGTGCGCCTTTAAAGGGGTTGGCTCAACTCAGACTTTGATAGGAAGAGGAACGTGAACCTCGGTTGGGTTGAAATCTTCTTAAAGGGGTGGTCTCATCTCAGTCATTTGATGGCACATCGCTAGGATATGCCATCGAAGTCAGAGAGGAGCAGGTCCCGAGTCTTTACTGAATTAAAGGGGAGTAAATAAGATTAAAAAAAAAAAAAAAACATGGCTGCATTCAATAGCGTCACACCTGGCCATGAGTGGTATTGAAGTTTGGCCCCATAAAGCGAGAAGAGAGGCGGACAGATGGATGAAAAAAATATTTGCAGATGCCAAAGTCAATATATTACTGGTACGCCACAGGGACCGGGCGGGCAGAACTTGGCCCGTCACATATTTGTCAGGGGACATCGGTCTGCGTAACTCATGACAAGTATAATCTTTGCGCTAGTCAGGTTATTATACTGTGACATTATAAAGTCTCATATCCTGCGCGGTGCCGTAGGGGAATATGGCGCACGACAAAATGGCCAAATCAGCTTCACAACAACTGCTGCCATTCACTGATGGTAAGCAGTGATCTTTAAAAGAGTCAATAAGGATGGGATCCAAGAGTAATCCTGGCAGAGATTTGTGCCCGTGCTATGCTGGCAAATCGGCCTCTTTTTTGTGTGTTGAAAGTTGTTACAATCCCGACAGTTGTTGCTTAGCAACAAGTTGCAAATGGAAACCTTTGTAGCAACATTGTATTGAAGAAGCATGACCACAACAGCTGTTGGGCAATCGGGCAATGCCCCCGTCCATGTGCTGGATCAAGATTTGTGGATTTCCTCTGGCCTTTTAGAAATCGTCTAGAGAAGGGGTGCACAACCTGTGGCCCTCTATACCATTCTGTGCGGCCCCCAAACATCTGGTAAAAGACATGTCGGTCTATGTCTTATGGCTTCTTACATGTATTTTTCATGTATTCTCCCATTAGATGGGAGTCCTAGAAATGTAACTAGACATTTATAGTGTATACTGTATGTTCAATATGCCAAAAATACAGTATTTAAGTTGGTAATACCCCTTTAAGTTTTATTTTCGGCCCTTGGAATTGGTTCAGGCTGACAATGTGGCCCCCAACCAGAAAAGGTTGTGCACCCCTGGTCTAGAGGAAGAGAAATCCGTCTAATCAATAAAAATCACCACCAGAATCAACGGCTACATTTTGAGTGGTCAGCTTGTCTCATTAAAAGGGTTTCAAAGGGGCCAATTACTCCATCAAAGGACCACAGCCAGTCCTGTGACAGGGGGAAGGAATGCCAACACGTACAGATAGCATCTCTGTCACCTTTCACTTAAGGGTGGAGTCGCCCTTTAAATCTCCTTTTGTATTGCCGACCTCCAAGAACTGCCACAAAGCCAAGCACGTAAAGAAGTCCTAGTGAATACCACAGACGAAGACAAAAACTGTCATACTGTTGAAATTCCGCCTCTGACAGACCCACATCTCGCCTCAAGTCTTTGCAAATTCCACAAACCGGACCTTGACAATTGCATTTCTGGTTTGCAAAAGAAATGAAAAAATGTGACAAAATAACCAAAAATAGAAGCCCATGACGCCCGGGCATTCTTCATAACCATCTTTGGTGTGGCTGCCTTTCATCGAGAAGATTAGTGAGAGCTGTCAGACTTCTTCAATGTTTGCCCAAGTCGATCATGGCAAATCGACCCTTCGAAAGTTGGCAAGACCGTAAGAATTTTTGAGCACCGCAGGAAACCCTTTCTGATTTATGGTGTGGCCTCGTCGTGACTTTGTCCACAATGGAAGTCTTGACGACTGAAGCTGTAACTCTTGGACACAACACCTCGACTGAGATAAGCTGCTAATTAGCCGGAGCTTAGGGCTTCGAATTGTTGTCTAGAAGCTTTCTGATAAGGATGTATGGAGCTTTCAACTCAGGAAATAAAATGTCATAACGGAGAAGACCACAGTGAAGAAATGAGAGCTTGACAAAAAGAACAGGTTATGTCCAAAACATCCCATATTTCAAAGAGGAGGCCGTGTACAGGCCGATTACACATTCACAGAAAACCCATGAATGGGGCAATCTGAAGAAACTGGCCACTAAGAGTTCTAAGTATCAAGCAAAGAAAGAAGAATGAGGTCTCACAATTTCAGGGAGTGCCAGACATTTTGACGTTGTTTTCATCCATTGGCAGGACATCTCAGTGGCATCTGCTAGAAAAGGTTTAGTGGTTACCATAGAAGGACACGTTGGAGGTTAAATCTTAGAAGGAAACGTTTGAGGGCTTGGAAGTTGAAGTTTTTCCTTAAAAGTTTGAGAACTGACCTTAGAACAAGTTTGAGGATTTTACCTTACGAAAACGGCGAGGTTTTACAGTAGAAGGACAAGTTTCATGGTTTTACCTTTAGGCCTCTTTCACACATACATGACGCCCGGATAAGAGGAGGGTGCGTTGCGGGAATATGCGCGTTTTTCCCGCGCGGGTGCAAACGTTTGTAACACGTTTTGCACGCGCGTGAGAAAAAACGCCATGTTTAGTACCCAACCCAAAGCCGGACTTCATCACTGAATTCTGGTTTCAGGTCTTCTGGAGAATTGATTATTTTCTCTTATAACATGGTTATAAGGGGAAATAATAGCATTCTTAATAAAGAATGCTTAGTAAAATGAAGATGAAGGGGTTAAAAATAATAAAAGTTAACTTACCTTAGCCACTTGATCGCGTAGTCGCGATCTCTCCTCTCTTTCCCTGCAGCATCTAAGATCTACAGGACCTGTGATGACGTCACATCACATGGTCCAATCACATGGTCCATCTTACCATCTTACCATGTGATTGGACCATGTGATGTGACGTCATCACAGGTCCTGTAGATCTTAGATGCTGCAGGGAAAGAGAGGAGAGATCGCGACTACGCGATCAAGTGGCTAAGGTAAGTTAACTTTTATTATTTTTAACCCCTTCCACTTCATTTTACTATGCATTCTTTATTAAGAATGCTATTATTTCCCCTTATAACCATGTTATAAGGGAAAATAATAGAGATTGGGTCCCGTTGCTAAGCAACCATGCAGGAAAATCGCAACGCATCCGCACTTGCTTGCGGATGCTTGCGATTTTCCCGCAGCCTCATTCACTTCTATGGGGCCTGCGTTGCGTGAAAAATGCACAATATAGAGCATGCTGCGATTTTCACGCAACGCAGAAGTGATGCGTGAAAATCACCGCTCATGTGCACAGCCCCATAGAAATGAATGGGTCCGGATTCAGTGCGGGTGCAATGCGTCCTCCTCACGCATTGCACCTGCGTGGAAAACTCGCCCGTGTGAAAGGGGCCTTAAGGTTTTACCTTAAAAGTTTGAGGATGAACCTTAAAAGAAGAAGTTTGAGGCTTTAGAAGGACACATCTGAGGTTTTACCTTAGAAGGACAATTCCTCTTAGGTTAAAGGGAAATGCCAATCTTACCTATACGACACTCAATCATGTTCATCAAGGAAGGTAAAATCTTTCATGGTACTTAGGGCTGATTCACATGACTGTGATTGGTCCAGGAAACATGATCCGTGTGTCAGCCATGTCTCCCGGGCAAACTGTGGCTCCCTTGACCCGAACAGACTGTATGGTAGTAATTTATGATACAGTCAGTCTCTTCATCATCATGTGAGTACACTGCAATGGCCCTGGTCGTCCTTGGAGATGCAGCTCACAGACGGACGGCGTTTCCTGGGCCAATCATGGTCGTGTGAATGAGCCCTTAGAAGGTGTTCGTATGCCAGAACTGCCCCGGTGCCTGGTACCATGTGAATGTTATATGAAGAAAGCGGTGGAAGATTATTCACAACTCCTGTAGACTAGACAATCTGACCATATATGGCCTGATATTGGCCCAATTTCACATCCCAGTGGGATAATTAGTCAAAAATCAGCCTGAACCTCCAACCATATACTAAAATATACCATTTAACCACATGGACCAGGGATGAGTGGGTACCCATGGGTTGGTGGTTGATGTTTCACCACCTGAGTAGCGCATCTACCAATGCATGGACACCTGTAGTGCAAGAAGCAGTTGACCATATATATTAACGACATCTTAATACCTTCCATCGTTCCCGATAAAGAGAAGGAAGTCCGACCTACCTGTTGCATCTTTTCCAAATCAAGGCTTGGTCTGCTGCTCTTGTCTCCGTAACCTTGTCTGTGTCTCTTACATGGCATTCCTTGGTCAAACGTAGACCCCATACTAGTAAAAATAAGAGGCCGGGAGGCTGGGTTCCGGCTTAGGGGCTGTAGTCTCTTAGGAGGGGAGGCACTAAACAGGACAGGACTCGAACTTCCACACAAAGCATCGGCCTGCTCAACAGGCCTGAAGGACATGGTGCACAAGTGTTTAACCTCCTCGTCACTGGAGGACGTGTTGTCGATATGGCAGCTCAGCCGGCTGACCTGAGACCACTTGCGTTTTTCCGCAGCAAATTCCCTGCTGATTCGTTCAAGTTCCTCTTCCGAGCTGTGCCGGTCCAGGCCGGGATGGAAGATGGATCTCAGTTTGCAGCACTGGTTGCCTTGGTTTTGCAACTGGTTGGTGGCCAATGGGCTCAGGACACAATTTCGTCTTCTTTCTGTCAGGAGGAAGCAAGAAACAAGGAGTTAAGAGGACCTGTGCTTGACACCAGAAAAGCCCTTTACCATAATAATCTGAGGCCAAACATATTCAGCTCCGTGTAGATCTAGTAGGGTGGAAGCAATTATGTATGGTCACTTTCTACTTGATTACATAATCCATCGACCACAGTACTCCCATATAAAGGGGTCCAGGAGTAGAATAATATGGCTAACGACTTCCAGGAACAGCACGTCCACAGGCTGCGGCTGGTATCGCAGCCTAGTTCCACTGGACCATTCTTTTTAGGTCAATTAAAAAACACGGCCTTCTTACAGAAACAGCGCCATTTATGTCCACAGGTCGTGTCTGGTATTGCAGCTGGACCCCAGTCTCAAATATACCAGACACAGCTCATGCACAAAAGTGGCGCTTGAAATCAGCCATCTTTAGAAGGGTTGCCCAATTTGTACTCACCCTGTCTACATGACCTATTTAACCTAATGGACATCACAGAGGGTGCCCCCTGCTTATGATCCCCATTTATGAGCCAGATGCTTATCCCCTATTCTGTGGTTGATATTGTGGGCACAACCCCTTCAACTTTGTTTCTTCATCTTTGGGACCACCCCACAAACCAGGCAGCAAGACAGTGGACCATGTGCATCTTCTGGAAGACCTACTGACATCAGCAAGAGGCCCCCTGATAAGGAGGGGTCATCTTGTAGGAGACCTACTGACACCAGCACAAGCCCCCTTGATGAGGAGGTGTTATCTTCTAGGAGACCTACTGACACTATAAGCCCCCTGATGAGGAGCGATCATCTTCTGGGAGACGTACTGACACTATAAGCCCCCTGATGAGGGGCAATCATCTTCTGGGAGACCAACTGACACCAACACAAGCCCCCACCCCCACCCCGATGAGGAGCAGTCATCTTCCAGGAAACCTACTGACACCATGAACCACCCTGATGAGGAACTGCCGTCTTCTAGAAGACCTACTGACACCAGCACGAGCCCCCATGATGAGGAGCAGTCATTTTCTGGGAGACCAACTGACAGCAGCACAAGCTCCACTGATGACAACCGTCATCTTCTGGGAGACCTACTGACACCATGAGTCACCCTGATGAGGAGCGGTCATCTTTTGAGAGACCTACTGACATCAGGACAAGAACCCCTGTGCTGAGGAATGTCATCTTCTGGGAGACCTACTCACACTAGCACGAGCCCCCTAATGAGGAGCAGTCGTCTTCTGGGAGACCTACTGACACCAACATGAGCCCCCTGATGAGGAGCAGTCGTCTTCTGGGAGACCT
This sequence comes from Bufotes viridis, assembly GCA_033119425.1. NCBI lineage: Eukaryota > Metazoa > Chordata > Amphibia > Anura > Bufonidae > Bufotes > Bufotes viridis. The sequence goes on from CM065592.1 coordinate 446,642,853, forward strand.
ATTGAAACCAGCACGAGCCCCCTGATTAGGAGTGGTCATCTTCTGGGAGACCTACTGACACCAGCACGAGCCCCCTGATGAGGAGCAGTCGTCTTCTGGGAGACCTATTGACACCAGCACGAGCCCCCTGATGAGGAGTGGTCATCTTCTGGGAGACCTACTGACACCAGTACAAACCCCCCCTGATGAGGAACGGTCATCTTCTGGGAGACCTACTCACACTAGCACGAGCCCCCTGATGAGGAGCAGTCGTCTTCTGGAAGACCTACTGACACCAACACAAGCCCCCTGATGAGGAGCAGTCGTCCTCTGGGACACCTACTGACACCAGCACAAAACCCGCTGATGAGGAGCAGTCGTCTTCTGGAAGACCTACTGACACCAACACGAGCCCCCCGATGAGGAGCGGTCATCTTCTGGGACACTTACTGACACCAGCACAAAACCCGCTGATGAGGAGCGGTCGTCTTCTGGAAGACCTACTGACACCAACACGAGCCCACTGATGAAGAGCGGTCATCTTCTGGGACACCTACTGACACCAGCACAAAACCCGCTGATGAGGAGCAGTCGTCTTCTGGAAGACCTACTGACACCAACACGAGCCCCCCGATGAGGAGTGGTCATCTTCTGGGACACCTACTGACACCAGCACAAAACCCGCTGATGAGGAGCAGTCGTCTTCTGGGAGACCTACTGACACTAGCACGAGCCCTCTGATGAGGAGCAGTCGTCTTACGGGAGACCTATTGACACCAGCACGAGCCCTCTGATGAGGAGCAGTCGTCTTACGGGAGACCTATTGACACCAGCACGAGCCCCCTGATCAGGAGCGGTCACCTTCAGCCTCTAACCTTTGTCAATCTGTGCAAGTTCCTGATTTTCTCCTTCAGAATCGTCACTGTCGTCCTCATCGCTCGGGGGATAAGAAATCTGAAAAAGCGAGAAGATCGAATTACTAAGCATTATAAAGATACAAGGCAAGGACACCCCCCAATTCAGTAGCATGAGGCCTGGATGCAAAACAAGAACAAGATCCAGTAAGAACAGCTGCCTCCTTGCTGATAGTTTCCAGTCAACAGGAGATTTTTTTTCCAACAGCCCAAAAAAAAAAAAAAAAAAAGCAAAAATGTAAAGAAGACACATAAAGATGCTTAAAACGATGCTAGTGAAAGGTGGAGTGTACCTTTAAACCAAGTAATCACCCGGTATGGGGGAGGGGGGCTCTGGCCGGTTACGTAGGAGCTGACAATCTGATTTCCTAATTACTAAAACCTGATTAATAGATCACTTATTGCGCTGAAGGTTCCTGGAAATTTCTTCTGACCCGTAAAAACTGCCAGAAACTGGAAGCGGGCCCCGCCCAAAACCTGTAGGAGCTGAACCCAAGAATCACTGCGGGGCCCAGGGTCGCATCTACAATGCCCCCCTCAGACAGAACCAGCTGCAACCGGATTCTTCCAGAACCGGCACCAGTACTTGTGAACGTTATGATAAAGCCGATAGGAGAATTCATGATACCACTGCCCAGGGGGCTTATTCTACCCAGTGGTTCACATGCTCCTGGGAAAGCTGGGTGGAAACCACTATGGCCGCCACTACAGTCCCCACTGGGGTTTTCACTCAGCTTTCCAAAACTTGAAGATTTTCAGCAATCCCCCCCCACGAATGAAGTATTAGATCTGCCATTCAGGGGTCTGGGAAAGCTGGGTGATAGAATTATAACCTCCATCTTGGTCTTTAGCTCAGCTTTTCTGTAATCCTGATCAGATCTGTAAATGTATTCAGTGCTAGACACCACCCTACAATGCAGGTCTGGTGCTCAGGGGTCTGGGAAAGCTGAGTGACTACTATTTGATAAGAATTATAACCTCGGCTTCGACCCAGCTTTCCTTGACTAGCACCTGTCTGGCCTTCAGGAGTCTGAGAAAGCTGGGTGACTACTAATCTATGAACTCAGTGACGAATGGGCGGGGGGGCTTTACTGCCTTTCAGGATCTTGGGAAAGTGGCCATCAAATGGAAGAACAGCCACAAATAGGGACACGTATAACAGTGCAGGTCCTGAGTGCCGGTGCAATGGTCTATAGTGGGGAAAACTGTGGTGCCGCACCCTGGTGCACATGGACGCCCGGTCACCTTCAGGTCCTACAGAGCTTGGACCGCCAGTGTACATTTTCGGTGTAATTTGCATATGTGATCACGGGTGTGTATACTTATGCACAGCCCCCAGTGTCTCTGGTGTAACTCCTCTTTTAGACCATTAGTGGACCAGATTCTAAATTATGGAATTGTATGGGCAGAATCTGATGGATCTGGGCTTAAGTCCTTCAATATTTTAATTAATGGGCGTCCCAAACCATTGCCCCCCTTCAGACGAGACGTGATTCTCCCCTTATTGCCCCCCATGCCCTCTTCAGACGAGTCTTGATTCACCCCTTATTGCCCCCCAGGGTCTCCCACCCTCCCCTCGCACATACAACCCCCACATCCATTTACAGCCTTGGACCAGGACTGGCCTGGCGTTCAGATTTTGGCGGGGCAGCCGTGAACCCTTCGCCTTGTCTCATGAGCTTACAAAACAGGAAAGCGGCTTCATTAGAAATTCAGAGCTGCTCCAGCCTCGGCCAAGAAAACCCTCGGACTCCCCAGAGCCGCTCCTTAGATTTCATGTTTTCTAAGAAATCCAGATTTTTCATCTCTAAGATTGGAAATGAGCGAAATCACACAAAGCCCTCGCCAGGTACGGAGCTGGCGCACCTCGGATCCGTGTGTCGGACGCTGTGCAGCTGACAGGAGTGCATGAGAGGTTACTATGCTGCTCAAAGATTATAAAGAGCTAAATAGATGATGGGAGTTGTTGTTCCACAATAACCGGATCCAAGATAGGTCGGTGACTATCGCCGGACACCGCCGTCTTCAGCTGCGCCCCAGTTCTCATTACAGAGAATGCGGCACGGGACAGAGACTACGACCCCCACCATGCAAAATGCAGGATAGAGAACTAAGAATATTAGTAATAGACTTTATGTTTCAATTCCTTAAGATCTCAGCTTGTTGTCAGTGAATGGGAACATTTCTATACACATCCCGAGGATAAAGAGCTGTGCAGACCCAATACTTCTTCTAAATGAGGGATTGTTACAATTGTATCCAGGTTAGACAATCTGGACTTCAGACTGATACACTGTAACAAAACATCAGCCGAGGAGAGAGATGTGTGCTGATGATGTCTTCAGCTCAGAGAGGATTGTCTAGACTGCATACAACAGCGACAAATCCTCAGCTGTGAAAAGCATTACATATATACACGGTTTGGACGTCAATGGGTCCGCAATCCGGGAGATACAGAGCGGTGCGGAACAGAGGCACAGATCGGAAGGCCGCGGAAACACTTCGGAGCGCTTCCATGGCTTTTCTGTCCATGTCTCCGCACCGCAAAAGACTAGGGCATGCCCTCCACAGGTGGCAGGAACACGGTCATGTGCACGAGGCGTAAAAAGGCAAAGAAACGGCATAAAGAAGCCCCAATAATATATCACTAATCCCAGATTATGCTTTAAAGTGACAAATATTTCCAACCGTTTTGAAAAGTGAACATAGGAGCCGTATAGTAGTTATATTCTTGTACATAGGAGCCGTATAGTAGTTATATTCTTGTACATAGGAGCAGTATTATAGTAGTTATATTCTTGTACATAGGAGCGGTATTATAGTAGTTATATTCTTGTACATAGGAGCCGTATAGTAGTTATATTCTTGTACATAGGAGCCGTATAGTAGTTATATTCTTGTACATAGGAGCAGTATTATAGTAGTTATATTCTTGTACATAGGAGCGGTATTATAGTAGTTATATTCTTGTACATAGGAGCAGTATTATAGTAGTTATATTCTTGTACACAGGAGCAGTATTATAGTAGTTATATTCTTGTACATAGGGGCAGTATTATAGTAGTTATATTCTTGTACATAGGAGCAGTATTATAGTAAGTATATTCTTGTACATAGGAGGCAGTATTATAGTAGTTATATTCTGTGTTATAGGAGCAGTATTATAGTAATTATATTCTTGTACATAGGAGCGGTATTATAGTAGTTATATTGTTGTACATAGGAGCAGTATTATAGTAGTTATATTCTTGTACATAGGAGCAGTATTATAGTAGTTATATTCTTGTACATAGGAGCAGTATTATAGTAGTTATATTCTTGTACATAGGAGCAGTATTATAGTACTTATATTCTTGTACATAGGAGCAGTATTATAGTAGTTATATTCCTGTACATAGAAGCAGTATTATAGTAGTTATATTCTGTGTTATAGGAGGATGCGTTTTTTGTCAGAGGATGCAGTCCTTGCTGCTGGTTATGGAGGACATTTTTTGCGTTGGTTATATTGCCAGTTGACTTTGGCAGCTTAAACTGTGATTGAATCTATTGGGTGTTTCCATTACTCACTCCATACATCAGACATGTGACAAGTTTTGTGGTCGATATGAAAATGCAAAAATCTGCAAACCCATGGAGTGAAATCGGTTTAACCGCAGTCATGTGTTTCACATTAGGAATCTTCACGAGTTTTACAATCTTCAAGTGACAACTGAACTATATGGTTACAAGATTAATTATCAGCGGGATTCTTCCTCTATCAGATTATGGTTCATGGGGAAGATATTTTCTGCTGTGAAAAAATTAGCTGGTTAGAATTATGTCAGCTCCAGTTTAACCGCATGCAGTGTTCATATGTATTGAGGGTTTCCTGTGTAGTGTCATCATACACTAAATTATACTATAAAGAGGCATGAAATGGAAGGTGCAGAATGAGTGCAGCTCTGGAGTATAATACATGAGGATGTAACTCAGGATCAGTACAGGATAAGTAATGTAATGTACACAGTGACCACCAGCAGAATAGGGAGTACAGCTCTGGAGTATAATACAGGAAGTAACTCAGGATCAGTACAGGATAAGTAATGTAATGTACACAGTGACTGCACCAGCAGAATAATGAGTGCAGCTCTGGAGTATAATACAGGATGTAACTCAGGATCAGTACAGGATAAGTAATGTATGTACACAGTGACTGCACCAGCAGAATAGTGAGTGCAGCTCTGGAGTATAATACAGGATGTAACTCAGGATCAGTGCAGGATAAGTAATGTAATGTATGTACACAGTGACTGCACCAGCAGAATAGTGAGTGCAGCTCTGGAGTTTCAAATCACAGAAAATCGTGCACTAAAAATAAATGCAAACATTATGTGGAATAAGCCCTCATTCTGATAACGTCTGAGACACTTAGTCAACATATTTTGATCAAAACACATCTAAGCCCACCCACCAAGCGACAAGGTGGTCTCAGTCCAGGCGGGTACCTACGCTAAACCTATTAATGCTGTTGCGCATTTTTTCTACAGGAGCGCAGTCCCGCACATATGGTGTGCTGCCCCTAGTTACCTCCATGTGCTTCAGCAACCGGTGGGAGGAGGGACACACACACCTATATGTACCACCTTAATCAAGGTCGCCTATTAGATGGGCGGGACACTAGTGCACATGAATCTCACCCCTGTATAGGAGCGTATTCACACATGAAGCTCTGGAGTATAATACAGGATGTAACGCAGGATCAGTACAGGATAAGTAATGTATGTACACAGTGACTCCACCAGCAGAATAGTGAGTGCAGCTCTGGATTATAATACAGGATGTAACTCAGGATCAGTACAGGATAAGTAATGTAATGTATGTACACAGTGACTCCACCAGCAGAATAGTGAGTGCAGCTCTGGAGTATAATACAGGATGTAACTCAGGATCAGTACAGGATAAGTAATGTATGTACACAGTGACTGCACCAGCAGAATAGTGAGTGCAGCTCTGGAGTATAATACAGGATGTAACTCAGGATCAGTACAGGATAAGTAATGTAATGTATGTACACAGTGACTCCACCAGCAGAATAGTGAGTGCAGCTCTGGAGTATAATACAGGATGTAACTCAGGATCAGTACAGGATAAGTAATGTAATGTATATACACAGTGACTCCACCAGCAGAATAGTGAGTGCAGCTCTGGAGTATAATACAGGATGTAACTCAGGATCAGTACAGGATAAGTAGTGTATGTACACAGTGACTGCACCAGCAGAATAGTGAGTGCAGCTCTGGAGTATAATACAGGATGTAACTCAGGATAAGTACAGGATAAATAATGTAATGTATGTACACAGTGACTGCACCAGCAGAATAGTGAGTGCAGCTCTGGAGTATAATACAGGATGTAACTCAGGATCAGTACAGGATAAGTAATGTATGTACACAGTGACTGCACCAGCAGAATAGTGAGTGCAGCTCTGGAGTATAATACAGGATGTAACTCAGGATCGGTACAGGATAAGTAATGTATGTACACAGTGACTGCACCAGCAGAATAGTGAGCACAGCTCTGGAGTATAATACAGGATGTAACTCAGGATCAGTACAGGATAAGTAATGTAATGTATATACACAGTGACTCCACCAGCAGAATAGTGAGTGCAGCTCTGGAGTATAATACAGGATGTAACTCAGGATCAGTACAGGATAAGTAGTGTATGTACACAGTGACTGCACCAGCAGAATAGTGAGTGCAGCTCTGGAGTATAATACAGGATGTAACTCAGGATAAGTACAGGATAAATAATGTAATGTATGTACACAGTGACTGCACCAGCAGAATAGTGAGTGCAGCTCTGGAGTATAATACAGGATGTAACTCAGGATCAGTACAGGATAAGTAATGTATGTACACAGTGACTGCACCAGCAGAATAGTGAGTGCAGCTCTGGAGTATAATACAGGATGTAACTCAGGATCGGTACAGGATAAGTAATGTATGTACACAGTGACTGCACCAGCAGAATAGTGAGCACAGCTCTGGAGTATAATACAGGATGTATTCCAGTTTTTCTTTAGTAATTAGATTTTTTACTTTAGCCGGAGCTCCGATCTGACTGTATGTAACAGGCGGGGGCCTCCTCCTGCGCCTTCACCTTGCAGGCTCAGGCTTTCCCAGGACAAGCCTTGTCAATATGTAACGCGGTTTACAGAGAATACGTGTTTGGTCATTAGACTCGATGACCTGACAAAATCATAAACCCAGCTGAATAATTTACACCGCCGGGTTCGTACTAGGACTGATAAACACGTCCTGATCTCACCTATAGAACGCTGTCATATACGCAGCATAGTGAGCCTCCAATGTTTACTCCAAACAACACATTTAACACCCAGGATCTTCACGAGTTCATTTTCAGAAAACATAGCACTTGTCAAATGGAAACCATCGTCAAGCAGGCTCGCTGCTGTTGATGGATCTTATTATTTATAATTACTCTAATTATGTGAACATTCAGGACTGAAGACTCATTAATATCCCGATAGACCTGTATCGTAATGGTGTCCTGATTCAGGCTGAAGACAGTAGGACGATACATAAAAATATCAGCACCTTGCTGACGGTTTCCATTCTTTCAGAAAATCGAATGCTAAATTATGTGACAGACCATGTTCTGCTATGAGCTGAGCAACAAAACGTCTCGATAACTCCGCATCCCCATATCAGTCGGCTCCCCCTGTGCCTGCTATCATCTGCCCTTATTATAACGCTCTTGTAATATTATAAGCTCGGGATTTTAGGGTCATTGCCCCTTTAAGTACAGGCGTCGGGTCTTAGTGAACAATGTTCTCTATTCACGCGGACTGAAATGATCTCGTCCGTGCAAATCTAGATTATTGGCGCCATAGGACGAAGCACCTGGATCTGCTGGACAGGATCAATGGAGGGGGTTCACAAAAGAACCGAAACCCGGAGCTACCCCATAATTACTTGTACATGCCGCTACCAGTACTTCCAGTCCTGGCTGCCAGGGAGAGTAAGATGAGACCCTGGCTGCAGATTTGGAAGGGATTGGAGGAAGGGCGATAATAACGTTCATCCGTTCACGCTTCGTATCGATACATTTGTAACAAATATTTTTGCCCTAATTGCCCACCCAGCTTTCCCAGACTCCAGACTATACAATCCGCATGGATATCCCACTGCATATCTGGGAAAGTTGGGTCCCCCCTCCCCCTCAGCTGAAATGGCAGTGTATTAGTCGTCACCCAGGTTTTCCAAAAACAGATCACTAACCCTGGGTTAACACCTGAGCGTTTTACAGCGCGTTCCTGCGCGCTGTAAAACGCTCAACAGGCGAAAACCCATGTTTCCCTATGGGCATGGTTCTCACCTGAGCGTTTTACAGCGCGTACGAACGCGCTGTAAAACGCCCTACGCCCAAAGAAGTACAGGAGCTTCTTTGGGGCGTTTTGTCGCACGTATTGTGATTGACGCCAGAGTGGTCAATCACACGAACGCGCGTACAACGCACGTTTCCTATTTCCAAAAACGCGCTGTAAAACGCGCGTATCAAATACGCTCAAGTGTGAACCCAGCGTAAGGCCTCATGCACATGACCGTATCCGTTTTGCGCTCCACAAAGTACGGATACTGTCCATGTTGCATCTGTTTTTGCAGATCCATTGAATTCAAAGGGGCAAGTACAGGACGTGTTCTATACTTTTGCGGAAACGACATACGGACGCTGAAAACGCGCGGATCATCCATGTGACCGTCCTGCAAAAAGATAAAATAGGTCAGCAAAATGCAGACCACGGACTCACTAAAGACAAGAAAAAATGCAGATGGCGCACGGGGTGTATCCGTATTTTGCAGACCGCAAAACGGATCCGGTCTTGCACATGAGGCCTAAGAGAAGGGGGAGGTTTCACTGGGCGCCTGGCATCACAGGGGGCTTTATTTTTAGGTTTTCTTCCAGACACCAATTGCTTCAATGCGCAGAGAACCCGTCAGACCCCGTATTAACCTCTCGAGGATCATCTCACATTCCTCGTCCTGATCTGAAGAGGCAGCCACAATGTCAGGCGTCAAACGGAGGCGCCGCGGTGCTCTGGGCATGGTCCAGGAACGGGTGGCGGATGAGGAACGCGCCCTTAAGCGTTCAATGTCCAGTCCATGGGGTGTTCTACTTTAGTCCAATCCAAAGCTGCATTCACAATTCACTGGACATAGTCCCCCGTCCCCCCCCCATATTCCACACAGACCCCACAATGCATCACAGCGGAGAAAAATGAAAGGAGACGTGAGGTCCGACCCCAGGATAACCGCATAATGCACCCCATAACATATAGAGGTGATATACCTTTTCACTTTGGGGATCCACGCTGACTTTCCTTCTCTAGGACCTGGTGACTGTGACCAAAGAGGGCGGTCTGTCTTTCATAAATGGCGCCACGCCTTTCCGCAGGTCGCGAGCGGTATTGCAGCACTGGATTGCAGTACCTGACACAGCCTATAGATAGGTGTGGCGCTGTTTCTGGAAGAGGGCAACCCTGTTTTTGTAATAAACTTCAATAGGGGGGGGGAGGGCGCATTGAAAGAGCTCTTTAGAATGTTTATACTAGAAGCAGCTGGAAAATGCAAGATCGGAGGACGCCAAGTGGCGCTGGAGGGTCTGCCAGTCCTGACACTCTGCTCGCTGCCAAACTGGGAGAAACAGGAACTCGTTAATGGAAATATCCTCTCGGTAACTGGTCATTAATGGTTCATTGACAACATTACCCGGCCTGCCCCCGCTGTGTACAGAGCGAGGGGGGCACAGAAGGTCCGCCATTCACCTGGGGTCAAATATTTACTAATGTAGCAGCATTGGCCGGACACCTCTCAGGACCTAAATTAGTGACTCGGCGTCCATGGATGTGGTGAGGGGGGTCTCCACCATAAAAATAAATAAGAATGAATGAATGAATGCTTCTCACTAACGAGGGATGGAAAGTTCAGGACCACGATGGAGCAGATCAGCGGGCGTGAGGCCGGCACGTTGGCACGCTGCTCAGGAAGAGGGATGTGGGGAAAGCATCAAAGGCTTCCGCTCACAGCAACGTCACATGGACCAAAGGGAGGAGGAGATGCGTGACATCCAGAGAGGTCTCCCCAAGACAGGATGCACAGCAGCATGCACGACCATAAGGGGCAGCATTATAGCAGTTATATTCTTGTACATAGGAGCAGTATTATAGTAGTTATATTCTAATCATAGGAGGCAGTATTATAGTAGTTATATTCTTGTACATAGGAGCAGTATTATAGTAGTTATATTCTAATCATAGGAGGCAGTATTATAGTAGTTATATTCTTGTACATAGGAGGCAGTATTATAGTAGTTATATTCTTGTACATAGGAGGCAGTATTATAGTAGTTATATTCTTGTACATAGGAGCAGTATTATAGTAGTTATATTCCTGTACATAGGAGCAGTATTATAGTAGTTATATTCTTGTACATAACGAGCAGTATTATAGTAGTTATATTCTTGTACATAGGAGCAGTATTATAGTAGTTATATTCTTGTACATAGGAGGCAGTATTATAGTAGTTATATACTTGTACATAGGAGCAGTATTATAGTAGTTATATTCTTGTACATAGGAGCAGTATTATAGTAGTTATATTCTTGTACATAGGAGGCAGTATTATAGTAGTTATATACTTGTACATAGGAGCAGTATTATAATAGTTATATTCTTGTACATAGGAGCAGTATTATAGTAGTTATATTCTTGTACATAGGAGGCAGTATTATAGTAGTTATATTCTTGTACATAGGAGGCAGTATTATAGTAGTTATATTCTTGTACATAGGAGGCAGTATTATAGTAGTTATATTCTTGTACATAGGAGGCAGTATTATAGTAGTTATATTCTTGTACATAGGAGGCAGTATTATAGTAGTTATATTCTTGTACATAGGAGGCAGTATTATAGTAGTTATATTCTTGTACATAGGAGGCAGTATTATAGTAGTTATATACTTGTACATAGGAGCAGTATTATAATAGTTATATTCTTGTACATAGGAGACAGTATTATAGTAGTTATATTCTTGTACATAGGAGACAGTATTATAGTAGTTATATTCTTGTATATAGGAGCATTATTATAGTAGTTATATTCTTGTACATAGGAGACAGTATTATTGTAGTTATATTCTTGTACATAGGAGGCAGTATTATAGTAGTTATATTCTTGTACATAGGAGGCAGTATTATAGTAGTTATATTCTTGTACATAGGAGCAGTATTATAGTAGTTATATACTTGTACATAGGAGCAGTATTATAATAGTTATATTCTTGTACATAGGAGGCAGTATTATAGTAGTTATATTCTTGTACATAGGAGACAGTATTATAGTAGATATATTCTTTTATATAGGAGCAGTATTATAGTAGTTATATTCTTGTACATAGGAGACAGTATTATAGTAGTTATATTCTTGTACATAGGAGCAGTGTTATAGTAGTTATATTCTTGTACATAGGAGCAGTATTATAGTAGTTATATTCTTGTACATAGGAGCATTATTATAGTAGTTATATTCTGGTACATAGGGGTCAGTATTATATTATATATTATTTAGTTATAAACTGGATCTCTTACTAAATATTTTTAAGTTCCTTTTGTAGTCAGTTGTCAGATAGTGAAGTTCAGTTTCCTATAGGCCATATAGGCCTAGATTATATGAGAAGAGCTATAAGTACTATATCTTGGTTAGTGAAAAACTGGGCCAAACATAAGCAGTAGAAGTAACTTATCGTTCTGACTTTTCGGGGTATTCTGACTAAATAATAATATTGTACAGTGTATAGGTGAGAAATGTTAGGTTAATGGGGTTCAACTTCTGGGACCCCACTAAATGCGGCAAGGAGAAGTTACACTACTGGTGTGACACAAACAGCCAAACCCATTATATAAGTATATGGAATTTGTCACAGGGGATTGCGGTTTCAATGAATCACCTGTATTATATAGAACAGGAGGACATAACATTTCTGAAGCAGTGAAGTTCCAGGCGTGGATTTCGTAAGGGCCTACGTGTAGGATAACAGCTCCTCACTGCTCCCCAGGGTGAACGAAGCATGCATGACCACGAGAGATAAAAAACATACCGGGCGTGTGGAGGACACGCTGATATAATAAATGCGGGAGCAGCTCTCCTGTATTCTGACCTTGAAACTGCTGATTTAATACAAAAACAAGACACGCGTTCCGTCATTGCCACCAAAGGCACTCTCACCTTAAATACTCTGTGCTGTTAGGGGCCCTGCTCCTTCCACAAAGTAGTTCTCCATTAGTGAGCGCCTATTAGATCAGAAGAGCACCCAAGAGCAGCCCAGAACACACGCTAGAGCCTGCAGAAGGCCTGGAGGGCACCCACGAGCCAGCAGATGGCCTGGAGGGAACCCACGAGCCAGCAGATGGCCTGGAGGGAACCCACGAGCCGGCAGATGGCCTGGAGGGCACCCACGAGCCGGCAGATGGCCTGGAGGGCACCCACGAGCCGGCAGATGGCCTGGAGGGCACCCACGAGCCGGCAGATGGCCTGGAGGGCACCCACGAGCCGGCAGATGGCCTGGAGGGCACCCACGAGCCAGCAGATGGCCCGGAGGGCACCCACGAGCCAGCAGATGGCCCGGAGGGCACCCACGAGCCAGCAGATGGCCCGGAGGGCACCCACGAGCCAGCAGATGGCCCGGAGGGCACCCACGAGCCAGCAGAAGGCCCCGAGGGCACCCACGAGCCAGCAGAAGGCCCGGAGGGCACCCACGAGCCAGCAGAAGGCCCCGAGGGCCCCCACGAGCCAGCAGAAGGCCCCGAGGGCACCCACGAGCCAGCAGAAGGCCCCGAGGGCACCCACGAGCCAGCAGAAGGCCCCGAGGGCACCCACGAGCCAGCAGAAGGCCCCGAGGGCCCCCACGAGCCAGCAGAAGGCCCCGAGGGCACCCACGAGCCAGCAGAAGGCCCCGAGGGCACCCACGAGCCAGCAGAAGGCCCCGAGGGCACCCACGAGCCAGCAGAAGGCCCCGAGGGCACCCACGAGCCAGCAGAAGGCCCCGAGGGCACCCAGGACCATGTAGAAGGCCCAGAGTACAAGCATGAGCATTCAGAGGGACTGTAGAAGGCCCCCTGGATCATGCAGAATGCCTGTGTAACACCCCAGAGTCATGTTACCACTTCTGCACCTTGCTTCTGTCGTTATTGGTCTAACCTCATGTCATCTTATGCCTTTATTCCAGGACCTCCACACTGGGCATTTCTAATGTTAAGTAACTGTTCGTGTAATGTGCCTGGTTCACCGGCAGGTGGCAGCAAACACGGTAGAGCTATATTTCGATAAAATGGAACTTACCATTCCATTCTAACCCCCCTCTGGAGAGAAGTAGGAGAGTCCTACTTAATGCAGGAAGGGTGGGGCAGAAGTTCTAGTCAGTCTAGCTTCCCCCCAGCTAGGGGAAGGGTGTGCAGGGGCACGTCTCTGCTGGACATGCCCATGCCAGCCAGAGCACCTTAAGCTCTGCTGGTCGTGGAGGCCAAAGCTTGAAGCCTCAAGAGCCAGGAGGAAAGTTCCCTGGTATCACCTAGAGTCAGACTACAAAGTGAAGTGCAGCATACAGAAGAAGCTGAGTTATACAGCCAGTCTTTCAGTACAGCAGAGTCAGAGAGAAGCAGATATAGCAGAGTGGAGTTTGCCTGCCAGTTTCATGCTAAAGCCTGCTGGAACCAAGACAAAGTCTGTAAACCGTTTTGGAGAACGTTTATGCAAAGTAAAGCTGCCACTGAACTTCATCTCAAGGTCTGGACTCCAGTTATTCCCCCTATTTATTGCTTCGGAGCCAAAGCCTGGGGTCCAGCCATATCCAGGTAGGAGCAACCTGACACACAAAGAGACATTTTAGGCCGCACTATACCACTCGGCATTCCTACACCTGGGTCACGTTATAGAGGGTCCTAGAGGGAGGCGCCCGTTGCACCAGGAGGGCACTCAAAAACCTGAAGAAGGCCCAGAAAATGTCCTGAAGTGTCCAGAAGACCCCAAAAGGCACCCTGACGTGTGCAGAAGAACCAAAGAAGCAGGAAGCCCTGAGCAGAAGGTCCATGTTTTTCTATTTATGGATAACCCCTTAAAGTGAGCAGAGACCGGCGAGCAGACCACAGCAGAGGGAAAAGTCGAAAAAAGTAGGGATCCGGCTGCAATGAGATGAGAAGTATTCAGAATGGTAGATGGCGGTATAAACCGATATCAGGAGTCATCAATACACGAGCTAATGCTTCATGTCTCCGGTCCAATGGTTCTAAATTTCATCCTGCGCCGTCTCTCCGAACACATGGGGCGTATTGTATAAAACATGAGCGATCCTATGGGAGTTCAGCCCCTGTTTAAAAACTTTCATCCCTGACCCTCCAAATCCTCATTTCCTGAAAGGCTGCAGTTGGGTAAACAGCCAATGGTAATGAATCCGGTCACATCCTGAGGTCAGGAATATCATGGGAACTTCACAGCTAGGCCCATGCCTGTCCCTTTAAAGCCTGACACACTGAACATGGTGACAAACCGCTTGAAACATGACAAAAATATCCACGATTTGGTATAATTACGAATATGGGAACAGAGTATAATAATAAAACATCGCCAGACATTGTCAATTTACAACATGCCTTATACTCTATTCATAGTCAAAGCTGCATTCACATTTCTGCTGGTTTTCTGTTTGCTCACATTACCAATATACAGAGCGAACTCTCATTTCACGGGAAACATCGGTAGAATTTGGAAAGCAGCTTTGGAAGTGACTGGAGTATAATATCTGCATTAAAAAAATCACACAGGAATATTGTCAGTATTACCAACAATGCAGACTCTCCATGGTATGTTCAGGAGGACGCAAAACCTCTGGCACCTCCAGACCCCTCTGGCCCTCTCTAGACCCCTCTGCCCCTCCCCAGACCCCTCTGCTCCTCTCCAGACCCCTCTGCTCCTCTCCAGACCCCTCTGCTCCTCTCCAGACCCCTCTGCTCCTCTCCAGACCCCTCTGCTCCTCTCCAGACCCCTCTGCTCCTCTCCAGACCCCTCTGCTCCTCTCCAGTGTCTTCTGCTCCTCTCCAGACCCCTCTGCTCCTCTCCAGTGTCTTCTGCTCCTCTCCAGACCCTTCTGTCCCTCTCTAGTCCCCTCTGCTTTTCTCCAGGACATGGCGCTGCACTGGAGATAACGCTGCGGTGGACATGGCGCTGCGCTGGAGATAGCGCTGTGATGCACATGGCGCTGCGGTGGACATGGCGCTGCGCTGGAGATGACGTTGTGGTGGACATGGCACTGCGCTGGAGATAACGCTGCGCTGGAGATGACGTTGTGGTGGACATGGCACTGCGCTGGAGATAACGCTGCGGTGGACATGGCGCTGCGGTGGAGATAACGCTGCGGTGGACATGGCGCTGCTCATATGGCCATACAGGACGCTGCCCCGACCTCTTACATTGGGGGATGGAGCGCCTCGCTTGCTTCTCCCAGTCATGGCTCATTGTTGCCGAGCACGCGGCGGCGGCCGCGGGCAGCTGTCACCATGATGCCAGCAAGGAATTATTCATCCGCCATATGGGCACACAGCTCATATTCACTGCTGCACTCCCTGCTCTGGGATGAGGTGGCAGGAAGCCCCTTAAAGGGCTAGTCCATTTTTATGGACTCTGTGCTTCAATTCCTCACCCTTTCCCAGGGCTCTGCTTGCTGTCAAGAAATAGAAACATGGTTTATTATCTAATATGTTTCACAGCTGAGGGTTTGTCGCAACAGCATTCAGTCTCGACAATCCTCTGTGAGCTAAATACATGAGCAGAGCAGCAAAGCTGGGTGACTCCCGCAGGAGTTGTCCCTAAAGGTCATGGCTGGTTATTCTGTCCTATACCCTCTCTGTTAGGGGTCAGCGACCTCCAGAACCCCAACTAATGTGAAACTACAACTCCCAGCATGCACACTGGCTCAACTCTTCTCGAAACAGTGAATGGAGCAGCATGCTGGGAGTGGTAGTTTCACATCAGCCGCAGTGCTGCAGGTTGCTGATCGCTGCTCTACATTCCTTTCCTTGCATAGTTAAACACATTTGTCCTTGAGTGAAGTAAACTTTGCCTGCGTGTCAGTCTTCACTGCGGTTATGAAATTCTGTTCATGAGCCAGGACACTTTCCGTTGCAGCTTGAGCGGCAGTGATCGTCCCAGCTCTTCTGCGCCCATTTCCACATGATAGCACTTCCTGTCAGAGATGCCAGCCCTGAGACCGGCTAGAACCTGAATGGTCCGGGTGTCACCGATGGTCACATTTCTTGTTCCTGAGCTTCATGTAAAGACAACAGAGGCGGAATATGAATCGCGTCCCTATGACAAAGCTGAATGGCAGGAGCAGTGACAGGAAGTGTTGCCATAGGGGAACAGGAATCAAGAACTGTCTTGTTGTTTTCCTCATGTCCAATCTATGCAATAATTACTAAAAATATGAACTTTTTAAAATAAAATTAAATAGTATATTTTTGCTTCAGCAGATCTTCTGCTCCCTCCTCGGCTCTAGGAAATCACCTGTCAGCGACGATCCCGTTTCAACCTAATCCCCGCGACCTTGAATAAACCGCGTTTATCTCTGGCGGTGTAATCTGTCACAGGCAGGTATACGCTGTGCAGCCACTAACTTACATAAAATCACCCGTCACGTGGCGCTCCACTTAGCACGTACATCCGTGGGGGTCATTCTACAGGCAGGTATGAGAAATGACTCATCAGGGTAACGAAACTGAAAATTCAGGATCAAAAGTTCAAGATCTTCCTCGTCCCTGCACTGAAATAACGGCAGCGGCGGTGGTTTTCTTCTCCGCTCACATCCAAAGCTGCATTCAGAATTTAGCTGATTTCCTACAGCTAGGGGGCAGAGTTCAGAGACTGCACGTCACAGGGTATTCCAGAGATTGGGAATATTTCCTTGCAGACTCCATTCCTCGCCCTTCTACGATTGGCGACATGAAAGTCACATGACCTGTGGCGTGTTGCCCCCTTCGATATAACCATCTTAGGCCTCTTGCAGACGAACGTTTCTTCTTTCCATTTCCATTCCGTTTTTTTTGCGTTCCGTATACGGTACCATTCATTTCAATGAATCCGCAAAAAAAAAAAAACGGAAGGTACTCCATATGCCTTCTGTTTCCGTATTTACGTTCAAAGATAGAACATGACCTATTATTGTCCGCATAACGGACAAGGATAGGACTGTTCTATTAGGGGCCAGCTGTTCCGTTCCGCAAAAATGGAATGCACACGGACGTCATCGGTGTTTTTTGCGGACCACAAAATACTGAAAAAGCCATACGGTCGTGTGCAAAAGACCTTAGGCGACATGCGCACGAACGTATTTTGCTTCTGTCTCCGTTTCGTTTTTTTTGCGGATAGGATGCGGACCCATTCCTTTCAATGGGGCCGCAAAAAATGCGGACAGCACACCGTGTACTATCCGCATCCGTGTGTCTGTTCCGTAGCCCTGCAAAAAAAATAAATCGGGTCCTATTCTTGTCCGTTTTGCGGACAAGGAAAGGCATTATTACAATGGATCCGCAAAAAACGGATCCCATACGGACGTCTTTTTTTTTTGTGGACCGCAAAACACATACGTTCGTGTGCATGTTGCCTTAAAAGGGCTTCAAGGGCTTGTCCAGATTTTCAAAAACATGGCCGCTGTCTTCCATAAACAGCGCCACACTTGATCTACAGGTTGTACGTGGTACTGCAGCTCAGACTCATTTATTGACAGTGCCCATGGCTCCTCTTCATCCATGTCCCTAAGACAACACTTCCTGTTCTGTGCCCTGGTGTTTACCACATACACCATGCGGCCGCCGCAGGTGGGCGTGGCTTGGCGCACCTTGTCGGAGAACAGGAAGGGTTGTCATGGGAAAACCCTTAAAGGTCGCTTGTCCCATGGTCGCTCTCCTTAAAAACAGCAGGTACCGACCCCGAGGGTATAAGATGCTGCGAGGAACAAGGTGTAGATCAGACTCCGACACTGAGGCTGTGGGGAAACTACAACTCCCATCATGAACACTCGCACGATTCTTCTCAGAACTCCCATAGAAGCGGACGGAGCACGCTGAGAGTTGGTATTCCGGAGGTTGGCGACCCCTGGGCCAATCAATACGCCAGTCCTCGCTGTGTTACATCTGATTCACCACCAAAGCACACGACAGGAAGTGTTGTCTTGGGGACAGAGGAATGATTGGCAATGTCATCCACCGCAGCCTGGCACCATTGATAGAAATGGGTCTGAGCTGCAGTAGCACACATGACCTGTGGACCGAGGGTGGCGCTGTTCTAAGAAGAACCTGGCCATGGGTTTGGAATCCTGGACCAGTCCTTAACACAGCAGGTCATGTGACTTGTGTAGCCAATCATAGCAAGGAATGGAGTCCGAATACCTAGAATACCCTGGAATTTCATCAGTAGTGTCTTAAGATGAACCTATAAAATGTGCTGCCCCCTAGCTGTGGGGATTGAGCTAACTTTTGAAGGCAGCTTTGGATGTGAGCGGAGAAGAAAACGTCAGACTTGAGATCCATCCCTCCAAAGCGCCTGAACAGTTATACAAGTGCAGGGACGAGGCAGATCTTGTACTTTTGAGCCTGAATTCTCGGATTTAATACCGTGACGAGCCACGGATAGCAGCGTGGTGCGACATTGCAACTAATGGAAGCGAATGGCGCCACATTGCGAACTGCAAGATGCAACGACATGAAACTCGCTGGGTGTTTTGCGGCTGTGGTGTGGCGGTACCTTATGGGTCAGTGTGATGTAGGCAGTGCTAAACTATGGCTGACTTTATGGCCAGGGGGACACAAATGGCGGTGGTCCGGTAGCCCCCCTGGTAAGTCGACGGTTTCACTTATGTGACAATCGGCGCAGTTTTACATAAGAAAACAGTGGCCATATGTTCAGGAAACGCTCGGAGCAGAGGTCACCGCCTGCGTCCAGGCATTTAAAGGGGCAGTACCTCTTATTACAGGCAGCTAAAGCATGTGTTCTAAGAGTCTTACCAGCAGAAGGCAAATCAGACTTAAAGGGCCACACCCCCCTTCCGAAATCAATATCCAGGACTGCAGCGGGAAAGAAAAACTATGGGGGCTGCTGCCAAAACTTCTGCCACCTGATCCTTACTCATGGCCTATAGTCAGGAAGCTTTATGTGCAACCTCAAATTAGGCCCCCAGGGCGACCACTTAAGGCACCAGTTCTGTCACATCACACAAGATCTCTGCTTGCGGTCAGGAAATGTAAACACGTTTGGACTGACAGGGGAGTAACTATAGGGGTGCAGAGGTAGCAGTCAAACCAGGGGCCCTGAGGGTACCCAATGGCAAAACCAATAATAGAAACGACACGTTAAGTGGGGGCCCTGCTGCAGAATTTACATTGGGGCCCAAGAGCTTCATGTGACGCCTAATGCATTATACAGCTGAGGGTCTGCTTGTATCCAGTCTTAAAGGGATTGTCCTAAACTGACAACTTATCACCTCACAACCAGGACCCCCAACGATCACGAGAACTGGGGTCTCATGTCCCCGTTTTAATGGGGCGGCGGTCAAGCACGTGTGTTTGAGCTCTTTGGGCTACATCCTTGGGGTCCCAATGGTTGGACCCCACCAATCAGACACCTATCCTATGGACGGGGATAATTTGTCATTGTGGTTAATACCCCTTTGATCCTTCCGTAGCCATCTGATAGTTTGTTACAATGTATCAGCGCAGGTAAAATGTATCCATATGACATCCAGACAGAGGACGGTCTAGACTGTAGACGATGTGATAAGTATTAGGCTACTTTCACACTAGCGTTTTTTTGCGGATCCGTCATGGATCTGCAAAAACGCTTCCGTTAAAATAATACAACCGCATGCATCCGTCATGAACGGATCCGGTTGTATTATGTCTTCTATAGCCATGACGGATCCGTCATGAACACCATTGAAAGTCAATGGGGGACGGATCCGTTTTCTATTGTGTCAGAGAAAACGGACCCGTCCTGGCACACAATGTATGTCAATAACCCCTTTAAGGCCTCTTGCGCATGACCGGATCCGTGTTCCAGTCTGCAAATCACAGATCCGCAAAATACGGATGCGCCTGCCGTCAGCATTTGATTTGCCGACCCCTTATTTTCCGTGGTCTGCCTTTTGCGGACACGTTTTATCTTTTCGCGGAACAGACATACGGATTCGGAAAGCACACGCGTGATCCATGTGCTTTTCACAACTGTAAGTCAGTTCCACAAAATGATAGAACGTGTCTTATACTTGGCCGCAAAATGCGGACCACTGACCCATTAAAGTCACTGAGTCCGCAAAAAACGCGTATGCAATTTGGATACAGTTGTGTGCATGAGGCCTTATTCACATGAAACTGGAGAACGCCTGGACTAGCCCTTTAAATCCGCTACAGAACATGCAGTAGACAGTACATACAGTACTTAGCGCAATGTCTGCCCGGATAGAATCTGGCAGGTAGGTGGCGATTATACACATAGGACGGGTGGGGCGTATTACAGATAGGTGGGGGCGAAATGACACGGGCGTAGCTATAATACGGAGATATTGTGACCTGGAGACATGTATATACCGTAGACTTCATGGACTATCCTGCCACTAATACTGCCAGGGAATAGAACCGCCTGCTTTACCTGCAGTGAATAGAAGCATTCTGCAGGATCACACATGAATTCTACAGGTTTTCATGCTCCTCTGACAATCCAGAACATCCAATCGTCTGGCACATTCAGTGTTAATTATGACTTTTACTAAAATGATCTGATTTCCCAAAAAATAAATTAATAAAAAAAAAAGGCCCCCTCCATACTCCCTAGGAACCCGGCGCCCCCTGGTGTCGAGGACACAACTTCCTTTCGTCCTGGTCACTTCTCTGGCTCCTCACACAGAGGATCTGATACGTTGTCGACTGGACACAAAGTAACAAAAAAAGGAACCGTCCGGGTATTTTAGATGAGGGGAGCAGGTGGGGCAGGTGGTTACAATGTGCAGGATCTGCAGATTGTTACATTGTGTCCAGAAAGTGAAAAGCCTTGGGGGATCCTTGAAGGGATCCCGCTAGGCCCCGGGCGTGCGTCCCCCACACAATAGGCCAGCTCTGCATTGTAAACTGTGGGTCTATACAGCAGCTTCGAGGTGGCCGGAGAGGGAAGGAGGGGGTCAAGAAAGGCCAGACATACCCTGGAGACTTCCATACAGCCCCAAGAACCCGAACCCAGAGACGCTGCAACGGCAAGAAGCCAAAAGAGGACAAAAAGTTTCCGTACCTTGAGTTGATAGGGCTGGATCTCGCTCAAACTCTGGTTCCTCAGCTTCTTGGTTAAAACCTTCAGCATTGTCCAACTCCGAAGGGCGAGGAAGGGGTTAAAGGCTCATTGAACACACTCGCACAATCACACACGGTAACGAAAAAGTTGAAATATTTTTTGGGTTTTTTTTTGTTTTCTTTAGGCACATAGGATTTAGATGCAAAAAAAAAAAAAGAAATTAAAAAATGTGACTTTTTGTTGCTTAAGTTTCTTGATTGCTATTATTTTTTATGGAGGAGCTCTTCTCTCCCCCCGCCTCCTTTACTGTAGGTTGACGGTAAGTTGAGGCGTCCCCGGGAGTGGTGAGCAGCTCTCCATAGCCGTGGCTCCTGGCTCACACTCACACATCCACGCACACTCATGCACACACTCACACTGCCTCTCTGACTCTGCCTTCTAGCAATGTGAAACTTGCAACAAACACAGAGCTCAGCGCAGGCCCCGATTGGTTGGCAAAGGGAAACTGTGTCAATTTCAGGAGGCCGGCCCTTTATTTAAAGGGAAAGTGATAGCAGGCAGGGCCTGGGATCCTGAGGGGAGATGAATTGCAGTTTCTTTCCTCCTTCCTGTAAAGCTCAGGAGACAGGAGAGTAAAAGCTGCTGAACGTCAGTGGGGAGATTACACACCGTGCTCTCTAGACG
Source organism: Bufotes viridis (assembly GCA_033119425.1). Classification (NCBI taxonomy): domain Eukaryota; kingdom Metazoa; phylum Chordata; class Amphibia; order Anura; family Bufonidae; genus Bufotes; species Bufotes viridis. Next base: position 446,664,813 of record CM065592.1, read on the forward strand.
GCTCAGGAGGCGTTTAACCTTGGCGACGGCCTGTGACGGCTCCATATTTAATCACTTCTACAGCATAGTCCAAGTTCTGGAGAGTTGCTAAAGCAGAGGCGTAGCCGGGCCCTCGTGAAAAGATTCAGCTTGCCCCCTCCACCTATGACAAAACCGATATCGTCCTCAGAAGATCACACAAGTAACAACATGGGTGTATCAGGCATAAATAATCTCGCCATATACTGTACCTATAAATAAGGACGCTGTATAATGTACACAGATAATCCCGTCATATGCTGTACCTATAAATAAGGACGCTGTATAATGTACACAGATAATCCCGCCATATGCTGTACCTATAAATAATGACGCTATATAATGGTACACAGATAATCATGCCATATGCTGTACCTATAAATAATGACGCTGTATAATGTACACAGATAATCCCGCCATATGCTGTACCTATAAATAATGACGCTATATAATGGTACACAGATAATCCCGCCATATACTGTAGCTATAAATAATGACACTGTATAACGTACACAGATAATCCCGCCATATACTGTAGCTATAAATTATGACGCTATATAATGTACACAGATAATCCCCCCATATACTGTAGCTATAAATAATGACGCTATATAATGTACACAGATAATCCCGCCATATGCTGTAGCTATAAATAATGACGCTATCTAATGTACACAGATAATCCCGCCATATACTGTAGCTATAAATAATGTCGCTATCTAATGTACACAGATAATCCCGCCATATGCTGTACCTATAAATAATGACGCTATATAATGGTACACAGATAATTCCCCCATATACTGTACCTATAAATAATGATGCTATATAATGGTACACAGATAATCCCGCCATATACTGTACCTATAAATAATGACACTATATGATGGTACACAGATAATCCCGCCATATACTGTACCTATAAATAATGACGCTGTATAATGTACACAGATAATCCCGTCATATGCTGTAGCTATAAATAATGATGCTATATAATGTACACAGATAATCCCGCCATATACTGTACCTATAAATAATGATGCTATATAATGGTACACAGATAATCCCGCCATATACTGTACCTATAAATAATGACACTATATGATGGTACACAGATAATCCCGCCATATACTGTACCTATAAATAATGACGCTGTATAATGTACACAGATAATCCCGTCATATGCTGTAGCTATAAATAATGATGCTATATAATGTACACAGATAATCCCGCCATATACTGTAGCTATAAATAATGACGCTATATAATGTACACAGATAATCCCGCCATATACTGTAGCTATAAATAATGACACTATATAATGTACACAGATAATCCCGCCATATGCTGTACCTATAAATAATGACGCTATATAATGTACACAGATAATCCCGCCATATGCTGTAGCTATAAAAAATGACACTATATAATGTACACAGATAATCCCGCCAAATACTGTACCTATAAATAATGACGCTATATAATGTACACATATAATCCCGCCATATACTGTAGCTATAAATAATGACGCTATATAATGTACACAGATAGTCCCGCCATATACTGTAGCTATAAATAATGACACTGTATAACGTACACAGATAATCCCGCCATATACTGTAGCTATAAATTATGACGCTATATAATGTACACAGATAATCCCGCCATATGCTGTACCTATAAATAATGACACTGTATAATGTACAAAGATAATCCCGTCATATCCTGTAGCATTAAATAATGACACTATATGATGGTACACAGATAATCCCACCATATGCTGTACCTATAAATAATGACGCTATATAATGTACACAGATAATCCCGTCATATGCTGTAGCTATAAATAATGACGCTATATAATGTACACAGATAATCCCACCATATACTGTACCTATAAATAATGACGCTGTATAATGTACAAAGATAATCCCGTCATATGCTGTAGCTATAAATAATGACGCTATATAATGTACACAGATAATCCCCCCATATACTGTAGCTATAAATAATGACGCTGTATAATGTACACAGATAATCCCGCCATATGCTGTACCTATAAATAATGACGCTGTATAATGTACACAGATAATCCCGTCATATCCTGTAACTATAAATAATGACGCTATCTAATGTACACAGATAATCCCGTCATATACTGTACCTATAAATAATGACGCTATTTAATGGTACACAGATAATCCCGCCATATACTGTACCTATAAATAATGACACTATATAATGTACACAGATAATCCCGCCATATACTGTAGCTATAAATAATGACGCTATATAATGTACACAGATAATCCCGCCATATACTGTAGCTATAAATAATGACGCTGTATAATGTACACAGATAATCCCGCCATATGCTGTACCGATAAATAATGACGCTGTATAATGTACACAGATAATCCCGTCATATGCTGTAGCTATAAATAATGACGCTATATAATGTACACAGATAATCCCACCATATACTGTACCTATAAATAATGACGCTATAAATTATGAAGCTATATAATGTACACAGATAATCCCGCCATATGCTGTACCTATAAATAATGACACTGTATAATGTACGCAGATAATCCCGTCATATGCTGTAGCTATAAATAATGACACTGTATAATGTACGCAGATAATCCCGTCATATGCTGTAGCTATAAATAATGATGCTATATAATGGTACACAGATAATCCCGCCATATACTGTACCTATAAATAATGACACTATATGATGGTACACAGATAATCCCACCATATGCTGTACCTATAAATAATGACGCTATATAATGTACACAGATAATCCCCCATATACTGTAGCTATAAATTATGACGCTATATAATGTACACAGATAATCCCGCTATATGCTGTAGCTATAAACAATGACACTGTATAACGTACACAGATAATCCCGCCATATGCTGTAGCTATAAATAATGACGCTATATAATGGTACACAGATAATCCTGCCATATATTTTATCTATAAATAATGATGCTATATAATGTACAAAGATATTACTGACATACTGTACATGTAAATAATCTCGCCATATACTCTACCTATAAATAATTATGCTTATAAATAATTACACAGAAATAATCCCGCCATATACTGTACCTATAAATAATGACGCTGTATAATGTACACAGATAATCCCGCCATATACTGTACCTATAAATAATGATGCTATATAATGGTACACAGATAATCCCGCCATATACTGTACCTATAAATAATGACGCTGTATAATGTACACAGATAATCCCGTCATATGCTGTAGCTATAAGAAATCATGCTAAATAATGTACACAGATAATCCCGCCATATACTGGACACCAAAATAATGCCTTGATAAACTCTACCGCTGCTTGCGCAGCATCAGCATGTAAGGCATGTGCAGGGGTAATGTTGGGGACTTAAAAAATGATATGGCATATGTCCCCTCTCCAAAAATATATACCTATATAGTCATCAAATAATACCACTATACCAGCACCAAATATTACCATCATACAGTGATTATAACTTACCTCCGCAGAGAGCAATATTACCAATGATACTGCTATGTGAGACCTAAATAATACTGCCACACCATGACCACTGCCATTACCGCCAATTAGTGATGGAATAATACCATTGTGCTGTTACTGAATCAAAGAACCACTATACTGGGCCTAAATAATACCACCACACCATGACTACCCCCATTACCTCTACATTGTGGCTAATTAATGCCACCATACTGCTACTGAATAAAAACCACTGTACACAGGACAGTATTACCCATAATACCACTATACAAGACCTAGATAATACTGCCACACTATGACCACACACTGACAAAATAATACCCCAGTACTGCTACTGAATAACAAGCATTATACAAACACCTACTGAGAGCAGCGGTAATCCCAAGGATCCGTACAGGAAGCAATGGAGACCACAAGGATCTGTAGGATCTGTACTGGGTCAGTTAAGACCACAAGTATCTGTACTGGGAGCAATAGAGACCACAAGGATCTGTACTGAGAGTAGGGGGTAACATAAAAATCTGTACTGGGACCAGTGAGGACCACATGGATCTGGACCGGAAGCAATAGACACCACAAGGATCTGTACTGGGAGTAGGAATGTATTGGGAGCAGTGGGGACCATAAAGATCTGTATCGGGAGCAGGGCAGACCACAAGGATCTCTACTGGGAGCAATAGGAACCACAAGGATCTGTACTGGGAGCAGGGGGACAACAAGGATCTGTACTGGGAACAGTGGAGACTACAAGGTTCTGTACTGGGAGCAGGGGGACAACAAGGATCTGTACTGGGAGCAGTGGAGACTACAATGTTCTGTACTGTGAGCAGTGGAGACTACAAGGATCTGTACTGGGAGCAGTGGAGACTACAAGGATATTTACTGGGAGCAGTGGAGACTACAAGGATCTTTATTGGGAGCAGTGGAGACTACAAGGATCTGTACTGGGAGCAGTGGAGACTACAAGGTTCTGTACTGGGAACAGTGGAGACCATAAGTATCTGTACTGGGAGCAGTGGAGACTACAAGGATCTGTACTGGGAGCAGTGGAGACTACAATGATCTGTACTGGGAGCAGTGGAGACTACAAGGATCTGTACTGGGAGCATGGAAGACTACAAGGATCTGTACTGGGAGCAGTGGAAACCACAAGGATCTTTACTGGGAGCAGTGGAGACCACAAGGATCTTTACTGGGAGCAGTGGAGACCACAAGGATTGGTACTGGGAGCAGTGGAGACCACAAGGATTGGTACTGGGAGCAGTGGAGACCACAAGGATCTGTACTGGGAGCAGTGGAGACTACAAGGATCTGTACTGGGAGCAGTTGAGACTACAAGGATCTTTACTGGGAGCAGTGTAGACCACAAGGATCTGTACTGGGAGCAGTGGAGACTACAAGGATCTGTACTGGGAGCAGTGGAGACTACAAGGATCTGTACTGGGAGCAGTGGAGACTACAAGGATCTTTACTGGGAGCAGTGGAGATTACAAGGATCTTTACTGGGAGCAGTGGAGACTACAAGGATCTGTACTGGTTGTGGTGGAGACCACAAGGATCTTTACTGGGAGCAGTGGGGCCAACAAGGATCTGTACTGGGAACAGTGGAGACTACAAGGTTCTGTATTGGGAGCAGTGGAGACTACAAGGATCTGTACTGGGAGCAGTGGAGACTACAAGGATCTGTACTGGTTGTGGTGGAGACCATAAGGATCTTTACTGGGAGCAGTGGGGCCAACAAGGATCTGTACTGGGAACAGTGGAGACTACAAGGTTCTGTACTGGGAACAGTGGAGACCATAAATATCTGTACTCGGAGCAGTGGAGACTACAAGGATCTGTACTGGGAGCAGTGGGGACAACAAGGCTCTGTACTGGGAGCAGTGGAGACTACAAGGATCTGTACTGGGAGCAGTGGGGACAACAAGGCTCTGTACTGGGAGCAGTGGAGACCACAAGGATCTGTGTTGGGTCCAGTTCTCTAGGTGTCATCTTGATTGTGAAATAAATCTCTCAATGACCTGCAGCGCGGACAAGAACATGGTGGACGAATTGTGGATAAATGTAAAGCAATGCACCACGGCCACATCATCATATGGCGGTATACACATTACCCGGAATAAAACTGGGGGAAACAGAACAAGAAAAGGACTCGAGCATTCTGGTTACAGGTAAGCTAAGCTGCAGCAGTACTCAATGTCAGGCGGCAGCTGCAAAAGCAAATACGATTTTAGGGTGTGTAAAAAGAGAGATAAAAACTCTGCGATCCCAATGTAATATTACCGCGCTATAATTCCCTCATCAGGCCACATCAGTTTTTGGCTCCATATGGCAGATACTATGTCAGCACAAGACGAGAGGCTTATCTGAAAGCATACGGCGTTCATGGTTATAAATAATCTAATAATTAACGCCGCGTAACTGACCTCAGAAAGACGGAACCTGTAACTAGGAAACACTAAGGCCCCTTTCACAGGAGCGAGTTTTCCGCGCGGGTGCAATGCGTGACGTGAACGCATAGCACCTGCACTGAATATTGACCCATTCACTTCAATAGAGCTGTGTACATGAGCGGTTTTTTTTTCACGCATCACTTGTGCGTTGCGTGAAAAATTCAGCAGGTTCTATATTCTCCTGGCCGGGCCGCGCACAGTCCTGAACGCGCACACCGACGTCGTGTATGCGCCATGGTGACTTTTTCCTGGCCAGTATAGTATACTTGCCAGGAAGAAGTCACCATGGCGCATGCGCGGCAGTGTGCGCGTTCAGTCCAGTGCGAGGCTCGGCTGGGAGAAGATTTCAATCAAGATGAAGCCCGCCCCCTGTCGAAACCAGGAAGTGGACGGCGCGCCGGTAAAAGGTAAGTATGAAACGGCGTGATGGGAATCATGGAATCATGAAAAATCAGGAAATCGCTGCGAACCACATGCGGAGGAACTGCCCCCCCAGTTAGAAACACGCCACAGTGTTTGGGGTCTGGAGCAGTCCCACCCATTTAGGCCACGTTTATTTTTGTGATTCTTGTTTTATATGTATTGAATGTGCCATTGCATATGGCTGGTAAACATTCTGTTGCACCTGGAAGCCGGTGTCACATGGTCTGTTGTAGGTGTAGCTTGCGGCCTCATTTGTTCCCCATTGCATTGTTGGTCCTGCAGTGCAGGTGAGTGGGAGGGGGCTGTAGGCTGCTTAATACCTGTTCAGACCTTGTTCACACACCATAGGTAGTCTAGTGGTAGGATGGCTGTCTGTGCCCCATGTCATGCTGAGATACCGTGAAGTGGTGCTTGAAGGGGCTCCGATATGTTCCTGATTGTAAATATTGGCGAATCTCTCAGCTTTTAACACCAGAGTGAGGGATTAGCCAGTGTTGTCAGGTGCTTATCCATGTGGTGCATCTTTTTTCTGTGAGTTATGTGTTTATATATTTTCATCCGCACATGTTTTATTTTGTGTAGGATGTTTGTGTGGTGCTTGTGGTTCGCGCCGGCATCCTCCATTGTATGCAAGTTTTGCTGGGGATAGCCGTTCGCTGCGAACCACATGCGGAGGAACTGCCCCCCCAGTTAGAAACACGCCACAGTGTTTGGGGTTTGGAGCAGTCCCACCCATTTAGGCCACGTTTATTTCTGTGATTTTTGTACAGGTTTAGGGTACTTTCACACTAGCAGCATAGCTATCCGGCGGGTGAACAGCCTGCCGGATCCACCATGCCGCAAGTACCCGTGCACTGCCGTGCTGCCGCTCCGTCCCCATTGACTATACTGGGGTGGGCGGCAGAGCTATGGTGCAGCACGGCGGTGCACGGCCGGAGATCGCCGGACTAAAAAGTCGGACCTGCAGTACTTTTAGTCTGGCGATCTCCGGCCATGCACAGCGTACGGGTACTTGCGGCACGGCGGATCCGGCAGGCTGTTCACCCGCCGGATAGCTATGCCGCTAGTGTGAAAGTAGCCTTATAACTTCTGCATACAGAGGAGAAGTTCTCACTTACTGCAAGCCATCTCTAACCTGATGAGGAATTGAAATACAAAAAGTATTAAAGTTGCAGAACTTGTCATTATACAATAATGAAGCTTTTGTCACATACGGTTGTGAAAGTATGAAGATCTATGAAACATGAAAATATGAGAGAGTGAAACTGGATCGCACATCCTCAATACTATGCTGTTATCTAGTAACTGCTTCTCAGCGAAATTCACATGGCTTCTCAGCGCAATTTTTCGTATACCTACCCCTATGCTGCATTCTGTACATGAGGCATTAGTATACAATTTGATCAAAAAGCATAGGCCCACTCACCACTACAAGGTGGCCTCCTTGAGTGGTAACCTACTCTAAATTTGGCACAGCGCTGCGCGGCAACCACCGCCGCCACGGGAACGCAGCGGAACCCAACAGCCAACCAGCGCCCCCGCTGTCTGGCAAAGCCACCCTGGCACTAGGCCCCACCAATCCACCAGCACAGCACCAAAGCAACAATGGCCGCCATGCAGCACCGCACCATGTGAACAGTTGTCAAAGCTCACCTCATCACATACTCTCAGGAACTCCAGCTGAGAGGTGGTAGGAATTTATATACCCTCATGCAGTCTCCTGCTAATTAATATCACCTGGGCCGAATGGGGAGGAGTGCTGATACCAGAGGAAAATAAGGTAAAGATTCTACAATACATGTGAAATATGAGAGAGTGAAACTGGATCGCACATCCTCAATACTATGCTGTTATCTAGTAACTGCTTCTCAGCGAAATTCACATGGCTTCTCAGCGCAATTTATCATATACCTACCCCTATGCTGCATGTTGTACATGAGGCATTAGTATACAATTTGATCAAAAATCATAGGCCCACTCACCACGACAAGGTGATATCTATGAAACACCAGACTCTCATTACCTTCCTCACATTTTCCTTGATGTACGTACACCGTATATGTCGCATTGCATTGATGACACCAGTGCTGAGTTCGGGTGACAGTCAGGGGTGGGGGTGGGGGGGGATTCATCCCAATGTAGACAACTTGCCACGATAGATATTGAATCCTTACTTGGTATCTTCCCTGCATTACAACCCATTCCATGTCCTGCGGCACCATTTAACCTGAGAGGAACGTGTAGTACTGTTCATCCAGAGCCTCCTGTTTCATGAATATAATAAAAACCCACGGTGAAGACTGTCATCTGCACAAGCAGGAAGCTAAATTAATAAATTGGATACAGCACCATCTTCTGTTTATCCAATGGAACGTGAAACAAGGGAAGCACAATTACAATCCCAATTCAAAAACATTTAGGGCGCTGTGTAAAATGTTAATGATTTACAAATCTCATAGACCCATATTTTATTCACAGTCGATCATAGCGCATTTATCAGATGTTGAAATTGAGACATTTTACCATTTCCTAAAAAAAATTTGTTTTAGAACTTGATGGCAGCAATGCATCCAAAAAGTTGGGTCCGGGGCAACAGAAGGCTGGAAAAGTAAGTGGTCCTAATAAAAAACAGGCACATAGCAACTAAGGGCTCATGCACACGAACGTATATTCTTTCCGTGTCCGTTCCCATTTATTTCAATGGGTCCGCAAAAAAAAAAACGGAAGTTACTCCGTGTGCATTCCGTTTCCGTATGTCCGTATTTCCATTCCGCAAAAAAATAGAACAGGTCCTATTATTGTCCGCGTTACAGACAAGGATAGGACTGTTCTATTAGGGGCCAGCTGTTCCGTTCCGCAAAATATGGAATGCACACGGATGTCATCCGTATTTTTTTGCAGAAACCGTTTTTTGCGGAAAGCAAAATACAGACGGCCGTGTGCATGAGGCCTAAGTGACATGACTGGGTGTAAAAAGAGCACGTTAGAGAGGTGGAGTCTTACAGAAGGAAAGATGGGCAGAGGTCACCAATCTGCGAAAAACTGCATCTAAAAATTGTGCAACAATTTCTGAAAAATGTAAGGTCTCTTTCACACTTGCGTTCTGAGGATCCGGCAGGCAATTCCGGCCCGCCAGATCCGTCAGAACGCAAGTCGTCTGAAAGCATTTGAAGACTGATCAGGATCCTGATCAGTCTTCGAAAGGCTTTCAGGTTACCATGGCAGCCAGGACGCTACTGAATTCCTGGCTGCCATGGTACTCCACAGCAGTGTACTTACCTGCGCTGCGGCCGCCGGGCGCTCCTTCATGACGTCACAGGTCCCCGCGGTGCATAGATCAATGCGCCACCGGACCTGTGACGTCATGAAGGAGCGCCCAAAGGCCGCAGCGCAGGTAAGTACACTGCTGCGGAGTACTTACCATGGCAGCCAGGACTTCAGTAGCCTCCTGGCTGCTATGGTAACCGATCGGAGCCCCAGCTTACACTGGGGCCCCCGATCGGAACTGCCGCTGCACATGCGCAGAGCTAAATGTCGGATCCGGCGATGCGCCGAAACGACGTTTAGCTTAATTCCGGATCCGGATTAATGTACTTCAATGTTCATTAATTCCGGATCCGGCGTTACGGCAAGTCCTCCGGATTTTTGGACGGAGACAAATCCGCAGCATGCTGCGGTTTTGTCAACGTCCAAAAAACGTTCACATACTGAACTGAAGACATCCTGACGCATCCTGAACGGATTTCTCTCCATTCAGAATGCATTAGGATAATCCTGATCAGTATCTTTCCGTCCTAGAGCCCCGAGGACGGAAATCTAGGACGGAAAGTAAAAACGCTAGTGTGAAAGGGGCCTAACTTAATGTAAAATTGTGAACACTTTGAATATCCCACCATCTACAGGACGTATCATCAGAATATTCAGAGAATCTGGAGAAATCCATGTGTGCAAGGCACAAGGCCGACAGTCAGTACTGGATGCTTTATCCGAAGTCGCTTCATTCAAAACTTCAGAATAATACTGTATGGGGATCCGCCTCCGTACAGTATTAGAAGGTATGGGCTACGATGAGCTGAAGTAAGTTTTTCGCCAAGTCGCACTTGACTTTGTTGAATAATTTTTGTAGTTGGTTTTTAATGGGAAAACCACTTTAAAACTTGAAACCGAACTCGGCTTCGGTTCCGAGGTTTTAGTCAGAACCCAAGCCGAGTTCAGTTTCAAGTTTTAAAGTGGTTTTCCTATTAAAAACCAACTACCAAAATTATTGAACAAAGTCACGAGCGACTTCGTGAATAACTTACTTCAGCTCACCGGAGCCCATACATTCTAATACTGTACGGAGACGAACCTCCGTACAGTATTGAACTAAGCGACTTCGGATAAAGCATCCTAAGCTCGCTTCGCTCAACACTACTCGTGATCTGCGGCGCTCAGGCAGCTCTGCATTACAACCGGGCAGATTCTGTCCTGGAAATCACTGCATGGATCACGACACTTCCAGAAATCCAGTTTGCCGTGCAATTCACTAATGCAAGTTAAAGCTGCTGCAAAGATGAAGCCATATGTCAACCTGATCCAGAACCGCCAGCGTCTTCTCGGGGCCCAAGCTCATTTATAATGGAAATTGGAAATGGAAAACTGTTCTGGGGTCAGATGAATCAAATTCTCTTTGGAAACCATGGACGCTGTGTTCTGCAGACTCAAGAAGAGAGGAACCATCCAGCTTCCCATCACTGCACAGTACTGCATCTCTGATGGTATGGGGTTGCATTAGAGGCTGACCAGTACATAGAGGTTTTAGAGCAACATCTGCTCCCATCCAGACAACGTCTCTTTCGGGGAAGACCTTGCATATTTTAGCAAGACATTGCTAAACCACATACTGCATCCATTACAGCAGCAGGGCCTCAGGGGCCAGATTTTTCACCAACAGAAAACATTTGGTGCATCATAACACGAAAAATCCGGCAAAATGATCCAGAACTGTTGAGAAGCTAGAATCCTACATCAGAAAGGAATGGGGCAACACATCCCTCCCAATCCCAAAACTGCAGCATTCGGCCTCCTCATTTACCAGACATTTACAGACTGTTGGTAAACGATGCTACATCATGGTAGTCATGGCCCGGGCCCAACTTTTTAAAAGTCCGTTGCTGCAATTTTTTTTAAGAAATGCAAAAATGTTGCACTTTCGACTTCTGATGTGTGTTCTATGTGTGGTCTGTGAATAAAATATGGGTCCACAAGATTTGCAGAAGATTGAATTCTGCTTTCATTTACCTTTTACACAGCGCGGCACGCCCCAACATTTTTGGAATCGGGGTTGTACCATGGCAAATAAAATCATGGTCTGAGAGAGTGCCCTGACACAGGAGCTGACAATCCAATGGGTATGATGTCTATACGTCTGTGGAGAGCTGGGTTAAGGGCCGTGTATTACTCTTTTTCCTGTTCTTGAGCTCATTTTCTTCAAGGGGAGACCAGAGATTTCTTAAGACACAAAGCATCTGACCCAATTACCCTTCGACAGGCCTGGAAAATGTCCTCAAGATCTAGAAAGACAAGAAAACAGAAAATGTCAATGCAGCGATTGTTCCATTGACCCGGTCCCTGGGGACGCCGCTCAGAATGTTATTGTAATCCCTCGTATCTGAACTCAGTGGGAGAATTTATAAAACCGCGGCCGCACAATGATGATGCTGCAAAGGGGTGCATGGAAAACAGATGCTGGGTGGCTGCCCGGGACAGCTGCCACCGCGGCCTGTCACCCAGCTTTCCACAAACTCTCAATGGCTTATTTATAAAGCAAGGACCTGCAAATATTAATCTAAAGTTTATTAAAGGTCACCATAGACATATAATAAACCAAATGATTCATCTATACAAAATAAAAATCATTAAAAAACTACTAAAAAAATACAATATAGCAGGGATGCCCAACCTGCGGTCCTCCAGCTGTTGCAAAACTACAACTCCCAACATGCTCTTATATCTGTACACTGTCCGGGCATGCTGGGAGTTGTAGTTTTGCAACAGCTGGAGGGCCGTAGGTTGCATCATTATGCAAGGTTACTTTACCCCTGCCCCCCTCCCAGGGCCAGTGCTATAATAAGGCAGACCAAGCGGCTGCCTTAGGGAGGGGGGGGGGGGGGGGCGCCAAAATGTAGCTTCGCTTGTGCCGGCAAAAATACTTGCACCGGCCCTGCCCCCTCCTACTATTCTGCCGAGGTGTGTCAGTGTCCAGTGCAGGACTTTGGAATGGTATCTGTATGTTCTGTACTACCATTATTATCAGTAGGGATGAATTAAAATCCACGATCCAAATTTCAGGATAAATTCGATTCGGTTATAGAAAGTTATTCCCCATCCTGTGGATAGAGGACAACTATCAGATCGGTGGGGGTCCTACCACTGAGACCACCCCCGATCACAAGAATACCCAGCGGAGGCCCCCTGCTATCTCCTGCATCTATCTCAGGCAACTTTCTATAACCAGAACACCCCTTTAATTATTATACTATTGGTGTCTAGTGGGTTAATAATCATATTCATTTTTTATGGTGTTTTGAGACTCAGCCCTGGTGTGGAATGAGTTAATAATCACGTCCCTGGTGCCTAGTGAACTAATAATCATCTACCTCGTGTCTATCAAACTCCAGGTGTCATCTGCTGGGTGTCAGGGGTTAATAATTATGCCATGTATATTCCAATGCATTTATAGTGATATCCCTGGTGTTTAGTGGGTTAAAAAATAATATCCCTGATGTCTAGAGGGTTAATAGTTTTATCATTGTGCCCACTGGAATAATATTATGTTGGGTGTCTAATGAGTTAATAGTCATGCTCCTGGTGTCTAGTGGGTTAATAGTGATGCCCTTGGTTTCTAGTGGGTTTATAATCATGTCTTACATCTATACTGATTCATAGTCAAGTCTGTGGTGCCTAGTGGGATAACAGCCACATCCTCAGTGTATAGTGAGTTAAAAAGTCATGGCCCTGGTGTCTAGTGGGTTAATAATCATGTCCTAGATGTCTAGGGGGTAAATAGTCAGGTCCCTGGTGGCTAGTGGGTTGTAAGTCACATTTCTAGTGTCTAGTGCAGGGATCAGCAACCTCCGGCACTCCAGCTGCTGTGAAACTACATCTCCCATCATGCACACTTGGTTGGCTGTTCTCTAAACTCCCACAGAAGTGAAAGGAGCATGCTGGGAGTTGTAGTTTCACAACAGCTGGAGTGCCGAAGGTTGCTGATCCCTGGTCTAGTGAGTTAACAGTCAGAGTCCTGGTGTCTAGTGGGTTAATAGACATGCCCTTGGTGTCTAGTGGGTTAAGGGTGTCACACCCAATATACCAAGCAGATTAGTGGGTTAACAGTGTCCATTCCACACGTCAGAAGTGTCACGAGCTGGTGGGAGGCAGAACTGTGCGGCTATCATTTGACAGCTGCTCCATTGTATTACCCTTATTGTTGCACCCACTTATCATGCAGCCGTCTATCAGAAACTCCTCATCTAATCTCCCAGTGGGAGCCATCTGTGGACTGCAGAGTTTATAAAACTTATCAGCATAGTACAGATAATACCAAAGGCACAAGACTGCAAGGTGAGGATTATGGGAAACTTTTATACACCCTGGCAGAGGGCAATACAGACCAGTGCCGAAATCCAGTAGTAGCAAAATTCTATGTACAGGTTGTCAACACTATATGAACTGACAACTGTTTTTCCATGATATCTTCCTGCCTCCTATCTATGTACAAGAATATAGCTACTATAATGCTGCTCTTATGTACAAGAATATAACTACTATAATACTGCCTCCTATGTACAAGAATATAGCTACTATAATGCTGTTCTTATGTACAAGAATATAACTACTATAATACTGCCTCCTATGTACAAGAATATAGCTACTATAATGCTGCTCCTATGTACAAGAATATAACTACTATAATACTGCTCCTATGTACAAGAATATAACTACTATAATACTGCTCATATGTACAAGAATATAACTACTATAATACTGCTCCTATGTACAAGAATATAACCACTATAATACTGCTCCTATGTACAAGAATATAACTACTATAATACTGCTCCTATGTACAAGAATATAACTACTATAATACTGCTCCTATGTACAAGAATATAACTACTATAATACTGCTCCTATGTACAAGAATATAACTACTATAATACTGCTCCTATGTACAAGAATATAACTACTATAATACTGCTCCTATGTACAAGAATATAACTACTATAATACTGCTCCTATGTACAAGAATATAACTACTATAATACTGCTCCTATGTACAAGAATATAACTACTATAATACTGCCTCCTATGTACAAGAATATAACTACTATAATACTGCTCCTATGTACAAGAATATAACTACTATAATACTGCTCCTATGTACAAGAATATAACTACTATAATACTGCTCCTATGTACAAGAATATAACTACTATAATACTGCTCCTATGTACAAGAATATAACTACTATAATACTGCCTCCTATGTACAAGAATATAACTACTATAATACTGCTCCTATGTACAAGAATATAACTACTATAATACTGCTCCTATGTACAAGAATATAACTACTATAATACTGCTCCTATGTACAAGAATATAACTACTATAATACTGCTCCTATGTACAAGAATATAACTACTATAATACTGCCTCCTATGTACAAGAATATAACTACTATAATACTGCTCCTATGTACAACAATATAACTACTATAATACTGCTCCTGTGTACAAGAATATAACTACTATAATACTGCTCCTGTGTACAAGAATATAACTACTATAACACTGCTCCTCTGTACAGGAATATAACTACGATAATACCGCTCCTATGTACAAGAATATAACTACTATAATACTGCTCCTATGTACAAGAATATAACTACTATAACACTGCTCCTCTGTACAGGAATATAACTACTATATTACTGCCTCCTATGTACAGGAATATAACTGCTATAATAGTGCTCCTATGTACAGGAATATAACTGCTATAATACTGCTCCTATGTACAGGAATAGAACTTGTCTGGATAGGGCATCAGTATCTGGTCGGTAGGGATCTGATATCCGGGACCCCCGCCGACCAGCTGTTTGAGAAGGCACCGGCGCTCCCCACAGCTCATTATGCACAGCGCCGTATATTGGATAGTGGCTGTGCTTGGTATTGCAGCTCAGTCCCATTCACTTCAATAGGGCAGAGCTGCACCGATGACGTCACGTGGTCCATTTATTATCATTATTATTTATTTGAAAGTGCCAGTAATGCCATACACAAATAAGAAACTATTAACAGACTGGTTCAGGGGGTAGAGGACCCTGCCCGCAAGAGCTTACAATCTACAAGGGAAGGGGAGAGGCCAGTAGGTGAGGGTAGAGGCTGCCCATGTGGGTGTGTGGTGGCAGCATGCTGGTGAGGTACGAGGCGATCCAGGAGACGGGTTAGATCTTTGATTCAGAGGGAAGAGAGGACTTGTAGCTTTGAGAAGGTCACGGCGCTAGTGCCGATGCCTTCTTAAACAGCTGATCAGTGGGGGTCCCTAGTGTCGGACCCCCACCCATCAGATCCAGTGGATAGGTCATCAGTTAAAATATCTTGGAAGACACTTTTAAGCTGTAGGGGTGTCTGCAACCAGGGCCGGGCCGACACAGAGGCTGGGGAGGCTCCAGCCTCAGGGCGCTCCAGCGTCAGGGCGCAGGCCAGCTCCCCAGCCTCTGGGCGGCAGGCAGGCCACTGACCACGT
The DNA here is from genome assembly GCA_033119425.1 of Bufotes viridis. Lineage (NCBI taxonomy): Eukaryota > Metazoa > Chordata > Amphibia > Anura > Bufonidae > Bufotes > Bufotes viridis. Next base: position 446,681,038 of record CM065592.1, read on the forward strand.
CTGCGGAGGGACGGCGGCTTCACTGTTCCCAGCATAGGCAGAGCGTACAGGGCGGGAGCAGGCTGGGAGCGCGGCAGCTGCAGAGTTGACGTCAGCACGTCACACTGTGTGCCTGCCCGCGCGAGCGCCTGCTGCTGCTTCTAATGAGCCTCTGTGCCCAGGCCCCAGCTTCGGAGGAGGACTGAGCCTGCTGCGCCTCAATTTTATCACATGACACGGAGGCTCCTATTGCTTTAACTCTCTTTACTTTCTATCATAGCAGCAAAGAAATGGACAATATAATTATGCAAGAAACCATAGTAACCGGCTCCTCCCACCTATCCCTTTATATAAGGACAGGACCCCTTGTAATCCTCCTCTTTCTTTGCTGCTATCATAGCAAGATAAGTACTATCTATTTCATGTAATTTCTCATTCCTTAATTTTACCTTTTATTATATACCTTTAAGTTTTTCCCCCTTTTTATTTCCCTGCCTGGGGGGGTTATTTCTACCCCCATTTTTCAGTTGTCGTTAGCCTTTCTAACCCGTTTTTCCTTTTATCTCCTTCCCTTTCCAGGTTTTTTCTCCCTTTGTGCCTTTGCGCCCTCTGTTTTTCCCTGTCAGTCTTTTTCTCACTGCCAGGACACTCTCGCCGCAGCCCTCCTGACCGCTCTTTCTTCCGTTTTACAATCGGTACTAATTCCCCTATCCCTGTCACATCCCCCCCCTCTCCTCACCTTCTTCCCGCGCTTCGCGCCATCTTGCCGTCTTCCCGGCCTGAAGTCTCGCGATTCGCGGGATTTCGGCGCCATTTTGGTTTTCTCTCCTCCCGGCCGCTCCATTCTCGCGAGATTTCGCGGGATCTCGGCCGCTCTTTGCTCTGCGCCGAGATCTCGCGAGATCTCGGCGCAGTGACTATTTAACATCACCTTATTGTTTAATCCACTATACCACCAACGTTTTTTGCTTCCCACAACGGGGTCCTTTTGCTTACTCCTTGCTGTCAGGGGGTCACATATTTTGGGTACCGACCCCGGATCGTCCTGCTGTCCCATTGTCGTCTAGTTTTTAGTCCGCGGTTTTTTCCATTACTGTATGGTAATACCTTCTAGCTTCCACATATTTACCTGGTCCTCCTGTTTGTGTTCTTTTCTTTACAGGTGACAATTTTGCGTTCTACTTGTGGTCTGGGGTGACTTACTCCTACCGCAACATGTCCACCCGTAGTTCCAGCTCCATCCACGGACGGGATATCCCTCCCAATGCACAAGCCTCTCCGGCCTCCAATAGGAGAATAGAGATTTCCCCTCCTGACCTGCAGAATACACTTCTGCATCAATCCATTTCCAACGCTATTATATCAGCGATGGGATCTGTGTCGTCGGCTTTGACGCAATCTATCACGCAGGTAATCTGCTCTCAGACAAATTTACCTAATCAGGGGACAGGTTCTGATCCCTCAATACCTAATGCCTCCAGAACAACCTTGACGGATGGTTTAACTCCATCACATGATCACGCGGTTGTCCCGCGTAAAAGAGCCTGCCAGCGACAGGCAGAAAAGAATCGCGCATGGAAAACGGCCAGGACTCAGCCTGAGCCAATGTCTGATTCCGACAGGGAATCCTTTGAGGAGGCACAACATGAGTCCATCTGTGACTCAGGAGAGGAGTTGGCGGACGCCACCTTGGAACCGCCAGTCCTAATCCCCGAACCCGCCATAACTAAATCTACACCTACCTCTTTGGAGGTTCATTCCCATCAGGATGACCTCCTGGTTGATCCTTTTGGGGAACCAATGTTTAATCCGGACGAGCTCCATCACCCCCGCTCGGCGGAATGGATTCCGGCCACCCACGTGGCCAGGTACCTGGAAGCTAAGATCCGCGCCCCTCTAACGAAAGAGGCGCGCAGCAAACTACGTGCCGAATGTCCCCGGCCTCTAATCCCAAATAAGGTCGGTGAGACCCCTACGGTCGATCCGAAAATGGTACAGTTTTTGGCCAAAACGGGATTCAACCCTAAGAAGGGATTGGATTCAGCCCTTAGGGCTGTACAAGATAAACTGCTCGATATCACGGGCCCCCTTGCCAGAATCTTTGATATGGCTGAGTCGGCCAAGGCAGATGGTACCACCATTGACCCGGTGGAGTTAGGGGGATGGATACAGAGAGCCATATGTATTACCGGAAACGTTAATACCTCCCTGGCCATAGAAAGGCGCAAAGCCATATTAATGAAAGTGGAGCCCAAATTGTCCAACTTGTCATTGTCAGAGGCCGGTAAAGAGGCCCAGGGACTCCTCTTCGGAGAGTCGTTCATTAAAGAATTAGGTCGTTATGTCGGGGCATTCACAGCCCTAGACAAAGCGCAAACATCAATGAGAAAGGTGTTCCAGAACCGTTTCTCCAATAGGGCCGGCAGCTCCAGGGGCCGCCTGTCCGGCCGTGCACAATTCCATCCCCGGGGCACGGGGAGAGGCTCCTACAACTACAGATCCTCACTGCAGGACTCGAAATATCAGCCATCCTTCTTCCCATCTCGGGGCACTCCAGGTCGATCAAGAGGCTTCCGCGGATCCACCAGTTCAAGACGTCCATTTGGTAAGTCTTTACCCAGCACCCCCTTTACCTTCTTCAGCAGAGTGGGTCGGAGGCAGACTCCGTCTCTTTTTCAATGCCTGGTCCGCAATCACCTCAGACCCGTGGGTGCTGAACACAGTCAGAGGTTTCACCATAGATTTAGTGGCCAATCCCGATTGCATTCCAACACCACCGCCAATACAGTTGTCAGCTTCGGCACAGCAACAACTCCACGCCGAACTCAGAGAACTCCTCCGCAAACGGGCAATAGAACTCGCCCCAAACCATCCCATGGGTGTACTCAGCAACATGTTCTTGGTACAAAAGAAAGGCGGACAAATGCGCCCTGTCATCAATTTAAAACCCCTCAACTCTTTAGTCCAATACCGACACTTCAAGATGGAGGGTATCCATCTTCTGCGGGACATGCTCCTTCCCGGCGACTGGATGGTCAAGCTGGACCTCCAGGATGCCTATCTCACGGTTCCGGTGGCCCCTGCCTCCAGGGACCTCCTCCGGTTTCGCTGGGGAGATCAGATTTGGCGTTTCACATGTCTTCCCTTCGGCCTATCTTCAGCCCCTTGGTGTTTCACCAAGGTGATGAAGCCGGTGACGGCCTGGTTACGCAGCAGGGGCGTCAGAATGATCATCTATTTAGACGACATTCTGATCATGGCTCAGAGTCCGTCCCTCCTACGAAGACATCTCTCTATCACCGTCGATCTGCTGTCGAGCCTGGGGTTCATCATAAACAGCGAAAAATCCTGCCTCTCCCCGTCCACCTCGATGGAGTTCTTGGGATTCCGGGTAGACTCCGTCTCCCTCACTCTACATCTACCTGTAACCAAAGTTCGGGCTATCCGCAAGGAACTCCGGCACGCCCTCCTCCGCCCCCACCTCTCCTTACGCCACCTAGCCCGCATAATAGGGCTCTTGGCATCGTCCATCCAGGCGATTTTCCCGGCCCCGTTACACTATCGGGCCCTCCAACGGCTCAAGATCGCTCACCTACGGGCCGGGGCCACCTATGCGGACTCAGTAGTTTTAGACAGAGAGACGAAGGACGAGATTCAGTGGTGGATACAGAACCTTTCCGTTTGGAACGGCAAGGCCATTGTGGGCCCTCAACCGGACCTGGTCATAGAGTCAGACGCCAGCCTCCATGGTTGGGGGGCCCATTGCAACGGCGTCTCCACCGGGGGGCCTTGGTCATCGGAGGAGACCCACCTTCACATCAACGGACTGGAACTGTTGGCGGGGTCATTGGCGATACGCAGTTTCGCCAACGGCACCGTCTGCACATGTATCAGACTACGGATGGACAACGTCTCCGCGGTCCGATACGTCAATGGGATGGGCGGAACCCGCTCCTCAGTTCTAACCGCTCTGGCGAAGGACTTTTGGGAGTACTGTCTGACCAAAGGCATTGTAGTCATAGCGGAGCACCTGCCCGGCCTTCACAATACGCTGGCGGACTGGAGTTCGCGCTATATTACAGATTCCAGCGACTGGAAGCTGGATACGGGGGTATTCCACAGTTTATCATCTCGCTGGGGTCCATTCTCTATAGACCTATTCGCGAACCGGTTGAACGCTCAACTGCCCCGTTATTTCAGTTGGCGCCCGGACCCCCACGCAGAGGCGGTGGACGCACTTTTGCAGTATTGGGGGGGAACACTCATGTACGCGTTCCCTCCTTTTGCCCTGATCCCGCGAGTCCTCTTACAAGTCCAACGCCAATCTGCTCAATTGGTACTAATTCTACCCCTATGGCGGTCTCAGCCATGGTTCCCGATGGCGCTGGAGCTTCTGACGGAGATCCCACTCCTTCTTCCAGTTTTTCCCTTATTGCTGAGAGGTCCAACGGGAGATCCCCACCCCCTTCTCCAATCCGGTCAGCTGCGATTGATCGCATGCAAAATATCGGGAACCCCATTGCACTGTCAGAGATTTCGGGGACGACTGCGCTCCTACTGGAGAACGCATGGGCCCCCGGAACCAGACGTGCTTACAGAGCCGCCTGGAACACTTGGGCTCGTTGGTGTGGAGAACGCTCTGTGGATTCCTTTCGAGCCCCTGTAGGTGTGATCTTATCCTTCCTGTCTTCCCTCTACGACGCGGGAAAGGCTTATCGTACGATCAATCTCTATAGGTCAGCAATTTCCTCGAGGCACGAGGGTTTTGAGGGTTCCCCGGCGGGCCAACACCCTTTGGTATGCCGCTTACTTAAGGGCTCTCGTCTGTCTCGTCCTCCCAGACCACGTTTCTCCACGACCTGGGACGTGTGCCTTGTTTTGAATTTTTTCTCTAGTTGGCCCACTAACTCCCTACTATCCCTCCGGCAATTGTCGGCGAAGCTAGTTACCCTACTTTGCCTTATCTCGTGTAAGAGAGTGTCGGACGTACGCGCCTTGGATCATGACGCCCGCTCCTTTTTCCCTGAGGGCGTCCGGTTCAACATCACCAGAAGAACAAAAACTCATATTCGCTCAGTAACTTACCCGTACTTCCCTCACACCCCCCAACTCTGTCCGGTGGCTTGCTTGCGGGAGTACGAGTCCCGGACGACGTCTCTGCGATCACCGGATTTCCCTCATCTCTTCATTTCTTTTCGTAGGCCCTATTCTCCGGTCTCCAGTGTGACTCTTTCCCGTTGGGTAAAGTGGATCCTGGGACAGGCCGGAATTGATACCAATATCTTTACGGCCCATTCAGTCCGCAGTGCAGCGGCCACGTCTATGACGGTTTCGGGGGCTCGTCTTGAGGATGTTATGCGTTTAGCAGACTGGTCCAGGGCTTCTACGTTCCGGGAATTCTACTTCAGGCCTCGGTCTCATGCGTTCACTTCTGTAGTCTCCCAGCTTTAAACTTGCAATAGGAGCCTCCGTGTCATGTGATAAAATTTCATGATTTTCCTATTACATGACGTAAAGTCATGATTTTATTAATGACACGGAGGCGAGTATTGCCCTCCCTTCCCCACCCTACTTATTCTCCTCGGTTTTCCTAAGATAATACGCCTCCGTCTTGGTTGTTATAATGTTGTTTTTGTACTCGTTTCTCCTTTGTTGAACTGTAGCCTATCTCGGTTTTTTCTATGTTCGCAGGTTGACATGCTGATCCGGTGGAGTTTCTGGTTTCAAGTTCGCAGGTGGTTCCATCCGTTTCTTCCTCCTGTTGAGGAGTTTGTTACCTTCGAGGTCAAGAGTTGCCGAGTTAGGCCAGTCTGTTGAGCGAGGATCTTCAAGAAAGAGGAGGATTACAAGGGGTCCTGTCCTTATATAAAGGGATAGGTGGGAGGAGCCGGTTACTATGGTTTCTTGCATAATTATATTGTCCATTTCTTTGCTGCTATGATAGAAAGTAAAGAGAGTTAAAGCAATACTCGCCTCCGTGTCATTAATAAAATCATGACTTTACGTCATGTAATAGGAAAATCATGAAATTATATTACCCCAGTATAATGTCCCCTGATACCCTCCGTTATATTACCCCCTGTATAATGTCCCTGATAGCTGTCCTCCATTATATTACCCCTGTATAATAATGTACCCTGATACCCTCCGTTATATTACCCCCTGTATAAGGTCCCCTGATAGCCCTCCTCAGTTATATTACCCCTGTATAACTAATACCCTTCAGTTAGATAATATAACTTAGGGGTATCTGGGTAAATTATACAGGGCGGGGTAATATAACTATGGGGTATCAGTGTACATTATTATACAGGGGTAATATAACTGAGAAGGGCTATCAGGGGACATTATACAGGGGTGATATAAGTTATATGACCCCTGTATAATGTCCCCTGACAGCCCTTCTCAGTTATATTACTTGGGCAGCTCAGCCTCTGTTGGTGGTGGGCCTTGTCCCAGCCCTGTCTGCGAACCCTCTATTCCAGCGGCAGCTCAGTGGTTAATGCAGCTTTGGATGTGACTGGAGGAGAATCCGCACTGTATTTTTAGATGCAGCACAAGGTCCGTGACTTCGCGCCACATCCTGGAACTTTTCTGGGTGTTTTTCCATGAAATGATTTTCACATCTGGGAGGCTCCGCTCTTCACGCTGCGACTCCGAGTCACCCAGGTGACACGTATTTATCCTCCGATCACTCTTCATCCGTGTCCGGGACCGGTAAGCGCCAGTCCACTCCGCCCCTTTAAATTCTTACGGAAGAAAATGTTACATTGTAGGAAAATAAATTCTGATAAACATTTCTTCAACTTGCCTCTTGCACACGACCGTATGGCTTTTTCAGTATTTCGCGGTCTGCAAAAAACGGATCCTCAAAAAATACGGATGACGTCCGTGTACATTCTGTATTTTGCGGTACGAACAGCTGTCCCCTGATAGAACAGTACCATCCTTGTCCGTTATGTGGACAATAATAGGACATGTTCTATCTTTGAGAGGAACGGAAAAACGGAAACGTAAGGCATACGGAGTACCGTCTATTTTTTTTGCGGATCCATTGAAATGAATGGTTCCGTATACGGAACGCAAATGGAAAAAAAAACGTTTGTGTGCAAGAGGCCTTACTGACTAAGGGAGCATTCACATGACCATATTTTTCTTCCGCGTCCGTTCTGCAACTTTCGCGGACAATGCACAGACCCATTCATTTCTATGGGTCCGCAAAAATTGCGGAATGCCTTCCAGTGTCATCCGTGTGCTGTCCGTTCCGTGTGTCTGTTCCTTTTATTTTAGAACATGTCCTATACTTGGCCGCAAATTGCGGTCCGTGGCCCATAGAAAATCAATGGGTCCGTAAAAAACGGATAGCACACGGAAATGTAGCTGTATGTCATCCATTTTTGCGGACCCCTGGACTGAAAACATTCTTGGAAACCCCATTAATTTGTCAATTTTAACCCTTCCGTTTTTTTTGCGGACCGTGAAAAACGGAAGACACACGGAAGCACCACGTCCGTATTATACGGACTTATGGAAAGGAAACGGAAAGATAACTGAAGACATACGGAACACACGGATCCGTGATTTGCGGACCGCAAAACCAACACGGTCGTGTGAATGCTCCCATACTTTGAGATTCCTGTCTGCACCATTGGCAACACTGCTTGTTGTCAGTGAATGTTCTGCAAAAAAATAGAACATGTCCTATTATTGTCCGAATTTCATATAAGGATAGGACTGTTCTATTAGGGGCCAGCTGTTCCGTTCCGCAAAATACGGAATGCACACGGACGTCATCTGAATTTTTTGCGGACCGCAAAATATATACGGTCGTTTGCATGAGGCCTAAAGCAGAGAGCTGTGGCCGTGTTTAGCTCAGACAGCATTAGGCCTTAGGGTCCATTCACACGTCCATGTGCGTTTTGCGGATCCACGTGACCGCGGATCCGCAAAACATGGACACCGGCAATGTGGCACTCTCATAGAAAATGCCTTTTCTTGTCTGCAATTGCAATGTTTTATTTTTTTGCGGACCCGAAAGTGCGGATCCGCAATTCCGGATCCGGGCGGGACATAGAGTGTACCCATAGTAAGGAATGGGTCCGCAATTCCGTCCCACAAAATGCGGAACAGCATTGCGGACGTGTGAATGGGGCCTTATTCACACGTCAATAATTTTTCTTTCTAGAATCACGGTCCGTTTTTTTGCAGATCCGTGTTTCCGCAAAATTCTTCCGTTTTTGCTTTTTAGTGTCTCCGTATACCTTCCGTGTTTCCGTATTTCCGCAAAAATCTGGAAGAACAACAAAAAAAAAAGATGTTTCCAGGGTAACTTTTCAGTTCCTGTGAATCCATAATTACGGATCCGCAAATACGGATGACATGCGGATGACTTTTGTAAACTATCCGAATTTATGCGGATCCATTCACTTCAATGGGGCTACGGTCTGCAATTTGCGGACAAAAGTAGGACATGCTCTACTTTTTTTTACGGTTCCGCATTGCGGAAATTAAAGGATTTGCGGATGCAGAGAGCATACGGAATGCTCTCTGCATCTTTTGCGGACCCATTAAAATGAATGGGTCCGCATATCTTCCGCATTATTTCCGCATTTTGCAGAAATAATGTAGGAAAAAAAATACGGACGTGTGTATTAGGCCTTAGGACTGCGCATGTAGAGGGTTCATGGGGCTAAAATCATGGGGCTAAAAACAGCTGAGGGTTTGCTACAGTTGTGAAGCAGCTTAGATTCTGGACGGATACGTTGTAGCTCAGCAGAGAGACTTGTGCCCCCCTCCGTTTCCTTCACGCACCAATTTGCTCTGGTTTTTGTACCTATTAAAATGCTGCCCGTGTTTTTTAGCAGCGTGGTGCATTTCTTTAAAAATGTTCCCATATAGCGGGGGTCAGCAACCTCCGGCGCCCCAGCTGATGGGAAAGTACAGCCGATTGCAGAAGGTTGCTGACCCCTGTCCTATAGCGGAGGGGAGGAAAAAAAAACTCTTGGCAAAATATACATTATATACTTACATTGTTTTCAGTGTTGATCCGTTTTTTTCAATTTTTATGACCGGACACAAAACCACAGCTTGTGGCGGTTTTGTGTCCGATCAGAAAACGTAATGCTGCCAGAAGGTGGATGATGACTAAATGGAAACGATTTTCTGCTGGTATTGAGATCCTCTGCTGTAATGCGGACAATAATAGGACATGTTCTGTTTTTTGGCGGAACGGAAATATGGACATACGGAAACAGAATGCACACGGAGTAACTTCCGTTTTTATAAGAATTGTCTTGCGACATTAATGTGACGTCAATGTCGCGCTACAAATGTTGCAGTGTAGTGGTTCCCGAATTGTCGTCGTGTGAACGTAGCCTAAAGCCTCGTTCACACGTCAGTGTTCTCCACGGACAGCACACGTCCCCATTCATTTTAATGTGTGTATTCACATATCAGAGTTTTGGCACGGTCCGTGGGTCCGTTTTTTTAGCACGGATGCATGTTCTATTTTGTCCATGTTCACGGATCCATCACGCCTATTATAGTCTATGGGTCCGTGTTTCACGGATCATTAGGAAGAGAGGCTTTGAAAATTATTTTTCAGCTGTGCAGAGTCAGTGAAACACGGATGACACACGGACAGCAAAAAACGGACACACGGACGCAACACGGAGGCACCACTGAGCACCTTTTTACGGATTTAAGCACGGACGTGTGAAAGCGGCTTAACTGGGGCATTTGTTCAGTGCACCGATCATGTCTTGTGCTCCAGTCACATCCAGAGCTGAAGCCGCATTATCCCGGCTAGTTTTGTGCCCCCTGCTGGTGGTGTAGCAAACCCCTTAAAGGGGTCGTGGCATCAGGTTTATATCAGTCCGTGAGCCCAAAATAAGGCCTCTTGCACACGACCGTATGGCTTTTTCAGTATTTTGCGGTCCGGAAAATGATGTCATTCCGTTTTTTGCGGAACGGAACAGCTAGCCCCTGATAGAATAGTCCTATCCTTGCCCGTTATGCGGACAATAATAGGACATGTTCTATATTTGAACGGAACAGAAATACGGAAACGGAAGGCATACAGAGTACCTTGCGTTTTTTTTGCTGATCCATTGAAATGAATGGTTACGTATACGGTACGCAAAAAAAACGGAACGTAAACGGAAAAAAAAACCTTTGTGTGCAAGAGGCCTAACAGTGCACTAAGGTCAAATAGATGCTGTCCAAATAACACTGCCATACAGTGCACAGATAATAGAGCCTCAATACAGATAATATCGCCCACTGTCGCCCCCAACTGGCTGTGCGGGAACTGCGGGAAGCTCCATTGACTTGAATGGTGCGATACTGCTGTGCTGTACAAAACTGTGAAGGAGATGCAGCCCCTTAATGCTCAGAACTGGTGAGGTCCCAGAGGTTGGAGGCCCACCGTCCACAGGGATATGCCAGCACTTTTTGAGATGAGAGCACCCCTTTAAGCTTACAAACAGCAGTGCCATACATTATACTGCCATAGTGCTCTTATAAGACTGCCCGCCACTTGGCCTTGCATCTTTTACAAATCACACAGATGTACAGATGTAGCAGAGCCGAGTGTCATTAGGCACAACCATGCGGTGCCACGCGGCGTTATCTGCGGTTTTCCACTGCATTATCTCAGTTGAATGAGTGAGCACACAGAGGCGCCCGGCTCTGCTACACCTGCACAGTGTACACCGGCCTAGTTAATTATTGAACGGTTCCTAAATTTCATAGATGGATTATTGTGCAGGAACCAGCTGCCGTCCTCTATCTCATCAGTCGATGAGAGATTCGTGAAAGGAACTGCGGTTCCTGAACGTCACAAAAAACCTCTTAAAAGAATAAAAATAAAAAAGTTCTGCTTCTAAGCTCAGATTTTTTATACTCCAAACACATCCAAAGCTGGATTGAATGTATGAGCAAACTCCAAAAACGATACAAATATCAAATGATTAACATATCTGGTTCAAAAATGTGGAGACAGGACCCAATCTGGAAAACTGGAGGCAAGTCTGATTGTAAAGCGCTGCGGAATGTTATACGAAGTATGCTGAGAGTAGTAGTTCCTTCCCACACTTCAATTGGCAGATTCTACCATGTGTATTACTCAGTGGGGGGCGACGATGAGCACAGGAGAGAATATGAAAGCTCTGCCCCAAGGCATGATGGGAGGGACGCTGAGTTGCCTTCCTATAACATTAGCCCTGGCCGGTTTTACCTGATTTGCATAGCAGATGTCTGCAGACAACATAAAAGAGAGCAAGGACTACAAATACTACATAGAGGGACCACATAATGACACCATATGGTGTACACATACCGTAATACTACCACAGAGTGCCCAAACAATACTATCATATAGCATCCACATAATACTTACCATATGGTGCCCAAATAATACTACCATATGGTGACCACATAGCACTGCCTTATAGTGACCAAATAATACTACTGTATAGTAATCGAAAAATACTACCATATAGTTTGTACATAAAAGTAACATATACTTCCCACATACTACTACTATACTAATGTATAGCGCTCTGATAATATTACTATTATTATCTAATACAGGCATCCTCAAACTGCGGCCCTCCAGCTGTTGCAAAACTACAACTCCCAGCATGCCCGAACAGCCTACAGGTATCAGCCTACGGCAGGGCATTGTGGGAGTTGTAGTTTTACAACAGCTGGAGAGCCGCAGTTTGAGGATGCCTGATCTAATACCTAAATAATACTACTGTATAGTGCTCAAACAATACAACTAATACTGCAGAGTGATCACATAATACTACTGTATTAGTGTCCACATAATACTACCATATAGTTCCTACATAAAAGTAACATATACTTCCCACATACTACTACTACTACTATACTATGTATAGAGCTCTGATAATAGGATTATCGAATACCTAAATAATATTACTTTATAGTGCTCACATAACACTGTATAGTCTACCATATAATACCCACATAATACTACTGTATAGTGCTCAAACAATACAACAAATACTACAGTGATCACATAATACTACTGTATAGTGCTCAAACAATACAACAAATACTACAGTGATCACATAATACTACTGTATAGTGTTCACATAATACTATACATAAAAATACCATATAGTGAGCAAATCACACTATCGTATAGAGACCACATAATACTACCATATAGTGGTGAATAATACTACTGTATAGTGTCCTAACAATACTACCATATAGTTCCTACATAAAACTAACATATATATCCCACATAGCACTATACATTAGTCCAGTAGTCGCAGTAAGATATTACTGTATAATACCTGAATATTATTACTGTATAGTGCTCAGATAATACTGTCATAAGCCCAAATAATACTAATGTATATTGATCAATCCATAAAACATATACTTCTCACATACTGCTACTACTGGACCAATGTATAGCGCTAATATATAACTGTATAATAACTTAGTATTATTACCGTATAGTGCTCAGATAATACTGTCATATATGCCCAAATAATATTACCACATGTGCCCAAATAATACTGCTTTATAGTGCCGACATAATACTACTGTATAGTGACCAAATAATACCTCCGTATGGTTCCTACAAAAAACTAAGGTATAGCGTTCAGATAATACTACCATATAGTGACAACATAACAGCACTGTATAGTGCTTATATATTACCATATAGTGCACAAATAATACTACACAATAGCGCCCAATACCATGCACATTCAGTGCACAAATAATATAGCCTTGACGGGCTGAATCGGCCCCACAGGACGCCCCGGTGATGGGTGCAGCGCAGGACCCTTTCCGGCTGCACCCCTACAAGTAATGGCAGCTGTAGTGCGGTGACGGCTGCCCTGGGGCCACCAGGAGATCCTGCCTTGGCCTAAGTTCTGGTCTACACATTGAAGATGACAATGAGAAGACGTCTTGAGTCCTGATGCCCTCGTGGTCATGGTTGTTCCATTTCACCGAGGTGATGAGTAATACTCCCCGGGCACAGACTGCGGGTGAATCCTGTAATAAGATGTAATCCCTTCTCTGGAAAACCAAGGTGTTTCCTTGCGCTGATGCCACCTCAGGGAGACGATTCCATGGAAAATGACCTCCTGCAGGGAGCAGGTGATTGTACGGAGGAGGGGAGCGGGATGATGTAACCTCGAGGCTCTGCACCTCCACAAGTACCTGGGTTCTGGGCGCCACCTGTTCATATTGCAATTTTTGACTTCCAATCTTCCTGCCAGTCTATGCCCAAAAGTCTGTTTTATATCTGTGTAATCCAATGGGCCAAAGGTCACATGAACTTGGAAAGGTGTCGAAATTATTCGATTGGTAATTATTCGATTGTGGATAACAGTGTCATCCACAGATCCCCCATAACAGTGTCATCCACAGATCCCCCATAACAGTGTCATCCACAGATCCCCCATAACAGTGTCATCCACAGATCCCCCATAACAGTGTCATCCACAGATCCCCCATAACAGTGACATCTACAGATCCCCCATAACAGTGTCATCCACAGATCCCCCCATAACAGTGTCATCCACAGATCCCCCATAACAGTGTCATCCACAGATCCCCCATAACAGTGTCATCCACAGATCCCCATAACAGTGTCCATCCACAGATCCCCCATAACAGTGTCATCCACAGATCCCCCATAACAGTGTGTCATCCACAGATCCCCCATAACAGTGTCATCCACAGATCCCCCATAACAGTGTCATCCACAGATCCCCCATAACAGTGTCATCCACAGATCCCCCATAACAGTGTCATCCACAGATTCCCCCATAACAGTGTCATCCACAGATCCCCCATAACAGTGTCCTCCACAGATCCCCATAGCAGTGTCATCCACAGATCCCCCATAACAGTGTCATCCACAGATCCCCCATAACAGTGTCATCCACAGATCCCCCATAACAGTGTCATCCACAGATCCCCCATAACAGTGTCATCCACAGATCCCCCATAACAGTGTCATCCACAGATCCCCCATAACAGTGTCATCCACAGATCCCCCATAACAGTGTCATCCACAGATCCCCCATAACAGTGTCATCCACAGATCCCCCATAACAGTGTGTCATCCACAGATCCCCCATAACAGTGTCCATCCACAGATCCCCATAACAGTGTCATCCACAGATCCCCCATAACAGTGTGTCATCCACAGATCCCCCATAACAGTGTCATCCACAGATCCCCCATAACAGTGTCATCCACAGATCCCCATAACAGTGTCATCCACAGATCCCCCATAACAGTGTCATCCACAGATCCCCCATAACAGTGTCATCCACAGAGCCCCCATAACAGTGTGTCATCCACAGATCCCCCATAACAGTGTGTCATCCACAGATCCCCATAACAGTGTCATCCACAGATCCCCCATAACAGTGTCATCCACAGATCCCCCATAACAGTGTCATCCACAGATCCCCCATAACAGTGTCATCCACAGATCCCCCATAACAGTGTCATCCACAGATCCCCCATAACAGTGTCATCCACAGATCCCCATAACAGTGTCATCCACAGATCCCCCATAACAGTGTCATCCACAGATCCCCCATAACAGTGTCATCCACAGATCCCCCATAACAGTGTCATCCACAGATCCCCCATAACAGTGTGTCATCCACAGATCCCCCCATAACAGTGTACATCCACAGATCCCCCATAACAGTGTCATCCACAGATCCCCATAACAGTGTCATCCACAGATCCCCCATAACAGTGTCATCCACAGATCCCCCATAACAGTGTCATCCACAGATCCCCCATAACAGTGTCATCCACAGATCCCCCATAACAGTGTCATCCACAGATCCCCCATAACAGTGTCATCCACAGATCCCCCATAACAGTGTCATCCACAGATCCCCCATAACAGTGTCATCCACAGATCCCCCATAACAGTGTCATCCACAGATCCCCCATAACAGTGTCATCCACAGATCCCCCATAACAGTGTCATCCACAGATCCCCCATAACAGTGTCATCCACAGATCCCCCATAACAGTGTCATCCACAGATCCCCCATAACAGTGTCATCCACAGATCCCCCATAACAGTGTCATCCACAGATCCCCCATAACAGTGTCATCCACAGATCCCCCATAACAGTGTCATCCACAGATCCCCCATAACAGTGTCATCCACAGATCCCCCATAACAGTGTCATCCACAGATCCCCCATAACAGTGTCATCCACAGATCCCCCATAACAGTGTCATCCACAGATCCCCCATAACAGTGTCATCCACAGATCCCCCATAACAGTGTCATCCACAGATCCCCCATAACAGTGCTCATCCACAGATCCCCCATAACAGTGTCATCCACAGATCCCCCATAACAGTGTCATCCACAGATCCCCATAACAGTGTGTCCTCCACAGATCCCCCATAACAGTGTCATCCACAGATCCCCCATAACAGTGTCATCCACAGATCCCCCATAACAGTGTCATCCACAGATCCCCCATAACAGTGTCATCCACAGATCCCCCATAACAGTGTCATCCACAGATCCCCCATAACAGTGTCATCCACAGATCCCCCATAACAGTGTCATCCACAGATCCCCCATAACAGTGTGTCATCCACAGATCCCCCATAACAGTGACATCCACAGATCCCCCATAACAGTGTCATCCACAGATCCCCATAACAGTGTCATCCACAGATCCCCATAACAGTGTCATCCACAGATCCCCCATAACAGTGTCATCCACAGATCCCCCATAACAGTGTCATCCACAGATCCCCCATAACAGTGTCATCCACAGATCCCCCATAACAGTGTCATCCACAGATCCCCCATAACAGTGTCATCCACAGATCCCCCATAACAGTGTCATCCACAGATCCCCCATAACAGTGTCATCCACAGATCCCCCATAACAGTGTCATTCACAGATCCCCCCATAACAGTGACATCCACAGATCCCCCATAACAGTGTCATCCACAGATCCCCCATAACAGTGACATCCACAGATCCCCCATAACAGTGTCATCCACAGATCCCCCATAACAGTGTCATCCACAGATCCCCCATAACAGTGTCATCCACAGATCCCCCATAACAGTGTCATCCACAGATCCCCCATAACAGTGTCATCCACAGATCCCCCATAACAGTGTCATCCACAGATCCCCATACAGTGTCATCCACAGATCCCCCATAACAGTGCCATCCACAGATCCCCCATAACAGTGTCATCCACAGATCCCCCATAACAGTGTCATCCACAGATCCCCATACCAGTGTCATCCACAGATCCCCCATAACAGTGTCATCCACAGATCCCCCATAACAGTGCTCATCCACAGATCCCCCATAACAGTGTCATCCACAGATCCCCCATAACAGTGTCATCCACAGATCC
This sequence comes from Bufotes viridis, assembly GCA_033119425.1. Classification (NCBI taxonomy): domain Eukaryota; kingdom Metazoa; phylum Chordata; class Amphibia; order Anura; family Bufonidae; genus Bufotes; species Bufotes viridis. The sequence continues at coordinate 446,697,445 of CM065592.1, forward strand.
CTCATAACAGTGTGTCATCCACAGATCCCCCATAACAGTGACATCCACAGATCCCCCCATAACAGTGTCATCCACAGATCACCCATAACACTGCCATCCACAGATCCCCCATAACAGCGTCATCCACAGATCCCCAATAACAGTGTCCTCCACAGATCCCCCATAACAGTGACATCCACAGATCCCCCCATAACAGTGTCATCTACAGATCCCCCATAATAGTGTCATCCACTGATCCCCATAACAGTGTCATCCACAGATCCCCCATAACAGTGTCTCCCACAGATCCCCATAACAGTGTGTCATCCACAGATCCCCCATAACAGCGTCATCCACAGATCCCCATAACAGTGTCATCCACAGATCCCCCATAACAGTGTCATCCACAGATCCTCCATAACAGTGTCATCCACAGATCCGCCATAACAGTGTCATCCACAGATCCCCCATAGCAGTGCGTCATCCACAGATCCCCTATAACAGTGTCATCCAAAGATCCCCCATAACAGTGTCATCCACAGTTCCCCATAGCAGTGCGTCATCCACAGATCCCCTATAACAGTGTCATCCACAGATCCCCCATAACAGTGTCATCCACAGATCCCCCATAACAGTGTCATGCACAGATCCCCCATAACAGTGTCATCCACAGATTCCCCATAACTGTGTCATCCACAGATTCCCCATAACTGTGTCATCCACAGATCCCCCATAACTGTGTCATCCACAGATCCCCCATAACAGTGTCATCCACAGATCCCCCATAACAGTGTCATCCACAGATCCCCCATAACAGTGTCATCCACAGATCCCCCATAACAGTGTCATCCACAGATCCCCATAACAGTGTCATCCACAGATCCCCATAACAGTGTCATCCACAGATCCCCCATAACAGTGTGTCATCCACAGATCCCCCATAACAGTGTCATCCACAGATCCCCCATAACAGTGTGTCATCCACAGATCCCCCATAACAGTGTCATCCACAGATCCCCCATAACAGTGTGTCATCCACAGATCCCCATAACAGTGTCATCCACAGATCCCCCATAACAGTGTCATCCACAGATCCCCCATAACAGTGTCATCCACAGATCCCCCATAACAGTGTCATCCACAGATCCCCCATAACAGTGTCATCCACAGATCCCCATAACAGTGTCATCCACAGATCCCCCATAACAGTGTCATCCACAGATCCCCCATAACAGTGTCATCCACAGATCCCCCATAACAGTGTCATCCACAGATCCCCCATAACAGTGTCATCCACAGATCCCCTATAACAGTGTCATCCACAGATCCCCATAACAGTGTCATCCACAGATCCCCCATAACAGTGTCATCCACAGATCCCCATAACAGTGTGTCATCCACAGATCCCCCATAACAGTGTCATCCACAGATCCCCCATAACAGTGTCATCCACAGATCCCCCATAACAGTGTCATCCACAGATCCCCCATAACAGTGCGTCATAACAGTGTCATCCACAGATCCCCCATAACAGTGTGTCATCCACAGATCCCCCATAACAGTGTGTCATCCACAGATCCCCCATAACAGTGTCATCCACAGATCCCCCATAACAGTGCCATCCACAGATCTCCCATAACAGTGTCATCCACAGATCTCCCATAACAGTGTCATCCACAGATCCCCCATAACAGTGTCATCCACAGATCCCCCATAACAGTGTCATCCACAGATCCCCCCCATAACAGTGTCATCCCCAGATCCCCTATAACAGTGCGTCATCCACAGATCCCCCATAACAGTGTGTCAATAATTCTAATTCAATCACAGCAAGCAGAGATTGTGAAAATTGTTGATGAATTGAAAAGCCTATTAGAAAGGTGCATAACTTTATTAACAACCCTGGCCATCAGCAGACACAGGACTGGAGCTCCTCTATCAGTGTGTGGAGTCCTAGAGACCGGTCAGACAAGTCCAGGGCAGCAGAAGATTCCATTCCCGGGTTGTGACAAGTCAGGACAGAACTCACAGAACCAGATCCTGAACCGACACAAAGGAAAAACTGCAAACAGAGCACATGGACTGGCACGTGCCCGCCACCATGCCAGGCACCCCTGCTCGGCCCTCCCGTAGAAGGCTGCATGGTGTGAAGCCTACATACATCTATATACAGTATCGCCCTGGGGCAGGTCGTCTATAGGTCCGGATGAGAGCATCAGATTGTGACATCGCAGCATCGTACCCGGGCACGAGGACACATAGACTAAGAGGCAATGGTGGCAGGGGCACAGGGAGAGCCCTCCACAGTGTGATATGCAGCAAGGGGCAGCAAAAACGGGAGTGCCCTTTGTAGGGGCGTGGCAACAAGGGACTACAGCATTGGTCAGATGTATACATTACAAGTGATGTCTCCGCTGGGTATATTCTCTTCCATCTGGCTCAGACCACCATGATCACTTCTCCTGGCCATGACTCATCTCTGCCATCCTGATGTCACACTTCTAAGACATCCACACCCTATGTACTAACACAAACTGTTCTTAAGGCTCTATTACACGGGCTCTATTACATGTCGTTCCCTCCCGTTAATCGCCTGATCGCTAGAGGAGGAGACAGCTGCCATTACATGCAGCGATCTCCTCCTCAGTATAGGAAAGAATGATCGCTAATGCATCATTCATCCCTATACTGTCTCGATCCTTCGTACCTGCGTTGTGCTCTGGTATCAGCCGTAGCTGCCAGGTGGAGTACGGACGCCTTCATTTACCTGCACTTCACCTGGTCATATCCGGAACAACTGACTACACTATTAGGCCTCATGCACACGCCCGTTGTTGGCCTGTGCCCGTGCTGTGGACTGCAAATTGTGGTCCGCAATGCACTGGCACTTGAATGAGGTCCGCGATCCGCATCCGACACCGCAAAAAAGTAGTGCATGCATTACTTTTTTGCTGTGCGGAGGCACGGACAGAAAACACACGAAAGCACTTCATAGTCCTTTCATGGGGTTCCGTGCCTCCATTCCGGATTGCGGACCCATTCAAGTGGCCGATGCCCGTATATTGCGGACCTGCTGTTTGCAATACAGGCACTGGCCAACAACGACCGTGTGCATGAGGCCTTAGGCTAGGTCTGCGCGACAACAAGTTGCGCAACACATAGGGTACAACTACACTGCAACTTTTGTTGTGCACCATTTTGTCGCACCAATGTCGCGCGGCAATTTTTATAATGATAGTCTTTGGTGTCACCCTGCGACTGCGACACGACAGTCGCAGAAAAATCAATTTCAAATGGATTCTTTGCGACTGTCGTGTTGCAGTCGCAGCGCCACACTATAGACTATCATTATAAAAATTGTTGCGCGACATTGGTGCGACAAAATGTTACGGGACAAATGTCATCTTGTAGACCTAGCCTTAGGATAGTTTCACACGAGCGAGTTCAATGCATTGAACTTGCAGCATGTGTCGGCGACAGCTCCCGTCCTGACCTCCCGGCGCTGATAGGATCGCATAGCATTGTATTGATTTATAATGCTACGTAATCCTTAGAGTTCTGAAATGTATTGGATAACACTGATATAATGCTGTCACAGCAATACAATACATTCCGGAACGGTAAGGGTTACATAGCATCAGAAATTAATACAATGCTATGTGATCCTATCAGTGCTGGGAGGTCAGGACGGGAGCTGTCGCAGACACATGCTGCGAGTCCAACGCATTGAACTCGCCCATGTGAAACCAGCCTTAGGGTACGTCCACATGGCGCGGTCATGTCATAGTTGCGATGCGGCCGCTCTGCGTTCAAGTACCACACGTCCACAGTGGGCTATAATTAAACTAATAAGGGACACACTGTGCAGTGGGTCTGTATTGTTAACACCGCGCAGCACCTTCAATACCGCATGGCCATTAACAATACAGACCCACTGAGGCCCTTTCGGTTTCAGCGTCCAGAAACCTGACCTTGTGTTGTACGGTCGTACCCTTAGTTTGTGACCCCCACCCCCTCCTCATCTGAATTGCTGTTTTCTACATTCACTGTCCTAATCACGTCACTGCTAACACTTTGTGCCCCCGGGTCCTGCCTTTTGGCTTCAGTCCCCCCGCCCCATTCTGACCCTGGCTAGATGTGTTTACCATGTATTTGCTTCATTTTGGAGGTATCTGTCTGGTCCACTTTAACACAGCCGATTGTCTATGGTGCCTTTTTGGGCGTCCCCTCCCCGTTTTTACCTGCAGATCATATCATGTGAACGTCACGTTTAGGTGGAGCTGTGCAGGGGCAGACTAGGAACTTAAAGTGGCCCTGGAAAAAAAACAAAAATAAAAGTGGCCCCATGTTGCAGGCGGGTGCAGATTGATAGAACGTGGGGCAACACAAGTAGGCAGGACCAAGAGTACTGTAGTGCAGTACAAAATGTGGTCCCAGCAGAACCAAATACCACAGTGCAGCACAAAATACCGCCCCAGCAGAACCAAATACCACAGTGCAGCACAATATACTGCCCCAGCAGAACCAAATACCACAGTGCAGCACAAAATACCGCCCCAGCAGAACCAAATACCACAGTGGAAGCACAAAATACTGCCCAGCAGAACCAAATACCACAGTGCAGCACAATATACTGCCCCAGCAGAACCAAATACCACAGTGCAGCACAAAATACTGCCCAGCAGAACCAAATACCACAGTGCAGCACAAAATACTGCCCCAGCAGAACCAAATACCACAGTGGAAGCACAAAATGCTGCCCAGCAGAACCAAATACCACAGTGCAGCACAATATACTGCCCCAGCAGAACCAAATACCACAGTGCAGCACAAAATACTGCCCCAGCAGAACCAAATACCACAGTGCAGCACAAAATACCGCCCCAGCAGAACCAAATACCACAGTGCAGCACAATATACTGCCCCAGCAGAACCAAATACCACAGTGCAGCACAAAATACCGCCCCAGCAGAACCAAATACCACAGTGCAGCACAAAATATAATTAATACTGAGAGCATCAGTACATCTGAACCCAGCCATGATGGGGGCTCTGGAGGCCCACCAAGAAATTTCCCTGTAGAGTCTGTGGCCAGTCCGTGCCGGAGCTGTGCTTAGCGAGTCAGTAATAGGTGACATAACAAGGGACAAGTTCTTTTCAGGCATGAGATATCAGTGCAGTGCCATAAAAAAAACACATGGTGGCAGCAGAGAAGCAGTAATTAAAAAGAAAAAAGAAAAGGAAACCCGTCACCCCCCGCTCCATTACTCCCGATACTGACCTCATGTGGGACAGTGCATGGACAATGCTGCTTCAGCTGTAGTTGCACAATGAAGAAAAGTGACCCAATCCAGCCCTTCATCCTAAAATCTTCAATCTTTATTTCCTAATTTTAAAAACTGGAACATTGCTTGTAGGCTCCGGGCAATAAAGAATGAAGATTTTAGGAAAAAGTGCTGAATCAGTAATAGGTCTCATTATAAGTGATGAGCCGCAGGGGCAATATTCGAATTCGCAATATTTTGCGAATATTCGTCATAAATTCGCAAATTCCCTAATTTGCGATTATTTTCTTGATTGCGAAAATTGGCAATGTAATATGCTCGTAATGCGCACACAATACAGGCGTGGGTCACTATTGCTTCATCTTCAAGCTGCTAGAAGTTTCCTGAGACTGGAGAAAGTGGTTGGCACGGCAGAACATTACAATAGCTTATATGCAGATAGAGTGCTCCGATATATTCGCGATTGCGCAAATCAGCAATTAATGATGCGCATATTTTTGCGCAATACTCGCAACTTCACATTTTAGCAGGTCTGACTACATATTAGTGCTTGGTGCACTAAGTATTGTTGTGAACTTGTGAGATCACAGCACCGTGTATGTAGCATGTACTGTATGCGTGGACAGCAGAACCTATCACACTACCTAACACCCTGCACTGGAACCGATCAGCTACACTGTATCACTATCTAACCTACACTGACTATCTCCCACTAACTATCTGTAATATATATATGAGCTAACTAACTAACTAACTAACTAACTAACTATCTAACTAATGCAATGTGACATCACAGCACTATGTCTGTAGCATGTATGTATGGACAGCAGAACCTCACACTACCTAACACCCTACACTGGAACCTATCAGCTACATTATATCACTATCTAACCTACACTGACTATCTCCCACTAACTACTGTATTATATATATGAGCTAACTAACTATCTAACTAATGTAATATGACATCACGGCACTATGTCTGTAGCATGTATGTATGGACAGCAGAACCTATCACACTACCTAACACCCTGCACTGGAACCGATCAGCTACACTGTATCACTATCTAACCTACACTGACTATCTCCCACTAACTATCTGTATTATATATATAAGCTAACTAACTAACTAACTATCTACTGTAATGTGACACAGTAAAGCACAGAGCACAGCAATGACACTGCTGTCTCTCTCAGAACTGTAATAAACTGCAGAAAATGGCTAGAATATTCGCGAATACGAATATATAGCACCATACTCTAAATCTTCCCAAATTCTCAAAGTAGCAATATTCGCAATTAAAATTTGCGATTCAAATATTCGCGCCCAACACTACTCATTATAAGAGGAGCAGCTGATATCAGTCACATATGATGTAATGTCTCCGGAGGTTATATCAGTGCTGGCGCGTTATAAGAGGAGCGGCTGATAGGACATGAACATGTGACTGCACTGTATATGGGGGATGTGACATACTGTAGATGGCGTAGGCCGGCGGTCCAGACCTGCAGCAGATTTCTCCCCGAGGCTCAGGCCGGATGATGAATGTGGTGCAGTCACTTCTGTCTACCTTTATGTCACATGTTCCTCGGCTTAGATTACTACATCATTTTACTTCAGGCTGCTCCCCATTTGTGAGTTGTAAAAATTTGCAGATACCTTAGTGGCACCAAATTGTGACAGTTTTTAGACAGATTGTAGGCGCAGACGCATTAGTAAATCTGGCCCAGTGTGCCTGGAGATGTCTGAGCATAATAAATCTCCTTCCTGTAACACCTCAGGTTCTCCACCAGGGGGAGCTGTCACCCAGCTAATAATACCGTACACAGTGTCCAGGCTGTGTCAGGGCTTGCACATTTTGCCCTAGTTTTGCATTTCTGAACTGAGAATTAGATTTGGCCGACATCCATCCGGCTTCTGATCCTGTAAAGACATAGGGGGAGATTTATCAATTTCGGCGCAATCTGTGCCATAACTATTAGGGGGAAATTAAGGGCACATGCACACGAACATGTGACAGCCTTCTGCGGATGCGGACCCACTTACTTGAATGGGGTCCACGATCCATATCCGACAGTCCTTATGAGGCTGCACTCTTATGAGGGACATGAGGCTGCAATGTATATAGGGGACATGAGGCTGCACTGTATATGGGGGACATGAGGCTGCACTGTATACGGGGACATGAGGCTGCACTGTATATGGGGACATGAGGCTGCACCGTATATGGGGGACATGAAGCTGCACTGTATATGGGGGACATGAGGCTGCACTGTATATGGGGGACATGAGGCTGCACCGTATATGGGGGACATGAGGCTGCACCGTATATGAGGGACATGAGACACGAGTCTTCACTACTTATTTGCGGTGCAGAGGCACGGACAGAAAACCCAGTCCATAGTGCTTCCGCGGGGTTCTGTGCCTCCGTTCCGCACCGTCCCACACGGCTGGTGCCTGTATATTGTGGACCTGCTGTGCATGAGCCTTTATGAAGATCAGCACTTTCTGCGGCGGTCTTGATATCCCCTGCTCTGTCGGGGGATGCGCTCAATTTATGATGAGCTGAACACCTGGTCAAACATTAGGCGTGTCCTCTGGCAGTCCGTGCGCCTAAACAGAAATCTGCAGGTCTGAGTTGCCGTAGATTTCTGTCTTCATTTGTGCAAGAAAACTGTTGGAAATTAGGATAAATTTGTCACAGCCTCTATTTTCAGAAGAGTAGAGAGGATGGCGGAGACACGCCACATATGACAATATTTGGTTCCTATAGTGTCAAAAAAGTCTGAAACACGCTGTAGGGGGTGGAAAAATGTGGGCGAGGTTAAACAGAGGTGGATGTGAACAATGATTGAATAATACCGCCAAACAGTGTCTAATATTACCATACCGTGTATATTACATAAAATGAGTATATTACAAATATGGTTGGTATCACTGCCCCTACACATTACAAAAATAAAAATAAAAGAATGACAGTTAAACTTTAATACCGTCATACGGTGCCTAAAATTACTATACAGTAACGGAATAATACCACCATACAATTAGCAAATAATGCCGCCATACGGTGCCTAAAACTACTATACAGTGATTGAATAATACGGCCACGTACTGACTGCATAATACTACAATATAACGAGTAAATATTACCACCCTGAGGTGCCTAATTTTACCATACAGTGACTGAATACCACCATATGAGTGAATAATACTGTCATACAGTGACTGAATAATACCGCTGTACAGAGACTGAATATTAGTGCTCCTCCCCCTTCCTCCCCCCTTGGTCTCTTTTTCTCCATCATCTCATTTGTGGTCTTGTTCACACCTGCATTTTTGCTCAGGCTTACGGGGAGAACCAATAATCCGCCTGTAGGATCCGTCATCAGCGTTTCCATAGAGACAGATTTACCAACATTTCCTGGAATTCGTCCTTTAAGAAAAAAACGCAACATTGTAGCAAGTTAGCGCTATTTGCTACGATTTCACGGATCTGTCACTGCGGGGGGATCTGTGTCACAATTTACCTCAGAGCCTAAAATAGAAAGGAAAAATCATAAAATCACTGCGAGAAATAACATGTTTCCAGAAATAGCGGCTCCGCGTCGTCAGCGAGGGGGGGGGGGGTGGAGGAGAAAACACAGGGCGGGGTTAACCCCTCCTGTGCTGGATACAATGGGATTAATAGGGAAGGAGCTCAATACGGTGACAGATGATACAATCTCTGTTCTGCAGCACTCGCTTCTATATCTCTGTTCATCCTGAGCTTCCTGGTTCACATAGAGAATGCTCAGGGAAGACGTCACAGGGGGCAGCACTAATAGATGCAGAATTATAGGTCGTACATAAGCCCCACCCAGAAAAAACTGACTACACCCCATGCCAGCATCCAGAGTGCCTCCATAAGGGGACCAGCCCGTTTCTGCTTAAAGGATTTTATTTTATTTTTTTACATCAGATGCAAAGTTGTCCACGTGTTAGTAAATCCGGAAGTAAAGCAGCGTCCACAGTCCGGTCCGCAGATTTTATTAATTTACAAAGATATTGGCGTTTTTCTTAACCACTTGTGGCAGCCATATTGGTAGTCAGGTAGCCATAGGCACTCTAAGCTCCACCCATCTAGAAGACACACCTCCATATACACAGGATATGATTGGGTACGCTGTACGTCACCACCCGACACTAACCGTCCTATGGGTTATGCTGCGTCCACACTGCCGTCAGATAAGTGGAAACAGTCAGCAGTACAACATTATTCCTATCAACAATTCTTAAGAACATGCCCTTTAAATCTAAAAGTCTGATGATGTCACCACTCTGGGTATACTGTGTTATTAGAGGGAGCAGTATACAGTAAGCTCTAGGCAGGGCTCCCCCTAGTGGTGACTGCAGGATGTTGTGATTTTATCGTTTACTTCTATGCTCTTCCCATTTCTTTTTATTACAAAGTAACACATAAAAATAAAGTAAAAGGAAACTGTTCACACATGAATCAATTTCCATTAACCCTTTCTTAACATGAAAAGAGTTAAAAACAAGACAAGGGAGGGGGGGGCGTGGCCAGCCATGAGAGCGTGAAGACGTGCCTTACAGGAGCTCCGCTACATCCCTGGTGATTTTCGCTTCATCTTCACCTCTACTGAGAAGGGTAGAGCCGGCCATCCAAGGGGATCTCCCTCATCTCTTCGCCCGGCAATCCGCCTCCTTGAGCCCGGCCTTGCAAAATCGCGCCATGTGCTTCCAAGATGGCGCTCACACTCGTACCCTGAGGCCTGCAGAATCTCCGCCGAAGTGCCTGGAAGCCCTTCCCTGCAGGTCCACAGACACTGCTCCGCATCGGGGCCCTCCCTACCTTCTCCGGCTGAGCGCCATGTGCGGCTCCAGGGACCGGACCGGATCTCTTCATCGCCACCGCGGTCGTGCTCGCCATGTGCGCACTCAGGCCTCTCCTCTCTGCATCTGATGGCGGTGCCACTACAGACCATGGCGTCACAGGTCGGTCCAGGGGGCTCATCCTCATCCCCACTATCTCCATCATTAGCGGCTCCCAGACCAGCCACCCCAGTGGACTTCCTTCTGAGGCCTTCAGCTCAACCTTTTTGGCCCAGAGGCCCCTTTCTTGCAGTGCCAAATGCCTCAGATATCCACCAGGGGTCCTCCTCTGTCCAGCGACTGCTAGACACTAGTCTCTCCCTCCAAGGTCAGCCTATGGACCACCAGCAACGATCCCCCAATCTGTCCACACATCATTTCCCCTCCTCTCCTATTCCACAAGACCCCCTTTTCCCACACCCTCACTGTCCTGGACCTTCCTTGGGGGGCGTCCCCACACTGGTGAACAGGTTCCTCATGGGATGGCTCCCACCCACAAAGGTCGGGATCAGCTCCACCTGAACCCAAGGCCAAGATCGATCCGGCAGCCATACCCCCCCCAGGGGTCTTCTTTGCTTGCCGCTTTGGGACTCTCATCCTCCGCAGATTTATTTGACAAGGACACTAGACCGCCAACTATGGTAGACTTGCGTACTGCTCGTTACCCTCTAAGGCAGACCTGTCCAATTTTGCTACTAACATCTTACAAGAATGTAAGCGGGAATTCTCCCAGATTCGCTTCGAGCTGGCCGCAATTGACACAAGAGTCAACTTTGTCACACAAGACCAAGGATCTTTTTCTGCGACTGTCAAAGCCTTACAAGATAAGACCCAAACGCCTGACGCACAACTCTATGTCCTACAACAGCACCTAGATGACATAGAAAATCACAGTCGCCGCAACAATATACGAATTAGAGGTCTCCCAGAGTCAGTAACGATGGCTGATCTACTGGCCGCGATCGTGGGAATATTCAACAGCACATAGAGATTGACAGGGCCCATCGAGCCCTCAGACCTCCTAACCCAAATGGCGCCAGACCAAGAGATGTCATATGTAGAATCCATTTTTTAGGCAATCAAAGAGCAAATCCTGAATAAAGCTCGACAATCCACCTCCCTGTCTCATGAAGGGTCCTCCATCATGCTGCTGCAAGACCTCTCTGGTCATACCCTGTCATAGCGAGCTGCCCCACGTCCTCTACTGGACCTCCTCAGAGATCGTGGAATTCCTTATTGTTGGGGCTACCCATTTGCCCTATTTGCGGGCCCCATGTTGCTGCTCTTCGTAACCCCATGGACCTACCGCACTTCCTTCAACAACTGGATCTGCCACCGGTCGACCTGGGCCCTTGGCCCTCTATACATTCAACAACCCATGTACCACCAGGACGACCTCATCCCTCCCAGACCATCTGCGCCGAGTCTTCTGATTCGACCACATTGGCTCCTTGAGGACGGCGACTCCGACGACCTGCCGTCCCCAGACGTGAACCCCCACCTAACCCCAGACTTCCTGCTGATCCTGCCTGGGACTACTATCCTGTTGCCATAACGGCTTTTTGCCCCTCTCTGTTACTCTTGACCCCCCTCAGCAGTGGGTGATATCCTTCGGTCAGTTTATTTAGGCAGGGAATGTGGCATGCCTGCTCCTCTCTGGCTGTTACTTTCCCCCAACAGATCGAGACACTCCCCTGGGGCTCTTTGGTTCTCGGTGACTGCCTCCCTAGACCGTTTGGTCACACTAGATAGTTAATCCTTCTTTTCTTTTGTCTCTTTGGTTGCTTTGCCATTTTTTTTCTACCTCTACCTTTTTTCTTTTCCTTACCTGCCTACCCTCCCTCCCTTTGTTCCTCCTGTTTTTCCCTCACTCACAGATATGTCGTCACTCAAGATAGCTTCTTTCAACGCGAAAGGTCTCAACACCCCTGAAAAAAGAGCCCAAGGACTTCACCATTTTCACCGCCAGTAGGTACACATTATCTGTTTTCAAGAAACACACTTCAAGGAGGTGCTGGGCTGTACGGTCGATGCTGGGGCCAGATACCTGATTCTCTCGCTACTGATTGGCGGGCGAGAATTCACATTTCTTAATGTTTATGCCCCCAACCAAAACCAGGCCTCCTTTCTCCTGGACCTTGATGACAGGGCCCTCCTCCAATTACAATGATATCACTCGTGGCGCCTTCAACACCCGGCAGACAAAGATTACACCTTCTTTTCTGCCCCACACTCTTCTGCCGAATAGACTACATCCTACTACAACCGGCTCTCTCATGGCTAGACCCCACACTAACAGCAACATCTTGTGGTCAGACCATGCTCTGGTATACTGCTTCCTAAATCTCCCTTTCCTTACTATGGAGTTTGAATGAATCTCTCCTTCTCGACTCGATATGTGCAGCTGATCTTGACAGCACTGTAAAAAAACATTCTCACTGACCACCGCACAGACCCCACCCCGCTCCCAACACAATGGGAGGCCCTGAAGTGTGTTCTGCGCGGGGATTTCATTAAACATGGCACCTGTCTCAAGAAGGAGAAAGCACATTCTCTTAAACGTGCTCTTCAGAAAGTTGCCTCTCTCGAGCTTGCTCACAAACGAGCGCTTTATTTATCGACGCTCCGTGATCTCCAGAACGCACGCTTAGATGCTAAACGACTCCGGGAGTCGTCGTACAAGCGCATGATTCAACTATGCCGTAGTAAATTTTATGAATATGGCAACAAGACTGGCCGTTTGTTGGCAAGGGCTCTCAGGGGGAAAACTGGCTGCCTCCCACATCCCCGGCAGATCGCATGGTCCACACCTCAGCGGATATTGCCTCTTCCTTTCACTCCTTCTATTCTGAGCTTTACAACCCACCTTGCTCTGCCTTAGGGCAACCAGAACATGGACCTGAACCCCCCCTCAGTCTCCCAGACTATCGGAAATGGAGTCCGATAGTTTAGAAGCTCCATTTACGGAGGCTGAACTCCAAACGGTTCTTAAATCCCTACCGGGGGGCAAAAGCCCAGGCACGGACGGGTTTACAGCTAGGTTTTATAAATCTCCCCCTGAACGTCTTTTACCCTCACTTATCCACCCTGACGAGGTGTCGGAAACCTCGTGACAACACCTTCAAAACATTGGATATAATCCACTGTGCAAAAACTAGCAACATCCCTTTCATGATTCCGTCCCTTGACGCTGAAAAAGCCTTCGACTGTATCTCCTGGAACTCTATCCTATCGAAGATTCTCAGCTTGTACCAACAACCTTCAGCACAAGTCAAAGTCAATGGCACCCTTTCACCCCTAATGGTACGAGACAAGGCTGCCCATTGTCTCCTCTGCTTTACGTCTTGGTTATGGAACATCTTATATCCTCCATCCGTAACAATCCGGACATCTCGGGAGTAAAAATTGGAGGCCACGGATACAAATGCGCAGCATTTGCAGATGATCTCCTGCTCTAACTAACCCCCCGCATTTTCTTACCATCTTTTCTCCGTGAGATCTCTCGCTTCCGTGATTGGACTAGGTTTAAGATCAACATGACCAAGTCTGAAGCCTTAAATGTTCCCTACCTGGTCCCTTCATCTCTTCTCTCAAATCCTCTTTTCCCTTTGTCTGGCCATCAAACGGGATAACATACCCAGGTATAAAAATCACCGCTGACCTGGCGCAACTCTTTAGATTAATCTTCTCCCCTCTCCTCCAACGATTCCAGAAAGATCTGTGGTCTTGGCACCGTAGGGACTTCTCTTGATTTGGTAGAATCAGCATTTTAAAGATGAACCTATTACCGAAACTACTCCACCGCCTGCAGACCATCCCCCCCTGCATACCGTCAATGCTCTGGTCTGAAATGCGCCGATGCTTCACAAAATTTGTCTGGTCTCCTGGCAAACCAAGACTAAAATGGGAAGTTTTGACTCGTCCTAAGGAGGCGTTGGGTTGGTCTCCCAAACTGTCGCCTACACTACCATTCTATCGCCTATCCAAGGCTTTTGGACATGATGCATACTGACACCTCCAAGTCCTTGGTACATATAGCGCAAGACTCTTCCTCTTCTGCTCTGACAGTACTCCCATGGCTCATAGGCACCTCACGCTCTACCTCTCCTAAGTTGTCCTTCACGGCCCACCATACCTTTGCGATACTAGCATCGATTAACCGTCACACCTCTCTTATCGATCCTAAGGGCCCCCTCGTCCCGATTACTGTTCACCCGTGCTGTCCCCCAGGACACTCTCCCCATTCCTTTTTACAAGGCACAAAAACCTGACCTCTCAGGTTCTGTCATGTTCTCTCTGGATCATCCCTGAAGCCTTTATCCCTACTGGTGGAGACCCCAAACCCAGCGGCACGAAACTTCTTGAACACCAACAATTACAAAACTTCTACGCCTCCATGCGCAAGACCCACATATTATCCCGAAACCTTTCAACATTTGAGCAGATATGCATGGCCCCATCAGCAATATTCAGGAACATATCAACCATATTCGCTCTACACAACTCCCCCCCTTCTGCCATGCCTGGGAGCGGGACTTGGGTATACACCTCACCCCCTCTCAATGGAATAGGAGCCTTCTCTTATCCCACAAAGCGATGATCTCCACCAAGGCCCAGGAGACAAGGTATAAGATCATCTCCAGATGGTATAGGGTGCCCACGCTTCTCCATAGCTGGTTCCCTGCCGTGTCAGACCGCTGCTGGAGATGTCACCCGGAGAATGGCACGATGATCCATATCTGTTGGCGCTGCGATGCCCTGCGCCCCTTTGGAGCTCTGTACACAAGACAATACGAGAGGTGACGGCATCCCTGTACCAAACTCCCCGGAATCTCTATTACTATTTGCGCTCGACCTTAACATTCCCGCATATAACAAATCGCTCTTAAAGAACACGATTCAGGCAGCAAAAGCAGTTATTCCGCGACGCTGGAAATCCCCCTCCCCACCCTCGCTGGAGGAATGGATCGAGGAGATCACCCTTTATCAGTGAATGGCGGCCCTAATTACCCTGAGACCCTCCGACTCCTCACGGTTTCCGAAAACCTGGGGTCCTTGGGACACGTTGCGCTCCTCAGAGTCATTTTGGAACCTACGGCTCTGAATCAATTACATTCATCCCCGTACCCCCCCTATTCCTTCCTCTTTTCCTTTCTTTTATCAGTTATCCCTCTAGTTACTTAATGTTAATGTTTTATCTTTGACGACTTGGTGTTACATGATTTAGCACTTCTGAGCACAGGTCATGATTCGTGCTCACCTATTCTGTAGGATTATCACGAGATTGGATTCTATGACGATGTAAAGGAAACGACGACACTATAAACCGTAATAAAACGGGAATGAGAACAGACAACCAAGTGTGCAGTGAGTGCAGGGGATGAGCGGAGCCCAGGGTATGATGGGTAAAAAAAACTGCTGACCATATACCTTGTGTTTGCATGTGAAATTCCCAGCGTGACCCTGTTACTGGCAGAGACCCCGTCCCACCCTGGGACCAACCGAGACCCCCACTGTCTCCAGGATCATCCTAATAAGTCACATACAAGTGCAATGTTCTTCAGTCCCAGCAAATGACGCGAGAACTACAGTTATGGAGATCACAGCCCAAAAGACAAGGCTGCAAGGCTACCCACATCCTCCACCGTATGACGTCAGCACCGGTCACATGACCCACATATCGACTGCACTACAGAACGTATCCAAGGTCTACAGGACAGTGACATGTCCCACCACAAGAAGACCCGAAACACCGATGCCTGGAGGTAGAATAACACACAAAGCAGTATTATAGTAGTTATATCCCTATACATAGGAGCAGTATTATAGTAGTTATATTCTTGTACATAGGAGCAGTATTATAGTAGTTATATTCTTGTACATAGGAGGCAGTATTATAGTAGTTATATTCTTGTACATAGGAGGCAGTATTATAGTGGTTATATTCTTGTACATAGGAGGCAGTATTATAGTAGTTATATTCTTGTACATAGGAGCAGTATTATAGTAGTTATATTCTTGTACATAGGAGCAGTATTATAGTAGTTATATTCTTGTACATAGGAGGCAGTATTATAGTAGTTATATTCTTGTACATAGGAGCAGTATTATAGTAGTTATATTCTTGTACATAGGAGGCAGTATTATAGTAGTTATATTCTTGTACATAGGAGGCAGTATTATAGTAGTTATATTCTTGTACATAGGAGCAGTATTATAGTAGTTATATTCTTGTACATAGGAACAGTATTATAGTAGTTATATTCTTGTACATAGGAGCAGTATTATAGTAGTTATATTCTTGTACATAGGAGCAGTATTATAGTATTTATATTCTTGTACATAGGAGCAGTATTATAGTAGTTATATTCTTGTACACAGGAGCAGTATTATAGTAGTTATATTCTTATACATAGGAGGCAGTATTATAGTAGATATATTCTTATACATAGGAGGCAGTATTATAGTAGTTATATTCTTGTACATAGGAGCAGTATTATAGTAGTTATATTCTTGTACATAGGAGCAGTATTATAGTAGTTATAGTCTTGTACATAGGGGGCCGTATTATAGTAGTTATATTCTTGTACATAGGAGCAGTATTATAGTAGTTATATTCTTGTATATAGGAGCAGTATTATAGTAGTTATATTCTTGTACATAGGAGCAATATTATAGTAGTTATATTCTTGTACATAGGAGGCAGTACTATAGTAGTTATATTCTTGTACATAGGAGCAGTATTATAGTAGTAATATTCTTGTACATAGAAGGCAGTATTATAGTAGTTATATTCTTGTATATAGGGGGCCGTATTATAGTAGTTATATTCTTGTAAATAGGAGCAGTATTATAGTAGTTATATTCTTGTACATAAGAGGCAGTATTATAGTAGTTATATTCTTGTAAATAGGAGCAGTATTATAGTAGTTATATTCTTGTACATAGGAGCAGTATTATAGTAGTTATTTTCTTGTATATAGGAGCAGTATTATAGTAGTTATATTCTTGTACATAGGGGGCAGTATTATAGTAGTTATATTCTTGTACATAGGGGGCCGTATTATAGTAGTTATATTCTTGTATATAGGGGGCAGTATTATAGAATAAATTTTTATCTCTACTTTATACAATGTTATGATGTATTGTAATGTAATGTAATAAGGGGGTTGCCCTTTAACTCATACTCTACTGAGTTGTAGAAAGCTCCAGCAGTGCAGGGGTTATATGGGTACATAGGAGTACGTGAGATGTGTGTTCTACGTGTGTACACAGGCCTGCAGCACCTGCCATCGCTCTGATCTCTTTGTTATAATGAATGGACTATTACAAGGTGTGTGATGTCATGGAAACATCGGTAGGTAGAAGCCGAGACGCTGGTACCTACCGCCCACACAGTACAGTCGGGAGCTCAGGATTTAATATCTATCATTATTTCCTGGAGTAAAAGCAATCTGAGATAACGCACTGATCTTGTGTCACAGGTGCTGCTGCTTTCTATGAGATATAGCAGAGCTGGGTTTGTCATTTTACTCCGTGGAGAGCGGACATTGTGCACCGTGGATATTGTCTGCAGAAGCTTTACCTCCAATGAAATATAAAACCCCAAGTACCAAGATGTGTTGTGCCCAAACCCAGTGACGACACCATGCTCCTTCAACACTTAGGCCCCTTTCACACGAGCGAGAATTCCGCGCTTATGCAATGCGAAACGCATTACGCCCGCACAGAATCCGGACCCATTCATTTAAATGGGTCTATATACACGAGCGGTGATTTTCACGCATCACTTTTGCGTTGCGTGAAAATCGCAGCATGTTCTATATTCTGAGATTTTTATGCAACGCTGGCGCCACAGACGTGAATGGGGCTGCGTGAAAATCCATCGCATCCGAAAGCGAGATGCAATTTTAACGGATGGTTGCTAAGAGGTGTTTGTACACATTGCGTTTTTTATCACGCGTGTGCCAAACGCAGTAAATCACATTGCACCCGCGCGATAAAAACAGAACAACTGAACGCGGTCGCAAACAAAACTGAATTACTTTTTTTGCGAAATCGCGCAGTTTTCACTTAACACATCCGCAACGCATCCGGACCTAATCCGGACACGCTTGTTTTCAAGGGGCCTAACTCTCACCTTGTGGTCTCCTTCACTGGCCGGTCACATGCAGCCCGTGTACATCACCAAACTATTCACAGCCTTCCACAGCACACTCCTGCCCTGAAATACTCTGTGCTGCTAGGAAAACCCTGCTTCTCTGTAACTTTTAGTCTGTGACCTCCCACAAGATCAGCACATTCATCTCCTGAAATACTCTGTGCTGCTGGAAGGCCCCTGCTCCTTCCACTATGTAAGGGCTCATGCACACGACCGTATGTATTTTGCGGAACGGAACAGCTGGCCCCTAATAGAACAGTACTATCCTTGTTCGTAATGCGGACAATAATAGGATGCGTTCTATTGTTCTGCAGAACGGAAATACGGACATACGGAAAGGGAATGCACACGGAGTAACTTCTGTTTCTTTTGTGGACCCATTGAAATAAATGGTGTCATATACGGTCCGCAAAAAAAACGTAACGGACACGGAAAGAAAATACGTTTGTCCTGAGCCCTAACTCTCAGCTTGTGACCTCCACAAGATCAGCACACTCCTCTCCTGAAACCCTCTGTGCTGCTGGGGACCCTGCTCCTTCCACTATGTAACTATCAGTCTGTGACCTCCACAAGATCAGCACACTGCTCTCCTGAAATACTCTGTGCTGCTGGGGACCCTGCTCCTTCCACTATGTACCTCTCAGCCTGTGACCTCCCACAAGATCAGCACACTCCTCTCCTAAAATCCTCTGTGCTGCTGTGGACACTGCTCCTTCCACTATGTACCTCTCAGTCTATGACCTCCCACAAGATCAGCACACTCCTCTCCTGAAATACTCTGTGCTGCTGGGGATCCTGCTTCTTCCGCTATGAAAATCTTAGTCTGTGATCTCCCACAAGATCAGCAGGTACACATCTCCTGAAATCCTCTGTACTGCTGGAAGGACCCTGCTCCTTCCACTATGTAACTCTCAGCCTGTGACCTCCACAAGATCAGCACACTCCTCTCCTGAAATACTCTGTGCTGCTGGAAGGACCCTGCTCCTTCCACTATGTAACTCTCAGTCTGTGACCTCCCACAAGATCAGCACATTCCTGTCCTGAAATACTCTGTGCTGCTGGGGAGTGTGCCCATGTGCTGGTCAGGACTGTTGTAGTCCACATCTCCCTCCAATAAGCTGTTTGTCTGCAGGTCTAATGACAGGGTCGTCTGGCTGCAGTTTACCTACAGGGAAAAGAAAAGCGCCCCCTGTGGGGAAACAACGCGCATCCATGAATCCGTTATTCAAAAGACGTAAAGTTACCGTTGTCAAAGATGTCCCCTGAGAATCACTAGCAGCAGCAGACTGGCAAGAGGAGCTAGCCCTTTAAAGACGTGTAATGCCTTCTCTGGCCTGCAGGTGTCACTGTTTTCCCTATCAATGATTTCAGTGATACATATTGATCCAGCATCTCTGCAATATTTCTTCCGGATCTTAGTTTTGTTTTCATTTGTGTTTATTTTTTTATCTTATTTATTTTTTAGCTAGGAATTTTTATCTTATTTAAATTTGTTTTTGTACAATAAAAAATAAATAAAAAAATATCTGTTTCTAACTGGAAACCATCAACAAGCAGGCTTGGTTCGGACAGCTTTACATAAACACTGAGACAACTAATCCCAGTTGTCTGGTTTTCGGCCACCCAGATGAGCTAGTTTACAGTTTAGATTGTCAGCTCCAGTGGCCAGTGCGGTACCAACGTAACACGCTGCCCTATCATAGATCAATAATAGTCGATTGATACAAGGCGGCTCACCCTCTAAAATAGGAATTGACGAGTCTGGTGCTCACGTTATTAGGTATTCCCCTCTACCTGGTAGGTTGGAATTACAATATAGAATAAATTAACGGGCACTCAGAACCGTATGGTATTGTAACTGCCAATTTATTTTATTAAAATTAAAATTACTAAAAACTTATATTATCATATGTCGCAACAATATGTTTCATACACATAAAAATAGATAAAAATATATAAAAATATATTTCATACACATAGAAGTCCACCTGATATCACGTTCAATCTCAGTTATTCGCAATTGATATCTGAAAAGGGCGATGGAACTGTTATTTGAGATAGCAGGTATATATTGTTTGTATCAATTTAGTCCGAATTTTCAGAACTGAGCTATCAGTAATATGTTCCGATTGATTTTGCCAAATGTCCAGTTATATATAGCAATAATGAGGTATACTCACAAGAAGTCCGGTCTATGCTGAACACCAACTTATAGATAGATAGATTGTTTGCCACTCGTGTTGGGTTGTGAGCTTCCAGGACCTTCCTGTTGCGTAATAGGTCACATGTGCTGAATGGTGCTCGTGTTGAATTGTGAGCTTCCAAGACCTTCCTCTTTCGTTATGGGTCACGTGTGTTCAGTGGCGTCCCACGTGATACACACATATATGGACTTTACCAGCGCGCTGATTCTTTATAATTGCAGGTCTCGATTATAATATAGGACTACTCAATATGCCATACGCGTTTCGAGGGTTCACCCTCTTCCTCAGTGGCCCTTCTTGTAGTCCTATGTATCTTGGACATGGCATTAAATAGGTATGTTTCAACCCTCCCATTGGCTGAAAAATTAATGATGCGATTTGGAACATATGTGGCAGTAACCCGTTCTATTCTCAAAGGTTGCAATCTTCATTTGACAATATATATCAGATAGTTTTTTCTTGCTTTATCCACAAATGGCGTACTTATGTATATAAAATACAATTAATTACATGAACCATCACATATAAAATCCTCATATAGAGAAAACATCATATAAAAATTTCATAAAAAGACACATCCATACTTGATCGAAAATACTTCACTCGAACCACGTTATATAAAAAGACATGGTTGATCAATATTAAACTTTTCTTCATAAAAACCATCCTTATGTAGATATATTTACAGTATGTCTCTATATAAATAGCATATAAAAACGCATATAAGACGTATATAAAAAAACGCATGTAAGGCAACATGTATGTGAACGGTCTCTTATTATTATTGACCATTTTATGCATTAATTTTTGTGATTTACTTTTTGATTTTTTTAATTTTTTTTTAAATTTTATTTTCTACAAACTTGACATGGTGCTTTATAGTTCTACAGTGTTCACCTTTACCATATATGTACATTCTTATTTTTTTCTCTCAAATTTTGATTGTAGATTAGGGTGGGAAGCCTCTCCTGGAGACAACATGGAGGTGCTGATAAAACAGCCAGACACTCCATCTTGTGTCAAAGGGAGGCATCCCATCCAGTATTTATCATGAGAGAATGGAATTATAAAAACCAAAAATTTCGAGTTCAGCGTTTAGTCCTTTGGGGATGAGAGAGTCAAATTCATATATTCGTTGTGATTCACGTCGTGGCATAGCTGAGACATGATTTCCCCCTCCATGATCGGGGAACTTTTTCAAGCGCCATAAATTTTAACCCAGATGGGTCTTTATTATGCTTATCTCTGAAATGTTTCGATAACGAATGATGTTCATACCCTTTTTAATATTATTGAGGTGTTCAGAAATCCTGGTTCTTAGGCTGCGTTTTGTTCTCCCTATATACTGTTTCGAGCATCCGCATTGGATCAAATAAATTACATCTGTAGTATTACAAGTTAGATGATTTTTGATGTCCATTTTAAATGAGTTTACTGTAGATTGGACCTCAAGGGTTCTCCTTGAAAATTTGGTGGCCCTACAATTGCTGCAGACACCACATCTGAAGAAACCCTTCAGGTCCAACCAGTGTGTATTTTTCTTTTTGTTTGTATTCGACCACACGTCGGTGCAATTTTTAAACTCAAATTGGACGCCTTTGTATAAACAATTTTCGGACGTAGATCCAAGGTGGGGCCAATCACTTTATCTGTCAACAAAAAATGCCAATGTTTTTAATAATTCCTTCTACTTTTTATATTGACTATTGAACGGTAGAATTAAACGTATTTGTTCTTCTTTTCTTTTTCCAATGTTTTAGGCATAAAGAAGGTTTTCCTATCTATAGCCTCAACTTTCCTTAATGCATTATTTATTAATTCTTCCGGATATTGTTTTGCTGAAAAATGTTCTTTTAATTTTACAGCTTCCTCTTTAAATTAGGCGTCTTCGGTACAATTTCTTTTAATCGTCTGAATTGGCTCAAAGGTATATTTGTCAACCAATTTGGTAAGTGACAACTTGTGAACAATATGTAACTGTTTCTCCAAGTTTCTTTTTGGTATGTCTTACAACTTAATTTTTGTCCAAATTTTTGAATAGTAATATCTAAAAAGTCAATTTGTGTTTTGCTATAATTTACAGTAAAATTTAAATTTCTATCATTATGATTGATGTTGAGGAGGAACTGTTGTAATTCCTCCTCTGACCCTTTCCATATAAACACAATATCATCAATATATCGTCGCCAGAGTACCAGGTTCGCCCCCAGTTGCGGGAAAATGACATCATCCTCCCATTGAGCCATAAATAAATTGGCATAACTGGGGGCGAACCTGGTACCCATGGCGGTTCCCCTAGTCTGTAAATAAAACTGGGCATTGTACCAAAAATAATTATGTTTAAGTATATAATCAACGCTATCTGTGATGAACTGAATTTGTTCTATTTGAAATAGATTACATTGGTTTAGTTTCTTTTTAACCGCATTTACACCTTGTGTGTGATCTATTATCGTATTTAATTTATTGAAAAATTTATTAGAAAAATCTGTCTAAAAAAATATTATCTCAAAAATCCTATAACGACAGAAGAAACTAACATACAAGAAAAATATATACACACTGAATTAAAATTAAAATCAAAGAAATTTCCACGTCAAGAGATAAGTAATGAAATGGTAGCTTTTAAAAAAGGGGTAGAATCAGATCTTAGAAAATTAAATAATTTTATTAGAAATAACAACCTTACTAAAACAGAAATCAAAACTCTAAAGGAATTACAAGAGATGGAACAAATAGTAATACGACCTGCAGACAAAGGGGGTGCTATTGTGATACAAAGTCAATAGTAACCAGCACTCGATAGCGCACCCGCACGTGGATGAATAGATACTGGTATAACAATGAAGGGTCCCAGCGAGTGCTATTCTTCAAGCTTTATTGCATATCATAGGACGCGTTTCGGCCCGTCCAGCCTTCATCAGCTGAAGGCTGGACGGGCCAAGCGTCCTATGATATGCAATAAAGCTTGAAGAATAGCACTCGCTGGGACCCTTCATTGTTATACCTATTGTGATACAAGACTTGGAGAAATATAATTTGGAATGTGAGAGCCAGCTAAGAGACGTTAATACTTATAGACCCCTTAAAATTGACCCAACTATGGACTATCAAGCTGAGTTGGTACAGGTCTGCCAGGGGGGCTTAAAATATGGAATTTTGAGTACACAGGAATATGCGTATATCACCAATACAGAACAAAGGATACCTTTTTTCTATTGTATCCCCAAGGTCCATAAGGATAGTCAAAACCCCCCTGGCAGACCAATTATCTCAGGTATTGGATCTATATCTGCAAATTTGTCACAGTATGTCGACAGGTTGTTGCAGCCATGTGTAGCAAAATGTTTTTCATATATTAAAGACACGACGGATATAGTCCTAAGTTTGGAACAATTAACTTGTGAGGATAATTACTTCTTAGGAACACTGGACGTTAGTTCCTTATATACGATAATAGATCACACACAAGGTGTAAATGCGGTTAAAAAGAAACTAAACCAATGTAATCTATTTCAAATAGAACAAATTCAGTTCATCACAGATAGCATTGATTATATACTTAAACATAATTATTTTTGGTACAATGCCCAGTTTTATTTACAGACTAGGGGAACCGCCATGGGTACCAGGTTCGCCCCCAGTTATGCCAATTTATTTATGGCTCAATGGGAGGATGATGTCATTTTCCCGCAACTGGGGGCGAACCTGGTACTCTGGCGACGATATATTGATGATATTGTGTTTATATGGAAAGGGTCAGAGGAGGAATTACAACAGTTCCTCCTCAACATCAATCATAATGATAGAAATTTAAATTTTACTGTAAATTATAGCAAAACACAAATTGACTTTTTAGATATTACTATTCAAAAATTTGGACAAAAATTAAGTTGTAAGACATACCAAAAAGAAACTTGGAGAAACAGTTACATATTGTTCACAAGTTGTCACTTACCAAATTGGTTGACAAATATACCTTTGAGCCAATTCAGACGATTAAAAAGAAATTGTACCGAAGACGCCCAATTTAAAGAGGAAGCTGTAAAATTAAAAGAACATTTTTCAGCAAAACAATATCCGGAAGAATTAATAAATAATGCATTAAGGAAAGTTGAGGCTATAGATAGGAAAACCTTCTTTATGCCTAAAACATTGGAAAAAAGAAAAGAAGAACAAATACGTTTAATTCTACCGTTCAATAGTCAATATAAAAAAGTAGAAGGAATTATTAAAAAACATTGGCATTTTTTGTTGACAGATAAAGTGATTGGCCCCACCTTGGATCTACGTCCGAAAATTGTTTATACAAAGGCGTCCAATTTGAGTTTAAAAATTGCACCGACGTGTGGTCGAATACAAACAAAAAAGAAAAATACACACTGGTTGGACCTAAAGGGTTTCTTCAGATGTGGTGTCTGCAGCAATTGTAGGGCCACCAAATTTTCAAGGAGAACCCTTGAGGTCCAATCTACAGTAAACTCATTTAAAATGGACATCAAAAATCATCTAACTTGTAATACTACAGATGTAATTTATTTGATCCAATGCGGATGCTCGAAACAGTATATAGGGAGAACAAAACGCAGCCTAAGAACCAGGATTTCTGAACACCTCAATAATATTAAAAAAGGGTATGAACATCATTCGTTATCGAAACATTTCAGAGATAAGCATAATAAAGACCCATCTGGGTTAAAATTTATGGCGCTTGAAAAAGTTCCCCGATCATGGAGGGGGGGAAATCATGTCTCAGCTATGCCACGACGTGAATCACAACGAATATATGAATTTGATTCTCTCATCCCCAAAGGACTAAACGCTGAACTCGAAATTTTTGGTTTTTTATAATTCCATTCTCTCATGATAAATACTGGATGGGATGCCTCCCTTTGACACAAGATGGAGTGTCTGGCTGTTTTATCAGCACCTCCATGTTGTCTCCAGGAGAGGCTTCCCACCCTAATCTACAATCAAAATTTGAGAGAAAAAAATAAGAATGTACATATATGGTAAAGGTGAACACTGTAGAACTATAAAGCACCATGTCAAGTTTGTAGAAAATAAAATTTAAAAAAAAATTAAAAAAATCAAAAAGTAAATCACAAAAATTAATGCATAAAATGGTCAATAATAATAAGAGACCGTTCACATACATGTTGCCTTACATGCGTTTTTTTATATACGTCTTATATGCGTTTTTATATGCTATTTATATAGAGACATACTGTAAATATATCTACATAAGGATGGTTTTTATGAAGAAAAGTTTAATATTGATCAACCATGTCTTTTTATATAACGTGGTTCGAGTGAAGTATTTTCGATCAAGTATGGATGTGTCTTTTTATGAAATTTTTATATGATGTTTTCTCTATATGAGGATTTTATATGTGATGGTTCATGTAAGTAATTGTATTTTATATACATAAGTACGCCATTTGTGGATAAAGCAAGAAAAAAACTATCTGATATATATTGTCAAATGAAGATTGCAACCTTTGAGAATAGAACGGGTTACTGCCACATATGTTCCAAATTGCATCATTCATTTTTCAGCCAATGGGAGGGTTGAAACATACCTATTTAATGCCATGTCCAAGATACATAGGACTACAAGAAGGGCCACTGAGGAAGAGGGTGAACCCTCGAAACGCGTATGGCATATTGAGTAGTCCTATATTATAATCGAGACCTGCAATTATAAAGAATCAGCGCGCTGGTAAAGTCCATATATGTGTGTATCACGTGGGACGCCACTGAACACACGTGACCCATAACGAAAGAGGAAGGTCTTGGAAGCTCACAATTCAACACGAGCACCATTCAGCACATGTGACCTATTACGCAACAGGAAGGTCCTGGAAGCTCACAACCCAACACGAGTGGCAAACAATCTATCTATCTATAAGTTGGTGTTCAGCATAGACCGGACTTCTTGTGAGTATACCTCATTATTGCTATATATAACTGGACATTTGGCAAAATCAATCGGAACATATTACTGATAGCTCAGTTCTGAAAATTCGGACTAAATTGATACAAACAATATATACCTGCTATCTCAAATAACAGTTCCATCGCCCCTTTTCAGATATCAATTGCGAATAACTGAGATTGAACGTGATATCAGGTGGACTTCTATGTGTATGAAATATTTTTTATATATTTTTTATCTATTTTTATGTGTATGAAACATATTGTTGCGACATATGATAATATAAGTTTTTAGTAATTTTAATTTTAATAAAATAAATTGGCAGTTACAATACCATACGGTTCTGAGTGCCCGTTAATTTATTCTATATAGATCAATAATAGCCTGGGAGGGGGGCGTTCAACTGATTTGCTGCAATAATCAGAGAAATCCAACAACTTCCCATCGACATTGCATGGGACAGCCGTGAACTCCTGCTCTCAGAATGGCAGATCCGTCAAGAGCAGCTTGTTGACGGTTTCCAGAAAATGAAGTGTGAAAAGGAGAAGGACGAGACCTCAGAAAGTTGCTGGGTTTCACATTTTTTGACCTTTAAAGCCCCCGTGTGTGACCCGTCCTGGATTTTTTTCAGAAAGGTCACGACTTTTTGGGCCGCCCGTAGGGTGATACTAAACTCTGTACCTCTAGGGATAATCCGGTTTTCCTCATTAGTTCCTCCTGGTCGGGTTTCTGCTTCCGGACACATGAAATCTCACCTTACGCTCCAGTTTTGGAGACAAAAGAATAAAAAAAATTGTGAAAACTGATTTTTTATATAATATTTTTAGTATGTTTCCCATACTACATCCAATACAACGTGTCCGAGGCTGAAAAACGGCACAAAAAGACAGCGTCGTACAGGGCGGAGATAGAGGGGTTAACCTGAAAGTTCTGACGCGGCGTGTAAACTTTTGCACGCCCCCCCTGTAATGGAGGAAGGGGCCTTTATCCCACAGCATCTCGTCTACATTGTGAAATAAGCAGAAAATGGGGGGAGAGAATCTGCAGGAAGGTCACACCCCCCCAGCCTCTCACAGGATGGGGCCTGCTTGCTGACTGTCGCCACATGCTCCAGAGAACAGGTTGTGCGCTCGTCCCCCTCCTTCTTACCTTCTCCCTCGTGTGACGCCGCGGCTCCCGCAGTGACATCAGATTCTGCAAATGTCAAGGGGACGATGAGTCAGCAGCAGCGAGCGCAGCTCCGGCCGTTAATTCTGCTGGAAGGTGATACAAACCGGATTTAAGGAAAAAAAAAACTGAGGAGATGAAGTTGTTAAAGGGACAGAACGGCTGCTAAGAGTTAAGCTCAGGGAGACTTATAATTACAGGACACACCCCCATAACGACAGCTGATGCCTCCATTAACAGCCTCCGGGGTGAAAAAAACGTCTGCAGGAGTCAAAGGCATCCTAGAGAGGGCGATGAAAACCGTGCTCTGCCACCGGCCACCACTAGAGGGAGCTCATTACACACATTTATCACATTTATACAGCTTCCATTGAGTTTTATGGTGCTGTATATTCTGGTTATGGGGGCTGACGCGGAGTTAAAGAGGTGGTCCGTCCACTTAAACCGTGAGCGGACACCTTGGAGCGTTGGCTGTCCAGAAACTGAAAGGGCACGCCCCTGCTAGGCCCAATCCTGGCTCTAAACTGCCTTCTGTTGAAAACAATGGGCGGCACGCACCGGGCACTCCGCTCCAAATTCCACCATGTGAACGGGCTCTTACAGAGAATTATACGGGCAATCTGAGTATCACAGCGGGACTGAGGATAAAATAAAAAAATGTTTGGAAAAGCATAAAAAAAGTAAAAAAACAAAACAACAACAAAAAAAAATCACATTTTTTTCTCATTCACAAGCATGATTAATCTACATAAAAAACTAGACATATTCGGCATTGCGTTGTCCATAGCAACCCGTTCACTTTATCCAATAGCCAAGGTGTAAAAAAAAATATTTAATTGCTGTTTTTTGTAATTTCCCCTCCCGAAAAAAGCAAAAACAATTATTAAAAAGTAGATGTACCGTAAAACGGCGCTAATAAAAACTGCAACTTATCCCACAAGAAAAACATAAAGGCGCCCTCGTGGAGGAATACAAAAAGTTATGGCTCTTCAAATACAAACCTGAAAAAACCCAAAAAGCTGCGCCCTTAAAGGGGTTGTCCCATAATAAACAATTATCCCCTAGTCAGGGGACAGCTACAAAGTGGGCAGATTCAGCACTTCTGACAGCTGAGGTTTTGTGACACTGTATCAGAGGAGGTGAATGTGTCAGTGTGGGTTTACCTCAGAGATCCCCCGTCCTGTCCCTGTAATGACCCGCAGACCCGACTATCGCCCTCCCCTCCTCACACTGCAGGGGGCGCTCGCTCCTCAGCCACTAGAGGGTGCGGATGATGGAGGCGGCCGCCATTTTCTTGGAGACCAGTGTAGGAGTGACCGCGGCGCTGCTGTGTGACCCGGAAATAAAGGGCGGAGAACACGGTGATCGGGTGTCGTCCTTGGTGCTGGAGATCTGCAGACATGTTCCTCACGTGTATAAACTGTGAGCGTGATGATGGGAGAATAGGGGTAGTAGTGGAGTGAAAGGGAAGGGGTGTGGTAGAAGGGATGTAGGGGTTTATTGGGGATTTAGTGGGGTGTCAATGTCATTGAAGGGAAATATGGGTTAGTCGGGTGTCATTATGGGGTGTGGGGGTTAGCGGGGTGTCATTATGGAGTGTGTGGGTGTTAGCAGGGTGTCATTATGGGGGCTGGGGGTTAGCGGGGTGTCATTATGGGGGCTGGGGGTTAGCAAGGTGTCATTATGGAGTGTGGGGGTTAGCAGGGTGTCATTATGGAGTGTGCGTGTTAGCGGGGTGTCATTATGGAGTGTGGGGGTTAGCGGGGTGTCATTATGGGGGCTGGGGGTTAGCAAGGTGTCATTATGGAGTGTGGGGGTTAGCGGGGTGTCATTATGGGGGCTGGGGGTTAGCGGGGTGTCATTATGGGGGCTGGGGGTTATGAGGTGTCATTATGGAGTGTGCGTGTTAGCGGGGTGTAATTATGGGATGTGGGGGTTAGCAGGGTGTCATTATGGGGTGTGGGGGTTAGCAGGGTGTCATTATGGGGTGTGGGGGTTAGCGGGGTGTCATTATGGGGTGTGGGGGTTAGCGGGGTGTCATTATGGGGTGTGGCGGTTAGCGGGGTGTCATTATGGGGTGTGGGGGTTAGCGAGAGGTCATTATGGAGTGTGGGGGTTAGCGGGGTGTCATTATGGGGGTGTGGGGGTTAGCGGGGTGTCATTATGGGGTGTGGGGGTTAGCGGGGTTTCATTATGGGGTGTGGGGGTTAGCGGGGTTTCATTATGGGGTGTGAGGGTTAGCGGGGTGACATTATGGAGTGTGGGGGTTAGCAGGGTGTCATTATGGGGTGTGGGGGTTAGCAGGGTGTCATTATGGGGTTGTGGGGGTTAGCAGGGTGTCATTATGGGGAGTGGGGGTTAGCAGGGTGTCATTATGGGGTGTGGGGGTTAGCGGGGTGTCATTATGGGGTGTGGGGGTTAGCAGGGTGTCATTATGGGGTGTGGGGGTTAGCAGGGTGTCATTATGGGGGTGTGGCGGTTAGCGGGGTGTCATTATGGGGTGTGGGGAGTTGCTGAGAGTGTCGTTACAGGGTGTGAGTGGGGTTAGCAGGGTGTCATTATGGGGTGTAGGGGTTAGCAGGGTGTCATTATGAGGTGTGAGGGTGTATGAGGTGTTGTCATTATGGGGTGTGGCCAGGATCGTAGGGGTGTCATTATGGGGTGTGGCGGTTAGCGGGTGTCATTATGGGGTGTGGGGTTAGCGAGAGGTCATTATGGAGTGTGGGGGTTAGCAGGGTGTCATTATGGGGTGTGGGGGTTAGCGGGGTGTCATTATGGGGTGTGGGGTTAGCGGGGTGTCATTATGGGGTGTGGCGGTTAGCGGGTTGTCATTATGGGGTGTGGGGTTAGCGAGAGGTCATTATGGAGTGTGGGAGTTGCAGGTGTCATTATGGGGTGTGGGGTTAGCGGGGTGTCATTATGGGGTGGGTTAGAGGTGTCTATGGGGTGTGGGTTAGCGGTGTCATTATGGGTGTGGGGTTAGCGGTGTCATTATGGGTGGGTTACGGGGTGTCATTATGGGGTGGGTTACGGGTGTCATTATGGGGTTAGCGAGGTGTCATTATGGGGTGTGGGGTTAGCGGGGTGTCATTATGGGGTGTGGGGTTAGCGAGGTGTCATTATGGGGTGTGGGGTTAGCGAGGTGTCATTATGGGGTGTGGGGGTTAGCGGGGTGCCATTATGGGGTGTGGATGTTAATGGGGTGTCATTGAAACGATGTGGGATTATGATGTGGATGATGGGGGTAGTAGTGGGTGTGTGGGGCTCCTGCCGCGGCTGTAATCTTCTCTCTTTCCTCCCTCCTCGCCCGGAGCAGTCGCCAAAGGAAAATCCAAGTAAGTGCGGCTCCTGTGTGTGACCAGCGGGCAACCTCACCCCATAAAACTCAGCCCTCAGAGACCGACACATGAGGGCGGTAGAATATATATATTATATAATACTAACAGTTCACCTTTAACAGCCGTCATTGTTTACTGACAGCAAGCAGAGCTACTGAAATCTCTCAGATTTCCCTGCTATTTCAATGTTTGAAAAGAGCGTGTTCTGTGCATGAAAGTGTCGTCTGTACGTCAGAATAGTGAGTGCAGCTCTGGAGTATAATACAGGATGTAACTCAGGATCAGTACAGGATAAGTAATGTATGTACACAGTGACTCCACCAGCAGAATAGTGAGTGCAGCTCTGGAGTATAATACAGGATGTAACTCAGGATCAGTACAGGATAAGTAATGTATGTACACAGTGACTGCACCAGCAGAATAGTGAGTACAGCTCTGGAGTATAATACAGGATGTAACTCAGGATCAGTACAGGATAAGTAATGTATGTACACAGTGACTGCACCAGCAGAATAGTGAGTGCAGCTCTGGAGTATAATACAGGATGTAACTCAGGATCAGTACAGGATAAGTAATGTATGTACACAGTGACTGCACCAGCAGAATAGTGAGTGCAGCTCTGGAGTATAATACAGGATGTAACTCAGGATCAGTACAGGATAAGTAATGTATGTACACAGTGACTGCACCAGCAGAATAGTGAGTGCAGCTCTGGAGTATAATACAGGATGTAACTCCAGGATCAGTACAGGATAAGTAATGTATGTACACAGTGACTGCACCAGCAGAATAGTGAGTGCAGCTCTGGAGTATAATACAGGATGTAACTCAGGATCAGTACAGGATAAGTAATGTATGTACACAGTGACTGCACCAGCAGAATAGTGAGTGCAGCTCTGGAGTATAATACAGGATGTAACTCAGGATCAGTACAGGATAAGTAATGTATGTACACAGTGACTGCACCAGCAGAATAGTGAGTGCAGCTCTGGGTATAATACAGGATGTAACTCAGGATCAGTACAGGATAAGTAATGTATGTACACAGTGACTGCACCAGCAGAATAGTGAGTGCAGCTCTGGAGTATAATACAGGATGTAACTCAGGATCAGTACAGGATAAGTAATGTATGTACACAGTGACTGCACCAGCAGAATAGTGAGTGCAGCTCTGGAGTATAATACAGGATGTAACTTAGGATCAGTACAGGATAAGTAATGTATGTACACAGTGACTGCACCAGCAGAATAGTGAGTGCAGCTCTGGAGTATAATACAGTGACCCCATGTTTTATGTATACGATTGACCCCCTCGTCCTCGGTGTCTCCGCTCAGGGTGGTCCTGGTACAGATGATGAGCGCGGCCGGAACTGGATACAGGTTCAACACTCGGAGGAACAAGCTAAAGGACAAGCTCATCCTGAGGAAATACGACCCCATTGGTCAGTATATTATGGACACTACGGATGGATACATTGTTGCAGTGTGCAGTCAGGTGCTGGTCCTCGCAGGGACGCCATTTTGCACCTGGCTGTAGATACGGATAGCGGCGGCGTCTATTTCTCCACTGATCCTCGCTTCTGTCTCTTGCAGTAAAACAACACGTCCTGTTCCATGAAAAGAGGAAAATCCGCAGCATTTAGTCACCGCACAGAGAAAGGACTCTGAGGGGGCAAGGGACACGCCCGGGTGGGTGTGACCCTGGGGATTGGGGCTGTGCTGCAGAGCTGGGATCAATAATGCTGCT
Source organism: Bufotes viridis (assembly GCA_033119425.1). Taxonomy (NCBI): domain Eukaryota; kingdom Metazoa; phylum Chordata; class Amphibia; order Anura; family Bufonidae; genus Bufotes; species Bufotes viridis. The sequence goes on from CM065592.1 coordinate 446,730,140, forward strand.
CCTGAGAAGTTCATCAATAAAGAACGTTTCTACCTTTGTACAGATGTCCCGGCAGTCGTGCTGGAGAACGGTCTCCTCATAGTTTTCATCCTTTAGGCGAGGATTCGTGTCGTCTGCAGTTAACCCTTCGTAGAGTACTTGCGGTAATGTTACGTTTTTTGATGCCGATCTCAACCTTCACTGGAATAGGCTGAAATCTGCACACATAAGGTCTGTACTACTCTGCACGGGAATCCGCATGTATTCCGCAACTGACAACAGCAGCTGACAACTTTTTTCCCCCACGCCCACGATATATTTTACGCCCTGCACCTGCTCTGCCGTATGAATTGTGCGGTGAAATAGCCGTGATCAGAGTTTGTGCGGCAGATTATCTCCATCATCCACCTACTGCAAATCCTGACCGTGTAGACACGGCCTTAGGCCTCATGCACACGGCCGTTGTTTTGGTCCGCGTCCGAGACGCATATTTCGCGGCTTGGGCGCGGACCCATTCACTTCAATGGGGCCGCAAAAGATGCTGACTACACTCCGTGTGCTGTCCGCATCCGTTGCTCCGTTCCGTGGCCCCGCAAAAAGAATAGAGCATGTCCTATTCTTGTTCGTTTTGCGGACAAGAATAGTCATTTCTACAATGGGCCGCGTTCCGTACCGCAAATTGCGGAACGCAGAGCAGCTTCCGTGTTTTGCGGATCTATACGGTCGTGTGCATGAGGCCTTAAAGGGGATTTCCGGGAGTAAAATATTGTTGACCTCAGGGTAAGTCATTGGTATCTCATCGGTGGAGGGGGTCTGACTCCCCAACACTGCGGCCTCTTCCTAGGCTAGTGATGGCTTAGGTGCAAATCAGAGTGCAATACCAAGCACAGCCACTATACAATGTATGGCGCTGTGTTTGTGAGAAGGCTGATCGGAGGGGGTGCCTGGTGTTGGATCCCCCTCCCAGATGATGACGACGCACCCTGAGGACCAGGCCATCAATGTTGTAAACCCCTTCAATTTGATATCCGTCATGTGGAACCGAGAACCCAGCAGCTCTGTCACACGATCGGCAGGGCGCACTGCCGGGGGCTCTTCATCCACCGCTTTGTAGATGTCAAATGGTCGCATTGTAATTCGTTTTACTTACCCATGTGGTCCGTGTATTAGGAGCGGAACGCCGATCACATGACCCCCGTCCAGTAACAAGGTGGAGCTCCTGCCGACGTCGCATCCACTTCTTCCATTTCAGAGAGCGTCGCCCCCATTGGCGGTCAGCAGGTTGTGGCGGAGAATCCTTCCCTCCAGTCGCAGTGCGTGCAGGCTTTGCAGGGGGTCCGCACCCTCGATTGGGTACGGATTCGTGCACATGGTGGAGACCGGCTCCGGAGTGGAAGAAGCGGGTGTGACGATGGCAGAAGCTCCATCTTGTCTACTGGTCAGGGTCATGTGACCGAAGCGCCGATCTTGAAATGCAGACCACCCAGGTGAGCAAAGCGTATTACAAGATGACTGACGGAAATCCTCTTTAAAGACTGGCAGCCATATATATGGTGTGTACGGTGGGCAGGAGTGTTGAGCGAACTTGTGTTTTAAGTTCTGCGTCCAAAGTTCGGCTTCTCGAAGAGTCCCGTTATGGATTCCAAATTCCGTTATGGTCCGTGGTAGCGGAATCCATAACGGGATTATTTGATAACCCGAACTTTGGACGCAGAACTTAAAACACAAGTTCGCCCAACACTAGTGGGCAGTCCGGATCCATAAAGGGGTTCTTTCCACTGGAGGCCTGTCCCCAGCGCCCCCGCCGCTCAGCTCTGTCCACTGCGTTTCGCACGGGGCTGGTTACTGCACATAAATTTTGGTGCAAATTGAGCCATGGATTTCCGTCACTGCAATAATCGAATTCCACGGCTTTGCCGATAAAAATCCAATTCTGTGAAATTTCACTCCGGATTCCGCCACCGAACCTCCTGTACAAATACGTAATGTGTGAACCCTGCAGAAATCCCGGCTGCGAGGGTCCTGTGGCTCCCCCTGTCCCTGAAGTCATAGCGAGGGGTGACCAGGAAGCGGAGCTATGAGCTGCTGTATGTGGAGCGCTCACACCGACGACCTGATGTGGAAGTAGTGACCGGTGAAGCTCTTCTAGTAAGGGCTCATGCACATGAACGTGTTTTTTGCGGACTGTAGATGGAAACAATCACTTCAATGGGGCTGCAAAAAAACGGAAATGACTCCGTGTGCATTCCGTGTCCGCAAAAAAATAGATGCTGTCCCATTGTTGTCTGCATAACAGACAAGGATAGGACTGTTCTATTAGGGGCCAGCTGTTCCGTTCCGCAAAATACGGAATGCACACGGACGTCATCCGTAGTTTTTGCGGATTGCAAAATACATACGGTCGTGTGCATGAGCACTTACATAGTGGAAGGAGCAGGGTCCTCCCAGCAGCACAGAGTATTTCAGGAGATGAATGTGCTGAGGATAGGACTGTTCTATTAGGGGCCAGCTGTTCCGTTCCGCAAAATACGGAATGCACACGGACGTCATCCGTAGTTTTTGCGGATTGCAAAATGCATACGGTCGTGTGCATGAGCCCTTACATAGTGGAAGGAGCAGGGTCCTCCCAGCAGCACAGAGTATTTCAGGAGATGAATGTGCTGAGGATAGGACTGTTCTATTAGGGGCCAGCTGTTCCGTTCCGCAAAATACGGAATGCACACGGACGTCATCCGTAGTTTTTGCGGATTGCAAAATACATACGGTCGTGTGCATGAGCACTTACATAGTGGAAGGAGCAGGGTCCTCCCAGCAGCACAGAGTATTTCAGGAGATGAATGTGCTGAGGATAGTACTGTTCTATTAGGGGCCAGCTGTTCCGTTCCGCAAAATACGGAATGCACACGGGAGGTATACGTGTTTTCCATAGCCACAATTTGTGGATCGCTAAATAACAACGGCCGTGTGCATGAGGCCTAAGGCTACAATCTCACCTCATGGTCGTGTTGCAGGTCGGTCACTAGTTTAGGACTGCAGCGTTTAACGCCATTATTAAAGAGGTTGTCTCGCCTTAAGCCACCAGTGCCAGAAAGATGCGGCTCCAGAGTCTCTAGAATGGGCCCCGTAAGTGAAGGAGAGGGCACCGAGTCCTGAGTGAGCGCGCTCGGCCATTATTGGAAGAGCCAGAGATATTAATGGAGAGCGCACCGCAGAAGCGCGGCCTTGGCGCCATTCACTTTTATGGGACTGCAGGAGATAGATGAGCACTGGCTTGGCAATTTTCAGCAGTCCCATAGAGATGAATGGAGGGCGGCCATGCATGCGCAGCTGTTCTCTGCTTTCTAAAGCCTCTGTCACACGAGCGAGTTTTCCGCGCGGGTGCGATGTGTGAAGTGAATGCATAGCACCCGCACTGAATCCTGACCCGTTCATTTCAATGGGTCTGTGTGCATGAGCGTTTTTCTTTTTTTTCACACATCAGTTATGTATCGCAGCATGTTCTATAGGCTACATGCACACGACCATATGTGTTTTGCGGTCTGCAAAAAAAAAAAAAAACGGATGACATCCGTATGCTGATCCATTGTAACAGTGCTTAAAACGGACAGGAATAGGACATGCTCTATTTTTTTTTGCGGGGCTACGGAACGGACATACTGATGTGGACAGTACACGGTGTGCTGTCCGCATTTTTTGCGGACCCATTGAAATAAATGGGTCCGCATCCTATCCGCAAAAAAAATGGAACGGACACGGAAACAAACAACGCTCGTGTGCATGTAGCCTTAGGCCTCATGCACACGACAGTTGTTCTTAGCAGTCCGCAAAATGGGGTTCCGTTGATCCGTGTCCGTTTTTGGTTCCGTTGTGTTTCCGTGGTCTGCCAGAAAAAAAGGAAGGAAAAAAAGTGTAATTTTAATATCTCCACCCAGGATAATGGAATTTATATGCAGGTCGGATGTGCCTCGGCATTTTTTCACGGTCCCATTGACTTGAACGGGTCCGCGAACCGTTTTTCGCAGACAAGAATAGGACAGGTTATATTTTTTTGACTGACAGTAATCATGAACCAAGGACACGGAGGACAAACGGTGCATTTGCCGAATTTTCCACGGACCCATTGAAAACCAAGGGGCCCGCAAAAAAGCACGAAAAACGGCTCAACGGACACAGAATCAAACAACGGTCGTGTGCATGAGGCCTTATTCAGTATTTTTCACGCAGCCCTGGGCCCACAGAAATGAATGGGGCTTCAGTGAAAAACGCATTGTATCTGGATGCCGTCTGGGTACAATGCATTTTTCACTAATGGTCGCAAGGAGACGTTGTTTGTAAACCTTCCGTTTTTTTTTTTAACTGATTGCGCCTGTGTAAAATACTGAAACACTGCACGCAATCGCAGACAAAACTGATTGATCTTGCTTGCGAAACGGTGCGAGTTTCACTGAACGCACCCTGAACCAATCCGTATTGTTCGTATGAAAGAGGCCTAAACAGCGAGGTCCTGATTAGTTTCATTAGAGCCTGCTGCAGCTCACATGGCGGGAGAGTCCTCGTCTGCAGCACGGTCGCAGTCCGGTCCATCCCGTGGAGCTGTATGTGTCATATGGCGGCAGAGTCCTCGCGTGCAGCACGGTCGCAGTCCGGTCCATCCCGTGGAGCTGTAAGTGTCATATGGCGGCAGAGTCCTCGCGTGCAGCATGGTCGCAGTCCGGTCCATCCTGTGGAGCTGTATATGTCATATGGCATCAGAGTCCTCGTGTGCAGCACGGTCGCAGTCCGGTCCATCCTGTGGAGCTGTATGTGTCATATGGCATCAGAGTCCTTGTCTGCAGCACGGTCGCAGTCCGGTCCATCCTGTGGAGCTGTAAGTGTCATATGGCGGCAGAGTCCTCGTCTGCAGTACAGTCGCAGTCCGGTCCATCCTGTGGAGCTGTAAGTGTCATATGGCGGCAGAGTCCTCGTCTGCAGTACAGTCGCAGTCCGGTCCATCCTGTGGAGCTGTAAGTGTCATATGGCGGCAGAGTCCTCGTCTGCAGTACAGTCGCAGTCCGGTCCATCCTGTGGAGCTGTAAGTGTCATATGGCGGCAGAGTCCTCGTCTGCAGTACAGTCGCAGTCCGGTCCATCCTGTGGAGCTGTAAGTGTCATATGGCGGCAGAGTCCTCATCTGCAGTACAGTCGCAGTCTGGTCCATCCTGTGGAGCTGTATGTGTCATATGGCGGCAGAGACACGAGCTGCAATGCTTCCCTATGTGCGCAGATGGCGCAGTACATGCTAAAGTCCTCAGTAGCTACAAGTGATGTCACAGTTAAAGGTATATTCACACAGCGCAGATTTATTACCGGAATTGTGGCGACAGAAGTTCTCTGCCTTACGTGGGAATGGGGTTGTTTCTGCAGCAGGTGCAGGGATGTCTCTATTCATAAGACTGGAACAGTCGCAGAAGATGCTGCAACAAATCTGCTGCGTGTGCATTCACCCAGCGACAGGCCGTTCACAACGGGGCAAAATTACCAACCGTCTCGCCGTGTTGGGTCAGATAGAAAAAGTAACTTCTATTTTACCGAAATGACAGTCCTTTGCGGTGTAATACAAGACACGGCCTGATGGTGGCACTATTGCTCCGTCTATAAAATGCACTTTCTGGGATTATATATCCACACACATACAGTATATGTAGCCGTTATATCATTTTCCACCGTTGGATGTCACCCAGCTTTTTTTTTTAATTCTGAACGGTACTTCCTCAGCATTATGGAAGGGGGGGGGGGGGGGGGGATATTGCTGCACAACTAGGCAGGATTCTAGGAAAGCTGGGTGGCCCTTGTAGAAGCTTTCCTGTGAAAGGCAGAGTAGATTTGCTGACCTCGTCAGATACGGATCCCACAGACAGTCACTTCTCACCACTTTTTTATTCAGGCATTAATAAAAATAAAAAAAACACATTGGGGGGGTTAACCCGCCAGGGCCGTCTCTGTGCCCCGTGGTAGAGGTGGCTTTTATGACTTCCTTATATCGATGCTCCGGTCATGAGAAGATATCCTGAGGAAGGTCCTTCCGAAGGGGATAGGATGTCTGCGTCCCCGCGGCCTGGACGCTCACCGACGCGATGTGATTTGACCTCTTCACCATTTCTTCCATGCTGAGCTGAGGATAGTGCGCTAGGAAGAACGCCAGCGCCCCAATAAAGCTGTCCCCGGCGCCCTGAGAGGAAAGAGACAGAAGAGGTCATGTCGAGAGGTCTGCCGACGCCAGGCCAACAATAGCAAGACGGACGGACTGTCTGCTACTCGCTTCTGTGTCATATAGGCTGGTAGAAAGGAGCAACCACCCTGTTACTTCCTGTAGGAAGATCACTTAAAGGGGCACTCCACCACAAGCACATTGTTTTCCTCGCTCCACTGAACACCCGGCCTCACCCGGCCCTCATTCTCCCATAACTATTTTACAATAAAAACTTCTACGACTTTAAATATATTCTGCATTTCAGTTCCTCACCATTTTCAAAATCTCTGCTTGCTGGTTGTCCAACACCTCCTCTAAACCTACTACTCACAGGTGAGGTTTGCTACAATTGAATCCAGTCCGGACAAGTTTGGACTCCAGACCGATACATTGTAACAAACTCTGAATGCTCATGTATGTAGATCACTAATGGATTGTCTGGACTGGATACAACTGTAGCCATTGTGCGTCCGCGTCCCACCGGGAAGGGTCCGGACTGATAGAACAATGCAGATAGAGAATGACCAGTGATGTACATGGGGGGGTGCGGAGGGTGCAGTGGGGGCTGGGCCCATCTCTGCTGTACGCCGGGCCTCTATAGCTGGCTGCACCCTAAGGCTAGGTTCACACGACATTTGTGGCGCGACATTTTGTTGCATTAATGTCGCGCGATAATTTTTATAATGGTAGCCTATGGTGTCGCATTCCGATTCAAGATGGATTTTTCTGCGACTGTCGCATTGCAGTCGCAGCATGTCGCAATGTGACACCATAGGCTACCATTATAAAAATTGTTGCGCGACACATGTTGCATGTAATTGTGCTCTATTTGTTGCGCGACTTATTGTCGTGGTGTGAACCTAGCCTAACTCGGTGGGGTAATAATGCTGGATTTCTCTTTGCGAGCAGCTTCTCCCCCCCGATATAAAACAGGGATGGCCAACCTGAGGCCCTCCAGCTGTTGCAAAACTACAACTCCCAGCATGCCTGGACAGCTTACAGCTATTAGGGCATGCTGGGAGTTGTAGTTTTGCAACAGCCAGAAGGCCGAAGGTTGCATATCACTAATATAAAATATCCACCTTCTGGCCAAAACAGCAGTCACTGCGCAGGTATTGCATGTGTGACCGGCTCCGTACTTGGGAATATCCAAGCACCCCAGATGGTTGTCTGCTAATCCCCCTTCCATACACATGTACACTAAGCCCAGCCAAGCATGCAAGTGTTGTTAATGCAGAGTAAGTCGGAGCCAGCACCTTGATTCAGACCCACCCTTGTGTAAGGTGTTTGCCCACCATTCGTAGCCTTTACACAACCCCCAGCTCTTCTCATCCTCTCCTGCTGTATTCAGCGATCTACACAGGAAAATTCCAGTAATCCAGAATCAGGCGGCAGTTTTTTTTCTTCAGATTCTTGGAAATTTCTATATCAGCCCAATCATTCCTGCCGGGCGCATGGCTTCCATGTTTGCACCCGGTCACAAGACTGATTCCAGAATGCTTCCCTGCATAAGTAGGCAGATGTGCCATTCGGGAGTCTTGGAAAAGCTGGGTGACAATACCTGCCGTGGCAGCCATATTAGTAGTCAGCCAGCTTTCCCAGAAGCAGTATGAAGCAGTCCAAAAAACGTTTCGCCCCATGTCCCTCCCATTTATATAAGACACACGCCCGACCTATGGCATCCCTCAAATTGAGACTATAACCTCCTTCTTCACATCCCAAATGAATACAGACCCCGTAAAGTAAAGCAGACCTCAGACTTAGCTCCCTGTATAAATACACCTCCCTCTCCATAGCCCCTAATCTAATACAGACCCCAGAGCAGGCTCCCCTATAATACAGACCCCAGAGCAGGCTCCTCTATAATACAGACCCCAGAGCAGGCTCCTCTATAATACAGACCCCAGAGCAGGCTCCTCTATAATACAGACCCCAGAGCAGGCTCCTCTATAATACAGACCCCAGAGCAGGCTCCTCTATAATACAGACCCCAGAGCAGGCTCCCCTATAATACAGACCCCAGAGCAGGCTCCCTATAATACAGACCCCAGAGCAGGCTCCTATAATACAGACCCCAGAGCAGGCTCCTCTATAGTACAGACCCCAGAGCAGGCTCCTCTATAATACAGACCCCAGAGCAGGCTCCTCTATAATACAGACCCCAGAGCAGGCTCCCCTATAATACAGACCCCAGAGCAGGCTCCCTATAATACAGACCCCAGAGCAGGCTCCCTATAATACAGACCCCAGAGCAGGCTCCTCTATAATACAGACCCCAGAGCAGGCTCCTCTATAATACAGACCCCAGAGCAGGCTCCTCTATAATACAGACCCCAGAGCAGGCTCCTCTATAATACAGACCCCAGAGCAGGCTCCTCTATAATACAGACCCCAGAGCGGGCTCCTCTATAATACAGACCCCAGAGCGGGCTCCTCTATAATACAGACCCCAGAGCGGGCTCTCTATAATACAGACCCCAGGCGGCTCCTCTATAATACAGACCCCAGAGCGGGCTTCTCTATAATACAGACCCCAGAGCGGGCTCCTCTATAATACAGACCCCAGAGCGGGCTCCTCTATAACACAGACCCCAGAGAAGGCTCCTCCATAATACAGACCCCAGAGAAGGCTCCTCCATAATACAGACCCCAGAGCAGGCTCCCCTATAATACAGACCCCAGAGCAGGCTCCCTATAATACAGACCCCAGAGCAGGCTCCCCTATAATACAGACCCCAGAGCAGGCTCCCCTATAATACAGACCCCAGAGCAGGCTCCCCTATAATACAGACCCCAGAGCAGGCTCCTCTATAATACAGACCCCAGAGCAGGCTCCCCTATAATACAGACCCCAGAGCAGGCTCCTCTATAATACAGACCCCAGAGCAGGCTCCCCTATAATACAGACCCCAGAGCAGGCTCCTCTATAATACAGACCCCAAAGCAGGCTCCTCTATAATACAGACCCCAGAGCAGGCTCCTCTATAATACAGACCCCAGAGCGGGCTCCATTTAATGGAAACCCTAGACCAATCTCCGCTTTAAGGACTCATGCACACAGCCGTTCTGTGCATTGGGGACTGCAATTTGCAGTCCCCAGTGCACAGGCAACTTCGCAGATGGATCCAGACCCATTCAACTTGAATGAGTCCACAGTCCGTCCGCACCACAAAAAAGTACGGACAGAAACCCCACGAAAGCGCCCCGTAGTGCTTCCGTGGGGTTTTGTACCTCCGTTCCACACCGGACCTTCCAGATTGTGGATCCATCCGTGATGCGGGGTGCAATACAGGCACGGAAGCAATGTCCTTGTGCATGAGCCTTAATGAAGACCCTACACATAGATTCCTCTTTAATACAGGCCCCAGAGCAGGCACACTTTTAATACAGACCCCAGACCAAACTCCTCCTTAATACAGACCCCAGACCAGACTGCTCATTAATACAGACCCCCAGACCAGACGGCTCATTAATACAGACCCCCAGACCAGACTGCTCATTAATACAGACCCCCAGACCAGACTGCTCATTAATACGGACCCCCAGACCAGACTGCTCATTAATACGGACCCCCAGACCAGACTGCTCATTAATACGGACCCCCAGACCAGACTGCTCATTAATACAGACCCCCAGACCAGACTGCTCATTAATACAGACCCCCAGACCAGACTGCTCATTAATACAGACCCCCAGACCAGACTGCTCATTAATACAGACCCCCAGACCAGACTACTCATTAATACAGACCCCAGACCAGACTACTCGTTAATACAGACCCCAGACCAGACTACTCGTTAATACAGACCCCAGACCAGACTGCTCATTAATACAGACAACAGACCAGACTACTTATTAATACAGACCCCAGACCAGACTACTCGTTAATACAGACCCCAGACCAGACTGCTCATTAATACAGACCCCAGAGCAGGCTCCTCGTTAATACAGACCCCAGACCAGACTGCTCATTAATACAGACCCCAGAGCAGGCTCCTCTATAATACAGACCCCAGACCAGACTGCTCATTAATACAGACCCCAGACCAGACTGCTCATTAATACAGACCCCAGAGCAGGCTCCTCTATAATACAGACCCCAGAGCAGGCTCCTCTATAATACAGACCCCAGAGCAGGCTCCTCTATAATACAGACCCCAGAGCAGGCTCCTCTATAATACAGACCCCAGACCAGGCTCCATTTAATGCATATGACAAACCAGACTATCCCTAAATAGAGACCCAGACCAGATTAGGCCCAAAATACAAACCCCACACAGACGTTGCGATACTCGTCTCATCTTCACTACGTGGTGCTGTAGGTGTCTGTGGCAGGACCAAGGTGAAGAGGAGTGCAGGCGCAGGGAGAGGTAAGTGTATTTCAGAGGCCCAGCCGCTCCTCGGAGTCCAGGTGAGCGCCCATATCCCAGGTAATTGTAATTCTGGATTATTGGCCTCTCCTGGGATGAACCCCCTGACTCAGGGTGGGCAGTACACAGGTGGTCGGCTCCTGTGGGAATCTGCATCTTTCCCTCATGGCTGTGAGTGATCTAACACTGAGTCAGCCTGGGAGTCAGGGTCGGCTATTAACCCCTGCATTCCTATCTCATGACAAACCTCCCATAATAATCCCTGCTATAAGGTCTATTCACCATCTCAAGGGAAGATCAAAGCAGCAGATACGCAGTCACATTCTTTCCCAAAACTCGGCATGGCTTGTGGTTTAGGAGATGGGGAGGGGTGAGGGGTCAGGTCGTAACCAAAAATACGCCTTTTGTAAGGTACCAGCCTGTAAACATCTGCGGGGAAAATGTGCAGGTACCCAAGAGCTGACAGTTCACAGCACATTATATGGATGGAGGCAGCCGCCCATAGCAATGCAGATGCTGCCGTCATGTCCAGACCACAAGACCCCGACTGTGCCGATCACTGATTAGGACCATTTGGAACATTTCACACTGAACGTATCTGTTCTTCTCACCGCATGAATACCGGCCCTTATCATTTCCTGCCTGGACTATTATAACCTCTGAAAATCAGAAATAACCCATAATATCCTGGCGTTCTCATCCCTCCTCCGTTTAGTCATTAGTCCTATTATAGTGGGGGCTATCGGTCCTTATTGAAGAGACCCAGCTGCTACATGGACACTTATCTTCAGGCAATGCTCCATGGGAAAATTATGCTAATGAGCTCATTAGCTAATCTGCACAGGGTCGTATGTATTTTGCGGTCTGCAAAAAATACGGATGACATCTGTGTGACGTCCGTGTTGCGGACCCATTGTAACAAGGCAAAATGGACAAGAACAGGACACGCTCTATCTTTTTTGCAGGACTGCGGAACAGACATACGGATGTGGATAGCACACTGTGTGCTGTCCGCAAAAATACGGATCGGATGCGGAGCAACAATACGGTCGCGTGAATGGGGCCTAATAGTTTTATATGCATAGCTAAGTGATCTGTGATGTCGGCCATATTGGTTGTCACCCGTCTTTCCTAGAATCCCGAATGGCAAATCTTTTGGGTGTATTTACCCGTGTCCTGAGAAAGACAGCCGCGTAGCCCTGCATCCGTGAAAAGAATCCGGAAACGTGAGAACTGTGCAGGTCCGAATATAATTTTTTACTTTCCACGTTCTTCTGTAATGATTTTTGATTGTACTCCGGTCACTTCCAGAGCAGCATTCACAATTCTGCATTCACTCTGCTTGGTCTATGGCTATACACAGTATGTTCTCCCTCTACATAAGGCTACATTCACATGACTGTAGTGTTTTGCGGATCCGCCAAACACGAATACCGGCCCATGTGCGCTCCACAATTTGCGGACCACACATGGCCGCCGTTACCACAGAAAATGCCTATTCGGACGAGAATAGGACATGCTCTATTTCTTTTGTGGGGCCGCGGAACGGAACTACAGATTGAAATGAATGGGTCCGCACCTGTTCCGCAAAATTGTGGACTCATTCATACAGTCGTGTGAATGTAGCCTAAAGCAGGCACTCAGAGCAGCATTCATAATGCTGCCTATGGTTAGCTATCCTCTGGTTAGCTAATTTTGATAAATTCTCCTCCTCCCCCCATATCTCCCACAAAACACCACAGCATAGCATGCTCTGTATAGCCGCTGAGCCGGCAGGGAACAGGGAAAGTAGCAGAATTATGAATGCTGCTCTAGACTAAAACTCAGGGGTAGTAGAAGATTTGCAAAAACTCTCAAGATAATATGTAGATATGACCTGCAAATGGATGCTGAAAAGTGAAGCCCGACCTCTTGAACATGACCCTGTGACCAACTCGGGAGGGCACTGACACCACGGGGGCGGGGGGTCGATGTATTTTGTTAATCCCAAAACACAATTTTTAAAATGAGGGTCCTCTTAAAGAGGCAGATTAATATGTGGCAAGTGACAATGCAGCGTGAGGATCGGCGCTTGTTAAGCTGCGGAAATCATCGAGAGAATGGGGATGAACGATCTCTAATACGATCATTCATTCCCCTTTGTACACAGGACTGTGTACTGTCCAAAAGTGAAGAATAAAAAAAAAAAGAAAATAATAAGAAGGACCCACTGTGCACATGAACATGGATGCCTCCAGCATACAAATTAAAGGGATACCTTGCTTTTTACAATCTTAATTTTTAGAAGGGTCCACTAACTATCAGCTGATCACAGCCTGCCCCCTACTGGCCGACCCTGAGATCTGATGTAATCTTTGGAATAACCTGCATGTAATTTCCCTACAGCGCCCCCGCAGGGTCAGTAAAGTATTACAAGGAAATCAATGGATGCTCAGTCATGCTGGGTCCTCCAGAGAGAAAGACGTTCTTTGTGGCTGCGGTCCAGAATGAAGGATCCCTATATTAACTGTGAGATCCATAATACGGTATTTGCAGTGGGTTTTCTAAACCAGACCCCCTTTAGAGGGTCTGCCTTTAAACCAACCCACGTTCCAATATTGTTTATGCTGGTTCTTAAAGGGGTGTGCATCTGTAGCAAGAGTTCTGATTTTCTCTATGGGCGTTTAAAAGAATTTGCTGGTTGTTGGAGACATATATGAGGTATAGATGGGCAGATGGTCTGGACTTAGGACGTACGGCATCCCTGGCACGTCCTCGGCTTGTGGCCGCTGTCTCACTACTTACTCATCATCCCAACCGAGCTCCATATCATTCCAGCAGGGGAAATAACCTCCCAACCCAAGGTCTGTGCAACCGTGAGTCAGTCAGTGGGAACGCGGCCATGCCTGCATGTGCCCGGCTCAGAACCATCTGCCCCATTTACACCATCCCCCTGAGACTGACCGTGTGATGCTGAACCAGGGGACGTTCTGAACTACTGGATGGTTTTGGTTATAGTCACCATGGAGGAAAGTAGTTCCTGTGTTAGCGGAAAGGAGCCGCACGGCGCAACCACCGCTCCATTCACTGTTTAATAACTGAAGAATAAGAATAACTTTGCTAAAATTTGAGATGAAATAATAATAAAAAATATGTTCTGGTTAGAAAACTTGAGGATAAAAATTAACACAATGGAGTCTGTCAGCAGGTTTGATCCCTCAAAACTACTGACAGCGCTATATAGCATACACAATCCTTAGAATACAGGCGGGGTGGCACTGCCTAAAGTCCCTCTCTCAGGACAGTAACATAGCGCAGGCAAGTAGCTCGTGGCGACCGCCGTTTTGCGCCTCAGCGCTTCCTCAGGCCTGAGGTGATGGTCATGGAGAATGACTGAGAAATCCAAGTTTTAATCTTTTTGGCTCCACAAGTGTCCAGAAGGCGGTCCCTCCATGTTCAGTGCCCTGGGCTCCTCCCCTCTGAGTTCAAGCGGTCTCCTGATTGGATGCTTTAGATGTCACTCAGAGCCGAGAACTGGAGCTAGGGAAGTGTTGAGAGCACATCGTTCGAGAGATTACATTTTGGATCTCTATGTCATGCATTCTTCCTGACCATCACACCAGTTATGTTGGCCTTCTTCTCCCTGTCATCTTTATAGTGCTGTCAGCTGCTTTCCAGGGGTCAAATCTGCGGACAGACTCCCCACAAAGGCTATGTACACTGTTTTATTGTTGCATTGTACTCATTTTAAGCTAAAAATCATGTTTAGTTGGTCTTTATTAAAAATGTTGAGCCGCTTTCTCTGTGCAGCCTTGAGATTCTCTAGACGCATGATCTGTATTTTTACTCTGTCCGCCAGGCAGCTCAGCTGACAGCTCCTTATCTCTGACCTCCTAAACACTTATTATTGCTCAATTACTATCTTACGGATAAAAAGAAGAAGATTTAATGCGGCGAGATTATGGTGCTCTAACTTGGTGACCTCTGGTAGCAAGGCGGAGATTAGGAGGATGTGGGCGGTGCCGGGCTCCTTCACAGCGGGCGGGGCCGGGCTCCTTCGCAGCGGGCGGGGCCGGGCTCCTTCGCAGCGGGCGGGGCCGGGCTCCTTCGCAGCGGGCGGGGCCGGGCTCCTTCGCAGCGGGCGGTGCCGGGCTCCTTCGCAGCGGGCGGTGCCGGGCTCCTTCGCAGCGGGCGGTGCCGGGCTCCTTCGCAGCGGGCGGGGCCGGGCTCCTTCGCAGCGGGCGGGGCCTCTTCGCAGCGGGCGGGGCCGGGCTCCTTCGCAGCGGGCGGGGCCGGGCTCCTTCGCAGCGGGCGGGGCCGGGCTCCTTCGCAGCGTGCGGGCCGGGCTCCTTCGCAGCGGGCGGGCCGGGCTCCTTCGCAGCGGGCGGGCCGGGCTCCTTCGCAGCGGGCGGGGCCGGGCTCCTTCGCAGCGGGCGGGGCCGGGCTCCTTCGCAGCGGGCGGGGCCGGGCTCCTTCGCAGCGGCGGGCCGGGCTCCTTCGCAGCGGGCGGTGCTGGGCTCCTTCCTTACTTGCCTCATTTACATATATATATATAAAATCACTAAGAGCTATGGGAAATGTATACTGCGGACGTGCTAGCGGCGATCTAGATGCGCATGTCCTCAGCTCTATAGGTAAAATCCAGGTGACAGTGTCCCTTTAATAAATCATTGAATAAATGATTTTTAGCCCAAAATGAGTAAAATGCAATAAAAAAAATATTGCACTCGAAGGTGTAAGTTGAAGGGGTTCTCCTTGATTGGAAAAACATGGCTGCCCTCATCCATAAGCAGCGCCACGCCTGTCCATGGTTTGTGTGTTATTACAGCTCAGCCCCATTTACTTCAATGGCGTCGGGCTGTGACCGGACAACGCTGTTTCGGGAGGAAAGCAGCCATGTTTTTCTAACCCTGGACAATCTCTTTAAGGACTACTTACCTACTCACAGTCTAGATGAGGATGGATTGTGAATTACCAGACAATTTCCATGCTCTTCAGGAACCTCCATGATGGCCTGTAGACTCCCTGCAGTCCGCTACGACAGATTTGTAGGTATGCCGTGTATGCTACCGCTAACTGACTGGAGGCATACGGACATACAGTGTGGCTCCACATCACTATAGGGCCGTATTACAGATCCCATTATAGCGTTGTGCATGAGGCCTAGCAATGAAATCTACGGGACTATTACACTGCCCCATGGAGTCCTGAA
This sequence comes from Bufotes viridis, assembly GCA_033119425.1. Lineage (NCBI taxonomy): Eukaryota > Metazoa > Chordata > Amphibia > Anura > Bufonidae > Bufotes > Bufotes viridis. The sequence continues at coordinate 446,745,908 of CM065592.1, forward strand.
GAAGAAGTGGTCACCAGTGACTCCACGTATCTCTATGGCCGATTCACAATACGAGTCTGAGGTTGTCACGACCCCGGTTGTGGATGACCATACAGTACAATTAGAGGTTATACCCTGCTATATCTGCCCACTAGGTCTCCCCGGGAGTGGACGTGTCCTCCGGGGAGTCCGTCCAGGACAGGGAAGCATTGATTTACAGAAGAGTTAACCCTTTATACAGACGCAGTGCTTAATAATGGGAGCTCTGCTGTGTGGCCCACATTACAGTGACCGCGGGCTGCGTCCTCCTGTGAGGCCTCTTACATGATTTTAATGAGGCTTTTCATCAGGAAGCAGAGAACAGATCTACAGCGATGAGGACGCTGCCCGGGAGAGGACGAGGCTGCAATTATTTCTGGGTGGTCCCGGGACAGCCACTTTGACTGGGAGAGAAGCGAATCCGGCTTCATTAATGAGTTAATTTTTGGGAGGATAATTCACTTTCCTAAAGACAGAGATATATCACCCCAGTATTAGAGTAACCTTTCACCCCCTCCTCACAATTACAGCCATTAATGGTACGAACATCCCGTGTGCCGTCATCAGGAGTAATGCACGTCGTAGAGGCGCTTTATCTAACACTATGACTTCATATTGCCCTGCTTTGGGAAACATTGTGACTAGGGATGTCCCGATACCATTTTTTTAGGACCGAGTACGAGTACTGATACTTTTATTTAAGTACTCGCCGATACCAATTACCGATACCTCGTATAAACAGCGGCGCAGTTGCCGATAGCAATGAAAAAAATTAAAGCTGGAATTTGGTTGCTATGGACAACGGCTTTTCTTTTCCTTTGTACAAGTGTTAATAAATTGATAAATGGGAATATAATAGTGTTTTCCAACCAATGTGCCTCCAGGGGGATCTGTGGATGACACTGTTATGGGGGATCTGTGGATGGCACTGTTATGGTGGATCTGTGGAGGACACTGTTATAGGGGATCTGTGGATGACACTGTTATGGGGGATCTGTGGATGACACTGTTATGGGGATCTGTGGATGACACTGTTATGGGGGATCTGTGGATGGCACTGTTATGGGGGATCTGTGGATGACACTATTATGAGGGATCTGTGGATGACACACTGTTATAGGGGATCTGTGGATGACACTGTTATGGGGGATCTGTGGATGACACTGTTATGGGGATCTGTGGATGACACTGTTATGGGGGATCTGTGGATGGCACTGTTATGGTGGATCTGTGGATTGCACTGTTATGGGGGATCTGTGGATGACACTGTTATGGGGGATCTGTGGATGACACTGTTATGGGGGATCTGTGGATGACACTGTTATGGGGGATCTGTGGATGACACTGTTATGGGGATCTGTGGATGACACTGTTATAGGGGATCTGTGGATGACACTGTTATGGGGGATCTGTGGATGACACTGTTATGGGGATCTGTGGATGACACTGTTATGGGGGATCTGTGGATGACACACTGTTATGGGGGATCTGTGGATGACACTGTTATGGGGGATCTGTGGATGACACTGTTATGGGGGATCTGTGGATGACACTGTTATGGGGGATCTGTGGATGACACTGTTATGGGGATCTGTGGATGACACTGTTATGGGGATCTGTGGATGACACTGTTATGGGGGATCTGTGGATGGCACTGTTATGGGGGATCTGTGGATGACACTGTTATGGGGATCTGTGGATGACACTGTTATGGGGGATCTGTGGATGACACTGTTAGGATCTGTAGATTATATTACAGTGTGCTCGCGGGGCCAAGAGGCTCGCCACTGTGAGCAGGGCCGGGCTCCTTCGCGCAGGCGGGGCCGGGCTCCTTCGCCGCGCGAGCGAGGCGGGCTCAGCCCGCAGCGGGCGGGGCCGAGACTCGCCACTGTGAAGTATTGCTGAGCTCCGCTTCCCACTGGCGGGCCCCAAGCGTTAATGCTGCCTTGGGCTCCTTACTGCCTCATTTACATATATATATATAAAATCACTAAGAGCTATGGGAATGTATACTAGTGGACGTGCTAGCGGCGATCTAGATGCGCATGTCCTCAGCTCTATAGAGTAAAATCCAGGTGACAGTGTCCCTTTAATAAATCATTGAATAAATGATTTTTAGCCCAAATGAGGTAAAATGCAATAAAAAATATTGCACTCGAAGGTGTAAGTTGAAGGGTTCTCCTTGATTGGAAAAACATGGCTGCCCACTCATCCATAAGCAGCGCCACGCCTGTCCATGGTTTGTGTGTTATTACAGCTCAGCCCCATTTACTTCAATGGCGCTGGCTGTGACCGGACAACGCTGCTTCGGGAGGAAAGCAGCCATGTTTTTCTAACCCTGACAATCTCTTTACGGACTACTTACCTACTCACAGTCTAGATGAGGATGGATTAGCAGAATTGCCAGACAATTTCCATGCTCTTCAGGAACCTCCATGATGGCCTGTAGACTCCTGCAGTCCGCTACGACAGATTTGTAGTATGCCGTGTATGCTACCGCTAACTGACTGGAGGCATACGGACGTACAGTGTGGCTCCACATCACTATAGGGCCAGACATAGATCCCATTATAGCGGGCATGTGAGGCCTAGCAATGAAATCTACGGACTATTACACTGCCCCATGGAGTCCTGAAGAAGTGGTCACCAGTGACTCCACGTCATCTCTATGGCCGATTCACAATACGGAGTCTGAGGTTGTCACGACTCCCGGTTGTGGGATGACCATACAGTACAATTAGAGGTTATACCCTGCTATATCTGCCCACTCTAGGTCTCCCTGGGAGTGGACGTGTCCTACTGGGAGTCCGTCCAGGACAGGGAAGCATTGATTTACAGAAGAGTTAACCCTTTATACAGACGCAGTGCTTAATAATGGGAGCTGCTGCTGTGTGGCCCACATTACAGTGACCGCGGGCTGCGTCCTCCTGTGAGGCCTCTTACATGATTTTAATGAGGCTTTTCATCAGGAAGCAGAGAACAGATCTACAGCGATGAGGACGCTGCCCGGGAGAGAGGACGAGGCTGCAATTATTTCTGGGTGGTCCCTGGACAGCCACTTTGACTGGGAGAGAAGCGAATCCGGCTTCATTAATGAGTTAATTTTGGGAGGATAATTCACTTTCCTAAAGACAGAGATATATCACCCCAGTATTAGAAGTAACCTTTCACCCCCTCCTCTAATACAGCCATTAATGGTACGAACATCCGCGTGCCGTCATCAGGAGTAATGCACGTCAGAGGCGCTTTATCTAACACTATGACTTCATATTGCCCTGCTTTGGAAACATTGTGACTAGGATGTCCCGATGCACACATTTTTAGGACCCAGTACGAGTACTGATACTTTTATTTAAGTACTCGCCGATACCAATTACCGATACCTCGTATAAACAGCGGGCGCAGGTTGCTGATAGCAATGAAAAAAAATTAAAGCTGGAATTTGGTTGCTATGGACAACGGCTTTTCTTTTCCTTTGTACAAGTGTTAATAAATTGATAAATGGGAATATAATAGTGTTTTCCAACCAATGTGCCTCCAGGGGGATCTGTGAGATGACACTGTTATGGGGATCTGTGGATGACACTGTTATGGTGGATCTGTGGATGACACTGTTATGGGGATCTGTGGATGACACTGTTATAGGGATCTGTGGATGACACTGTTATAGGGGATCTGTGGATGACACTGTTATGGAGATCTGTGGATGACACTGTTATAGGGATCTATGGATGACACTATTATGAGAGATCTGTGGATGACACTGTTATAGAGATCTATGGAATAGACACACTGTTATAGAGATCTGTAGATGAACACTGTTATAAGAGATCTATGGATGACACTGTTATAGAGATCTGTGAATGACACTGTTATAGAGATCTGTGAATGACACTGTTATAGAGATCTGTAGATAACACTATTATAGAGATCTGTAGATAGCACTATTATAGAGATCTGTAGATGACACTGTTATAGAGATCTATGGATGACACTGTTATAGAGATCTGTGAGATGACATACTATTATAGAGATCTGTAGATGACACTGTTATAGAGAATCTGTGGATGACACTATTATAGAGATCTGTAGATGACACTGTTATAGAGATCTATGAATGACACACTGTTATAGAGATCTATGGATGACACACTATTATAGAGAATCTATGAGATGACACTATTATAGAGATCTATGAATGACTTACTATTATAGAGAATCTATGGATGACTTACTGTTATAGAGATCTATGAGATGACACTACTATTATAGAGATCTATGGATGAACACTGTTATAGAGATCTGTGGATGACACTATTATGAGAGATCTATGGATGACTTACTGTTATAGAGATCTATAGACAACACTGTTATAGAGATCTGTAGATGACACTGTTATAGAGATCTGTGGATGACTTACTATTATAGAAGGATCTGTGGATAACTTACTATTATAGTAGATCTATGGATGACACTGATATAGAGATCTGTAGACATGACTCACTATTATAGAGATCTGTGAGATGCACACTATTATAGGAGATCTATAGATGACTTACTGTTATAGAGATCTATAGATGACACTATTATGAGAGATCTATGAATGACTTACTGTTATAGAGATCTGTAGATGACTTACTATGAGATCTACTGGTCATGAGATCTTGATGATCTGTATAGACTTGATGCTGTATATAGAGATCTATGGATGACACTATTATGGAGGATCTGTAGATGGCACTGCATATTATAGAGAATCTGTGATGGCACTGTATGAATCTACTGTTATAGAGATCTGTGGACACTGATGGATAGCTTACTGTTATGAGGGATCTGTAGATGACACTGTTATAGGGGATCTGTGGATGACACTGTTATGGAGATACTGTGATGACTGTATGAGCACTGTATGCACACTGTAATGAGAGGATCTGTGGCATGCACTACTGTAGAATGATGGATCTATGTTAACAATGTATAGATCGTATGCACTGTTATAGAGATCTGTAGATGGCACTGTTATAGGTGACTCTGTGGATGACACTGTCACAGGAAGATCTGTGGATGACACTGTTATAGAGGATCTATGGATGACACACTGTTATAGGAGATCTGTAGATAGCACACTGTTATAGAGATCTGTGGATGAACACTGTTATAGAGATCTGTAGATGACACTACTGTTATAGAGATCTATGAGATGACACTGTTATAGAGATCTGTGGATGACACTATTATGAGAAGATCTGTGGATGGCTTACTATTATAGAGAATCTGTGAATGACACTGTTATGAGAGATCTGTGGATGACACTGTTATAGGAGATCTGTGGATGAACACTGTTATAGAGATCTGTAGATGACACACTATTATAGTAGAATCTATGAGATGAACACTGTTATAGAGATCTATGGATGACACTATTATAGAGATCTATGAATGACACTATTATAGAATCTATGGATGACACTGTTATAGAGATCTATGGATGAACACTGTTATAGAGATCTGTGAGATGACACTATTATAGAGATCTATGGATGACACACTATTATAGAGGATCTATAGATATGACACTATTATAGAGATCTATGAGATAACACTATTATAGAGATCTGTGAGATGACACTATTATAGAGGATCTATGAGATGATCACTATTATAGAGAATCTATGAATGACACTATTATAGAAGATCTGTAGATGACACTATTATAGAGATCTGTAGATGACACACTATTATAGAGATCTGTGGATGACACTGTTATAGAGATCTATGGATAGCTACTGTTATAGAGGATCTGTGGATGAACACTGTTATAGAGGATCTGTGGATGACTACTATTATAGGAGATCTGTGAGATGACACTATTATAGAGATCTGTGGATGAACACTGTTATAGAGATCTATGAATGACACTATTATAGAGATCTGTGGATGACACACTGTTATAGAGAGATCTATAGAATGACTTACTATTATAGAGGATCTATGAGATGACACTATTATAGAGGATCTATGGATAACACTATTATAGAGAATCTATGGAATGACACACTATTATAGAGATCTATGAGATAACACTATTATAGAGGATCTGTAGATGAACACTATTATAGAGAATCTATGGATGACACACTGTTATAGAGATCTATGGATGAACACTGTTATAGAGATCTATGGATGACACTATTATAGAGATCTATGAGATGACACTATTATAGAGATCTATGAATGACACTATTATAGGAGATCTATGAGATGAACACTATTATAGAGATCTATGGATAACACTGTTATAGAGATCTGTGAATGACACTGTTATAGAGATCTATGAGATGACACTATTATAGGGATCTGTGGATGACACACTATTATGAAGAGATCTATGGATGACACTACTGTTATAGGAGATCTATGAATGACACTGTTATGAGAGATCTGTAGATGACACTGTTATAGGAGATCTGTAGATGCACACTGTTATAGAGATCTATGGATGACACACTATTATGAGAGATCTGTGGATAACACTATTATAGAGATCTGTGGATGACACTATTATAGAGGATCTATGGATGACACTGTTATAGAGATCTGTAGATGACACTATTATAGGGAGATCTATGGATGAACACTGTTATAGAGATCTATGGATGACACTGTTATGAGAGTCTATGATGACACTGTATAGAGATCTGTGATGAACTGTATGACACTATTATAGAGGATCTGTGGATAACACTATTATAGAGATCTATGGATGACATTACTATTATAGAGATCTATGAATGACACTGTTATAGAGAGATCTATGGATGACACACTGTTATAGAGATCTGTGAGATGACACTGTTATAGAGGATCTGTAGATGAACACTGTTATAGGAGATCTGTAGATGAACACTATTATAGAGATCTGTGAATGACACTGTTATAGAGATCTATGGATGACACTATTATAGAGAATCTGTAGATGACACTGTTATAGAGATCTGTAGATCAACACTATTATAGAGATCTGTGGATGAACACTGTTATAGAGATCTATGGATGACTTACTGTTATAGAGATCTGTAGATGACACTGTTATAGGGATCTGTGGATGACCACTGTTATAGGGATCTGTAGATGACTTACTATTATAGAGATCTATGGATGAACTTACTATTATAGAGATCTGTGGATAACACTGTTATAGAGATCTGTGAATGGCACTGTTATAGAGATCTGTGGATGACACTGTATAGAGGATCTGTGGATGACACTGTTATAGGGATCTATGGATGACACACTGTTATAGGAGTATCTGTGGATGACCACTGTTATAGAGGATCTGTAGATGACACACTGTTATGAGAGATCTATGGATGACACTATTATAGAGATCTGTGGATGACACACTGTTATAGGAGATCTATGAATGACTGTATGAATCTGTAGACTACTGTATAGAGATGTGAAGGCACTGTGATAGAGAGGTCTGTGAATGACACATTATTGAGGTCTGTAGATAGCGCTGTATAGGATCTGTGGATGCACCAGCTATAGAAGATACTGTGGGTATGACTCTGTTATAGAGATCTGTAGATGACACTGTTATAGTGAATCTGTGGATGCACTATTATAGAGATCTGCATGACTGAACACTGTATGAGATCTGTGCATGACACACTGTTATAGGGAGATCGCAGATGATACACTGTTATAGGGAATACGCGAATGAATACACTGTATAAGTCTGTAATGACACTATTATGAGAATCTGTGGATGACACTGTTATGGAATCTGTGGATGACACTACCATGGGAGATCTGTAGATGGCACTAGTTGGATCTGTAGATGACACTATGAGAATCATGAATACACTATTATGGAGGAATCTGGAATGACACTGTTAATAGAGATCTGTAGTCAGTATGAGCCTGCACATGACACTGTATGAGATCTGTGGGCGGCACTGCTATAGGGAGTCTGTGAGCTGGCTTACTGTTGTGAGGATCTGTAGATAACACTGTGACCAGATACAGTCGACATTACTGTTATCTTTCAGGTGGATCTGTAGATAACACTGTTATAGAGGATCTGCGGACAGCACTGTTATGAGGGATCTGTGGATTGACACTGTTATAGAGGGGTCTGCCTTAAGATGCACTGTGCAGAGAGATCTGTGGATGACACCTGTTATAGAGATCTGTGGATGACACTTACTGTTCTATGAACGGGTATCTATGGATGGATGACACTGTTATAGGGATCTGTGGGCAGCTTACTATTATAGGAATCTATAGGAATGACACTGTTATAGAGGAATCTGTAGATGACACTACGTTATCAGAATCTGTGGATACTTTATTATTATAGAATCTATAGGGTAACACTATTATAGAGATCTGTGAATGGCACTGTTATGAGATCTGTAGATGACATTACTGTTATGGAGGATCTGTGGATGACACACTGTTATGGGGAGATCTATGAATGGCTACTTTACTATTATGAAGAGATCTATAAAGAATAGATAGACCACTATTGCCATAGGGATCTGTAGATGCAACACTGTTATGGGGAGATCTGTGGATGAACACACTGTTATGGAGGGATCTGTGGATGACACTGTTATAAGGGGATCTGTGGATGACACACTTTACTATGGAGAGATCTATGGGCTAAACACTATTATAGGAGATCTATGGATGGCACTATTATAGAGATCTAGATGACAGCACTGTGTGAGGATCTGTAGATAACACTGTTATAGAGATCTATGAGATGAACACTGTTATAGGAATCTGTGAATGATACACTGCTATAGAGTCTGTGAATGACACTGTTATAGAGATCTAGCGGATGACTTACTATTATGAGGGATCTGCAGGTGGATGACACTGTTATGAGATCTGTGGATGACACTGTTATAGAGATCTGTGAATAACACTGTTATAGAGATCTGTGGATGGCACACTGTTACAGAGATCTGTGGTAAGACACTGTTATGAGGGGATCTATGGACGACGACTTGTACTGATCTGTGTATAGAGATCTGTAGATGACACTGTTATATGAGATCTACTGTTATGTTATAGGAACTAATAGCTGTTATAGAGATCTGTAGATGACACACTGTTATGGAAGATCTATGAGATGACACTGTTATGTCTATAGAGATCTAGTAAGATGACTTACTATTATAGAGATCTGTGGATGACACTGTTATAGAGATCTATGAATGAGCACTGTTATAGAGAGATCTGTAGATGACACTGTTATAGAGATCTGTGGATGACACTGTTATAGAGATCTGTAGATGACACACTGTTATGAGAGATCTGTGGATGACACTGTTATAGAGATCTGTGGATGCACACTATTATGAGAGATCTGTGAATGACACACTGTTATAGGAGATCTGTGAGATGACTTACTGTTATAGAGATCTGTGGATGACACTGTTATAGAGATCTGTGAATGACACTGTTATGGAGATCTGTAGATGACACACTGTTATAGAGATCTGTGGATGACACTATTATAGTCTGAGAATCTACTGAAGATGGCATTACTGTTATAGAGATCTGTGGATGACACTGTTATGGAGATCTGTGGATGCACACTGTATAGAGGATCTGTGGATGACACTGTTATAGAGAATCTATGGATGACACTTATGCTATTATAGAAGTCTGCATAGATGACATTATTGCTATTATAGAATCTATGGACCAGCACACTGTTCATAGGGAATCTGTAGATGAACACTGTTATGTCTGAGATCCATGGACAACACTGTTATAGAGATCTGTAGATAACTTACTGTTATAGAGATCTGTAGATGACACTGTACTAGAGAATCTGTAGATAACACTGTTATAGAGATCTGATGACAGTATAGGACTGACACTATGTATAGAGATCTAGCCATAGGAGATCTGAGAGACACTTAATATTGTAGAGACTCTGTGAGATGACACACTGATTATAGAGATCTGTAGACCAGACACTATTATAGAGATCTGTAGATGACACACTGTTATAGGAGATCTGTAGATGACACACTGTTATAGAGATCTATAGATAACACACTATTATAGAGATCTGTGGATGACACTGATATGGGGATCTGTGGATGACACTGTTATAGGGGATCTGTGGATGACACTGTTATGGGGATCTGTGGATGACACTGTTATGGGGATCTGTGGATGACACTGCTATAGGGGATCTGTGGATGACACACTGTTATGGGGATCTGTGGATGACACTGTTATAGGGGGATCTGTGGATGGCACTGTTATGGAGGGATCTGTGGATGGCACTGTTATGGGGGATCTGTGGATGGCACTGTGATGAGAGATCTGTGGATAGCACTGTGATGAGGGATTTGTGGATGACACTGTTATGAGGGATCTGTGGATGACACTGTTATGAGAGATCTATGAATGACACTGTTATAGGAGATCTGTGGATGACACACTGTTATAGGAGATCTGTGGATGACACTGTTATGGGAGATCTGTGGATGACACTGTTATGGAGGATCTGTGGATGACACTGTTATGGAGATCTGTGGATGACACTGTTATGGGGATCTGTGAATGGCACTGTTATGGGGGATATGTGGATGACACACTGTTATAGGAGATCTGTGGATGACACTGTTATGAGAGATCCGTGGATGACACACTGTTATGGAGGATCTGTGGATGACACTGTTATAGGGGATCTGTGGATGACACTGTTATAGGGGATCTGTGGATGACACACTGTTATGGAGGATCTGTGGATGACACTGTTATAGAGGATCTGTGGATGACACTGTTATAGGGGATCTGTGGATGGCACTGTTATGGGGATCTGTGGATGACACTGTTATAGGGGATCTGTGGATGACACTGTTATGGAGGATCTGTGGATGACACTGTTATGGGGATCTGTGGATGACACTGTTATGGGGGATCTGTGGATGTCACTGTTATGGGCGATCTGTGGATAACATTGTTATGGGGGATCTGTGGATGACACTGTTATGGAGGATCTGTGGATAACATTGTTATAGAGGATCTGTGGATGACACTGTTATGGAGGATCCTTGGAGGACACACTGTTATGGAGATCCGTGGATGACAATGTTATGGGGATCTGTGGATGACACTGTTATGGGAGGATCTGTGGATGACGTCGTTATAGAGATCTCTGGATGACACTAATAGAGATCTCTGGATGACACTAATAGGAGGATCTCTAGATGACACTAATGAGAGGATCTCTGGATGACACTAATAGGAGATTCTCTGGATGACACTAATAGAGCGGATCTCTGGATGACACTAATAGAGATCTCTGGATGACACTAATAGGAGATCTCTAGATGACACTAATAGAGATCTCTAGATGACACTAATAGAGGATCTCTGAATGACACTAATGGAGAGATCTCTGGATGACACTAATAGAGATCTCTAGATGACACTAATGGAGATCTCTAGATGACACTAATAGAGATCTCTGGATGACACTAATAGAGGATCTCGAGATGACACTAATGGGAGATCTGGATGACACTAATGGGGATCTCTGGATGACACTAATGGGGGATCTCTGGATGACACTAATGGGGGATCTCTGGATGACACTAATGGGGGATCTCTGGATGACCCTATGGGGATCTCTGGATGACACTATGGGGGTCTGTGGATGACACTGTCAGGGGCTATGTGGATGACACATATATAGCATATTATGCTATATACGTGTCTTCCACAGATCCCCCATTAGTGTCATCCACAGACCCCCATAGTGTCATCCAGAGATCCCTCATAGTGTCATCCAGAGATCCCCCATTAGTGTCATCCAGAGATCCCCCATTAGTGTCATCCAGAGATCCCCCATTAGTGTCATCCAGAGATCCCCCCCATTAGTGTCATCCAGAGATCTCCCATAGTGTCATCCAGAGATCCCCCCCATTAGTGTCATCCAGAGATCCCCCCCATTAGTGTCATCCAGAGATCCCCATTAGTGTCATCCAGAGATCCCCATTAGTGTCATCCAGAGATCCCCCATTAGTGTCATCCAGAGATCCCCATTAGTGTCGTCGAAGATCTCCATAGTGTCATCCAGAGATCCCCCATATGTCATCCAGAGATCCCCCATTAGTGTCATCCAGAGATCCCCATTAGTGTCATCCAGAGATCCCCATTAGTGTCATCCAGAGATCCCCATAGTGTCATCCAGAGATCCCCATTAGTGTCATCCAGAGATCCCCCATTAGTGTCATCCAGAGAATCCCCCCCATTAGTGTCATCCAGAGATCTCCCATAGTGTCATCCAGAGATCCCCCCCATTAGTGTCATCCAGAGATCTCCCATAGTGTCATCCAGAGATCCCCCATACACTATTGACCTAAACTTAATCTCTATTAATGTGGCCGGAATTACTAACTATTGATGCGCAGTCTCCCTCAGGTTAGGCGCTCAGTCCCTCCATGCTCCTCCTGCCCCGCGCGCCTTCTACATTCATAAAATGGGCGGAGCGCGCAGGAGGGACGTGAGGTGCTTGGAGGAATCGGGCAGCTTGAGCTCTCAGTTCCTCCATGCGCCTCATGTCCCGCCTGCTCGCTCCGCCCACTTTTATGAATGAAGAAGGCAGGCGGGGCAGGAGGAGCATGGAGGGACTGAGCGCCTGACCTGAGGGGGACTGGGCATCAATAGTTAGTAATTCCGGCGACATTAATAGAGGTTAGGTTTACTTTAATAGTGTATGGGAGCTGCCGGAACGGAACTTCCGGTATCGGCAGCGATATCGGCGGCATTTTCACGAGTACAAGTACTCGTGAAAATGCCGGTATCGGTCCCGATGCCGATATTTGTATCGGGACATCCCTAATTGTGACCTGTGATATCTGACACCGAGAGGAGCGGGGGAAGGGAAGATACAACTGCTAAAGATATGTCTGCTCCTCAACATTCAAAGACAGTCTCCAAACTAAGTTTTTATTTTTTTTAAATCCAGCATCTTAAATGATAAAACGTAACTTTTAATAAACTATGGTTAAAAGCTTCATGGCGTCACCCGGTCACACAAATTTGTGCATATTGCGCTTCATCAAGGCCTATTAATAACTACTATAATACTGCCTCCTATGTACAAAAATATAACTACTATAATACTGCCCCTATGTACAAGAATATAACTACTATAATACTGCTCCTATGTACAAGAATATAACTACTATAATACTGCTCCTATGTACAAGAATATAACTACTATAATACTGCTCCTATGTACAAGAATATAACTACTATAATACTGCTCCTATGTACAAGAATATAACTACTATAATACTGCTCCTATGTACAAGAATATATCTACTATAATACTGCTCCTATGTACAAGAATATAACTACTATAATACTGCCTCCTATGTACAAGAATATTACTACTATAATACTGCTCCTATGTACCAGAATATAATTACTTTAATACTGCTCCTATGTACAAGAATATAACTACTATAATAGTGCCTCCTATGTACAAGAATATAGCTACTATAATACTACCTCCTGTGTACAAGAATATAACTACTATAATACTGCTCCTATGTACAAGAATATAACTACTATAATACTGCTCCTATGTACAAGAATATAACTACTATAATACTGCTCTTATGTACAAGAATATAACTACTATAATACTGCTCCTATGTTCAAAAATATAACTACTATAATACTGCCCCTTATGAACAAGAAGTGGAGGGCGCACTGCGCATGCACAGCCTCTCTCCATTTATTTCTATGGGGCCGCCGAGCACTGGCTCGGCTATTTCCGTCTACCCCCATAGAAATGAATGGCCGCGCAAGTGTGGTGCGCTCCTATTCACTACTATGGGGGGAGCGCTTGGTGGTGGCCGGACCCAGGGAAACCGGGGTCCTCCGGCCACCATCTTCCCTGCTCTCTTCTCGGTATAAGTGTGAGTCCCGCACCTATCAGACAATGTGGGGGATATCATAGCGATATGCCCCCATTGTCTAGGATGGGAATACTCCTTTAAGGAATAAATGTCTTTTTTCTCAGGAACAGCGCAAGCAATTTTCCCAACAGGTATCATTGTACACAGCAGTATCAACCCTACCAGCAAGTATGTCTGTTTACTAGGGTTCATCCTGCTGACAGGTGCCCTCTGAGCTTTTAATCCATTACGGATCCACCGCGGATGGATACTAATTAGTCCGGCGCCTCGTCTCAGTTTGCTAATTTCAGCTAAATGATTTACGCACGAGCTAAAAATATCAGGGAGCGGTATTTATAGCTAATCTTCCCACGAGGGGGGGGGTGCAGATTAGAAGCCGACGTCACACAGCATCACTGCAGCTATTAACAGGGGAGAGCGGCGGCAGCGCTGACTCAGCGACAGCCAGAGACTCATGACTGCGTCTACTCCACATTATAGGCTGTTCTATTAACCCTGCGTGGTCATGTCTCAGCGCATTATGTGGATCCTACAGATAGTACTGCCTCCCTGTAAATGATAAAGGTAAAGATAGTACTGCCTCCCTGTCTCTCACTGTAAATGATGTAAGTTCAGATAGTACTGCCTCCCTGTAAATTATATAGGCACAGATGGTACTGCCTCCCTGTAAATGATAAAGGTACAGATAGAACTGCCTCCCTGTAAATGATGTAGGTAAAGATACTACTGCCTCCCTGTAAATGATGTAGGTACAGATAGTACTGCCTCCCAGTCTCCTTCTGTAAATGATGTAGGTAAAGATAGTACTGCCTCCCTGTCTCTCCCTGTAAATGATGTAGGTACAGATAGAACTGCCTCCCTGTAAATGATGTTGGTAAAGATAGTACTGCCTCCCTGTAAATGATATAGGCACAGATAGTACTGCCTTCTGGTCTCTCCTTGTAAATGATGTAGGTACAGATAGTACTGCCTCCCTATCTCCTCCTGTAAATGATGTAGGTACAGATATTACTGCCTCCCTGTCTCCTCCTGTATATGATGTAGGTACAGATAGTACTGCCTCCCTGTCTTCTCCTGTATATGATGTAGATACAGATAGTACTGCCTCCCTGTCTTCTCCTGTATATGATGTAGGTACAGATAGTACTGCCTCCCTATCTCCTCCTGTAAATGATGAAGGTACAGATATTACTACCTCCCTGTCTTCTCCTGTAAATGATGTAGGTACAGATAGCACTGTTTCCCTATCTCCTCCTGTAAATGATGTAGGTACAGATAGCACTGTTTTCCTATCTCCTCCTGTAAATGATGTAGGTACAGATATTACTGCCTCCCTGTCTCCTCCTGTAAATGATGTAGGTACAGATAGTACTGCCTCCCTGTCTCCCTCTGTAAATGATGTAGGTACAGATAGTACTGCCTCCCTGTCTCCTCCTGTAAATGATGTAGGTACAGATAGTACTACCTCCGTGTCTTCTCCTGTAAATGATGTAGGTACAGATAGCACTGTTTCCCTATCTCCTCCTGTAAATGATGTAGGTACAGATATTACTGCCTCCCCGTCTCCTCCTGTAAATGATGTAGGTACAGATAGTACTGCCTCCCTGTCTCTCCCTGTAAATGATGTAGGTACAGATAGTACTGCCTCCCTGTCTTCTCCTGTATATGATGTAGGTACAGATAGTACTGCCTCCCTATCTCCTCCTGTAAATGATGAAGGTACAGATATTACTACCTCCCTGTCTCCTCCTGTAAATGATGTAGGTACAGATAGCACTGTTTTCCTATCTCCTCCTGTAAATGATGTAGGTACAGATATTACTGCCTCCCTGTCTCCTCCTGTAAATGATGTAGGTACAGATAGTACTGCCTCCCTGTCTCCCTCTGTAAATGATGTAGGTACAGATAGTACTGCCTCCCTGTCTCCTCCTGTAAATGATGTAGGTACAGATAGTACTACCTCCGTGTCTTCTCCTGTAAATGATGTAGGTACAGATAGCACTGTTTCCCTATCTCCTCCTGTAAATGATGTAGGTACAGATATTACTGCCTCCCTGTCTCCTCCTGTAAATGATGTAGGTACAGATAGTACTGCCTCCCTGTCTCTCCCTGTAAATGATGTAGGTACAGATAGTACTGCCTCCCTGTCTTCTCCTGTATATGATGTAGGTACAGATAGTACTGCCTCCCAATCTCCTCCTGTAAATGATGTAGGTACAGATAGTACTGCCTCCCTGTCTTCTCCTGTAAATGATGTAGGTACAGATAGCACTGTTTCCCTATCTCCTCCTGTAAATGATGTAGGTACAGATAGCACTGTTTCCCTATCTCCTCCTGTAAATGATGTAGGTACAGATATTACTGCCTCCCTGTCTCCTCCTGTAAATGATGTAGGTACAGATAGTACTGCCTCCCTGTCTCGCCCTGTAAATGATGTAGGTACAGATAGTACTGCCTCCCTGTCTCCTCCTGTAAATGATGTAGGTACAGATAGTACTGCCTCCCTGTCTCCTCCTGTAAATGATGTAGGTACAGATAGCACTGTTTCCCTATCTCCTCCTGTAAATGATGTAGGTACAGATAGTACTGCCTCCCTGTCTCTCCCTGTAAATGATGTAGATACAGATAGTACTGCCTCCCTGTCTCTCCTTGTAAATGATGTAGATATAGATAGTACTGCCTCCCTGTCTCTCCCTGTAAATGATGTAGGTACAGGTAGCGCTGCCTTCTTGTCACTCCCCATAAATGATGTAGGTACAGATAGTACTGCCTCCCTGTCTCTCCCTGTAAATGATGTAGGTACAGATAGTACTGCCTCCCTGTCTCCCCCTGTAAATGATGTAGGTACAGATAGTACTGCCTCCTTGTCTCTCCCTGTAGATGATGTAGGTACAGATAGTACTGCCTCCCTGTCTTCTCCTGTATATGATGTAGGTACAGATAGTACTGCCTCCCTGTCTCTCCCTGTAAATGATGTAGGTACAGATAGTACTGCCTTCCTGTATATGATGTAGGTACAGATAGTACTGCCTTCTTGTCACTCCCATTCCGTTTTATGCACTAAACTAAAGTATTACTCAAGATACTCAGGCCGATCAATTCTCTATCTTCTATAATAATACTGTACCGTGGTGTCCACTGCTTTCACTTTATGTGTAGCGATGTGCTTCGGTTTCGGGTCTTCCTTGGATACGATCACACATCCCTCTCCTCCTAAGGTAACCAATACGAGCTGACAACCTCTAGCCAAAAGCTCTGAACCTGCGGCTCCTGCATCCGAGGGGCTCTTCACCTGGACTCCTGTTAATATCTCAGCCTGGAGGAATACAAAATAGCCGCATTAGTAATGGCAGGATATCCTAGAAGCCTCTGTTAATAATATCTACATCTGACCGAGGAACTGACCATCAAGAGTCATAGACAGACACAGGAACGTCAGAGACCCCCCGATGGCCTATCCTCGGAATCAGAAGGACCGGACAACCCCTTTAGTATATAATACTGCATCCAATGGTGCCCGCTATCAGTAAAGACTCCATGCTTCCCTATGTACGCCTGTACCGAGCGATACCGCGACCTTAGGAGCCACGTCCTCACCTCACTCTCATTGCAGCAGAAGACGTCAGAGTGCGTGTAGAAGGCAGGGTCTAGGTCAGCGACGGCCGGAGCCGGGTTAAAGATCGTCCGCACTATAGGAAGAAAAAAAAACGGTAAGGGTCCATTCACACGTCCGTAATTTGTGTCCGCATCTGTTCCGCAATTTCAGGACCCATTTATTTTCAATGGGGCTGAAACTGATGCAGATCTGCATTTTCGGGATCCGCATCCGTTTTTCCAGGATGCACATCCGTTTTTTCGGGATCCGTTTTTTCAGGATCCGCAATTCTGTTCCTGAAAAATATAAAACATGTCCATTTTCTATTATAGTGCTGGCAATGTGCAGTCCGCAAATTGCGGATCGCACATTGCCGATGTCCGTTTTTTTCGGATCCGCAATTTGCGGATCAGCAAAACACTTACGGACGTGTGAATGGACCCTAAAAGGAAGTTTTTTCTATTTTACGCAGATTGCTTCATCCTAGAAGTCTCTGCACTCCCTGCTGGTGCAGTGTGTATTCTGGGCTTCCAGGGATAGGCTCTGAACAGAATCGGACTCCTTCCCCCTCTGGCAGCTGACAGTATAGCCCCTTCTTACTTCCCCTGCAGCAGGAATCTTGCTATCTATACCGCCATGCGGCAGCAGAGTCTCCTTCCCTGATGTGCAGGGCAGAAAGCTATTTCTACTGGCTTCCCTGCAGTGAACGGAGGATAACGGAGGACCTGGCTGTGGGGAGAGTAACTGAGCATGTGTGTCCTCCAACACCCAGCGTAGAAGGTGGACGCGCACGCTGTAATATGTTCTGAACACCAGGTGGCGCCATTCTGTGTAGGTAAATAGCAGGACAACCCCTTTAATGTTCTTTTGTCCAGGTTCCTGGACAACCTGAAGCTTGCCCCCTGAACTGTGATAGGGAGAGAGCTGCAGAAGACAGGACATGCCCCTGGAGCTGTGATAATGAGAGCTGCAGCAGAAAGGAAACTCCCCCAAGCTGTGATAGGGAGAGAGTTGCAGCAGAAAGGACACACCCAATATGTTGTGATAGGAAGAGAACTGCAGCAGAAAGGACATATCCCCTGAGTTGCTTTCTGAGATCATCATGTGTTATAGGAGGTCTGATTTTCATCGTTTACACCAACCATGCCATAACCCCTTTAACCATATATTCTACTCCAGTCACACCCAAAGCTACATTCGTAGTGTCGGATGCTGTACAGTAGTGGATCTGCTGTTCCACATCCGAAGAAAGATGGATGGCGCCCCAAAGTAGAGGTATTGGCGGTCACTGATGATGTCTTACTGTGGGGGGCAGTCTTGAGCTAGACATGTACTATCCTCACTATAAAGGGGGCGGCTGACGCTGCAGTCACACAGTGGGGGTGTCCTATCTGCAGCAGTCACAGCGTGCTTGTGGCCGGTGGCTCGCTGACAACTTGGCCACGCTCAGCCCTGCAGCTGGGGCTAATAATCCCGCGTGGAGAACTTGTTTTTTACAATCTCCTCATTTCTTTAATACATTGCAAATGTCTCCCCCTGGAATGAGGTCAGCGAGCCACGAGACCAAAAAACGCCGGACCTCCTTAGGCCTCCTTCACACGAGCGGGTCCGGATTAGGTCCGGATGCGTTCAGTGAAAACTGTGCGATTTTGCAGGCAAAACTGAATGGCGTTCATTTTTTTCCACGCGGGTGCAATGCGTTTCTATTTATGCTGTTCTTGCCACTTCTGAAAAAAATGGGTGTGTCCTCCTCAGCCCAAAAGATTTGCTATAATTTACACCAAAGGCCAATTTAGAGATTTTAGTTGGAGACAAAAAGGATCTTTTCTACGATCTCCAGACAGAAGACAGAGGTTGGTTGTCTCACCGCCGCTCTTGTGCGCCATTTTCAAGGCCTGGAGTGAGACGTCGGGGCTGATCTCCAGCTGGCACACCATCACCCGGGCTCCACAGATCGCGGCCGAGGCTTTTGTAAGATCTTCTGAACTGAGTAGTAGATTTGCCCCAGCAACAATGACAATGGCGTTCTGCCCTGTAAAGAAACACGTCAGCAAAATTCACAAAGTCCTAACGGGTTTTTAAAAATGACACAACCGTATATTTGCGGATTGCATGCGAACCCATTCATTTCAATGGGACCACAAAAAATGCGTAGAGCACACCGCGCTCCGCAGCCCCGCAAAAAAAGACAGAACGTGTCCTATTTTAGTCTGCTTTGTGTACAAGAATGGGCATTGTTACAATGGATCAGCAAGAAAAACGGATGCAACACGGACGTCATCCGTATTTTATGCAGATCCGTGGTTCGCAGACCACATAATACATACGGTGGTGTGAATGCAGCCATAGTCTGATGTGTCAGCCAGATAAACGCAGAGGATTTCTTAAGTCTTCAGCCCCTGTACTCAGGACATAAGTCTTTAGCCCCTGTACTCAGGACATAAGTCTTCAGCCCCTGTACTCAGGACGTAAGTCTTCAGCCCCTTTACTCAGGACATAGGTCTTCAGCCCCTGTACTCAGGACATAAGTCTTCAGCCCCTGTACTCAGGACATAAGTCTTCAGCCCCTGTACTCAGGACGTAAGTCTTCAGCCCCTGTACTCAGGACGTAAGTCTTCAGCCCCTGTACTCAGGACGTAAGTCTTCAGCCCCTGTACTCAGGACGTAAGTCTTCAGCCCCTGTACTCAGGACGTAAGTCTTCAGCCCCTGTACTCAGGACATAAGTCTTCAGCCCCTGTACTCAGGACATAAGTCTTCAGCCCCTGTACTCAGGACATAAGTCTTCAGCCCCTGTACTCAGGACATAAGTCTTCAGCCCCTGTACTCAGGACATAAGTCTTCAGCCCCTGTACTCAGAACGTAAGTCTTCAGCCCCTGTACTCAGAACGTAAGTCTTCAGCCCCTGTACTCAGAACGTAAGTCTTCAGCCCCTGTACTCAGGACATAAGTCTTCAGCCCCTGTACTCAGGACATAAGTCTTTAGCCCCTGTACTCAGGACATAAGTCTTTAGCCCCTGTACTCAGGACGTAAGTCTTCAGCCCCTTTACTCAGGACGTAGGTCTTCAGCCCCTTTACTCGGGACATAGGTCTTCAGCCCCTGTACTCGGGACATAAGTCTTCAGCCCCTGTACTCAGGACATAAGTCTTCAGCCCCTGTACTCAGGACATAAGTCTTCAGCCCTGTACTCAGGACATAAGTCTTCAGCCCCTGTACTCAGGACATAAGTCTTCAGCCCCTGTACTCAGGACATAAGTCTTCAGCCCCTGTACTCAGGACATAAGTCTTCAGCCCCTGTACTCAGGACATAAGTCTTCAGCCCCTGTACTCAGGACATAAGTCTTCAGCCCTGTACTCGGGACATAAGTCTTCAGCCCTGTACTCGGGACATAAGTCTTCAGCCCCTGTACTCAGGACATAAGTCTTCAGCCCCTGTACTCAGGACATAAGTCTTCAGCCCCTGTACTCAGGACATAAGTCTTCAGCCCCTGTACTCAGGACATAAGTCTTCAGCCCCTGTACTCAGGACATAAGTCTTCAGCCCCTGTACTCAGGACATAAGTCTTCAGCCCCTGTACTCAGGACATAAGTCTTCAGCCCCTGTACTCAGGACATAAGTCTTCAGCCCCTGTACTCAGGACATAAGTCTTCAGCCCCTGTACTCAGGACATAAGTCTTCAGCCCCTGTACTCGGGACATAAGTCTTCAGCCCCTGTACTCGGGACATAAGTCTTCAGCCCCTGTACTCGGGACATAAGTCTTCAGCCCCTGTACTCAGGACATAAGTCTTCAGCCCCTGTACTCAGGACATAAGTCTTCAGCCCCTGTACTCAGGACATAAGTCTTCAGCCCCTGTACTCAGGACATAAGTCTTCAGCCCCTGTACTCAGGACATAAGTCTTCAGCTCTAGAGGAGTCCTGGTTGTTCCATACTTTGTCCATGTAATAATTATGGAGGCCTCTGTGCTCTTGGGAACCTTCGGTGCAGCAAACATTTTTTTCCTCTTCTCCAGATCTCTGCCTCCACACAATCCTGTCTCTGAGCTCTACAGGCAGTTCTTTCCTCCTGGTGGCTTGGTTTTTGCTCAAAATGCACCGTCACTGGTGAGACCTTATATAGACAGGGCCGGGTCTTTCCACATCATGTCCAGTCCATGGAATTTACCACAGGTGACTCCAATCAGGGCGTAGAACATCTCAGAGATGATCCAGAAAAATGGGAGGCCCCAGAGCTAAATGTGTCACAGCAAAGGGGCTGAATACTTATGTCCATGTGAAATTTTAGTTTATCCATTTTAATAAATTAGCAAAAATTTCAAAAATTCTGTTTTCGTTCCTCATTATGAATTATTTTCTATATTAGCGCCAGGCTAAAAAAATAATAATATGTTGAAGCGTCTGAAGAGTTTCTAAATGCATTGTATTATAAACTGGCTCCCTACTTCCACCACTAGGGTGCGCTCAGTGCACTGGAATTTATACAGCTACCACTGAACTCAATGGAAGCTGTAAAAAGCACTGAGCTCCCCTAGTGAGAGCTGCAGGAAAATGCCTGGATTTATGTTTCAAAACAGAAGGAGTTCAGGGCAAGCCCCCCCCCCCCCCCGCCCCTCACCACAGGATATTTGTGGGCATTCCCAGGTGTATTAGGGGGGGGGGGGCCTTAAAAGCGTCCCTAAGATGGCGAATGTTTATTGCAGATACGTGGGGGGCATCATTCACTTAGTGAGGGCAGCAAAATAAACCTTTGTCTCTGGTACTCACTATTTTCAAGACCTCTGCTTGCTGTCAGTAACCAATCCTGACCTGACACTTCTCACAGCTGAGGGTTTGCTGCAATGGAGCGACTTCTAGACAATCCAACGTGAAGCAAACAGCCTGGACTCCAGACTGATACATTGTAACAAACGACCCGGACAGGAGAGAGAATTCTTTAGGCCCCATTCACACGTCCTTAAGTTTTTTGCAGATCCACGGGTCCGCAAAACACTGACATCGGCGATGTGCGTTCCGCAATTTGCGGACCGCACATCGCCGGCACTATATAGAAAATGCCTTTTCTTGTCCGCAATTGCGGACAAGAATAGGACATGTTCTTTTTTTTTCAGGAACGCGATTGCGGACCCGGGCGGGACATCGTCTGTCCCCATAGGAATGAATGGGTCCGCAATTTCGTTCTGCAAAATGCGGAACAGAATTGCGGACGTGTGAATGGGGCTTTAGCTCACAGATTGTCTAGTCGGAATACAATTGTGAGAAGTGTTTAGTCAGGATGTTTTTTTTTAGCCTCTGGATGTAAACAAGAATGTCCCTATTCACTGACAGCAAGCAGAGACTGTAAGGAACTGATGCACAGTGTGTATTGTAAGGGCTCAGTATCTGTTCTGTTCTCTTCACCTTCTGCGTTCACGATGATGGAGGCGGCTCCGGTGGCGGCTGCTCCGGTCTGAAACACAAAGTCTGCGGGAGAAAAGGAGAAGGTGATGGCGGCACATGTCATGGCGACGTGTAACGTGGACGCGGCGGACACGGATAATGAGAGGAATATTAAAACCTGCGCCTGAGGCCGTCCCAGAAATCCTGCCCCGACCACATCAGTCAGGAGAGCAGCGCCAAGAGAACATCAAGTATTTTACTCAGATTTATAGAGAACAGATGTGGAAGCGGCGGAGAGGGCACGGAAACACGTGAGCGAGGAGAGATGATGGGGATTGTAGTCTTCAGCATAGTTACACAACCTAGAGGCAACTATGGGCATATTGTCACTGCCTCTGAAATACTCTGCACTGCTGGGAGACTCTGCTCCTTCCACTCCAACTGTGAGCTCCTACAAGATGAGCTTTTCCTTCCTGAAATACTCTGTGCTGCTTCCGACTCTTCGCCTATGACCTCCCACATAATCAGCACACACCTCTCCTGAAATCCTCTGTGCTGCTGGGGACCCTGCTCCTTCCTCTATGTAACTCTCAGCCTGTGACCTCCACAGGATCAGCTCACTCCTCTCCTGAAATCCTCTGTGCTGCTGGGGACCCTGCTCCTTCTACTATGTAACTCTCAGTCTGTGACCTCCCACAAGATCAGCTCACTCCTCTCCTGAAATACTCTGTGCTGCTGAGACCCTGCTCCTTCCACTATGTAACTCTCAGTCTATGACCTCCCACAAGATCAGCACACTCCTCTCCTGAAATCCTCTGTGCTGCTGAGACCCTGCTCCTTCCACTATGTAACTCTCAGCCTGTGACCTCCACAGGATCAGCACACTCCTCTCCTGAAATACTCTGTGCTGCTGAGACCCTGCTCCTTCCACTATGTAACTCTCAGTCTATGACCTCCACAGGATCAGCTCACTCCTCTCCTGAAATCCTCTGTGCTGCTGGGGACCCTGCTCCTTCCACTATGTAACTATCAGCCTGCGACCTCCCACAAGATCAGCACACTCCTCTCCTGAAATCCTCTGTGCTGCTGGGACCCTGCTCCTTCCACTATGTAACCCTCAGCCTGTGACCTCCACAAGATCAGCACACTCCTCTCCTGAAATACTCTGTGCTGCTGTGGACCCTGCTCCTTCCGCTATGTAACCCTCAGCCTGTGACCTCCACAAGATCAGCACACTCCTCTCCTGAAATACTCTGTGCTGCTGTGAACCCTGCTCCTTCCGCTATGTAACCCTCAGTCTATGACCTCCACAAGATCAGCGCACTGCTCTCCTGAAATACTCTGTGCTGCTGGGGATCCTGCTCCTTCCACTATGTAACTCTCAGTCTATGACCTCCCACAAGATCAGCACACTCCTCTCCTGAAATCCTCTGTGCTGCTGGGGATCCTGCTCCTTCCACTATGTAACTCTCAGTTTGTAGTTCTCTACATTGCTCTGCCATATGAAAAAATGAGGTTGTCAGAGTTGGCCAAAAAATTGCCTGGACGAGGAGGGGGACGTTTCTTACTTAAAGAGCACCTGTCAGCAGGATCAACCTTATTAAGAAGACATACTGCATGGTGGGGTTGATCCTGCTGATTACAATGATACCTTGATGGTGAATATCGGTTGTGGTATTCCAGAGAAAAAAATATATATGCCTGGTATCGGGAGACCACTGCAGCTGTCACTCAGAGCAGGGGGAGGGACTTGTCACAGCTCAATGCAGAGAGCACTTCGAAGCTCCGCCTCCTGGGAACTTGCAGGAGCAGAATCTGGCAGAATCAAACTTCATGTTCTCACTACTCCTGATGATAAAAGTCATCATCAGGAGCAGGAAAATGGTATGTTTGTCCTGCTCTTCGCAGCCCCTAGCTGGAGCTGTCAGCAGTTTAGACACGGGTCATTGCTTTGGGTGCTGTTTACCAACTATTCTGCTCACTAAAGACGTGAAGGTGGTGGATTTCGGCAGGAAGCCGAGGCCCTGATGCTGGTGGTGATGTTCCGTCCATCACCTGACCTGTCACAGTGGATGACACCTCAGCACACGGAGGGACACAAGGAGGTTCCTTACTATTCCTGTGACACCCCTCCCATCACTCCCATCATCTCTAGCACGGATGTTGGGGGTCGGTGATGGTCGCTACCTGTGCAGACGTCGTTCTTTCTGAAGTTTTCAATGTAATTGTTCCCGAAAGAGTCGTCTCCGACCTGAAACAGAGACAGAAATCTGAGAAGATGTCAGCCGGAAATCCGAAAATCCCCGTCAGATCAGTCTCCTTACAGCGTAATGACAATGTGCATCAATTCCTCAGCATTTTAAAAATCTCTGCTTGCTGTCATAAACTGGGGACATTCTGCAGTCCATCCACCTGCTCTTACCTGCGCTGGTACACTGTCACGAGCCGAGCAGCTGTAGGAGCAGGACGCGGTTTCAGCTTCTCGATGTAAACACAAGATATATCATATCAAGAGATCTGCCACCTTCTAGTGATCTCACCTTTCTCTGATTGCTGTCACTGAATGGAAGCATTCTTAAACCAGAAATCTACAGAGGACTAGTCCTGCTTACACTGACACATTGTAATGACTCCATCAGCTGTGGTCAGGGCGAGCTCTCAGCCTCTGAGTGTAAACTCTACATTAGTTCTCCCACAATAACCAGTATAACAATCAGATGATGGAAATGTGTGTCGTGTAAACCAGTAATAACTGGGAAGGGCTTCAGTGCCGTCAAATACTGGGCATCCCTCCTGAAGGGGGCGCTGCAGCCTCCACCTCTTACTTCAGTTGGATCAGTCTCTGAATTCTACTTTCAACCAATCACAGAGAAGGCTGCACCATCTGCGGACAGGTCAGCGTAGGGTGCAGGGAAGGGTTAACTTTCAGCTGGGATAACTGGCTGGCATTTATGGGGCACTATGGTATTTATGAGGCATGGTGGCTGTAATGGGGGCACTGGCAGGGATTTATTGGGTGCTGTGGATGTTATGGGGACACGGGTTGGCACTTATGGGGGTACTAAAACTGTTATGGGGCAGTGACTGGCATTTATGGGGTCACTATAACTGTTATGGGGCAGTGACTGGCACTCATTGGGGCACTGTACCTAATAGTGGGCATTGAATGGCCCTCATGGAGGCACTGATGTGGGGGCACTGTTATTGAAGGGCACAGTTATGGGGAAGCTGGCACTTATATCAGCACTGTAACTACTAGGTGGACACGGGCTGACGGCACACCAGAGAACCAACCAGTGCGGGTGCAGAAGGGGTAAAGTCACTTTTTCTACTGGGGCGCTAGCTGGCATTTCTTGGGGAAATGACCCTCTTATGGGGGCACTACGGCTGCCCTGCATACAGACAATATGGCCTGGAAACATCCTGCAGAGCATCCACCTCTCCAGAGCCGAATACCGGAGGTGATGGAAATCCTCAGGTGCCTGAAATCCCCGGACAGATCAGACCTGGGAGGAGCCGGCCACAACCCAAAAACACTAAATATTCTCATAGATTTTACATTTCTTCCCCTTTTTTACTTTACTTCTACCCACAGAAAAGAAAATCTATCACTGACACAATCAGCGATTATGCAAAAAAAAAACCAAAAAAAAAACCAACTGTACTGTGTCTGGATGCGACAACAGATTTGTAATAATACCGCCAGAAGGTGCCGCGTATAACAAGGAGGAAGGAAGAGGCTACACCCCCAGGGAGAGCAGCGGCCGAGTGCTGCAGACCGTCCAGAGAAGAGACCGTTCTGGGAAGAGCAGCTGCCAAACCTGCCCATGATAAATAGGTCAGAGAGCGCCACACTATGCAGCGCTCAGCCCCGAAAGTACCCGCCGGGCACGAGAGAGAGACTAGAAAATACAACTGATATATAGCGTAAAATACGCGGAAATCTGCACACAGGGCTGAATACCGACACTCATATCCTGTATACTAAGCAGTGAGATTTATAATCTTATACAGTATTATAGTAGTCATATTCTTGTACACAGGGGCAGTATTATAGTAGTTGTATTCTTGTACATAGGAGGCAGTATTATAGTAGTCATATTCTTGTACATAGGGGCAGTATTATAGTAGTTATATTCTTGTACATAGGAGCAGTATTATAGTAGTTATATTCTTGTACATAGGAGCAGTATTATAGTAGTTATATTCTTGTACATAGGAGCAGTATTATAGTAGTTATATTCTTGTACATAGGAGCAGTATTATAGTAGTTATATTCTTGTACATAGGGGCAGTATTATAGTAGTTATATTCTTGTACATAGGAGGCGGTATTATAGTAGTTGTATTCCTGTACATAGGGGCAGTATTATAGTAGTTATATTCTTGAACATAGGAGGCAGTATTATAGTAGTTATATTCTTGTACATAGAAGGCAGTATTATAGTAGTTATATTCTGGTATATAGGAGCGGTATTATAGTAGTTATATTCTTGTACATAGGAGCAGTATTATAGCAGTTATATTCTTCTACATAGGAGCAGTATAATAGTAGTTATATTCTTGTCCATAGGAGCAGTATTATAGTAGTTATGTTCTTATACATAGGAGCAGTATTATAGTAGTTATGTTCTTGTACATAGGAGCAGTATTATAGTAGTTATATTCTTGTACATAGGAGCAGTATTATAGTAGTTATATTCTTGTACATAGGAGCAGTATTATAGTAGTTATATTCTTGTACATAGGAGGTAGTATTATAGTAGTTATATTCTTGTACATAGGAGGCAGTATTATAGTAGTTATATTCCTGTACATAGGAGGCAGTATTATAGTAGTTATATTCTTGTACATAGGAGGCAGTATTATAATAGTTATATTCTTGCACATAGGAGCAGTATTATAGTAGTTATATTCTTATACATAGGAGCAGTATTATAGTAGTTATATTCTTGTACACAGGAGCAGTATTATAGTAGTTATATTCCTGTACATAGGAGGCAGTATTATAGTAGTTATATTCTTGTACATAGGAGCAGTATTATAGTAGTTATATTCTTGTACATAGGAGCAGTATTATGGTAGTTATATTCCTGTACATAGGAGCAGTATTATAGTAGTTATATTCCTGTACATAGGAGCAGTATTATAGTAGTTATATTCTTGTACATAGGAGCAGTATTATAGTAGTTATATTCTTGTACATTGTATATGTGTATTAGATTTAGTGTACTATATTCAAAGGGCAGTTGGGGTAATGACATTTTCTCAGAAGGCTGACAAGTGGCTCTTTGTTCCATAAGGAGACATCCTATGTGTGGACAGGCAGAAGAACTAACCATGAGGTCAGGAGATCAGCATGAAGCGCCCTCAAAGCCAAGGAGCAGGTTAACCGATGAGCGGTCAGCCATACCGAAACATGAATGCCATCTCCACATAGTTAGATATTAATAGGGTGACATCACTGCTCCGAGTATAACTCGGGGGGGAGGGGGGTCATAGTTTTAATCTGGAAACATAGGTCATTTTTCAGGAGGGTGATGTCACCATGATCCAGCTATATATAATTAAATCTCGGATTTCCAATAAGTTGAGTAACGATCGCTGTATGGCCGTTTATAGTTTGGTCCATCTATGGGCCGGTTAAAGGGAAACTCTAGACCAGGGATGCTCAACCTGCGGCCCTCCAGCTGTTGTAAAACTACAACTCCCACCATGCCCTTCTGCAGGCTGATAGCTGTAGGCTGTCCGGGAATGATGGGAGTTGTAGTTTTGCAACAGCTAGAGGGCCGCAGGTTGAGCATGCCTGCTCTAAACAAATGGAAAACGCATATGTCAGATATGTATAGTAGTTATCATCACAATGACAAGATTTTCTCACACGAGTCAGACGCCATTTATTTAAAGGGGCGGTCTTGTCACAGACCATTCTAGGTACTGCCAAAGAAGTGCAGACATCTGGACAATCCCCCTGTAGCGACCTTTGTAGGGGTAATGTACTATTACATGGCAATGAACGGTCCCACTCAAGTGCAGGCAAAATTTAGAAGAGGATCAGCACAGGACCATCCATTCTCAGGGTCCTCGGGGTTCCACAATCATAATGTGATTTTACTTTATAAGATGGGAATGCCCCTTTAAGCAGTTGTACACAGACCTATGATGGCAGATGGCAAAAACGTAGGTACTTTTTGCATTTCTGCTACGGTTTTCTGCTACCAGGTTGTCATCGGGCGAGTTTTCTGTCGGCATTCTCTATTGCGCCACTCTTGGTCTCAGGCTGCGTCCGGTATTGCAGCTTATTGAATGGGGATTCGCTGCAGTACAGGGCACAGCCTATGGACAGACATGGCACCGTTTCTGTAATACAGAGCAGGCCCATGTATCTGATTCCAGACAACCCCTTTAAGTAATGAGATCTTTAATTATAAACTGCACACATTCCTGACATGACTGTGCTATCCCAGCATGAGGTCAGGGTGCAAGAACGCTTTCATCCGTCCCGGGCGCAGTGATTAATAGGAGCGAGATCTATCAGACAGCATTTTATTTAGTCTCCGAGATGACACTGAAGGATCGCGTGCGGATTTCCTGTTTTACTATACACAGATCATAGGACATAGTGTTACCTTGCAGACCATGGCCGTGCGAGCCCCGAGTCGAGACGCTTGTATACACTGATTTGCTCCTTTGCCCCCGAAACCGATGAAAAACTTGCTCCCGTGAATGGTCTCTCCCGCTCTGGGCAGACGAGGGGTTATGCTGCGGAAACAAGAGGAGCGATGAGGGAGGACTGCGCGATCGGGTGTACCGTATTCACACCTGGCAGTAGCGGTGTAGCAGCTGTTCACTATGGTGACGTGCCATCTATAGTAACACCATAGAACTGTAGCGCAGTCCGTGATTTAGTCCCAGCCACTGGAGCAGATCAGGATGGTTTTATTATCAGGAATAGTGTGAATATGAAGTTTTACTCTGCCCGATTCTCCTCTTGCAACTGCCTAAGAGGTGGAGCTTACACAGCCCCTTCCCTCTAAGTGACAAACGTACTGGTTGCAGACAGCACTTTACAATGCAGGAGAAGAACCTGGTAGTATAAAACTTCATATTCAAACTACTCCTGATAATAAAAGCTCCATAAAAGTTAAGCTTAACATGCTCAAAACTGCTGACAGACTCCTTTTAAGTGACCTTCCTGTTGAAAGAGTGAAATCAGGCAGTGCTTGATATTCACACTGAGCGAGTCTGAGGAGTGGAGAGACTCTGCTCTGGTTCTCTGCCCATGCTGACCCTGCGCTGAACTCTGCCCATCATCTCCTCGCACTTTATGAGAAATCCTCCTTATTAGTTTTTCCTGTTCCCAATAAAAGGGCTCAGAGGTTCCATCCTGCGCCTCACGAGGCTTTACCTGCACTCTGCTTAATCCTTTCTACAGGGAAGAATCCGGAGAATGCAAGATGGCAGGAAATAAATAAAAATCACACCGCCCCTAGGCCTTAAATGTGAGAGGACCCCCTGTAGGTACTGTACATTCACACTGGCGTTTTGGTTTCCGTTTGTGAGATCTGTTCAGCGCTCTCACAGGCGGTCCTAAACGGATCAGTTTTGCCCTAATGCATTCTGAATGGAAAAGGATCCGCTCAGAATGCATCAGTTCGCCTCCGATCAGTCTCCATTCTGCTCTGGAGGCGGACACCAAAACGCTGCTTGCAAACGGATCCGTCCTGGCACACAATGTAAGTCAATGGGGACAGACCCGTTTTCTATGACACAATCTGACACAATAGAAAACGGATCCGTCGTCCATTGACTTTCAATGGTGTTCAAGACGTGGCTATAGAAGACATAATACAACCGGATCCGTTCTGAATGGATGCATGCGGCTGTGTTATCTGAACGGATCCGTCCATGAGGGATGCGCACAAAACGCAAGTGTGAAAGTAGCCTAAGAGATGCACACTACAGTGTGAGCTCTGTGACCTAACCGGGAATTCAGCAGCACTCTCTGTCTCTCTCGCAGCAGGAAGTCCAAGCACACCTTCAGCAACTGCATTACATCCATCTAACATGTCAGTGTGTGACTGTACATACAAGTGTCAGTCTATGTCAGTGTATATATATCAGTGTATATGTGTCAGTGACTGTATATATATCAGTGTATATGTGTCAGTGATTGTATATATATCAGTGTATATGTGTCAGTGACTGTATATATGTCAGTGTATATGTGTCAGTGACTGTATATATATATCAGTGTATATGTGTCAGTGACTATATATATATATCAGTGTATATGTGTCAGTGATTGTATATATATCAGTGTATATGTGTCAGTGACTGAATATATGTCAGTGTATATGTGTCAGTGATTGTATATATATCAGTGTATATGTGTCAGTGACTGTATATATATGTCAGTGTATATGTGTCAGTGACTGTATATATATCAGTGTATATGTGTCAGTGACTGTATATATGTCAGTGTATATGTGTCAGTGACTGTATATATATATCAGTGTATATGTGTCAGTGACTGTATATATATCAGTGTATATGTGTCAGTGACTGTATATATATCAGTGTATATGTGTCAGTGACTGTATATATATCAGTGTATATGTGTCAGTGACTGTATATATATTTCAGTGTATATGTGTCAGTGACTGTATATATATCAGTGTATATGTGTCAGTGACTGTATATATATCAGTGTATATGTGTCAGTGACTGTATATATATTTCAGTGTATATGTGTCAGTGACTGTATATATATCAGTGTATATGTGTCAGTGACTGTATATATATCAGTGTATATGTGTCAGTGACTGAATATATATCAGTGTATATGTGTCAGTGACTGTATATATATTTCAGTGTATATGTGTCAGTGACTGTATATATATCAGTGTATATGTGTCAGTGACTGTATATATATCAGTGTATATGTGTCAGTGACTGTATATATATATCAGTGTATATGTGTCAGTGACTGTATATATATATCAGTGTATATGTGTCAGTGACTGTATATATATATCAGTGTATATGTGTCAGTGACTGTATATATATCAGTGTATATGTGTCAGTGACTGTATATATATATCAGTGTATATGTGTCAGTGACTGTATATATATCAGTGTATATGTGTCAGTGACTGTATATATATATCAGTGTATATGTGTCAGTGACTGTATATATATCAGTGTATATGTGTCAGTGACTGTATATATATCAGTGTATATGTGTCAGTGACTGTATATATATCAGTGTATATGTGTCAGTGACTGTATATATATCAGTGTATATGTGTCAGTGACTGTATATATATCAGTGTATATGTGTCAGTGACTGTATATATATCAGTGTATATGTGTCAGTGACTGTATATATATTCAGTGTATATGTGTCAGTGACTGTATATATATCAGTGTATATGTGTCAGTGACTGTATATATATATCAGTGTATATGTGTCAGTGACTGTATATATATATCAGTGTATATGTGTCAGTGACTGTATATATATCAGTGTATATGTGTCAGTGACTGTATATATATCAGTGTATATGTGTCAGTGACTGTATATATATATCAGTGTATATGTGTCAGTGACTGTATATATATATCAGTGTATATGTGTCAGTGACTGTATATATATCAGTGTATATGTGTCAGTGACTGTATATATATCAGTGTATATGTGTCAGTGACTGTATATATATCAGTGTATATGTGTCAGTGACTGTATATATATCAGTGTATATGTGTCAGTGACTGTATATATATCAGTGTATATGTGTCAGTGACTGTATATATATCAGTGTATATGTGTCAGTGACTGTATATATATATCAGTGTATATGTGTCAGTGACTGTATATATATCAGTGTATATGTGTCAGTGACTGTATATATATCAGTGTATATGTGTCAGTGACTGTATATATATATCAGTGTATATGTGTCAGTGACTGTATATATATCAGTGTATATGTGTCAGTGACTGTATATATATATCAGTGTATATGTGTCAGTGACTGTATATATATCAGTGTATATGTGTCAGTGACTGTATATATATCAGTGTATATGTGTCAGTGACTGTATATATATCAGTGTATATGTGTCAGTGACTGTATATATATATCAGTGTATATGTGTCAGTGACTGTATATATATATCAGTGTATATGTGTCAGTGACTGTATATATATCAGTGTATATGTGTCAGTGACTGTATATATATCAGTGTATATGTGTCAGTGACTGTATATATATATCAGTGTATATGTGTCAGTGACTGTATATATATCAGTGTATATGTGTCAGTGACTGTATATATCAGTGTATGTGTCAGTGACTGTATATATATATCAGTGTATATGTGTCAGTGACTGTATATATATATCAGTGTATATGTGTCAGTGACTGTATATATATCAGTGTATATGTGTCAGTGACTGTATATATATATCAGTGTATATGTGTCAGTGACTGTATATATATATCAGTGTATATGTGTCAGTGACTGTATATATATCAGTGTATATGTGTCAGTGACTGTATATATATCAGTGTATATGTGTCAGTGACTGTATATATATCAGTGTATATGTGTCAGTGACTGTATATATATCAGTGTATATGTGTCAGTGACTGTATATATATATCAGTGTATATGTGTCAGTGACTGTATATATATCAGTGTATATGTGTCAGTGACTGTATATATATATCAGTGTATATGTGTCAGTGACTGTATATATATCAGTGTATATGTGTCAGTGACTGTATATATATCAGTGTATATGTGTCAGTGACTGTATATATATATCAGTGTATATGTGTCAGTGACTGTATATATATCAGTGTATATGTGTCAGTGACTGTATATATATATCAGTGTATATGTGTCAGTGACTGTATATATATCAGTGTATATGTGTCAGTGACTGTATATATATATCAGTGTATATGTGTCAGTGACTGTATATATATCAGTGTATATGTGTCAGTGACTGTATATATATATCAGTGTATATGTGT
Source organism: Bufotes viridis (assembly GCA_033119425.1). NCBI lineage: Eukaryota > Metazoa > Chordata > Amphibia > Anura > Bufonidae > Bufotes > Bufotes viridis. The sequence goes on from CM065592.1 coordinate 446,779,910, forward strand.
CAGTGACTGTATATATATATCAGTGTATATGTGTCAGTGACTGTATATATATCAGTGTATATGTGTCAGTGACTGTATATATATCAGTGTATATGTGTCAGTGACTGTATATATATCAGTGTATATGTGTCAGTGACTGTATATATATATCAGTGTATATGTGTCAGTGACTGTATATATATCAGTGTATATGTGTCAGTGACTGTATATATATATCAGTGTATATGTGTCAGTGACTGTATATATATCAGTGTATATGTGTCAGTGACTGTATATATATCAGTGTATATGTGTCAGTGACTGTATATATATATCAGTGTATATGTGTCAGTGACTGTATATATATCAGTGTATATGTGTCAGTGACTGTATATATATCAGTGTATATGTGTCAGTGACTGTATATATATATCAGTGTATATGTGTCAGTGACTGTATATATATCAGTGTATATGTGTCAGTGACTGTATATATATCAGTGTATATGTGTCAGTGACTGTATATATATCAGTCAGTGTATATGTGTCAGTGACTGTATATATATATCAGTGTATATGTGTCAGTGACTGTATATATATCAGTGTATATGTGTCAGTGACTGTATATATATATCAGTGTATATGTGTCAGTGACTGTATATATATCAGTGTATATGTGTCAGTGACTGTATATATATATCAGTGTATATGTGTCAGTGACTGTATATATATATCAGTGTATATGTGTCAGTGACTGTATATATATCAGTGTATATGTGTCAGTGACTGTATATATATATCAGTGTATATGTGTCAGTGACTGATATATATATCAGTGTATATGTGTCAGTGACTGTATATATATCAGTGTATATGTGTCAGTGACTGTATATATATCAGTGTATATGTGTCAGTGACTGTATATATATATCAGTGTATATGTGTCAGTGACTGTATATATATCAGTGTATATGTGTCAGTGACTGTATATATATATCAGTGTATATGTGTCAGTGACTGTATATATATCAGTGTATATGTGTCAGTGACTGTATATATATATCAGTGTATATGTGTCAGTGACTGTATATATATCAGTGTATATGTGTCAGTGACTGTATATATATATCAGTGTATATGTGTCAGTGACTGTATATATATATCAGTGTATATGTGTCAGTGACTGTATATATATATCAGTGTATATGTGTCAGTGACTGTATATATATCAGTGTATATGTGTCAGTGACTGTATATATATATCAGTGTATATGTGTCAGTGACTGTATATATATATCAGTGTATATGTGTCAGTGACTGTATATATATCAGTGTATATGTGTCAGTGACTGTATATATATCAGTGTATATGTGTCAGTGACTGTATATATATATCAGTGTATATGTGTCAGTGACTGTATATATATCAGTGTATATGTGTCAGTGACTGTATATATATATCAGTGTATATGTGTCAGTGACTGTATATATATCAGTGTATATGTGTCAGTGACTGTATATATATATCAGTGTATATGTGTCAGTGACTGTATATATATCAGTGTATATGTGTCAGTGACTGTATATATATATCAGTGTATATGTGTCAGTGACTGTATATATATCAGTGTATATGTGTCAGTGACTGTATATATATCAGTGTATATGTGTCAGTGACTGTATATATATATCAGTGTATATGTGTCAGTGACTGTATATATATCAGTGTATATGTGTCAGTGACTGTATATATATATCAGTGTATATGTGTCAGTGACTGTATATATATCAGTGTATATGTGTCAGTGACTGTATATATATATCAGTGTATATGTGTCAGTGACTGTATATATATATCAGTGTATATGTGTCAGTGACTGTATATATATATCAGTGTATATGTGTCAGTGACTGTATATATATCAGTGTATATGTGTCAGTGACTGTATATATATATCAGTGTATATGTGTCAGTGACTGTATATATATCAGTGTATATGTGTCAGTGACTGTATATATATATCAGTGTATATGTGTCAGTGACTGTATATATATCAGTGTATATGTGTCAGTGACTGTATATATATATCAGTGTATATGTGTCAGTGACTGTATATATATATCAGTGTATATGTGTCAGTGACTGTATATATATCAGTGTATATGTGTCAGTGACTGTATATATATATCAGTGTATATGTGTCAGTGACTGTATATATATCAGTGTATATGTGTCAGTGACTGTATATATATCAGTGTATATGTGTCAGTGACTGTATATATATCAGTGTATATGTGTCAGTGACTGTATATATATATCAGTGTATATGTGTCAGTGACTGTATATATATATCAGTGTATATGTGTCAGTGACTGTATATATATCAGTGTATATGTGTCAGTGACTGTATATATATCAGTGTATATGTGTCAGTGACTGTATATATATCAGTGTATATGTGTCAGTGACTGTATATATATATCAGTGTATATGTGTCAGTGACTGTATATATATCAGTGTATATGTGTCAGTGACTGTATATATATCAGTGTATATGTGTCAGTGACTGTATATATATCAGTGTATATGTGTCAGTGACTGTATATATATCAGTGTATATGTGTCAGTGACTGTATATATATATCAGTGTATATGTGTCAGTGACTGTATATATATCAGTGTATATGTGTCAGTGACTGTATATATATATCAGTGTATATGTGTCAGTGACTGTATATATATCAGTGTATATGTGTCAGTGACTGTATATATATATCAGTGTATATGTGTCAGTGACTGTATATATATCAGTGTATATGTGTCAGTATATATATATCAGTGTATATGTGTCAGTGACTATATATATATATCAGTGTATATGTGTCAGTGTCTGTATATATATATCAGTGTATATGTGTCAGTGTCTGTATATATATATCAGTGTATATGTGTCAGTGACTGTATATATATATATCAGTGTATATGTGTCAGTGACTGTATATATATATATCAGTGTATATGTGTCAGTGACTGTATATATATATCAGTGTATATGTGTCAGTGACTGTATATATATATCAGTGTATATGTGTCAGTGACTGTATATATATATCAGTGTATATGTGTCAGTGACTGTATATATATCAGTGTATATGTGTCAGTGACTGTATATATATCAGTGTATATGTGTCAGTGACTGTATATATATCAGTGTATATGTGTCAGTGACTGTATATATATCAGTGTATATGTGTCAGTGACTGTATATATATATCAGTGTATATGTGTCAGTGACTGTATATATATCAGTGTATATGTGTCAGTGACTGTATATATATCAGTGTATATGTGTCAGTGACTGTATATATATCAGTGTATATGTGTCAGTGACTGTATATATATCAGTGTATATGTGTCAGTGACTGTATATATATCAGTGTATATGTGTCAGTGACTGTATATATATCAGTGTATATGTGTCAGTGACTGTATATATATATCAGTGTATATGTGTCAGTGACTGTATATATATATCAGTGTATATGTGTCAGTGACTGTATATATGTCAGTGTATATGTGTCAGTGACTGTATATATATATCAGTGTATATGTGTCAGTGACTGTATATATATCAGTGTATATGTGTCAGTGACTGTATATATATCAGTGTATATGTGTCAGTGACTGTATATATATCAGTGTATATGTGTCAGTGACTGTATATATATATCAGTGTATATGTGTCAGTGACTGTATATATATCAGTGTATATGTGTCAGTGACTGTATATATATCAGTGTATATGTGTCAGTGACTGTATATATATATCAGTGTATATGTGTCAGTGACTGTATATATATCAGTGTATATGTGTCAGTGACTGTATATATATCAGTGTATATGTGTCAGTGACTGATATATATATCAGTGTATATGTGTCAGTGATCTGTATATATATATCAGTGTATATGTGTCAGTGACTGTATATATATATCAGTGTATATGTGTCAGTGACTGTATATATATATCAGTGTATATGTGTCAGTGACTGTATATATATCAGTGTATATGTGTCAGTGACTGTATATATATCAGTGTATATGTGTCAGTGACTATATATATATATCAGTGTATATGTGTCAGTGACTGTATATATATCAGTGTATATGTGTCAGTGACTGTATATATATCAGTGTATATGTGTCAGTATATATATATCAGTGTATATGTGTCAGTGACTGTATATATATATATCAGTGTATATGTGTCAGTGACTGTATATATATCAGTGTATATGTGTCAGTGACTGTATATATATATATCAGTGTATATGTGTCAGTGACTGTATATATATATATCAGTGTATATGTGTCAGTGACTGTATATATATATCAGTGTATATGTGTCAGTGACTGTATATATCAGTGTATATGTGTCAGTGACTATATATATATATCAGTGTATATGTGTCAGTGACTGTATATATGTCAGTGTATATGTGTCAGTGACTATATATATATATCAGTGTATATGTGTCAGTGACTGTATATATGTCAGTGTATATGTGTCAGTGACTGTATATATTGTCGTGCAATTTACTGCATTTTTCACGCGTGTGATAAAAAACTGAATGTTTACAAACAACATCTCCTAGCAACCATCCGTGAAAAACGCATCGCACCCGCACTTGCTTGCGGATGCAATGCGATTTTCAAGCAGCCCCATTCACTTCTATAGGGCCTGCGTTGCGTGAAAAACGCAGAATATAGAGCATGCTGCGATTTTCACACAACGCAAAAGTGATTCGTGAAAACCACAGCTCGTGTACACAGACCCATTGAATTGAATGGGTCCGGATTCCGTGCATTACGCATTGCACTTGCATGTGTGAAAGAGGCCTAAAATTCTGCAGTAACACCCGACCATATGATACATGTGGTTTAGTCTCTGGCGCGCTGTTTCTGTCCTGTGTGAATACACCCCTACAGCTGTGGCCTGCTTTCAGAACTAGGGGTTAATTTTGGGGTCTCGGCCTGCAATCAGACCCGTCTCGCTGGAGTGGGTGTCGCCCTCCTGCCGCCTGATGGAGGTGAGCTGGTTATCGCTTTCCAGGCTGCTGGGTCTGATGTGAAGGCTGACCTCACCGCACCTGATCCTGCCTGCAGGGGACAATATTCAGCTGATGACATCATAGTCTATCACCATGGTAACCGCTGCCACAAACAGCGCTCCGCAGTGACCTCACGCCTGATCCGCTCTTATATAAACACCAGCCACCCGCTGGGTGACAGATAGAGGGCGCTCCAATAACGGACTCTCAGCGGACACCATGTGCCATTACTAATGGAGGGAAACCCCTTCAAAAATTGTCTCCATCTTTAAATATAAAAAAAAGTTTGCAAAGTGTAACCCTGGGTTCACACCTGAGCGTTTTACAGCGCGTTCAAACGCGCTGTAAAACGCTCAACAGATTAAAACCAATGCATCCCTATGGGAGTGGTTCACACTGAGGCGTTTTACAGCGCGTTTGAACGCGCTGTAAAACGCCCAATGCATAAACAAGTACTTGAGCTTCTTTTGGGGCGTTTGACGCGCGTTTTGTGATTGACACCACAGTAGTCAATCACAAGAACGCGCGTTTTACGCGCGTTTCCTATTTGCAAAAACGCGCAAAAAAACGCGCGTCAAAAACGCGCGTAAAACGCGCGTTTTTGGAACGCTCAGGTCTGAACCCAGGGTAAAACCGTGTTACGGCATAGTACTGATGAGAAATCTTCTACCGTTTTGTGTATACAGCTCCTATGCAAACCAATGTCTGCACAGGGGTCAACGGGAGCAGCGCTGCAGTGACTAGCGCAGTCCGCTACAGTGCTGACAGTGCTCCGGCGGTGGTACTGACTTCTGGTCAGGTCAGTGATGGCCTATCCTGGACAACCCCTTTAATAGGGTTGATCCTGCTGACAGGAACTGGCCCATCTAGGACACTGATGGCATGCGTGCTGCCGCTCCATTCAACTCTATGGGGCTGTTGGAGGCAGGCACTACGGTACGGTATTACAGTAGTCAGCGCTTGCACTCGGCTATCTCCGGCCATCCCACACAGCTGAATAGAGGGGCAGCACATGTGTGTTTGCTACTACTGGGGTAACACGGGCCCCCGATCTTGTGGTCAGTTCTTGGACCCCCACCGGTCAGACACTTATCCTCTATCCCGTGAATAGCGGATAAGATGCGGTCATGGGACAGCGCTTTGAAGGGTGATGGTATATCGTTCTGAGACCCGCTCCTATCTAGAGAACGGGGCCCCTGAAGGGAAGTAGAGCGCACCACGCCTGCACGGAATTCTCTTTAGTCATCGCTATGGCAGTTCCGAAAATATAAGGCGGCCGCCCATACACTTTGGGGGTCCCGTTCTGGTACCAGAGGTGGGACCCGCACGTATCTGACATTGATCCTATTCCCTATTGATATCTGTAATGGGACACGTACACATGGAGCAGCGCACTCACCTGACGAGGTCGGTCATGCAGGAGCCCACCACGACCACCTGAGGACTAGCGGGATCCATGGTGCCGACGGCGGGAGCTGGTGAGCGCAAAAGATGAAAACGAGGAGTCAGTAAACAGCCGGCGGAAGGAGCAAAGGTCGCCTATAGACCTTTCATCAGCAGCCGCTACTGTCAGCCGATACAGCAGACTGAGGAGATCAGGCCGTGGCGGCACTACACCGCAGCAGGTACAGCACACATAACTACCCCCCCAACCCCATTCACTTTAACCCCTTCACACACCAGGACGCGACTGCGAAGGGTGTACAGAGCGGCTCACAAGCTGACGCTGCTGTATAAGGCTACCCGGAATACCTGCAGTTTTTCCATGTGGATTTCGGTGCGGAAAAAACGCAGTGAAGTACAGTGCCGGCACAGTGTGGAAGATTGCGCTAATCTCATGTACACTACGCTCATTTTCGCATGGAAAGCAACGTGCCGGGCAGATCTCCAAATCCCCAATTAAGTTTGCGGTTTTCACCCTCGTGAAATCTGCTGCAAAACCACATCAAATCCGCACCACATACCGATTTTGGTGCAGAAACAGACAGAAATCCACACGGAAATGTGTGCAGATCTTCTGCGCGTTGACCTGAGGGTAACCTTAACCCCTTAGGCCCCTTTCACACAGGCGTGATTTCCGCGCGGATGCAATGCGTGAGGAGGACGCATTGCACCCACACTGAATCCGGACCCATTTATTTCTATGGGGCTGTGCACATGAGCAAGCAAGTGCGGATGCAGTGTGATTTTCCCGCAAGGTTGCTAAGAGACGGGACCCGATCTTTATTATTTTCCCTTATAACATGGTTATAAGGGAAAATAATAGCATTCTCAAAAAAGAATGCATAGTAAAATGTGGATTAAGGGGTTAAAAAAAAAAACTTAACTCACCTAATCCACTTGATCGCGTAGTTGCTCTTCTCTCTTTCTTCAAGCTTTAGCTGCCGTCTAAAGGACCTGTGATGACGTCACATCACATGGTCCAATCACATGATCCATCTTACCATGGTGATGGACCATGTGATTGGACCATGTGATGAGCTCAGTGACGTCATCACAGGTCCTTTAGACGGCAGCTAATGAATGAAGAAGAGATCGGCAACTACGCGATCAAGTGGATAAGGTGAGTTATGTTTTTTTATTTTTAACCCTCTATTGCCCTTTTTACTTTGCATTCTTTATTGAGAATGCTATTATTTTCCTTTATAACCATGTTATAAGGGAAAATAATAAAATCTCCAGAATACTCAACCCACTGATGGGGCCCTTACTTCTCTATGTACTCCACTGATGGGGCCCTTACTTCTCTATGTACACCACTGATGGGGCCTTTACTTCTCTATGTACACCACTGATGGGGCCCTTACTTCTCTATGTACACCACTGATGGGGCCTTTACTTCTCTATGTACACCACTGATGGGGCCTTTACTTCTCTATGTACACCACTGATGGGGCCTTTACTTCTCTATGTACACCACTGATGGGGCCTTTACTTCTCTATGTACACCACTGATGGGGCCCTTACTTCTCTATGTACACCACTGATGGGGCCCTTACTTCTCTATGTACACCACTGATGGGGCCTTTACTTCTCTATGTACACCACTGATGGGGCCCTTACTTCTCTATGTACACCACTGATGGGGCCTTTACTTCTCTATGTACACCACTGATGGGGCCCTTACTTCTCTATGTACACCACTGATGGGGCCCTTACTTCTCTATGTACACCACTGATGGGGCCTTTACTTCTCTATGTACACCACTGATGGGGCCCTTACTTCTCTATGTACTCCACTGATGGGGCCCTTACTTCTCTATGTACACCACTGATGGGGCCTTTACTTCTCTATGTACACCACTGATGGGGCCCTTACTTCTCTATGTACTCCACTGATGGGGCCCTTACTTCTCTATGTACGGCACTGATGGGACCTTTACTTCTCTATGTACGGCACTGATGGGACCTTTACTTCTCTATGTACGGCACTGATGGGGCCCTTACTTCTCTATGTACGGCACTGATGGGGCCCTTACTTCTCTATGTATGGCACTGATGGGGCCCTTACTTCTTTATGTATGCCACTGATGGGGCCCTTACTTTTCTATGTACGCCACTGATGGGGCCCTTACTTCTCTATGTACGCCACTGATGGGGCCCTTACTTCTCTATGTACGCCACTGATGGGGCCCTTACTTCTCTATGTACGCCACTGATGGGGCCCTTACTTCTCTATGTACACCACTGATGGGGCCCTTACTTCTCTATGTACGCCGCTGATGGGACCCTTACTTCTCTATGTACACCACTGATGGGGCCCTTACTTCTCTATGTACACCACTGATGGGACCCTTACTTCTCTATGTACGCCGCTGATGGGACCCTTACTTCTCTATGTACACCACTGATGGGGCCCTTACTTCTCTATGTACGCCACTGATGGGGCCCTTACTTCTCTATGTACACCACTGATGGGGCCCTTACTTCTCTATGTACACCACTGATGGGGCCCTTACTTCTCTATGTACACCACTGATGGGGCCCTTACTTCTCTATGTACACCACTGATGGGGCCCTTACTTCTCTATGTACACCACTGATGGGGCCCTTACTTCTCTATGTACACCACTGATGGGGCCCTTACTTCTCTATGTACACCACTGATGGGACCCTTACTTCTCTATGTACACCACTGATGGGGCCCTTACTTCTCTATGTACACCACTGATGGGGCCCTTACTTCTCTATGTACGCCACTGATGGGACCCTTACTTCTCTATGTACGCCACTGATGGGGCCCTTACTTCTCTATGTACGCCACTGATGGGGCCCTTACTTCTCTATGTACGCCACTGATGGGGCCCTTACTTCTCTATGTACACCACTGATGGGGCCCTTACTTCTCTATGTACACCACTGATGGGGCCCTTACTTCTCTATGTACGGCACTGATGGGACCTTTACTTCTCTATGTACACCACTGATGGGGCCCTTACTTCTCTATGTACGGCACTGATGGGACCATTATTTCTCTATGTACAGCACTGATGGGGCCCTTACTTCTCTATGTATGCCACTGATGGGGCCCTTACTTCTCTATGTACACCACTGATGGAGCCATTACTTCTCTATGTACGCCACTGATGGGACCCTTACTTCTCTATGTACACCACTGATGGGACCCTTACTTCTCTATGTACACCACTGATGGGGCCCTTACTTCTCTATGAACTTTCATGTAAACCTGTCTCTCCGTTCAGTAGTAAGTGTAGGGAATTCTTCATTGGTTGGATAAGAGCACCTGACCTTAAGGCTAGGTCTACACGACGGCATGTGTCGCACAAAAATAAGTCGTGCGACACATAGGGCACAACTACACTGCAACGTGTCGCGCGACAATTTTTACAATGATAGTCTATGGTGTCGCACTGTGACATGTGACATGCTGCGACGCGACAGTCGCAGAAAAATCCATTTCGAATGGATTTTTTGCGACTGTCGCGTCGCAGTCGCCGCATGTCACAGTGCGACACCATAGACTATCATTGTAAAAACTGTCGCGCGACATGTCGTCGTGTAGTCCTAGCCTGAGAATGAATGGGAAAGAATCGAGCACGGGGTTAGGCGAATTTTATGAATGAAAGAGATGTGTGACTCCCCATTAGCTGAACCCCATCATGTGATCGGAGCAGCTATATGAGCGGGGGTCCGTGTCCCATTGGGGGGACACATACAAGAGCAAGGATTAATATGATAATAATAGGGGTAAAGCCTTTATTAGATTTATGGAATATCTGAGTATTGTATTGAGTTATTATTCTATTTAGTTTTTTTTATGGTTTGTGATCAATGATAATTGGGAGGAGTTGTCTCGTATTTTTGAACATATAAATGGATCGCCCTAATGAGGGTGGAGCGCGCGCCCCTGATGAAGCGACACCTAGGTCGGCAGAGGTACGAGGGCTGATACAGCTTTGTGATGATATGCCTAATATTTTGCTACCTTTGTGAGTATAATAAATTATTTACGGTATTTATTATACTTTGTTGGTGGTTCTTCACTATTTGCGCAATTTTGGCTTCCACAGAAGGACGGACTTGAAAACAGAGGGATTCCTGTGGGCCATCGATGTTTGCCTGTATCTGAATGCGGTTTTTTGGCTTTGTCTTATGAGGGACGCCTTCTGGATATTTGGAGCAGTGCGATCTTAGACTAAGGCCTAATTCACACGTCCGTTGTGTTTTGCGGATCTGCAACTTTGCGGATCCGCAAAACACCTTGCCACCAGCCCTATAGAGATGCCTATACTTGTCCGCAATTGCGGGCAGGAATAGGACATGCTCTACTTTTTTGCGGAGCCGCCGTCCAGAAGATCAGCGGCGCGCTCCGCAAATGCGGAGAGCACAGTGTGTGCTCTCCGCATCCATCACGTCCCCATTCAAAATGAATGGGTCCGCACCCGTTCCGCAAATTTGCGGAACGGGTGCGGACGAACATTGCGGACGTATGAATAAGGCCTAAGGCCTATTGCACACGTCCGTAGTGTGTTTTGCGGAAACACGGATCCGCAAAACACGGACGGCTGCAATGTGCATTCTGCATTTTGCGGACCGCACATTGCTGGCACTATATAGAGAATGCCTTTTCTTGTCCGCAATTGCGGACAAGAATAGGACATGTTCTATTTTTTTGCGGAAAGGGAAACACGGATGCGGACATCACATAGTGTGCTGTCCACATCCATTCCTGCCCCTTTGAAATGAATGGGTCTGCAACCCTTCCGCAAAATTGCGGATGGGATGCGGATCCATTTTGCGGACGTGTGAATTAGGCCTTAGGCCTTATTCACACGTCAGTAATTTTTCTTTCCAGAATCACGGTCCGTTTTTTTGCGGATCCGTGTTTCTGCAAAATTCTTCCGTTTTTGTTTTTTAGTGTCTCCGTATACCTTCCGTGTTTCCGTATTTCCGCAAGAATCTGGAAGAACAAGAAAAAAAAAAAAAGATGTTTCTAGGGTAACTTTTAATTTCCTGTGAATACGTAATTACGGATCCGCAAATACGGATGACTTTTGTAACCTTTCCGCATGTCATCCGGATTTATGCGGATCCATTCACTTCAATGGGGCTACAGTCCGCAATTTGCAGACAAAAGTAGGACATGCTCTACTTTATTTACGGTTCTGCATTGCGTAGATGAAAGGGTTTCCGGATGCGGAGAGCATACGGAATGCTTTTTGCATCTTTTGAGGACCCATTGAAATGAATGGGTCCGCATATCTTTCGCATTATTTCCGCATTTTTGCGGAAATAAGGCGGAAAAAAAATACGGACAAGTTCTATCTTTGAACGGAAATACAGAAACAGAAGGCATACGGACTACCTTCCGTTTTTTTGCGGACCCATTCAAATGAATGGTTCCGTATATGGACCGTATACACAACGCAAAAATGGCCCGTACACTCACAAAAAAAAAACATCATGTGAAAGAGGCCTAAGGCCTCATGCACACAAAAGTATTTTTTTTCCCGTTTCCGTTCTATTTTTTGCGTTCCATATACGGAATCATTCATTGCAATGGGTCCACAAAAAAAAAAAAAAACGGAATGTTCTCCGTATTTCCGTTCAAAGATAGAACATGTCCTATCACGGACAAGGATAGTACTGTGCTATCAGGGGCCAGCTGTTCCGTTCCACAAAAAACTGAATCCGTATTTTTGCAGATCCGTTTTTTGCAGACCGCAAAATACTGAAAAAGCCAAACGGTCGTGTGCAATAGGCTTAAGACTAATTGAATGACTGTGAAATAAACCGCAGCACCATCAATAGGCAACGTAATCGAGAAATGAGTTTCTTTTTCTTTTTGCGCCGTCTCACGCGTTTATGACGTTACACTTCGGTTCTGCGCATAAAGTTTCAAAATCCGAAGCTGAACTCGGTTTCGTTAGTGAGATTTTAAAACAGTAATTGATATAATTTATTAGCGCAAAAACAAAGAGTAACGTCATAGACGCGAGACGAAGCAAGTCTGGCGCTATTTGCAGCAAGATTTGCCAGGCCTCAGCGGAGCCCATACATTTTAGCGCGCTGCGGAGGAGATACTGCAAACTACGTTTTTCAACGAATCGGGTTCGGACACAGCAATCGGAAACCAAGTCGCTCAAGCCGACCATGGAAACACGAGACGGAAAATCCAGCAGAAAATACCGCCGCAAAAGATGCGCCAAAAACTGTACAAAAAGTGCAGATATTACAGGCGGCTTTTGCAGCAGATTTCATACAATCCGCAGGAGAAATCGGTTCAGTAAATCGACCTGCTGTGGATTTCAAATCCGCAACCTCGCAGCTTTTCTGCCGTTTGTTTTTTTTGCACCGTGCGGATCCGACAACAAATCCGCAGCTATTCAGTGACATGTGACCCCGGCCTTTACGGAGCGTTTTTCTCCATAGACTTCAATGGAGGTGATAAAGGGGTTATCCAATCCCTAAAATGCCTCCCCTACTGCCCGGGCCCCTCACTGACTGTACTTACCTCGCTCCCCGACTCCTGCGTCGCTTCTTATACCGCCACGGCCGCCGCTGCATCTCCCACGAAGGGGACGAGCCTCCTTAGCATCGAGGGTGACTAGTTCCAGTGTTCCGTTATATTTCCCTACCCTCGTCCCTTCCTGCTGTGACGTGGCCGCCCCGGACAGAACGTTCCCAGGTTTGGAAGAAGGTGTGTCTCGCCACGCAGGCGCACAACGATGGGGTAGGGAAATTTCACACCAGAGTTGTTGAGAACGGGCCACCTAATGTGCTGGCGCCTTACCTCTCAGCTGGACACCAGCCGACACTGCGCATGCGTCGGGAGCCTCAGCAGAGGTTAGAGAAAAATGACGGGCCAGTGCGCAAGCGCGGCTAAGTACTCCCCTTAGGATACACCACGTGCGCGCTCCAGTGGACACAGAGCTCTCTTAAACCGAACACACATCCAATCACCGCGCCTGCGCAGTGTGGGGGTAGGGAGATCTGATGGCCATTTGTTCTGTTAAATCTCCCTACCACTCACTGCGCACGCGCGGTGTCTGATCATCAGCGCATCAGGTGGCCCCTTCTTCCCAACTCTGGGGTGAAATTTCCCTACCCTGTTGCTGTGCACCTGTTTTCAGTTTTTATCGCGCGGGTGAAATGCGATTTACTGCGTTTCGCACGCGCGGGATAAAAAACTTAATGTTTACAAACAACATCTCTTAGCAACCATCCGTGAAAAACGCATCGCGTCCGCACTTGCTTGCGTATGCTTGCAATTTACACGCAGCCCCATTCAATTCTATGGGGCCTGCATTGCGTGAAAATCGCAGAATATAGAACATGCTGCGATTTTCACGCAACGCAGAAGTGATGCGTAAAAAACCAACGCTTATGTACACAGACCCATTGAAATGAATGGGTCCGGATTCTGTGCGGGCGCAATACGTTCACATCACGCATTGTACCTGTGCGGACTACTCGAACGTGTAAGAAAGGGGCCAAACACAGACGTCATCCTTTTTTTTTTTGCGGACTGCAAAATATATCCGGTCGTGTGTATGAGCCCTTAAGATGCTGCAGCCAACAGCGACCGCGGCATCTAACGGAGAGAACGGAGGGAAGCCCCGCCTCTTACGGAGCTTGTTGTAAATGAGCGTTAGTATTTTAAAAAAAAGGGACCACTGTAAAATCCTTGCTGTCAGTGAACGGACACAGTTTGAGTAACCTCCTACAATGCTTCTCACAGCTGAGGGTTTGTTACCATTCTGTCATGTCCAGACAATCCTCTGCGAGCTAAATGCACTGATACATTGTAACAAACCCTCAGGACAGGAGGGAGATCTGTGCTGCGGATGTGTTTAGGTCACAGAGGATTGTCTAGAAGGGAGACAACTGTAACAAACCCTCAGCTGTTACAAGTATTAGGTCTGTAGGCTTTTTAGGAGGTTAAACATATTGTTTCTATTCACTGACAGCAATGGTTTCACATTGGAGGGGTTTTCCGTCTCTGTATGTATACCAGAAAGTTTTCATTAGCTGACAGCAAACAGAGGTCTTGCAAATTGTGAGAAATGTAGTCTAGCAGACAGCTGCAGACCTTACCGACATAAAGATCCAATGGGTTTTAATTACAATTCTCTTTACGGACGATGACACTACTTCACCACCTCTGAAACTACAACTCCTAACATTGTCTGCACTCGGAGTCGTAGTTTCACCCCACTCTATCAGAGCCCCTGACTTTAACCTTTCACCTCCCCCACACGTCTCTCACCTCCCTCTTGATGTCCCGCGCAGCCAAGTCGCAGATGGCCGCTGGGAGCACCTCGTGACCACGATCAACCAATCAGGTCGCCTTCTAGCACCCACGTGCCTTCGGAACGCGGAAATACAAGGAGCAGTCTCCATGGCAACTCAACACCGCTCAGTGGGGTTGCCCTGAATAGTGCCTGACAGAAAAGTCTGTAAAGGGACGGACTGTGCGGCTTGGAGGGAAATATTTCACTATGGCTATGCAT
The DNA here is from genome assembly GCA_033119425.1 of Bufotes viridis. Taxonomy (NCBI): domain Eukaryota; kingdom Metazoa; phylum Chordata; class Amphibia; order Anura; family Bufonidae; genus Bufotes; species Bufotes viridis. The sequence goes on from CM065592.1 coordinate 446,794,973, forward strand.
GTTTCATGATGTGCTATTACGTTAGACTTGTTCATTAGGTAGAAGACTTTCAATTAGAACAATTATACGAGACAGGCATAGTTTGGGCAGCTCGGCATGGGGTCTTGGCAGGAGGACCGGGTTTCCTGCTGGTAGGACTCGGCTTCTCTAGGGGGTGAGTGGCAGGCGTTTGTTATTGTCCGTGAAGGAGGCCGGAGTGTGCCTGAAATGTCTCTGTGTACGCGACATATGTCGCACTGCGCTTATTTGTTTTCCTTCGTTTCCAACATTACGTCCTTTCAAAATACAGCAAAATATCCAACCGACTGTAAACATGTGCAGCATTATCAGTGAATAACTAGTAAAATCCTGGAATATTGCCTGTGCTCCAGAGCTGCACTCACTATTCTGCTGGGGGAGTCTTTGTGTACATACAGATAGTATCAATAATGATTGTATCTAACATTTAACTTTTATTATCTCATCTCTCATATAATATAGGAACCTATGGTAGTGAGAACAATATATTAAGTTAGCAGACATCCCAACCTGCGAAAACTCATTTCAGGGAGGTTTTCTTTTTTTTTTTTCACGAACTTTTTATTACATTCATCAGCCCCCAGTGCCTCTCCATCAGCCCCCCAGTAGCCTCTCCATCAGCCCCCCAGTAGCCTCTCCATCAGCCCCCCAGTAGCCTCTCCATCAGCCCCCCAGTAGCCTCTCCATCAGCCCCCCAGTGCCTCTCCATCAGCCCCCCAGTAGCCTCTCCATCAGCCCCCAGTAGCCTCTCCATCAGCCCCCAGTAGCCTCTCCATCAGCCCCCAGTGCCTCTCCATCAGCCCCCAGTGCCTCTCCATCACCCCCGGTGCCTCTCCATCAGCCCCCAGTAGCCTCTCCATCAGCCCCCAGTGCCTCTCCATCACCCCCGGTGCCTCTCCATCAGCCCCCCAGTAGCCTCTCCATCAGCCCCCAATCAGTGCCTCTCCATCAGCCCCCAGTAGCCTATCCATCAGCCCCCAGTGCCTCTCATCACCCCCCGGTGCCTCTCCATCAGCCCCCCAGTGCCTCTCCATTAGCCTTCAGTGCCTCTCACCAGCCCATAAAATATAAAACAAACACTTCCCCTCTCCGGGACGCCGCTCCTCTTCTGCTGCTGTCGGCTATTCTGTGAAGGCTGCAGAGCCGACAGCCGAGGACCAGGAAGCGGTGAGTACAAAGCCTTTACTGCCTCCTGGTCTTTTTGCCCTGAACGGGAACGGCGTTCCCACTGTGAAAAAAGTGCAGGAGCGCCGTTCCCACCCGTTCCCCCTGCTTTCCGGGATATATTGTTTCTCATGTGGGCGTCAGGGAGCCGCTATCTAATAGCGGGAGACTCCCTGAACGTCCGGGAGACTTGAGATCCCTGAGTTAGGGATTTGGAGCAGAAAGCCGTTACCCCGACAATTACAGCAACTGGGGCAGTAATTCCTACAAACAGTAACCGTGGAAACGAGCCGAAACACGATATAGAAACATAAGGACACGGAAGATGATCAGTTACCAGAAAACTGCAATCACTAGACCAGGAATGCTCAACCTGCGGCCCTCCAGCTGTTGAAAAACTACAACCCCCACCATGCCCTGCTCTAGACCGATAGCTTTAGGCTAGCTGGGCATGCTGGGAGTTGTAGCTTTAAAACAGCTGGAGGGCCACAGGTTGGGCATCCCTGCTCTAGACAGTAGAAAAGAGGAATATACAAAAACTACAACTAAATGCATTCTGCATTTTTAATCACACCGAGGGCACGTTTTTTTTCTTTTCCTCTTTATATTTTAAGAGATGAGATAATAAAAGTTACATTTTATATGAAATCAGGCAAAAACAGAATTATGATAGCCTTAGGCTATTGATACTATCTATATAAGGAATACACTGTGGGCCATCAATGGTCTTATGTGATTACAGTTGACTGTGTACATACATTACTCATCCTGTATTATACTCCAGAGCGGCACTCACTATTCAGCTGGTGCAGTCACTGTGTACATACATTACATTACTTATCCTGTACTGATCCTGAGTTACATCCTGTATTATACTCCAGAGCTGCACTCACTATTCTGCTGGTGCAGTCACTGTGTACATACATTACTTTTCCTGTACTGATCCTGAGTTACATCCTGTATTATACTCCAGAGCTGCACTCACTATTCTGCTGGTGCAGTCACTGTGTACATACATTACTTATCCTGTACTGATCCTCAGTTACATCCTGTATTATACTCCAGAGCTGCACTCACTATTCTGCTGGAGGAGTCACTGTGTACATACATTACTTATCCTGTACTGATCCTGAGTTACATCCTGTATTATACTCCAGAGCTGCACTCACTATTCTGCTGGTGCAGTCACTGTGTATATACATTACATTACTTATCCTGTACTGATCCTGAGTTACATCCTGTATTATACTCCAGAGCTGCGCTCACTATTCTGCTGGTGCAGTCACTGTGTACATATATTACTTATCCTGTACTGATCCTGAGTTACATCCTGTATTATACACCAGAGCTGCACTCACTATTCTGCTGGTGGAGTAACTGTGTACATACATTACATTTCTTATCCTGTCCTGATCCTTAGTTGCATCCTGTATTATACTCCAGAGCTGCACTCACTATTCTGCTGGTGCAGTCACTGTGTACATACATTACTTATCCTGTACTGATCCTGAGTTACATCCTGTATTATACTCCAGAGCTGCGCTCACTATTCTGCTGGTGCAGTCACTGTGTACATACATTAGTTATCCTGTACTGATCCTGAGTTACATCCTGTATTATACTCCAGAGCTGCGCTCACTATTCTGCTGGTGCAGTCACTGTGTACATACATTACTTATCCTGTACTGATCCTGAGTTACATCCTGTATTATACTCCAGAGCTGCACTCACTATTCTGCTGGTGCAGTCACTGTGTACATACATTACTTATCCTGTCCTGATCCTGAGTTACATCCTGTATTATACTCCAGAGCTGCACTCACTATTCTGCTGGTGCAGTCACTGTGTACATACATTACTTATCCTGTACTGATCCTGAGTTACATCCTGTATTATACTCCAGAGCTGCACTCACTATTCTGCTGGTGCAGTCACTGTGTACATACATTACTTATCCTGTACTGATCCTGAGTTACATCCTGTATTATACTCCAGAGCTGCACTCACTATTCTGCTGGTGCAGTCACTGTGTACATACATTACTTATCCTGTACTGATCCTGAGTTACATCCTGTATTATACTCCAGAGCTGCACTCACTATTCTGCTGGTGTAGTCACTGTGCACATACATTACTTATCCTGTACTGATCCTGAGTTACATCCTGTATTATACTCCAGAGCTGCACTCACTATTCTGCTGGTGGAGTCACTGTGTACATACATTAAATTAGTTAACCTGTACTGATCCTGAGTTACATCCTGTATTATACTCCAGAGCTGCACTCACTATTCTGCTGGTGCAGTCACTGTGTACATACATTACTTATCCTGTACTGATCCTGAGTTACATCCTGTATTATACTCCAGAGCTGCACTCACTATTCTGCTGGTGCCTTCACTGTGTACATACATTACATTACTTATCCTGTACTGAGCCTGAGTTACATTCTGTATTATACTCCAGAGCTGCACTCACTATTCTGCTGGTGCAGTCACTTTTTAAAAAAAAGTCTAAAAAAGTCCTAAAAAATGAAACGACATTTACAAAAGGATTCCAGTATAAAGTAGACATATGGTGCGTGTTAATTAATAACTATTTTATTAGGTGTCATTTCTGTAGAGAAGTTCAGTTTGAGAAAATGCAAATTTTTCCCAATTTTCTATAAAATTTGTTTTTAAATAAAGGTTAAACATAGAAACCGAAATCTACCACTAACATGAAGTGCAATGTGTTTAATTCACTCTGAGTCAAATCATTCCAGAGTTATTACCGAATCAAGTGACACGTGTCAGATTAGCACGGATTAGGTGAAAATTGGTGGTGTCTGGAAGGGGTTAAAGGGGGCACCCCTTATCATACAGGCAGGGTGCAAGGATTCACCTGTCGGGAGCGCTCTCGTTCCAGCACCAGGCTCCCTCCTCCTGCCTTCACGCGTCATTATGTCCGGTCTCGTCATGTGATTGGCTGGTCGTGGTGACGTGTGCGCAGATGACGTCACTCTTCCAACCTGAGACGGAGACTCTGCAACTGTTGCAGTACTACAACTCTCATCATTCCGGCAGCTGTCGGCTGGGAGGTGTGTCCCCTGTCAGGACATGGTTTTTCTGATCCGACTCTCTGACTCTTCCTCCAGGCTCTGACGTTGCAGGATGTCCCCTGAAGTCACCTTGAACCGAATCTCCCCGGCACTGTCCCCGTTCATCTCCAGCGTGGTCAGGAATGGAAAGGTCGGCCTGGACTCCACGAGCTGCCTGCGGATAACGGACCTGAAATCCGGGTATGTGACCGCACACCCCTCTGAGGGGTCCTGGCGCCATCGCTTGTATTATACACCTGAGTCTAAGAGAGATCTCCGATTCCTGTCAGTTACCCCGCTGCTATCGCGGTGAATGCGCAGCGCAGCATCTATTGGTTAGAGAGGGGGATGGGCGCTGAATGTAAATGGTACAATACACTGCAATACAGGAACATTACAGTGTATTGTATGGGCGAGCAGAGGATCACAGGTCCCTCTACTGTCCCTATATATATACAGTATCTCACAGAAGTCAGTCCACCCCTCACATTATGGTAAATATTTTATTCTATCTTTTCATGGACAGCCCTGAAGATCTGACACTCTGATACAATGTAATGTAGTCAGTGTGCGGCTTGTATAACAGTGTAAATTGGGCGTGCCCTCCAAATAACTCAACACACAGCCATTCATGTCTGAACCGCTGGCAACAAAACCCTTAAGTGAGAATGGTCAAATTGTGCCCAAAGTGTCCGTATTCTGTGTATTTCCAGCACGGCCTTCACTCTCTTGGGCATGGAGCCTGGAGGTCACTGTTTCTTCACAGGATAGGGTACTTTCACACTAGCGTTTTGGATTCCGTTTGTGAGATCAGTTTCAGGGCTCTCACAAACGTTCCAAAACGGATCAGTTAAGCCCCAATGCATTCTGAATGGATAAGGATCCGTTCAGAATGCATCAGTTCGGCTCCGTTCCGCCTCTATTCCGTTTTGGAGGCGGACACCAAAACGCAGCATGCAGCATTTTGGTGTCCGTCTGAAGAGACGGAGCCTAACGGATCCGTTTTTTTTTACAATGTAAGTCAATGGGGACGGATCCGTTTTCAATGACACAATATGGTGCATTTGAAAACGGATCCGTTCCCCATTGACTTTCAATGTAATTCAAAACGGATCCGTTTTGGACTTTGTCATTTTTCTTTAAAGCTAATGCAAACGGATCCGTTCTGAACGGATACAAACGTTTGCATTATAGGTGCGGATCCGTCTGTACAAATAAACAGACGGATCCGCACCAACGCTAGTGTGAAAGTACCCTTACCTCTGGAATCCTCCTCCATCCTCCATGATGACATCACGGAGCTGGTGGATGTTAGAGACCTTGTGCTCCTCCACCTTCCATTTGAGGAGGCCCCATAGATGCTCAGTAGGGTTTAGATCTGGAGACATGCTCGGCCGGTCCAGCACCTTTATCCTCCGTTTCTTTACAAGGCAGCGGTCGTCTTGGAGGTGTTTGGGGTCGTTATCATGTTGGAATACTGCCCTGCGGCCCAGTTTCCGGAGGGAGGGGATCATGCTCTGCTTCTATGTCACAGTACATGGTGGCATTGATGATTCCCTCAATGACCTGTAGCGCCCCACAGCCGGTGTTCTGTGAAAATCTGCTGCCCATAAAAATCTGCTGCCCGCGTCGCTTCCGGTCAGGACATCACGCTTCAGAGGGAGGTGTGTCTCCCTGATCCGCTCCTGATTGGCTGGAAACAGGGTTTGGCTTCACAGCAGCTTTCATTCACAGCGCTGTGAACGCGCAGCGCCAGGGCTGAGGGCAGCAGATTTTCACAGGCTCTGATTGGCGGGCAGCAGATTTTCACAGGCTCTAATTGGCGGGCAGCAGATTTTCACGGGCTCTGATTGGCGGGCAGCAGATTTTCACGGGCTCTGATTGGCGGGCAGCAGATTTTCATGGGCTCTGATTGGCGGGCAGCAGATTTTCACAGGCTCTGATTGGCGGGCAGCAGATTTTCACGGGCTCTGATTGGCGGGCAGCAGATTTTCACGGGCTCTGATTGGCGGGCAGCAGATTTTCACGGGCTCAGGGCAGCTCCTTTTAACGGCAACTGTATGGGGATCGCTCAGGGCAGTTTATTTCAACAAGGGCTGTGAATGCGAACGCGCAGCGTCAGCTTATATTACCATCGGCTGTATGAGGATCGCAGGGGCAGCTCATTTAACGGGGATCAAACAGGCTCATACAGCCGATGGTAATATAAGCTGACGCTGCGCGTTCGCATTCACAGCCCTTGGATATACAACCTCTGGATATGACGCTGAGCACTGACAGGCTGTCCCCCCACCCCTGTAACCTCTGCAGCAATGCTGGCAGCACTCATACAACCTCTGGATATGACGCTGAGCACTGACAGGCTGTCCCCCCACCCCTGTATCCTCTGCAGCAATGCTGGCAGCACTCATACACCCTCTGGATATGACGCTGAGCACTGACAGGCTGTCCCCCCACCCCTGTAACCTCTGCAGCAATGCTGGCAGCACTCATACACCCTCTGGATATGACGCTGAGCACTGACAGGCTGTCCCCCCACCCCTGTAACCTCTGCAGCAATGCTGGCAGCACTCATACACCCTCTGGATATGACGCTGAGCACTGACAGGCTGTCCCCCCACCCCTGTATCCTCTGCAGCAATGCTGGCAGCACTCATACAACCTCTGGATATGATGCTGAGCACTGACAGGCTGACCCCCCGCCCCTGTATCCCCTGCAGCAATGCTGGCAGCACTCATACAACCTCTGGATATGACGCTGAGCACTGACAGGCTGTCCCCCCACCCCTGTATCCTCTGCAGCAATGCTGGCAGCACTCATACACCCTCTGGATATGACGCTGAGCACTGACAGGCTGTCCCCCACCCCTGTAACCTCTGCAGCAATGCTGGCAGCACTCATACACCCTCTGGATATGACGCTGAGCACTGACAGGCTGTCCCCCCACCCCTGTAACCTCTGCAGCAATGCTGGCAGCACTCATACACCCTCTGGATATGACGCTGAGCACTAACAGGCTGTCCCCCACCCCTGTAACCTCTGCAGCAATGCTGGCAGCACTCCTACAACCTCTGGATATGATGCTGAGCACTGACAGGCTGTCCCCCCACCCCTGTAACCTCTGCAGCAATGCTGGCAGCACTCATACACCCTCTGGATATGACGCTGAGCACTGACAGGCTGTCCCCCCACCCCTGTAACCTCTGCAGCAATGCTGGCAGCACTCATACACCCTCTGGATATGATGCTGAGCACTGACAGGCTGTCCCCCACCCCTGTAACCTCTGCAGCAATGCTGGCAGCCCTTATACAACCTCTGGATATGATGCTGAGCACTGACAGGCTGTCCCCCACCCCTGTAACCTCTGCAGCAATGCTGGCAGCACTCATACACCCTCTGGATATGACGCTGAGCACTGACAGGCTGTCCCCCACCCCTGTAACCTCTGCAGTAATGCTGGCAGCACTCATACACCCTCTGGATATGATGCTGAGCACTGACAGGCTGTCCCCCCACCCCTGTAACCTCTGCAGCAATGCTGGCAGCACTCATACTTTTGCCATGTTGAACTTCCAGTGACCAGTATGAGAGAGTGTGTGTGAGATAACACCAAATTTAACACACCTGCTCCCCATTCACACCTGAGACCTAACAAGACTAACAATTCACATGACACCGGGGAGGGTAAAATGGCTAATTGGGCAAATTTTGGCTATTTTCACTTAGGGGTGTCCTCACATTTGTTGCCAGCTGTTCATACAATAATGGCGATGTATTGAGTTATTTTGAGGGCACGCCCAATTTACACTGTTATACAAGCCGTTCACTGACTAGTTTACATTGTATCAAAGTGTCAGATCTTCAGTGCTGTCCCATAAAAAGATATAATAAGGGCCCTTTCACACTTGCTTTATTCTTTTCCTGCATAGAGTTCCCCATTAGAAGGGCTCTATGCCGGAAAAGAACTGATCAGTCACATCCCCATGCAATCTGAATGGATAGAAATCCATTCAGTTTGCATCAGTATGCCTTCCGTTCAGTCACTGTCAGGCGTTCAGCATGCTGCGGTGTTATGTCCGTCCAAAATGCCCGATCAGTCGCCGGAATGCTGGATCCGGCATTAATTTACATTGACTTGTATTAGTGCCGGATCCGGCATTAATTTACATTGACTTGTATTAGTGTCAGATCCGGCATTGCGAAACAACTGAAGGACGGATCCGGGAAAACCGTGAAAAGACTGCAAGACGGATCCGTTCATCCGCATGACAAGCGGAAAGACGGATCCGTTCTTGCAATGCATTTGTAGACGGATCCGACAACGGAACTGCCTGCCGGATCACACTAACGCTAGTGTAAAAGTACCCGAAGATATCTAAATAAATGTGACGGGTGGACTGACTGATATATATATATGTATACCATATATAAAGAATAATTTAAATCTGTACCTAACCATCACATTATTTCTCCTGTGAAAAAAAAATATTTCTAAAAATAGCATTTATTGCTCAAAAGTAGAAACACCTTAAAAAAGTACTATGGAGGGATTCTACAACAATCGTGATATCCTCTGCGCCACCGGAGGATACACTTAAAGGGGTTCCCCACCAAAAGTATTCTACATTTTTCAAACTAGCACTTGGATCTGAATACTATGTCACAGGCAGGCCTCCACAGGACGTCGCTTTTGAGGTCTCAGAGGCTGCCTTAGGAACTGAACGGCTCCCTCGAGCTCGGCGCGGAGGAGCCTTCTGGGCCTTGGGTGCGCAGCGCTCTCACGATTGTCATACTTAAGTGTGTCCTGACAACTGCCCAGATACTGTTAGTATACAGGTATACGCCAGCGCATTATAGTTAAAAAAAAAAAAATCTGAATAAAAATTCTCCCCATGGGATAAAAAAATAAATGATGTTTTTTTTTTTTTTTTTGCAATAAATAAACTTTACTAAATGTAAGTCTTAAGACCTAAAATAACATAAAACGTATACATTAAATTTATCATATCCAGTCATCCAGGAGTTAGTGTACTTTGACACTAGCGTTCGAAGAATCCGTATGCAAACTTGATATCTCTTTTTTTTTTTCCGGATCCGTTAGACTTTTGCATTGAAATACTGGATCTGTCTTTCCGGTATCATCAAAAGGGACGGAACGGAAGACATCCTGATGCATACTGAACGGATTGCTTTCCATTCAGAACGCATTGGGACAAAACTGATGCGTTTTTTTCCCCCCGTATTGAGACCCTTTACCGGAAAACAATAACGCTAGTTTAAATAGTACTCTAAAACCACTGACTCGACCAAGCGAGCCAAACTACGAATGAGTGGTGGAGCCGCTTCACTCCAGGTCATCTTGACGCCTTCTTTCATTCTGTTATCTTCCCTGGAGATGAAGGGGCAGATAGGTTGGGGATGGGGCCGAGGTTGGAAAGATCTGATCTGTGTGTCTGTGATCTGCCGTTGGATTTTGGTCGTCTGAATTTGCTTTTCCTCTTTTTTTCAGCTGCACCTCCCTGACCCCTGGCCCCAGCTGTGATCGCTTCAAACTCCACATCCCGTATGCCGGGGAGACCCTGAAATGTGAGTATCAGCTTCTCCGGCTTCTTAGGTAGGTTCACTGACAGCATAAAATGGGATAAACCTTCTTCTACAATCTGCACCTGTTGACACGAGGGTTCATATGGCTGTCTGACGTTCACACGTTTCTACAGCAGTATTATATTGGTGGCCCGTGGTCGCTGCCTCGCTCCTCCCGGTACAGCTGCCGGAGCGCTCACCTGCCTTCCTCTGCTGTCTCTCCAGTGGTCTATGTGCACCGGCATATTGCTGCTCCTTCCCTGACTTGAGCGTTGGCCTGATTACCAGATTGCACATACTTTGCCTGTCCTGACCTCGGCCTGTTTCCTGACTATGATTTTGCCTGATCCCTTGGAACTCTTTACTGGTATATCTTGACCCTCATGGGTCGCTAAACGTAGACTACTCCAAGAGGTAGCAGCCTGGTAGTTCCTCTGCATCAAAGTCCAGATCTTTGTATAAGGGTTAAAGGATGAAGTCCAGGGGGACCACTTTGATAACATCCTTAGGAGTAGCCCCACATCAGATTTGTTCAGTGGCACAATGGAGCCACATCCTATTCTTTTGCAAGCATTCTGACAAGGAGGTCGTTACGTGGTTCTATATTTACTCAAGAAGGTCTGAATTTCCTTAGTCTCTTTTCCTGCACCACTAAAGCATGCAGCTCTGTATGCAGGTCGTGTGCAGATCGCCCTCTAGTGGTAACAATGGGCTGCTGAGATTTTCACAAGTGTGTGTCTGTGGAAACCAATCTCTGAACTGAAGGAACCGAGCCCCAAATTGTTAACACTGGTAATGTCCTGGAATAAAAGTACTTACAGCAGGCGCCTTGTCTGTGCTGTGAGGGCATGTATGTGTGAAAGAATCCCGAAAGGCATGAGGGCGTGCCAGCGGACGGGGAAGCGGCTTACATAGCAATCCGTACAAACACCTCCGTCCTCTGAGAGGATGTGGACAAGAGAATGGGGGTGTGAAAGCGGTGGTGTCTTAGGATGCTGGAATTTAATGGTGTCCTCCTTGTACTACCTCATGGCCTGTACATGTGTACCATAGTAGTCTGCGCCAAAAAATGGCGATACACTTTGATAAATTTTATCGCTTGTCCCATGTACGCTTTTCAAAACTGGTGTTGTAGGCGTAAAAAGTGTGAAAACACATAATACATTTAGCGCGTGCCATGGACCCTGTACACTGAGCGGCAGCCCAGGCGCTAAACAACATACTTCACTAAAAGCACTCAAGTTAGGAAAACCGCCACCAGGGGTTGTCCCACAGACCAGGTACAACGCTCCTGTAGAGATTACCATTACATGCCTGTTATGACGCCCCCTACCGTAACATGGGTTTATGACGCCCTTGGTGTTAAATATCTGTTATGGCACCCCTTGCTGTTGTGGTGCACCCTGAACGTGTGTGACCTTTGGCACCAGAGACATTAGGTGGATTTTCTGAAAGGGAATTAAAAAAAAAAATGATTAAAAAAACAGCATAGGATGCTACACTGGATATGTACTGACATGGGCGTGCAATGGCACGTAACAGCAGGGGGCGCCATAATGAGTCTGTAACAGCGTGAGGCACCATAGTGAGTATCTAACATCAAGGGGTGCAAAAACAAGTTTATAAAACCAGTGGGCGCCATAATGAGTATTTAATACCAAGGGGCGCCAAAATTAGTATGTAATGCCTGTGGACGCCAGAAGTATGTAACATCAGTATGTTGGGGTTTTTTAGTTTTTTTTTGTGCAGTAGAAATTTTGTTATGTTTTACCTCATTTAACAGAGAAATGTAATATTTACTAGTAGGACAACCCCTTTCAGGTGGAATTTTATTTTCACAGCCCTCTGACCAGTATCTTCAGTGACGCACCTCAATGTTTGAATACAGATTTCTAATCACGAGTTAACAATAAGTGCGCTGTGCAGTTTATGAGCTTCTTTCACCGGCAGACTGTACTTCCTTCTTTCAGTATGGGGTACAGTAGCAGAAGGCATGAGTTACTGCAGTCCTTTACTTCCTCCCTGCTGATTTCAGCACTGTGAGCATAGAGAGGGAATGGGCTAGCTAATTAAAGGGAACCTGACAGCTCTTGTGTGCTGCTAACTCTGAGGGCGGCATAGTGTAGTGATATATCGCACGCTGTACACGCCCTCCCCCGCCTCCAGACAATGATTAACTGTTTGATGTCCTGTTTTGCATAACAGAGAAAACTGTCGGTTATCGTCTGGTGGCGGAGGAGGGCAGGGTGCGCCATCAGACTCATCTCTTATGGCACTGGTTTGCAGTTAATTAGGTCGTTAGGTGCGGGTTTCAGCAGTGATTTGGCACTGAAAAGAGGGCTGATCTGCACTGATACTGCTTTCCATTGTTTTCAATGGGAGCCGCTGCCGCAGTTCATGTGGTTGAGGATTTTTGCTGCCTGGTTTTCAAGACAGTGTCAAGAATGTACAGGTCCATTCTTGGCACATTTACTGCACTGACCCCTCACAAAGCTGCAGCGGGGGAGCTGAACCTAGAGGGCATCGCATGAGTGGTTGAGGCCATGGGTCACGCGGAGGATTTTTGTCTAAAACAACTGAATGCCATCACAGGAGAGACAGACTACTGATATCAGCGGGTCTCTCACTACACTGTGCTGCCCTCAGTGTAGGCAACATGCAAGAGCTGACAGGTTGCCTTTAAGTCCTGTGATCACAGCAGCATCAGCAGCTGTGTGAGTGCAGTGATGAGTAAGAAGTGCATAGAGCGGGGATCAGCAACCTCTGGCCGTTCTGAAACTACAACTCCTAGAATCCTCCTTTACAAGAACAGACAAGTAAGTGTGCATGCTGGGAGTTGTAGTTTCAAAGCAGCTGGACCGCTGAAGGTTGCTGATCCTTGGCAGAGAGACACTGTCCGGTCTGCAGATAGCCTGCAGTAAAATCAAACAATGCGAGTGGTTTGCAAAAATACGCTCCACATAAGTTGGGTTCCCAGGGATTGAACCCCCTCCCGTTGGACATTTACAGTGTATTCTGTGCACATAACATAAATGACGCAGCAGCAGCCGCGGGCCTTGGTGTCGAGCGGGGGGGGCAGATTAGCACATTGTCCAGGCTAATTAGCGGTCTTACATTGGTAATTTGCTTGCGGTCCTAATTAGCATGTCACCTGCCTCCAGCATGGAGCCGTTCCTGCGTCGCCTGCGCTGAGCGGCGTGTATCCGGGGCCGGAGCTGTCAGGACCTCATTTCTGGTAATACTACAGAATGCCATGTAACGTCGGCCTCCTGTGAAGCCCTTGTGTTCCGGCAGGCTCTGATCGCTCCGCTAAACATAGTGCAGCCCAGAATAGCAGTAATAACCAGGCACACAATAGGCGTGCTATTAACCAGCTGCACTCGACAGTTCTGCCATTCCCGGTGCTTCCTGGTAAATGCCACTTTCTCCATTTAGCTTTGTATGTAGATTATCAGGCGCCGCAGCGAGCGCTTCTCCCACTGTTCTCAAGAACTGCAGGAATTTAGGTTGATTTCCTCCTGATTTCCTCCAGAGCATTACTCATTTTATCATGAAATTCTCTGCAATCTCAGCATAATTATAGTGAACGTGAAGAGCAGCCATTTATATCAGTGATGTTGTACAGTTTACATATCAAATCTGCATAAAGTCACTGTGCACATACATGTATTATACTCCAGAGCTGCACTCACTATTCTGCTGGTGCAGTCACTGTGCAGATACATTACTTATCCTGTACTGATCCTGAGTTACATCCTGTATTATACTCCAGAGCTGCACTCACTATTCTGCTGGTGGAGTCACTGTGTACATACATACATTACTTATCCTGTACTGATCCCGAGTTACATTCTGTATTATACTCCAGAGCTGCAGACACAATTGTTCTGGCTTCGGAGCTGAAATCTTCCAGCAGTTCAGTGTCTGTTGCTCTGGTGATTTGCATTCTGGGAAATGCCCTCTCGGCCCCATACGCTGTACAGATGTGGTTATATCTGCTGCAGAGCACTTCATGGACACTTCTCTGTGTTTGGCCCACAGCTGGGTGGCGGTAGGATTCAGAGACATTCCTGTAATGTCCCTCTAGTGCTGTGCAGTTGTAGATGACGACTTCCGCCATGGTGTGCTCCTCTCTCCTGTGGTGTCCCGGGCTGTCAGAGTGGCCGCCGCTTCCTTTGTGGGTTTCTTGCGCTCTAACGCGCTCTCTTTTCTGTGTAGCTGCCGTTCTGTCGCTGTTGTGTCTGATCCGGCTCAGGAAGCCATCTGCTGCAGCGTCTCAGAAGAAAAGGACGTTTGTAGCTGAGGGTGGAAGTCACTTTGATATCAGAAGATTAAATGTTTTTGTGGACTTTACTTTTTAAAACCTTCATGGGCACCAGAGCGTCCCGCCAAATAGTGGCCTTTCTGTCCTCCCTGCAGTCTGGGGTCCAAAAGAGATGTTGCCACCAAGATAACCCTCAACCGGACCATCTTATCCCTGTATCGGGACCACCCTTGCTGCCCTTATATTGATGCCACCCTTGCTGCCCTTATATTGATGCCACCCTTGCTTTCCTTATATTGATGCCACCCTTGCTGCCCTTATATTGATGCCACCCTTGCTGCCCGTATATTAATGCTACCCTTGCTGCCCCCTATTGGTACTACCCATGCTGGTCCCATCAGTTGCTCAATTTCTGCTCCCATAGCGGTGCCACCCTTACTGCCCACATAGCAGTGCTACCCTTTCTTTTCCCTAGCGGTGCCACCCTTGCTGCCCCCATACGATGCCACCCATGCTGCCCCCATAGCGGTGCCACCCTTGCTGCCCCCATAGCAGTGCCACCCTCGCTGCTCCCATAGCTATGCCACCCTTGCTGCCCCCTATTGGTATTACCCTTGCTGCTCCCATAGCTATGCCACCCTTACTGCCCCTTAGTGCTGTCACCCTTGCTGCAACAAATAGGTTGGTGTGGGACAGCACCATCAGCGGCCAGATGGCCGATAGTCCAAGATGTGGCGGTGCACGCGATGTTAGGTCCTGACCTGAAGAACCTCTCCTATGGACACAAATGAAAAAAGATCGCAGCACTCCGAAGTCTTCAAATATTCAAGATTTATTCCACCACGTGAGATGCGACGTTTCGACCCGGTGGGGGTCTTTATCAAGCATAAAATACATCCAGAGTGCAACACATATATATACACATATACCAATAACCCCATTAGTCAAATGACACACCCCCTAAGGGGGTACCCACCCCTGTCAGGTGATCCCCGAGAGAACACAAAGGGACAAGTCTTCTGAATTAAATAAAAAATGCTTCAAATATATGTTGTGCAAAAAGTCCATCCTTAGCTTCAAAGATTCATATGTATTAAAGAATAATAATCTTAACAATGGTCAGGAACATACCCAATCCGAATGAAGTAGCATGTGCTGTGACGTCACCGACTGAGGCGTCCAGGCGGTCCTTAGTAACGGCAGACGCGGAAGTCCAGTGCCGTACGTTGATATGTAAAATCGGGAGCTGCGCATGTTCAGATGACGTGATGGTCATGTGGTCTAGTCACATGACCGCAACTGATAGTCATGGCAACGGCCGACGCAGAGGTTGAACGCTGGTGGCGAGCATTCATGCGTGTAACAGGAAACTCTGTTTGGAGTGGTGACGTTCTGATCGCATGATCGCCACTAATATAAACAGTAATGTTGATAAATTCCATCAATGTCAGGTTCCTATAACTGTCCGCCGTGGTGGACCAGTCCCTAAATAATCTCTCAACAAATATGGCATAGGTAGGAGTATTAACTGGTGATCCCATGTGGTATCATTACTGATTGATCACAGAGGCATTTCAAGACCCTAATAAGGCATCCAAACTCATCATCATAAGCCGATATGTCTGAATGTCCCCAGAAGGAACTTTACCCGTGGGATCACAGGATCTGAACACAGGTCAGGTTAATCCATCTCAGGAAACCATTACCATTATCCATTGTGGAGATGGTGTGGACCCTTGTCCAAACCCCAGGTATGGAACAGCTGCCCGTATATTAATGCTACCCTTGCTGCCCCCTATTGGTACTACCCATGCTGGTCCCATCAGTTGCTCAATTTCTGCTCCCATAGCGGTGCCACCCTTACTGCCCACATAGCAGTGCTACCCTTTCTTTTCCCTAGCGGTGCCACCCTTGCTGCCATATACGATGCCACCCATGCTGCCCCCATAGCGGTGCCACCCTTGCTGCCCCCATAGCAGTGCCACCCTCGCTGCTCCCATAGCTATGCCACCCTTGCTGCCCCCTATTGGTATTACCCTTGCTGCTCCCATAGCTATGCCACCCTTACTGCCCCTTAGTGCTGTCACCCTTGCTGCACCCATTGCCAGCCTTTCTTCCTTATTGCAGTGCCACCCTTTCTGCCTCCATATTGGTGCCACCGCTGCTGCCCCCTATTGGTACTACACATGCTGGTCCCATCAGTTGCTCCATTTCTGCTCCCATAGCTATGCCACCCTTTCTTGTCCCTAGCGGTGCCACCCTTGCTGCCCCCATAGCGGTGCCACCCTTGCTGCCTCCATAGCAGTGCCACCCTCGCTGCTCCCATAGCTATGCCACCCTTACTGCCCCCTATTGGTATTACCCATGCTGCTCCCATAGCTATGCCACCCTTACTGCCCCTTAGTGCTGTCACCCTTGCTGCTCCCATTGCCAGCCTTTCTTCCTTATTGCAGTGCCACCGCTGCTGCCCCCCATAGCGGTGTCACCTTCCTTATACCTATGACAACCCCACAGCCGCCATAGTTCTCCTGTGAGGTAGTCCACCATGGACCTTATTTTGGGCATGGCTTTTTTGGGTTGCCTCCTTTGCACACAATGGGCAGAAAAAAAACATTGTACCAGAATTCAGCCGAGCAATAGAAATCCAGAGTGATGGATGAAGGGCCGACATTAACCCTTACGTTGCTGAGGCAGCCAGGTCTGACTGACGGAAATCCGCCCGTCATTGATCTGGGAGGCGGCTGAGTTTTCCCTTGGTCCGTTCTTCTTTATCTTATCAGCTCTGGCGCTCGGACATCTGCTGGGACCGAATGGTCATATCTGTGTCATTTCACCTTCTCGAGAAATCCTTGGTTGAGCGCTCCCCTGGTCTGACCGGGCCTCGGGTGCTCCACCGCCGGCTTTGGAATAAAAAGGGCTGAGATTGTTAGAAAAATTTATGGAAAACGCAGAACTGCAGATTACTCCATGTAACTGTGCACCCCGTCATTCAGAACGGGGTCCTGAACATGTTAGAAGGTTTCCTGACTATCAGCTGATCACAATGTGTCCTCCTGCTGGGACCTGCAGCAATCAGCTGTACCTAGCAGTTCAGTTTCCCTGCAGTGCCCCCACAGGGGGAATGAAGTATTACACAGTGTTTAGGTATCAGCAGATGTAATACATGACGGGATGCTCTTTATAACCTCCATTCCAAGAGATAAGGATCCTGAACTGAAGGCCTCTCCTTACAGGAAGATGGGGTTCCTAAAGTAGACAGTCACAAGATTGATCTTTACCCTGCGGACAGGTGTTTAAGTATCTGCTCACTGAGGATCCAACGCCCTTTCTTATGGTCGGTGGACCTCCAGTGATCAGACATGGGTAAGCGATAGCTGGTTTTGGGAACGCCCTTTTTAATGGTGATTTCTGATCGTTTTTTGTATTTTATTTTGTTTTTTATAGGGGATATTCTGTTCAACGCTCAGTACCCAGAATTACCGCCGGATTTCATCTTTGGGGACGACACCGAGTTCTTACCTGAACCTTCTGCTCTCCCGGTACGTTTTATAGATCGATTACTCAGTAGTAGAGTTGAGCGAATTTGTGTTTTAAGTTGTACGTCCAAAGTTCGGGTTCGGGTTATCGAAGAATCCCGTTATGGATGCCGCTACCTCGGACCATAACGGAATTTGGAATCCATAACGGGATTCTTCGAAAACCCGAAATTTGGACGCAGAACTTAAAAACCAATTTCGCTCAACACTACTCATTAGCAGTTAGCCAGTTTCTTATATTGATGATCTATCCTCAGGATTGGTCATAAATATCGATCAGTCCGACTCCCGACATCCCTGCTGATCAGCTATTTGAAGTGAATGGGACGGAGGAGCTGCAATTGCCGCTGATCGTCAGGGGTGCCGGGAGTCGGGCCCCGCCGGTCTGATATTTATGACCTATCCTGAGGATAGATCACTATAGGAAACTGGCCAATCCCTTTAAAGGGGACCGTGTAGCAGCAAGCGGATGAGGTATGTTAATCCCATAGTATTGGGCGGATTATAAATCGGAAACCTTTCCGATGTATAAGGCGATTATATCACCACACCTTCCGCAGTAAATACGCAATGGATTTTTCCATTCAGTTTGCGTCCCATATGAATTTTGCTTTCTATTGCCAGCTGCGTAGGTGAGAACCCGCCGGCTTGTGACCAGGATGTGGCGTCAAGCATCACACCATTTGCTAAAAAGTTTTCAGACCTTTTGGCTCAAAAAAATGAAGTGGTTTGATCTAGGGTTGTTTCGGGTATCGAACTTTCGATACCCAATCAATACTTTTCTCTGGTATCGAGCTCGATACCAGGATTAGTATTTTATCGATACTGGGCTGCGCTACTGCACAGCCCAATATCAGAGAACGTGGCTGTGCCGCTCTCAGCGCGGCCATGTTCTCCTCGGCAGCACAGGGAGAAGGAGGCAGTCTCTCCCTCCCCCTGTGCTGCTTCCACCAATAGAGCGAGAGGGGTGGCGGAGGAGGCGGGGTCACTGGCCACCAATGAGGAGTGTCTTTTACTATACAGGGCTCCGCCCCCCGGCTACATTCGCTCTCTGCCCGGAATACATCTCGCGCAGGCGCAGTGCTGGCGGTTGCCTGCGCCTGCGCGATCCAATTGCAACTGAGGGCAACAGCGCTCCGAAAACGTCACTGGGCTCGGCGCATGCCCAGTGACACTATTGAGGCTGTTGCCCTCAGTTGCCGTCAGATCGCGCAGGCAATCGCCGGCACTGCGCCTGCGCGAGATGTATTCCCGGCAGAGAGCGAATGTAGGGGGGCGGAGCCGTAGCCTTGCCTCTGGGACGAGATTTCAGCTGCTGGAGGCGTTCTTTAGATTCAAATTTAGGCGGTCTGGGCACATCAGGGGGGCGTTCCTGGGCTCCTTGGAAGAGAAAAAACGCCCCTCTGGGCTCCTTACAGACTAATTTACATAATGGATAAAGCGGTTTTTAAGAGAAAATACAAGACACACGGAAAAAAGAACTACAGATCCGGATATAAGGTACTTTATTGCCCTAGGCTAAAGGAAAAAAAAAATTGTGGATAGCCAGGTGACAGATTCCCTTTAAGCGGTGAACGCCCATAAAAGAAAAAAAAAAGAAAAGAAAAACTGCACAATTCGCCATTTTATTTTAGTCGCCTTGTCCCCTCAAAAAATAGGATTGAACTGTTGTATTATTGGCCGGATGTTGAATGCACGCAGCTTTTTTTGGCATTTTTTATTTTTTTTGCGTGGTATCGAATAGTATCGAGTATCGCAATACTTTTTTTTGGTATCAATACCGAATCAAAATTTTGGTACCGAAACAACTCTAGTTTGATCTTCCGTGATCTTACACATATGCACCATTTTTCGCCAGTCCGGTGTAAATTATTGCCCTGCGCGAAGCGTCGGCCTTAATAAATCCCATCCTTGTGTTTTAAATTGTCACCGTTTTGAAGATCTCTGCTTTCTGCCTCTGAAGTGATACCTTCGTTGTTTCCATTCAGAGCTGAAATCCCGTCCTTCCTCTGACTTATTCCTACTCCGCACCTTAACCAGGAATAGATGGTTAAGGTGCGGAAGCAGAATATATAGGAGCAGAATATAAAATCAGTGATACAGTACTAACCTCAGTATCTGAGGAAAGGGATTTAGGGGTCATTATATCAGACGACCTAAAGGTGGGCAGACAATGTCATAGAGCAGCAGGTAATGCCAGCAGAATGCTTGGGTGTATAGGGAGAGGCATTAACAGTAGAAAGAGGGAGGTGCTCGTGCCGCTCTACAGAGCACTAGGGAGACCTCATTGGGAGTATTGTGTGCAGTACTGGAGACCAGATCTGCAGAAGGATATTCAGAGAAGAGCTACTAAACTAGTACATGGATTGCAGGACAAAACTTACCAGGAAAGGTTAAAGGACCTTAACATGTATAGCTTGGAAGTAAGAAGAGACAGAGGGGATATAATAGAAACTTTTAAATACATAAAGGGAATCATCACGGTAAAAGAGGAGAGAATATTTAAAAGAAGAAAAACTGCTACAAGAGGACATAGTTTTAAATTAGAGGGGCAAAGGTTTAAAAGTAATATCAGGAAGAATAACTTTACTGAGAGAGTAGTGGACGCATGGAATAGCCTTCCTGCAGAAGTGGTAGCTGCAAATACAGTGAAGGAGTTTAAGCATGCATGGGATAGGCATAAGGCCATCCTTCATATAAGATAGGGCCGGGGGCTATTCATAGTATTCAGTATATTGGGCATAAGGCCATCCTTCATATAAGATAGGGCCTGGGGCTATCCATAGTATTCAGTATATTGGGCAGACTAGATGGGCCAAATGGTTCTTATCTGCCGACACATTCTATGTTTCTATGGTCCCGGCTAATAATTTACTTCTAGTACCCATCGCTACCAGGTCATAGCTAGCATTGATTTACTTCACTCCATTAAACGGGTGCATTGTTGTGCCCATTATGTCACAGCCCTTTAATAAATGGACTGGACCTCTCCCTTGTGGGGGTCCTTGACATCCCCTTAAAGGAGTTGCACAGCGTTCAAAACACACAACTTCTTTCTTCCAGAAACAGCGCCACATCTTTCAGTGGTTGTGTGTGGTATTGCATCCTGGTATTCTGCATCCGCTCTTTCCTGATGCAGAATTCACTGACCTAGATACCGCACGCTCAGCACATGAGATATAAAGAGGTTGTCTGCTGATCTGTCCTCAGGATAGTGGCGTGGCCCCTTACTAGGACAGTGATGACGCGTTCATCGGTCTCATGGCCTAGGCACAGCTCAGTACATGAAACGGCAGTGCAGGGCGGTGAGAGATAAGTACAGCATAGGTGAGAGAGGATTCCACTTCTCAGGCCCCTCCGTAAAAACAGCAGCTGTCGTGTATACGGTGCACCTGCAAGGACTGAGAGTGCACTAGAGAAGAAGCTGCATTTCAGAGACTGCCGGTATATTGGTGCTGATCTGATGGTGGGGGGTCCGTCCCTAGCAGTGACTGATGAAGCTGCATAGCCATTAAGGCTACTTTCACACCAGTGTTTTTGCTGGATCCATCATGGATCAGCAAAAACGCTTCCGTCGTAAAAATACAACCGTCTGCATCTGTTCTGAACGGATCCGGTTGTATTATCTCTAAGGCTAGTTTCACACTAGCGGCAGGACGGATCCGACAGGCTGTTCACCCGACGGAACAGCCTATCGGATCCGTCCTGCCGCTAGTGAACGTGTGTCCCCAGACTACCGCTCTGGCCCAACTGACTATAATGGAGGCGGGCGGAGTTCCGGCAGAGGCGCGGCGAGAGGCTGCCGGAATAAATGTCAGACATGTCGTAGTTTTATTCCGGCAGCCTTTCGCCGTGCCTCTGCCGGAACTCCACCCTGCCCCCATTATAGTCAATTGGGCCGGAGAGGTAGTCCGGGGGCACACGTTCACTAGCGGCAGCACAAATGGCACACAATTTAAGTCAATGATGGCGGATCCATTTTCTTTGACACAATATAAAATGGATGGGTCCCCCATTGACTTACAAAGGTTTTAGGGACTGATCCGTTTTGGCTATTTTAGGCTACTTTCACACTAGCGGCAGAACGGATCCAACAGGCTGTTCCGTCGGGTGAAAAGCCTGTCGGATCCGTCCTGCCGCTAGTGTGAAAGTAGCCTAAAATAGCCAAGACAGATCAGTCTCTAAAACCTTTGTAAGTCAATGAGGGACCCATCCATTTTATATTGTGTCAAAGAAAACGGATCCGCCATTATTGACTTAAATTGTGTGTAAGGACGGATCCGTCTTGCTCCGCACCACATCGCGGACAGAAAAACGCTGCTTGCAGCATTATTCTGTCCGCGATGGTGACGCAACCAGACGGAACGGTGACTCCGTTTCATTCAGTTACGTTTTGTCCTCATCGACAATGAACGGGGACAAGCATTTTCCCTATTGATCCTATGACGGATCTCAATAGCGGGAAGGGAAAGCGCAAGTGTGAAAGTAGCCTAAAATAAAGGGATGACCATGACCATGCTGGGCCGAGTCCTCCCGAGTGAGAGGCAAGGTCATCCTGATGGATTTATCCAGATATCCCGCTGCTTATTCGCAAGAGAATCGCCGTCAATATTATCTCAACCTGAGAACAGGTAATAGATTGACTAAAGGCATTGATACATAAGATAGAATGTGACGGCTGCCCAGGTTTTTGATACTGATGGCCGTTCCTCCGAAGAGAATGGACAGAGCAGTGGGCAGCGGGATGTGCGACCCCCGCCGATCTGATACTGACCGTCTGTTTGAGGATAGCCCATCAGTATCGGAATCAAGGACAGCCCCTTTAAGGCCAAAATTGACCCGTTCCTTAAGGGGTTAAGTGAGGGTCCCTGCAGTTTCCTTATTTACTGTACATGGGGATGTGGGCACTGCACAATGTCCTCAGCGGTCAGGGTTAATGATCCTCCGGCGGCGTGACTCATGGGCCGATGACATCACTCCCGGATGACTCACGGCTTGTGTAATTGTGATAGCACTTACCGAGAACACAAGCAGCACAACTACAAATAGACAGATGTCACAATGACGTTGCCGGCTGCAGGAAACGGCACTTTTATCCTCCGACTGAATGGAAAAGAGACTTTACCGTTCTTCATCGCGTCCCAGGCACTCAGCGCAGCGCAGCCCCCCCCCCCCCCAGCGCACGTAAGAGGCTGTGAGCCCACGCACTCCGCTCCGTCCACCTTCATATCCTTCCATAGACAGTCACTGGACTTGCATCATCTGACACTGTGTAGGGCTATCAGCCGGCAGCATCTTGTGTGTTTCCATCCATCATGTTCCTCATTTATAGAATATAACTTTTTTGTGTTTTTAATGCCCCCCCTTGTCGGGGGCTCTCCCCTGTGATCGTTGTCGGCCCCTGCTGAGTAATATCATTAGGGTGATCTGCCAAGAGGGAGGGGTACAGATTTACCCGGTGACATGATTGTCTGTACCAATGTGCATTTCCTATCATTGCCCTGTGTAAATATTCCCAGAGATCCTCCGACAAATGAGCAAACACTCGTACGTCGGTGACGGCGTCTTCCTGCGCACATATAAAGCATCACGTGAACAGGGGATGTGATGCCGGCAATCACTGCTATTCCGTGATCAGAGGTTAATATGAATAGATTGATGTTCAAATCCCTCACAATAATTACCACATGAGGATGAAAGTAAATACCGGAGATGATAGATCTCAATGTGTCGTCACACTAATCATAGTTACTTTTTAAAACATTTTAGCCTTTGTAATGATCTCTGTATACACAAATATACACATAATACTGCCTCCTATGTAGAAGAATAAAACTACTATAATACTGCTCCTATGTACAAGAATATAACTACTATAATACTGCCTCCTATGTACAAGAATATAACTACTATAATACTGCTCCTATGTACAAGAATATAATTACTATAATACTGCCTCCTATGTACAAGAATATAACTACTATAATACTGCCCCTATGTACAAGAATATAACTACTATAATACTGCTCCTATGTACAAGAATATAACTACTATAATACTGCTCCTATGTACAGTAATATAACTACTATAATACTGCCTCCTATGTACAAGAATATAACTACTATAATACTGCTCCTATGTACAAGAATATAACTACTATAATACTGCTCCTATGTACAGTAATATAACTACTATAATACTGCCTCCTATGTACAAGAATATATCTACTATAATACTGCTCCTATGTACAAGAATATAACTACTATAATACTGCTCCTATGTACAAGAATATAACTACTATAATACTGCCTCCTATGTACAAGAATATAACTACTATAATACTGCTCCTATGTACAAGAATATAACTACTATAATACTGCTCCTATGTACAGTAATATAACTACTATAATACTGCCTCCTATGTACAAGAATATATCTACTATAATACAGCCTGCTATGTACAAGAATATAACTACTATAATACTGCTCCTATGTACAAGAATATAACTACTATAATACTGCCTCCTATGTACAAGAATATAACTGCTATAATACTGCTCCTATGTACAAGAATATAACTACTATAATACTGCTCCTATGTACAAGAATATAACTACTATAATACTGCCGCCTATGTACAAGAATATAACTACTATAATACTGCTCCTATGTACAAGAATATAACTACTATAATACTGCTCCTATGTACAAGAATATAACTACTATAATACTGCTCCTATGTACAAGAATATAACTACTATAATACTGCTCCTATGTACAAGAATATAACTATTATAATACTGCTCCTATGTACAAGAATATATCTACTATAATATTGCTCCTATGTAAAAGACTATAACTACTATAATACTGCCTCTTATGTACAAGAATATAACTACTATAATACTGCCCCTATGTACAAGAATATAACTACTATAATACTGCCTCCTATATACAAGAATATAACTACTATAATACTGCCCCTATGTACAAAAATATAACTACTATAATACAGCTACTATGTCAGGGCTTGACAAATTTCCTTGAAATCTAGGAGCCAGCTAAAAAAGTTAGGAGCCAGGCGGAGCCGCGTCATAAAGCCCCCAATAGATGCCCCCATAGTGCTCCACCCCCCACTTCTCCATAGAGCCCCCTAATAATGCATGCCAGTACATAGAGCCCCCATAGTGTTCCTTCCCCTGTTCTCCATAGTGCCCCCCATAATGTGCGGCTTTCCCTCTTCAATAGGTTATATGACACGTTAGATGCTGCCAGCGTCTAAGTGATCGCCACTTGCGGCCGCCATGGCATGTGGAAACCCTTACAAGGATTACAGGGTCCGAGGGGAGGGTAGAGGGGTCCGGAGGGGAGGGCAGAGGGGTCCGGAGGAGAGGGCAGAGGGGTCCGGAGGAGAGGGCAGAGGGGTCCGGAGGAGAGGGCAGAGGGGTCTGGAGGGGAAGGCAGAGGGGTCCGGAGGGGAAGGCAGAGGGGTCCGGAGGGGAAGGCAGAGGGGTCCGGAGGGGAAGGCAGAGGGGTCCGGAAGGCACAAACACAGCGGGCACCATAACACTTTACTGAGCACTATAACCCCCAGCTGGCGCTCAGCCTCTGCAGGTTCCGCATCACTACAACGCCCAGCTCTTTCCCCCTCTGGTCATTCACTTTCCCCCCTTGTCATTCTCCCCCCCCCCTTATCATTCACTTTCCCCCCCCTTGTCAATATCTTTCCCCTCCTTGTCATTATCTTTCCCCCCCTTGTCATTATCTTTCCCCCCTTGTCATTCTCTCTCCCCCCTTGTCAATCTCTTTCCCCCCCCCTTGTCAATCTCTTTCCCCTCTTGTCATTATCTTTCCCCCTTGTCATTCACTTTCCCCTTGTCATTCACTTTCTCCCCCTTGTCATTCTCTTTCCCCCTTGTCATTCACTTTCTCCCCCTTGTCATTCACTTTCTCCCCCTTGTCATTCACTTTCTGACCCCCTTGTCATTCATTTTCCCCCTTGTCATTCACTCCCCCTTGTCATTTACTCCCCCCTTGTCATTCATTTTCCCCCTTGTCATTCACTTTCCCCCCTTGTAATTATCTTTTCCCCTCTTGTCATTCTCCCCCCTGCCTCCCCTGCCTCTAGTGTAGCATGGCCGAGCTCTGTATGGTCCCACGGGTACAGGAGCTTTAGTTTCCTGTACCCAGGCGGACTGACAGGAAGTGCACACTGTGTGTGCACTAATTGTCAGTCCGGCCGGGTACAGGAGATAGATGCTCCCTGTACCGCGGACCATACAGGGCTCGGCCACGCTACAATGAGGAACTGACAGGAGGGAGCGCTGAGCGTTTCCCTCCTGTCAGTCCCTCTCTTCATGCTGCGCCCGGGCGGTGCGCCCTCATGGACGCGCCAGCCCGGGCAGTGCTGCAGCCGTCTGAGGCTCTATATAGAGCGCTCGGGCGGCTGCAGCATGAAGGGGGCCGGCGCTCCTAGTCCGCGCCGGCCCTGCGCCCTGGCACCTGAGAGAACGGGCTGACAAATACCCAGACGGCAGGATAATACTGCTCCTATATACAAGAATATAACTACTATAATACTGCTCCTATGTACAAGAATATAACTACC
Organism: Bufotes viridis; assembly: GCA_033119425.1. Lineage (NCBI taxonomy): Eukaryota > Metazoa > Chordata > Amphibia > Anura > Bufonidae > Bufotes > Bufotes viridis. The sequence goes on from CM065592.1 coordinate 446,821,226, forward strand.
ATAATACTGGCCCTATGTACAAGAATATAACTACTATAATACTGCTCCTATGTACACTAATATAACTACTATAATACTGTCTCTTATGTACAAGAATATAACTACTATAATACTGCTCCTATGTACAAGAATATAACTACTATAATACTGCTCCTATGTACAAGAATATATAACTGCTATAATACTGCTCCTATGTAAAAGAATATAACTATTATAATACTGCTCCTGTGTACAAGAATATAACTATTATAATACTGCTCCTATGTACAAGAATATAACTACTATAATACTGCTCCTATGTACAAGAATATAACTGCTATAATACTGCTCCTATGTACAAGAATATAACTATTATAATACTGCTCCTATGTACAAGAATATAACTACTATAATACTGCTCCTATGTACAAGAATATAACTACTATAATACTGCTCCTATGTACACTAATATAACTACTATAATACTGTCTCTTATGTACAAGGATATAACTACTATAATACTGCTCCTATGTACAAGAATATAACTGCTATAATACTGCTCCTATGTACAAGAATATAACTATTATAATACTGCTCCTATGTACAAGAATATAACTACTATAATACTGCTCCTATGTAAAAGACTATAACTACTATAATACTGCCTCTTATGTACAAGAATATAACTACTATAATACTGCCCCTATGTACAAGAATATAACTACTATAATACTGCCTCCTATATACAAGAATATAACTACTATAATACTGCCCCTATGTACAAGAATATAACTACTATAATACAGCTACTATGTCAGGGCTTGACAAATTTCCTTGAAATCTAGGAGCCAGCTAAAAAAGTTAGGAGCCAGGCGGAGCCGCGTCATAAAGCCCCCAATAGATGCCCCCATAGTGCTCCACCCCCCCCCCCCACTTCTCCATAGAGCCCCCTAATAATGCATGCCAGTATATAGGGCCCCCATAGTGTTCCTTCCCCTGTTCTCCATAGTGCCCCCCATAATGTGCGGCTTTCCTCTTCAATAGGTTATATGACACGTTAGATGCTGCCAGCGTCTAAGTGATCGCCACTTGCGGCCGCCATGGCATGTGGAAACCCTTACAAGGATTACAGGGTCCGAGGGGAGGGTAGAGGGGTCCGGAGGGGAGGGCAGAGGGTCCGGAGGAGAGGGCAGAGGGGTCCGGAGGAGAGGGCAGAGGGGTCCGGAGGAGAGGGCAGAGGGGTCCGAGGGGAAGGCAGAGGGGTCCGGAGGGAAGGCAGAGGGTCCGGAGGGGAAGGCAGAGGGTCCGGAGGAAGGCAGAGGGGTCCGAAGGCACAAACACAGCGGGCACCATGACACTTTACTGAGCACTATAACCCTCAGCTGGCGCTCAGCCTCTGCAGGTTCCGCATCACTACAACGCCCAGCTCTTTCCCCCTCTGGTCATTCACTTTCCCCCCTTGTCATTCTCCCCCCCCCCCTTATCATTCACTTCCCCCCCCTTGTCAATATCTTTCCCCTCCTTGTCATTATCTTTCCCCCTTGTCATTCTCTCTCCCCCCTTGTCAATCTCTTTCCCCCTTGTCAATCTCTTTCCCCTCTTGTCATTATCTTTCCCCCTTGTCATTCACTTTCTCCCCCCTTGTCATTCACTTTCTCCCCCTTGTCATTCACTTTCTGACCCCCTTGTCATTCATTTTCCCCCTTGTCATTCACTCCCCCTTGTCATTTACTCCCCCTTGTCATTCATTTTCCCCCTTGTCATTCACTTTCCCCCTTGTAATTATCTTTTCCCTCTTGTCATTCTCCCCCTGCCTCCCCTGCCTCTAGTGTAGCATGGCCGAGCTCTGTATGGTCCCACGGGTACAGGAGCTTTAGTTTCCTGTACCCAGGCGGACTGACAGGAAGTGCACACTGTGTGTGCACTAACTGTCAGTCCGGCCGGGTACAGGAGATAGATGCTCCCTGTACCGCGGACCATACAGGGCTCGGCCACGCTAGATGAGGAACTGACAGGAGGGAGCGCTGAGCGTTTCCTCCTGTCAGTCCCTCTTCATGCTGCGCCCGGGCGGTGCGCCTCATGGACGCGCCAGCCTGGGCAGTGCTGCAGCCGCCTGAGGCTCTATAGAGCGCTCGGGCGGCTGCAGCATGAAGGGGGCCGGCGCTCCTAGTCCGCGCCGGCCCTGCGCCCTGGCACCTGAGAGAACGGGCTGACAAATACCCAGACGGCAGGATAATACTGCTCCTATATACAAGAATATAACTACTATAATACTGCTCCTATGTACAAGAATATAACTACCATAATACTGGCCCTATGTACAAGAATATAACTACTATAATACTGCTCCTATGTACACTAATATAACTACTATAATACTGTCTCTTATGTACAAGAATATAACTACTATAATACTGCTCCTATGTACAAGAATATAACTACTATAATACTGCTCCTATGTACAAGAATATATAACTGCTATAATACTGCTCCTATGTAAAAGAATATAACTATTATAATACTGCTCCTATGTACAAGAATATAACTACTATAATACTGCTCTATGTACAAGAATATAACTACTATAATACTGCTCCTATGTACAAGAATATAACTACTATAATACTGCTCCTATGTACAAGAATATAACTACTATAATACTGTCTCCTATGTACAAGAATATAACTACTATAATACTGCTCCTATGTACAAGAATATAACTACTATAATACTGCTCCTATGTACAAGAATATAACTACTATAATACTGCTCCTATGTACAAGAATATAACTACTATAATACTGCTCCTATGTACAAGAATATAACTACTATAATACTGCTCCTATGTACAAGAATATAACTACTATAATACTGCTCCTATGTACAAGAATATAACTACTATAATACTGCTCCTATGTACAAGAATATAACTACTATAATACTGCTCCTATGTACAAGAATATAACTACTATAATACTGTCTCCTATGTACAAGAATATAACTACTATAATACTGCTCCTATGTACAAGAATATAACTACTATAATACTGCTCCTATGTACAAGAATATAACTACTATAATACTGCTCCTATGTACAAGAATATAACTACTATAATACTGCTCCTATGTACAAGAATATAACTACTATAATACTGCTCCTATGTACAAGAATATAACTACTATAATACTGCTCCTATGTACAAGAATATAACTACTATAATACTGCTCCTATGTACAAGAATATAACTACTATAATACTGCTCCTATGTACAAGAATATAACTACTATAATACTGCTCCTATGTACAAGGATATAACTACAATAATACTGCCTCCTATGTACAAGAATATAACTACTATAATACTGCTCCTATATACCAGAATATAACTACTATAATACTGCCTCCTATGTACAAGAATATAACTACTGTAATACTGCTCCTATGTACAAGAATATAACTACTATAATACTGCTCCTATGTACAAGGATATAACTACAATAATACTGCCTCCTATGTACAAGAATATACCTACTATAATACTGCCCCCTATGTACAAGAATATAACTACTATAATACTGCTCCTATGTACAGGAATATAACTACTATAATACTACTCCTATGTACAAGAATATAACTACTATAATACTACTCCTATGTACAAGAATATAACTACTGTAATACTGCTCCTATGTACAAGAATATAACTACTATAATACTGCCCCTATGTACAAGAATATAACTACTATAATACTGCTCCTATGTACAGGAATATAACTACTATAATGCTACTCCTATGTACAAGAAGATAACTACTATAATACTGCTCCTATGTACAAGAATATAACTACTATAATGCTACTCCTATGTACAAGAATATAACTACAATAATACTGCCTCCTATGTACAAGAATATAACTACTATAATACTGCCTCCTATGTACAAGAATATAACTACTATAATACTGCTCCTATGTACAAGAATATAACTACTATAATACTGCTCCTATGTACAAGAATATAACTACTATAATACTGCTCCGATGTACAAGAATATAACTACTATAATACTGCCTCCTATGTACAAGAATATAACTACTATAATACTGCTCCTATGTACAAGAATATAACTACAATAATACTGCCTCCTATGTACAAGAATATAACTACTATAATACTGCCTCCTATGTACAAGAATATAACTACTATAATACTGCCTCCTATGTACAAGAATATAACTACTATAATACTGCTCCTATGTACAAGAATATAACTACTATAATACTGCTCCTATGTACAAGAATATAACTGCTATAATACTGCTCCTATGTACAAGAATATAACTACTATAATACTGCTCCTATGTACAAGAATATAACTACTATAATACTGCTCCTATGTACAAGAATATAACTACTATAATACTGCCTCCTATGTACAAGAATATAACTACTATAATACTGCTCCTATGTACAAGAATATAACTATTTTTTTAAAATCAGGTTAATTTTTATTGAATAAAGCATGTAAAATTCAATACAGCAGTGATGTCGTACTTTTTTCAGTTTTTGTGTAGTCTGAACAGATAGTAAAGACAAAATATAAACTGTATGACGGTGTACGCAGACACCAGTTAGATGAACAACAGTCGCAGGCATAAGAACCAAGTGACATAATGTACCAATACACAAAAACAATTTTATAAATTGTTATAAAAATAAAAAGGACAAGAACTATCCCCTCCCTCCCTAACCCAACATAAACATATAAATCTGAGCAGTATTAGGATTAAGAGAAGGGCTATTCAGTCCAGAAAACAGACACAGTCGGACAGCTTCCCCAGTAAGACACCAGAAATACATGGGATCAGATAGATAATATATTAGATGCACAACACAAGACAATCACTACGCAGAACCGCTAGTTAGGGATCGTAAAAGTGACAGCTGGTCTCGGGCACATTCCTGGGCAAGAATCCTTGATACTAAGTGTGGCGAGTCTACCCACCCCTGCCAAATATCAAAGAACTTTTTAAGACACTTACGCTTGGTATATACTCCCTTTTCCAGTCTCAGGACCATGTTCATTCGATTAATATATTCATGTTGACAAGAATATAACTAAACAAAACAAAAACACGACCTCGAGTGTCTTAGCCAAGGCAATAGTCACTCTAATAGTGTGGCATATAACAAGACCCTCAATATATATAACAGGAAAAGCTCATAAATCCGGCAGAAAACAAGAAAGAAACTAGAGCCCATAACTTTCCAAATTTACAAAAATATATATATCTTTATTGTCACATAATATAAATAGATAAATGTTAAAAAAGGGGATAGGGGACAGAAAACACCATCCCAGTGGCCCAGGTCATAATTACACTACATACAATTGAAAAATACATGAATATTGAAAGGTAAAATATATGTATACAAATCACACAAGGTGTACATATGTTATAAGTTAATAATAAATGAATAGAGTGAGAGTCTGCAAACAGCATGAGCAGAGGGAGAAATCATCAATGCTAATAGTGCCACAAAAAATATATACTACTGTCTCTGACATGACCAAGTAAGTCATGTCATACCTGCCCGTAGACAATATGGATAGTAACAATTCTACTCAAGCAAGATGGTCAATCTCAACAGTTCTCTTGTGTATCGTATACCAAGTATAGACGACTCACCTCTATAAACCAGGGCCTAAAAAGCTGGGATGGCGTTACCCCGACGCTCGTTTCGGCGTGCCTTCGTCTTTCAATAATCATGTATTTTTCAATTGTATGTAGTGTAATTATGACCTGGGCCACTGGGATGGTGTTTTCTGTCCCCTATCCCCTTTTTTAACATTTATCTATTTATATTATGTGACAATAAAGATATATATATTTTTGTAAATTTGGAAAGTTGTGGGCTCTAGTTTCTTTCTTGTTTTCTGCAAGAATATAACTACTATAATACTGCCTCCTATGTACAAGAATATAACTACTATAATACTGCTCCTATGTACAAGAATATAACTACTATAATACTGCCTCCTATGTACAAGTATATAACTACTATAATACTGCTCCTATGTACAAGAATATAACTACTATAATACTGCCTCCTATGTACAAGAATATAACTACTATAATACTGCTCCTATGTACAAGAATATAACTACTATAATACTGCTCCTATGTACAAGAATATAACTACTATAATACTGCTCCTATGTACAAGACTATAACTACTATAATACTGCCTCCTATGTACAAGAATATAACTACTATAATACTGCTCCTATGTACAAGAATATAACTACTATAATACTGCCTCCTATGTACAAGAATATAACTACTATAATACTGCCCCCTGATAATTTTATATAACTTTAGCTGGAGAATTGTATAGTCAGATGAATCCTTTGAGATACTTTATATCGTCTGTGTTGCAGGGTTTGGTTACTTGGTGTCTGTGGCTTTGGGTGCAGGGATCTCTGACCTGTGATGTGCTCTCTTTTGCAGAGTCTGGCGGAGTGGGATCCCTCGGACCCGGAGTGCCTCTTACAGGTGGTTAAGGAGCTGGTTCAGCAGTATCACCAGTACCAGTGTAGGCGCCTGAATGAGAGCTCGCGCCTCATGTTTGAGTATCAGACTCTGCTGGAGGAGCCTCAGTATGGGGGGAACATGGAGATCTTCGCGGGGAAGAAGAATAATTGGGTAAGAAGAATATAAAGATGTCCGTGTGGTGTGTATCTGCTGCTGACACCTGAGGCCGGGAGCTGCACTTTGTTATGGGCCGTTCTTTTCATTTTCTTTTGCTTTCATTTTTACACTTGAGGCTCATCGGTCCCCAGTGACAATTGTAAAGAGAAGACACAGTCCTCAGCTATTCCCATCAGTCCTATCAGTGTTCAACAGTCCTTCCACTCACTATCAGTCCTTGTTAGTACTAATATTCCCTAATAGTCCTCTCGTTCCCTCTCATTCCTTCCGTTCCCCCTCAGTCCTCTCGTTCACTCCCTCAGTCCTCTCGTTCACCCCCTCAGTCCTCTCGTTCACCCCCTCAGTCCTCTCGTTCACCCCCTCAGTCCTCTCGTTCCCCCACTCAGTCCTCACGTTTCCCCCCTCAGTCCTATCGTTCCCCCCCTCAGTCCTCTCGTTCCCCCCCTCAGTCCTCTCGTTCCCCCCTCAGTACTCTCGTTCCCCCCCCTCAGTACTCTCGTTCCCCCCTCAGTACTCTCGTTTCCCCCTCTCAGTCCTCTCGTTTCCCCCTCAGTCCTCTCGTTCCCCCTCAGTCCTCTCGTTCCCCCTTAGTCCTCTCGTTCCCCCTTAGTCCTCTCGTTTCCACCTCAGTCCTCTCGTTCTCCCCCTCAGTCCTCTCGTCCCCCTCAGTCCTTCTCGTCCCCCCCTCAGTCCTCTCTGTTTCACCCCTCAGTTCTCTCGTCCCCCTCAATCCTCTCGTTCCCCCTCAATCCTCTCGTCCCCTCCTCAGTCCTCACGTCCCCCTCTCAGTCTTCTCGTTCCCTCCCCTCAGTCCTCTCGTTCCCCCCTCAGTCCTCTACGTCCCCCTCAGTCTTCTCGTTCCTCCCCCTCAGTCCTCTCGTTCCCCCCTCAGTCCTCTCGTTCCCCCCTCTGTCCTCTCGTTCCCCCTCAGTCCTCTCGTTCAACTCCCTCAGTCCTCTCGTTCACCCCCTCAGTCCTCTCGTTTACCCCCTCAGTCCTCTCGTTCCTCCCTCAGTCCTCCCGTTCCCCCTCAGTCCTCTCGCTCCCCCTCAGTCCTCTCGTTCCCCCTCAGTCCTCCTCGTTCCCCCTCAGTCCTCCCATTCCCCCCTCAGTCCTCCGTTCCCCCCCTCAGTCCTCCCGCTCCCCCTCCTCAGTCCTCTCGTTCCCCCTCTCAGTCCTCCCGTTCCCCCTCTCAGTCCTCCCGTTCCCCCAGTCCTTCCATTCCCCCAGTCAGTCCTCCCGTTCCCCCTCAGTCCTCCTGTTCCCCCTAAGTCCTCCTGTTCCCCCTCAGTCCTCCCGTTCCCCCTCAGTCCTCCTGTTCCCCCTCAGTCCTCCCGTTCCCCCCTCAGTCCTCTGTCCCCCCTCAGTCCTCCCGTTCCCCCTCAGTCCTTCCGTTCCCCCAGTCAGTCCCCCCTCAGTCCTCCGTTCCCCCTCAGTCCCTCCCGTTCCCCTCCTCAGTCCTCCCGTTCCCCCCTCAGTCCTCCCGTTCCCCCTCAGTCCTCCCGTTCCCCTCAGTCCTCTGTCCCCCCTCAGTCCTCTCGTTCCACCCCTATCAGTCATCTCGTTCCCCCTCAGTCCTCTCGTTTACCCCCTCAGTCCTCTCGTTCAGCCTCTCAATCCTCTCGTTCACCCTCCTCAATCCTCTCGTTCACCCTCCTCAGTCACTCTCGTTCCCCCCTCAGTCCTCTGTTCTCCCCTCCTCAGTCCTCTCGTTCCCCTCCTCATTCCTCATGTCCCCCCTCAGTCCCTCCTCGTTCCCCCTCAGTCCTCTCGTTCCCCTCCCTCCCTCAGTCCTCTCGTTCTCCCCCTCAGTCCTCTCGTTCCCCCCTCAGTCCTCTCGTCTCCCCCTCAGTCCTCTGTTTCTCCCTCAGTCCTCTGTTTCCCCCTCAGTCCTCTCGTTACCCCCCTCAGTCCTCTCGTTCCCTCCTCAGTTCTCTCGTCTCCTCCCTCAGTCCTCTCGTCCTCCCCCTCAGTCTCTGTTCCCCCTCAGTCCTCTCGTTCTCCCTCAGTCCTCTCGTTCTCCCTCAGTCCTCTCGTTCCCCCTCAGTCCTCTCGTTCCCCTCAGTCCTCTGGTTCTCCCCCTCAGTCCTCCCTGCTCCCCCTCAGTCCTCCGTTGCCCCTCAGTCCTCCCGTTCCCCTCTAGTCCTCTCGTCACCCACCCCCTTAGTCCTGTCATTCCCTCTCAGTCCTCTCGTTCTCCCCTCAGTCCTCTCGTTCCCCCCTCAGTCCTTCTCGTTCCCCCCTCAGTCCTCTCGGTCACCCTTTCCAGTCCTCTCGGTCACCCCTTCAGTCCTCTCGTTCCCCTCCTCACTCCTCTCGTTCGCCCCCTCAGTCCTCTCGTTTCCCCCTCAGTCCTTCTTTCCCCCTCCCCTCCCCCTCAGTCCTCTCATCCTCCAGTCCCCCCTCAGTCCTCTCGTTCCTCCCCCTCAGTACTCTCGTTCCCCCTCAGTCCTCTTGTCCCTCCCCCTCAGTCCTCTGTTCCCCCCTCAGTCCTCTCGCCTCCCCCTCAGTCCTCTGTTCCCCCCTCCAGTCCTCTCGTTCCCCCTCAGTCCTCTCTGTTCCCCCCTCAGTCCTCTTGTCTCCTCTCAGTCCTCTCGTTCCCTCTCAGTCCTCTCGTTCCCCCCTCAGTCCTCTCGTTTCCCCCCTTAGTCCTCTCGTTCCCCCTCTCAGTCCTCTCGTTCCCCCCTCAGTCCTCTCGTTCCCCCCTCAGTCCTCTCATTCCCCCCCCAGTCCTCTCGTTCCTCCCCTCAGTCCTCGCTCTCCCCCTCAGTCCTCTCGTGTTCCCCCTCAGTCCTCTGTTCCTCCCCTCAGTCCTCTCGTTCCTCCCTCAGTCCTCTCGGTTCACTCTCTGTCCTCGTTCCCCCTCAGTCCTCTCGTTCACCCCTCAGTCCTCTCTGTTCCCCCTCAGTCCTTTCTCTCGTCTCCGCCCCTCAGTCCTCTCTGTCTCCCCCTCAGTCTCTCGTTCCCCCTCTCAGTCCTCTCGTTCACCCTCAGTCCTCTCGTTCAGCCCCCTTCAGTCCTCTGTTCACCTCTCCTCATCCTCTCGTTCACCTCTCATCTCTCTCAGTTCCTCTCTTAGTCACCTTCCCCCTCAGTCCTCTCGTTCCCCCCTCAGTCCTCTCGTCTCCCCTCAGTCCTCTCCTGTTCCCCCTCAGTCCTCTCGTTTACTCCCCTCAGTCCTCTCTGTCCCCTCAGTCCTCTCGTTCTCCTCCTCAGTCCTCTCTTCTCCCCCTCAGTCCTCTCGCTCCCCCTAGTCCTTCTCGTCCTCTCCTCTCAGTCCGTCCTCTGTCCCGCTCCCCCTCAGTCCTCTCGTTTCACCTCAGTCCTTCTCGTTCACCCCTCAGTCCTCTCTCTCGCTCCTTCCCTCTCTAGTCCTCTTCCATTCCCCCTCTAGTCCTCTCGTTCTCCCCTCAGTCCTCTCGCTCCTCCCTCAGTCCTCTCGTTCCCCCTTCAGTCCTCTGCTCACCCCTCAGTCCCTCTTGCTCCCCTCAGTCCTCTCGTGTTCCCCCTCGTCCTGTCTCTGTTCCCCCCTAGTCCTTCTTGTTCCTCCCTCAGTCCTCTCGTTCCTCCTCAGTCCTCTCTGCTCCTCAGTCCTCTCGTTCACTCCCTCAGTCCTCTCGTTCACCCCTCAGTCCTCTCTGTTCCTCCTCCTCAGTCCTCTCGTTCCTCCCTCAGTCCTTCTGTTCACCTCTCCTCAGTCCTCTCAGTTCTCCCTCAGTCCTCTCGTTCCTCCCTCAGTCCTCTCTCCCTCAGTCCTCTCAGTCCTCTGTTCTCCTCCTCAGTCCTCTCTGTTTCCACTCAGTCTCTCGTTACCCCCTCAATCCTCTTCTACCCTCTCCTCAGTCCTCTCAGTTCACTCCCCCAGTCCTTCCGTTCCCCCTCAGTCCTCTCGTTCCCCCTCAGTCCTCTCTGTTCCCCCCTCAGTCCCTCTCGTTGCCTCCCCTCAGTCTCCTCTCAGTCTCTCCCCCTCAGTCCTCTGTTCCCTCCCTCAGTCCTTGCCTCCCTCAGTCCTCGTCCCCTCAGCCTCTCCCCCAGTCCTCTCGTCCTCCTCCTCAGTCCTCTCGTTCCCCCTCTCAGTCCTCTCGTTCCTTCCCCTTCAGTCCTCTCATTCCTCTCTCGTCCTTCTCGTTCCCCCCTCCAGTCTCTGTTTCACCCCTCAGTCCTCTCGTTCCCTCGTCCTCTCTGTTCCCCCAGTCCTCTCGTTCCCCCTCAGTCCTCTGTTCCCTCAGTCCTCTCGTTCCCCCTCAGTCCTCTCGTTTCCCCCCTCAGTCCTCTCTGTTCACCCCCTTCAGTCCTCTCATTCACTCCCCTTCAATCCTCTCGCTCATCCTCCCTTCAGTCCTCTCAGTTCTCCCTCCCTCAGTCCTCTCGTTCACCTCCTCAGTCCTCTTGCTCCCTCTCCTCCTTCCTCTCAGTCCTCTCTGTTCCCTCGTCCCTCAGTCCTCTCGTTCTCCCCCTCAGTCCTCTCGTTCTCCCCCTCAGTCCTCTCGTTTCCTCCCTCAGTCCTCGTCTCCCTCAGTCCTCTCGTTCCCCCTCTCAGTCCTCTCTGCCTCCTCAGTCCTCTCGTTCCCCCCTCAGTCCTCTCTGTTTCCCCTCAGTCCTCTCGTTCACCCCTTCCAGTCCTCTGTCCTTCTCCCCCTCAGTCCTCTCGTTCACCTCTCAGTCCTCTCGTTCACCCCCTCAGTCCTTCGTCTCCCCCTCAGTCCTCTCGTTCCCTCTCCTCAGTCCTCTCGTTCCTCCCTCAGTCCTCTCGTTCCCTCTCTCAGTCCTTCTGTTCCTCCCTCAGTCCTCTCGTTCCCCCTCAGTCCTCTCTGTTCCCCCTCAGTCCTCTCGTTCCCCCCTCAGTCCTCTCTGTTCCCCCTCAGTCCTCTCGTTCCCCCCTCAGTCCTCTCGTTCCCCCCTCAGTCCTCTCGTTCCTCCCCTCAGTCCTCTCGTTCACTCCCTCAGTCCTCTTGTTCACTCCTCAGTCCTCTCGTCTCACCCCCTCTCAGTCCTCTCGTCTCAGCCCTCCTCTCAGTCCTCTCTCCGTCTCTCCCCCTCTGTCCTCTCGTCCTCCCTCCCTCAGTCCTCTCGTTGCCCCCTCAGTCCTTTCGCTTCCCCCTCAGTCCTCTCTGTCTCTCCCTCAGTCCTTCGTTCTCTCAGTCCTCTCTGTCCCTCTCTCAGTCCTTCCCTCTGTCCTCCTTAGTCCTCTCTGCTCCCTCAGTCCTCTCGCTCCCTCAGTCCCTCTGTTCCCCCTCAGTCCTCTCATTCCTCCTCTCAGTCCTCTCTCAGTCCTCCTTCCCCCTCAGTCCTCTCGTCTCCCCTCAGTCCTCGTCCCCCTCAGTCCTCTGCTGTCCTCCTCTCAGTCCTCTGTCCCCTCAGTCCTTCCGTTGCCCCAGTCAGTCCTCTCTCCTCAGTCCTCCTGTTCCCCCTTAGTCCTCTCGTTCCCCCTCAGTCCTCTCGTCCCTCTCAGTCCTTCGTTCCCCCTCAGTCCTCTAGTTCACCCCCTCAGTCCTCTCGTTCTCCCCTCAGTCCTCTAGTTCACCCCCTCAGTCCTCTCGTCTCTCCCTCAGTCCTCTCGTCACCCCTTCAGTCCTTCTGATTCCTCCTCTCAGTCCTCTTGTTCCTCTAGTCCTCTCTCCTCATCTCCCCTCAGTCCTCTCTTGCCGTCCCTCAGTCCTCTTCTCCCCTCAGTCCTTCTGTCCCCCTAGTCTCTTCCCTCTCAGTCCTCTCTCTGTCCCTCCAGTCTCTCGTTCTCCCCTAGTCCTCTGTTTCCCTCCACTCAGTCCTCCCGTTCCTGTCTCCTCAGTCCTCCTGTTCCCCCTCAGTCCTCTCAGTTCCCCCTCATTCCTCTCGATCTCCCCTCAGTCCTCTCGTTTCCCTCCTCAGTCCTCTCGTCTCTCCCTCAGTCCTTCTCGTTCACCCTCTCTAGTCCTCTCGTTCCTCTCCCTCAGTCCTCTCGTTCTCCCTTAGTACTCTTGTTCCTCCCCCTCAGTCCTCTCGTTCCCCCATCAGTCCTCTCGTTCACCCTCAGTCCTCTCGTTCCTCCCTCAGTCCCTCGTTCCTCCCTCAGTCCTCTCGTTCCTCCCTCAGTCCTCTCTGTTCCACTCCTCTGTCCTCCTCCTCAGTCCTCTTCCCCCTCAGTCCTCTCGTTCCCCCCTCAGTCCTCTCGTTCCCCCCTCAGTCCTCTCTGTTCCTCCCTCAGTCCTCTCGTTGCCTCCCTCAGTCCTTCTCGTTCCCCCCTCAGTCCTCTCGTTCTCCCTCAGTCCTCTCCTGCTCCCTCTAGTCCTCCTGCTCTCCCTCAGTCCTCTCCTGTTCCCCCTCAGTCCTCTCGTCCTCCCTCAGTCCTCTCGTCCTCCCTCAGTCCTCTTGTCCCTCCCTCCTCAGTCCTCTCTGTCCCCCCTCAGTCCTCTTCGTTCCCCATCAGTCCTCTCTGTCCTCCCTCAGTCCTCTCGTTCCTCCCTCAGTCCTCCCGTTCCCCCTCAGTCTCTGTTCCCCCATCTCATTCCTCTCTGTTCCCCCTCAGTCCTCCTGTCTCCCCCTCAGTCCTCTCGTGCCTCCCCTCAGTCCTCATGTTCCCCCTCAGTCCTCACGTTCCCTCCCTCAGTCCTCTCGTTCCCCCTCTAGTCCTCTCGTTCCCTCTCTGTCCTCTCGTTCACCCCTTCAGTCCTCTCTGTTCCTCCCTCACTCCTCTCGTTCCTCTCCCTCTCAGTCCTCTCTCCCCCCTCAGTCCTCTTGTCCCCCCCTCAGTCCTCTCTCTGCCTCTCCTCCTCAGTCCTCTCTGTTCCCCCCTCAGTCCTCTCTGTCTCCCCTCAGTCCTCTCGTTCCCCCTCAGTCCTCTCTGTTCCCTCTCAGTCCTCTCTGTTCCCCCTCTCAGTCCTCTCGCTCTCCCCCTCAGTCCTCTCGTCTCTCCCCTCAGTCCTCTCGTTCCCCCCTCAGTCCTCTCTGTTCTCCCTCTCAGTCCTCTCGTTCCCCTCAGTCCTCTCGTTCCCCCTCAGTCCTCTCGTTCCTCCCCTCAGTCCTCTCGTCCACCCCCCTCAGTCCTCTCGTTCTCCCCCTCAGTCCTATAGTTCACCCCTCAGTCCTCTCGTTCCCCCTCAGTCCTCTCGTTCCCCCACCTCAGTCCTCTCGTTCTCCCCCTCAGTCCTCTAGTTCACCCCCTCAGTCCTCTCGTTCCCCCCTCAGTCCTCTCGTTCCTCCCCTCAGTCCTCTCGGTCACCCCTTCAGTCCTCTCATTCCCTCCTCACTCCTCTCGTTCCTCCCTCTCAGTCCTCTCAGTCGTCGTCCCCTCAGTCCTCTCTCGCTCGTCCCCTCAGTCCTCTTTCCCTCTCCTCAGTCCTCTCGCCCCTGTCTCCCCCTCAGTCCTCTCGTTCCCCCACCTCAGTCCTCTCGTTCTCCCCCTCAGTCCTCTCTGTTCCCCCCTCAGTCCTCTCGTTCACCCCCTCAGTCCTCTCGTTCCCCCCTCCAGTCCTCTCGTTATCTCCCCAGTCCTCTCGTTATCCCCCAGTCCTCTCATTCCCCTCCTCACTCCTCTCGTTCCCCCTCAGTCCTCTCGTTGACCCCTCAGTCCTCTCGTTGACCCCTCAGTCCTCTCGTTCTCCCCCTCAGTCCTCTCGTTCCCCCCTCAGTCCTCTCTGCTCACCCCTCAGTCCTCTCGTCTTCCCCCTCCAGTCCTCTCGTTATCTCCCTCAGTCCTCTCGTTCTCCTCCTCACTCCTCTCGTTCTCCCTACCTCAGTCCTCTCGTTCCCCCTCAGTCCTCTCGTTCCCCCCTCACTCCTCTCGTTCCCCCCCCTCAGTCCCCTCGTTCCCCCTCAGGAGGCGCTGCAGTGGACTCAAACACTTTCTGCAGGTTCCGGTTAGAGCGGTGATCGTCCAGTGTGAACAGTCACTCTATGTTCTATTGTAATTGTTGGGTTTCCATTGGGCTATGGCTCTGCTGAGATTCTGGAGTCAGGGGTGGAACCTCGGATGATGATCCCCCCGCTCACGTCCTCCACCACTGGGGGTCCGGTCATTTAGAGTAAACGTGCTTGCAGGAAGTGTCCGCGTCCTCTGCACACCTCTCCAGGATGCCCTGACTACCGGGATTTTCCCTCAAACGTCTAGTGCCCCAAGAAGGAAGTAATTTCCTCATCTCATCCGTGTGTCATCTGGGCCACGTGACGTGTTCAGTATTGCACGATGGGACACGTGTCACATGCGGCTTCCTCGTCCTGTGTTCCCGCTCTTAGGGGTCCTGTACTTGTAGGTAAATCAAAGTTAAAGGAATATTCCAGTTTCAGCAAGTTTTACAATGTCCAATATTCTTTCTGTATTTCGCACATTTTTTTTTCAAGATCTCTGCTTGCTGTCAGTAAATGGAGACATTCTCAGCCTGTTCTTTTTGAAATTAGAAATTTGTATGTTTCTTAGAACTGCCACACTGTAACGACGAGTGCGCTTCCTTGTCACTTCTCCTGACCTGACTTTGAACTCTGGATTGTGCTGTCCCTCTATTATTCCTACAAAAAAATCAAAGCCATCCTTTTGACAGGGAGAATGGTGATGCCCATTTCTAGGAATAGACTCTCCAGAATGGTTATGTTTTGGTAGGTGGGGGGGGGGGGGGGGGCGGGCAGGAGCAGTGAGAGATACCCTTTAAGGATATGATCTAAAAACCCATCATCGATCAGAGGCAGAATCAGAACCTCGTCCATAAAATCGCACCTAATACCGGATCCTGAAGCGGGTGACGACCAGTATGACGCCATTACAGCTCCTGGGTGTGCTGCACAGCTCTTCAGAAGGCTGTGGACGTACCGCTCACGCGTTTCACCCTCCTGAACGGTGTCAGTGACTCTCCTGGGAATAAGCGGCTCATGGCGGCCCCTGATCTTCTTCTTTCATTGTCTTACAGACCGGAGAGTTTTCTGCTCGGTTTCTATTGAAGCTTCCAGTGGACTTCAGTAACATCCCCACCTACCTGCTGAAGGTAACCGCCTCATGGTGTGAATGTAAGGGTGTGTAGACGGTATGTTTCTGTAGAATATAAGGGTGTGTATACGGTATGTTTCTGTCGAATGTAAGGGTGTGTATACGGTATGTTTCTGTAGAATATAAGGGTGTGTATACGATATGTTTCTGTCGAATGTAAGGGTGTGTATACGGTATGTTTCTGTAGAATGTGTAGTGTGTGTGTGTGTATACGGTATGTTTCTGTAGAATGTATGGTGTGTATACGGTATGTTTCTGTAGAATGTAAGGGTGTGTATACGATATGTTTCTGTAGAATGTATGGTGTGTATACGATATGTTTCTGTCGAATGTATAGTGTGTATACGGTATGTTTCTGTAGAATGTATAGTGTGTGTATACGGTATGTTTCTGTAGAATATAAGGGTGTGTATACGGTATGTTTCTGTAGAATGTATGCTGTGTATACGGTATGTTTCTGTAGAATGTATGGTGTGTATACGGTATGTTTCTGTAGAATGTATAGTGTGTATACGGTATGTTTCTGTAGAATGTATGGTGTGTATACGGTATGTTTCTGTAGAATGTATAGTGTGTATACGGTATGTTTCTGTAGAATGTATGGGTGTGTATACGGTATGTTTCTGTAGAATGTATAGTGTGTGTATACGGTATGTTTCTGTAGAATGTATGAGTGTGTATACGGTATGTTTCTGTAGAATGTATGGTGTGTATACGGTATGTTTCTGTAGAATGTATAGTGTGTGTATACGGTATGTTTCTGTAGAATGTATAGTGTGTATACGGTATGTTTCTGTAGAATGTATAGTGTGTGTGTATACGGTATGTTTCTGTAGAATGTATGGTGTGTGTATACGGTATGTTTCTGTAGAATGTATGGGTGTGTATACGGTATGTTTCTGTAGAATGTAAGTGTGTATACGGTATGTTTCTGTAGAATGTATGGTGTGTATACGGTATGTTTCTGTAGAATGTATAGTGTGTGTATACGGTATGTTTCTGTAGAATGTATGGTGTGTATACGGTATGTTTCTGTAGAATGTATAGTGTGTGTATACGGTATGTTTCTGTAGAATGTATGGTGTGTATACGGTATGTTTCTGTAGAATGTATAGTGTGTGTATACGGTATGTTTCTGTAGAATGTATGGTGTGTATACGGTATGTTTCTGTAGAATGTATAGTGTGTGTATACGGTATGTTTCTGTAGAATGTATGGTGTGTATACGGTATGTTTCTGTAGAATGTGTAGTGTGTGTGTGTATACGATATGTTTTTGTAGAATGTATGGTGTGTATACGGTATGTTTCTGTAGAATGTATAGTATGTGTGTATACGGTATGTTTCTGTAGAATGTATGGTGTGTATACGGTATGTTTCTGTAGAATGTATGGTGTGTATACGGTATGTTTCTGTAGAATGTATAGTGTGTGTATACGGTATGTTTCTGTAGAATGTATGGTGTGTATACGGTATGTTTCTGTAGAATGTATAGGTGTGTATACGGTATGTTTCTGTAGAATGTATAGTGTGTGTATACGGTATGTTTCTGTAGAATGTATGCTGTGTATACGGTATGTTTCTGTAGAATGTATGGTGTGTATACAGTATGTTTCTGTAGAATGTATGGTGTGTATACGGTATGTTTCTGTAGAATGTATGGTGTGTATACAGTATGTTTCTGTAGAATGTATGGTGTGTATACGGTATGTTTCTGTAGAATGTATAGTATGTATACGGTATGTTTCTGTAGAATGTATGCTGTGTATACGGTATGTTTCTGTAGAATGTAAGGGTGTGTATACGGTATGTTTCTGTAGAATGTATGCTGTGTATACGGTATGTTTCTGTAGAATGTAAGATGTGTATATGGTATGTTTCTGTAGAATGTATAGTGTGTATACGGTATGTTTCTGTAGAATGTAAGGGTGTGTACGGTATGTTTCTGTAGAATGTATAGTGTGTATACGGTATGTTTCTGAAAAATTTATGTTGTGTATACGGTATGTTTCTGTAGAATGTATGGTGTGTATACGGTATGTTTCTGTAGAATGTATAGTGTGTATACGGTATGTTTCTGTAGAATGTATAGTGTGTATACGGTATGTTTCTGTAGATTGTATGGTGTGTATACGGTATGTTTCTGTAGAATGTATAGTGTGTGTATACAGTATGTTTCTGTAGAATGTATGGTGTGTATACGGTATGTTTCTGTAGAATGTATGGTGTGTGTATACGGTATGTTTTTGTAGAATATATAGTGTATATACGGTATGTTTCTGTAGAATGTATAGTGTGTATACGGTATGTTTCGGTAGAATGTATAGTATGTGTGTATACGGTATGTTTCTGTAGAATGTATAGTGTGTATATGGTATGTTTCTGTAGAATATAAGGGTGTGTATACAGTATGTTTCTGTAGAATGTATAGTGTGTATACGGTATGTTTCTGTAGAATATAAGGGTGTGTATATCGGTTTGTTTCTGTAGAATGTATGGTGTGTATACGGTATGTTTCTGTAGAATATAAGGGTGTGTATACGGTATGTTTCTGTAGAATGTATGGTGTGTATACGGTATGTTTCTGTAGAATGTATGGTGTGTATACGGTATGTTTCTCTAGAATGTATAGTGTGTGTATACGGTATGTTTCTGTAGAATGTATGGTGTGTATACGGTATGTTTCTGTAGAATGTATGGTGTGGTGTATACGGTAAGTTTCTGTAGAATGTATAGTGTTTGTATACGGTACTTTTCTGTAGAATATAAGGGTGTGTATACGGTATGTTTCTGTAGAATGTATAGTGTATATACAGTATGTTTCTGTAGAATGTATAGTGTGTGTGTATACGATATGTTTCTGTAGAATGTGTAGTGTGTGTGTGTATACGATATGTTTTTGTAGAATGTATGGTGTGTATACGGTATGTTTCTGTAGAATGTAAGGGTGTGTATACGGTATGTTTCTGTAGAATGTAAGGGTGTGTATACGGTATGTTTTTGTAGAATGTATAGTGTGTATACGGTATGTTTCTGTAGAATGTATGCTGTGTATACGGTATGTTTCTGTAGAATGTATAGTATGTGTGTATACGGTATGTTTATGTAGAATGTATGGTGTGTATACGGTATGTTTCTGTAGAATGTATAGTGTGTGTATACGGTATGTTTCTGTAGAATGTATAGTGTGTATACGGTATGTTTCTGTAGAATGTATAGTGTGTATACGGTATGTTTCTGTAGAATGTATGCTGTGTATACGGTATGTTTCTGTAGAATGTATAGTATGTGTGTATACGGTATGTTTATGTAGAATGTATGGTGTGTATACGGTATGTTTCTGTAGAATGTATAGTGTGTGTATACGGTATGTTTCTGTAGAATGTATGGTGTGTATACGGTATGTTTCTGTAGAATGTATAGTGTGTGTATACGGTATGTTTCTGTAGAATGTATGGTGTGTATACGGTATGTTTCTGTCGAATGTAAGGGTGTGTATACGGTATGTTTCTGTAGAATGTATGGTGTGTATACGGTATGTTTCTGTAGAATGTATGGTGTGTATACGGTATGTTTCTGTAGAATGTATAGTGTGTATACGGTATGTTTCTGTAGAATGTAAGGGTGTCTATACGATATGTTTCTGTAGAATGTATGCTGTGTATACGGTATGTTTCTGTAGAATGTATGGTGTGTATACGGTATGTTTCTGTAGAATGTATGGTGTGTATACGGTATGTTTCTGTAGAATGTGTAGTGTGTGTGTGTGTATACGATATGTTTTTGTAGAATGTATGGTGTGTATACGGTATGTTTCTGTAGAATGTAAGGGTGTGTATACGGTATGTTTCTGTAGAATGTATAGTGTGTATACGGTATGTTTCTGTAGAATGTATGGTGTGTATACGGTATGTTTCTGTAGAATGTATAGTGTGTGTATACAGTATGTTTCTGTAGATTGTATGCTGTGTATACGGTATGTTTCTGTAGAATGTATAGTATGTGTGTATACGGTATGTTTATGTAGAATGTATGGTGTGTATACGGTATGTTTCTGTAGAATGTATAGTGTGTGTATACGGTATGTTTCTGTAGAATGTATGGTGTGTATACGGTATGTTTCTGTCGAATGTAAGGGTGTGTATACGGTATGTTTCTGTAGAATGTATGGTGTGTATACGGTATGTTTCTGTAGAATGTGTAGTGTGTGTGTGTATACGATATGTTTTTGTAGAATGTATGCTGTGTATACGGTATGTTTCTGTAGAATGTATAGTATGTGTGTATACGGTATGTTTATGTAGAATGTATGGTGTGTATACGGTATGTTTCTGTAGAATGTATAGTGTGTGTATACGGTATGTTTCTGTAGAATGTATAGTGTGTGTATACGGTATGTTTCTGTAGAATGTATGGTGTGTATACGATATGTTTCTGTAGAATGTATAGTGTGTGTATACGGTATGTTTCTGTAGAATGTAAGGGTGTGTATACGATATGTTTCTGTAGAATGTATGGTGTGTATACGATATGTTTCTGTCGAATGTATAGTGTGTATACGGTATGTTTCTGTAGAATGTATAGTGTGTGTATACGGTATGTTTCTGTAGAATATAAGGGTGTGTATACGGTATGTTTCTGTAGAATGTATGCTGTGTATACGGTATGTTTCTGTAGAATGTATGGTGTGTATACAGTATGTTTCTGTAGAATGTATGGTGTGTATACGGTATGTTTCTGTAGAATGTATAGTGTGTATACGGTATGTTTCTGTAGAATGTATGCTGTGTATACGGTATGTTTCTGTAGAATGTAAGGGTGTGTATACGGTATGTTTCTGTAGAATGTATGCTGTGTATACGGTATGTTTCTGTAGAATGTAAGATGTGTATATGGTATGTTTCTGTAGAATGTATAGTGTGTATACGGTATGTTTCTGTAGAATGTATAGTGTGTATACGGTATGTTTCTGTAGATTGTATGGTGTGTATACGGTATGTTTCTGTAGAATGTATAGTGTGTGTATACAGTATGTTTCTGTAGATTGTATGGTGTGTATACGGTATGTTTCTGTAGAATGTATAGTGTGTGTATACAGTATGTTTCTGTAGAATGTATGGTGTGTATACAGTATGTTTCTGTAGAATGTATGGTGTGTATACGGTATGTTTCTGTAGAATGTATAGTGTGTATACGGTATGTTTCTGTAGAATGTATAGTTGTGTATACGGTATGTTTCTGTAGAATGTATAGGTGTGTATACGGTATGTTTCTGTAGAATGTATAGTGTGTATACGGTATGTTTCTGTAGAATGTATGGTGTGTATACGGTATGTTTCTGTAGAATGTATGGTGTGTATACGGTATGTTTCTGTAGAATGTATAGGTGTGTATACGGTATGTTTCTGTAGAATGTATGAGTGTGTATACGGTATGTTTCTGTAGAATGTATAGGTGTGTATACGGTATGTTTCTGTAGAATGTATAGTGTGTGTATACGGTATGTTTCTGTAGAATGTATGGTGTGTATACGGTATGTTTCTGTAGAATGTATAGTGTGTATACGGTATGTTTCTGTAGAATGTATAGGTGTGTATACGGTATGTTTCTGTAGAATGTATAGTTGTGTATACGGTATGTTTCTGTAGAATGTATAGTGTGTGTATACGGTATGTTTCTGTAGAATGTATGGTGTGTATACGGTATGTTTCTGTAGAATGTATAGGTGTGTATACGGTATGTTTCTGTAGAATGTATAGGTGTGTATACGGTATGTTTCTGTAGAATGTATGAGTGTGTATACGGTATGTTTCTGTAGAATGTATAGTGTGTGTATACGGTATGTTTCTGTAGAATGTATGGTGTGTATACGGTATGTTTCTGTAGAATGTATGGTGTGTATACGGTATGTTTCTGTAGAATGTATAGGTGTGTATACGGTATGTTTCTGTAGAATGTATAGTGTGTGTATACGGTATGTTTCTGTAGAATGTATGGTGTGTATACGGTATGTTTCTGTAGAATGTATAGTGTGTGTATACGGTATGTTTCTGTAGAATGTATGGTGTGTATACGGTATGTTTCTGTAGAATGTATAGTGTGTGTATACGGTATGTTTCTGTAGAATGTATAGTGTGTATACGGTATGTTTCTGTAGAATGTATGGTGTGTATACGGTATGTTTCTGTAGAATGTATGGTATGTGTATACGGTATGTTTCTGTAGAATGTATGGTGTGTATACGGTATGTTTCTGTAGAATGTATGGTGTGTATACGGTATGTTTCTGTAGAATGTATGGTGTGTATACGGTATGTTTCTGTAGAATGTATAGTGTGTGTATACGGTATGTTTCTGTAGAATGTATGGTGTGTATACGGTATGTTTCTGTAGAATGTATGGTGTGTATACGGTATGTTTCTGTAGAATGTATGGTGTGTATACGGTATGTTTCTGTAGAATGTATGGTGTGTATATCGGTATGTTTCTGTAGAATGTATGGTGTGTATACGGTATGTTTCTGTAGAATGTATGGTGTGTATACGGTATGTTTCTGTAGAATGTATGGTGTGTGTATACGGTATGTTTCTGTAGAATGTATGGTGTGTATACGGTATGTTTCTGTAGAATGTATGGGTGTGTATACGGTATGTTTCTGTAGAATGTATAGTGTGTATACGGTATGTTTCTGTAGAATGTATGGTGTGTATACGGTATGTTTCTGTAGAATGTATAGTGTGTGTATACGGTATGTTTCTGTAGAATGTATGCGTGTGTATACGGTATGTTTCTGTAGAATGTATAGTGTGTGTATACGGTATGTTTCTGTAGAATGTATGGTGTGTATACGGTATGTTTCTGTAGAATGTATAGTGTGTGTATACGGTATGTTTCTGTAGAATGTATGGTGTGTATACGGTATGTTTCTGTAGAATGTAATGGTGTGTATACGGTATGTTTCTGTAGAATGTATGGTGTGTATACGGTATGTTTCTGTAGAATGTAGTGTGTGTGTGTATACGATATGTTTCTGTAGAATGTATGCTGTGTATACGGTATGTTTCTGTAGAATGTATAGTATGTGTGTATACGGTATGTTTCTGTAGAATGTATGGTGTGTATACGGTATGTTTCTGTAGAATGTATAGTGTGTGTATACGGTATGTTTCTGTAGAATGTATGGTGTGTATACGGTATGTTTCTGTAGAATGTATGGTGTGTATACGATATGTTTCTGTCGAATGTATAGTGTGTATACGGTATGTTTCTGTAGAATGTATAGTGTGTGTATACGGTATGTTTCTGTAGAATATAAGGGTGTGTATACGGTATGTTTCTGTAGAATGTATAGTGTGTATACGGTATGTTTCTGTAGAATGTATAGTGTGTGTATACGGTATGTTTCTGTAGAATGTATGGTGTGTATACGGTATGTTTCTGTAGAATGTATAGTGTGTGTATACGGTATGTTTCTGTAGAATGTATGGTGTGTATACGGTATGTTTCTGTAGAATGTGTAGTGTGTGTGTGTATACGATATGTTTTTGTAGAATGTATGCTGTGTATACGGTATGTTTCTGTAGAATGTATAGTATGTGTGTATACGGTATGTTTATGTAGAATGTATGGTGTGTATACGGTATGTTTCTGTAGAATGTATAGTGTGTATACGGTATGTTTCTGTAGAATGTATGCTGTGTATACGGTATGTTTCTGTAGAATGTATGCTGTGTATACGGTATGTTTCTGTAGAATGTAAGGGTGTGTATACGGTATGTTTCTGTAGAATGTATGCTGTGTATACGGTATGTTTCTGTAGAATGTATGGTGTGTATACAGTATGTTTCTGTAGAATGTATGGTGTGTATACGGTATGTTTCTGTAGAATGTATAGTATGTATACGGTATGTTTCTGTAGAATGTATGCTGTGTATACGGTATGTTTCTGTAGAATGTAAGGGTGTGTATACGGTATGTTTCTGTAGAATGTATGCTGTGTATACGGTATGTTTCTGTAGAATGTAAGATGTGTATATGGTATGTTTCTGTAGAATGTATAGTGTGTATACGGTATGTTTCTGTAGAATGTATAGTGTGTATACGGTATGTTTCTGTAGAATGTATAGTGTGTATACGGTATGTTTCTGTAGAATTTATGTTGTGTATACGGTATGTTTCTGTAGAATGTATGGTGTGTATACGGTATGTTTCTGTAGAATGTATAGGTGTGTATACGGTATGTTTCTGTAGAATGTATAGTGTGTATACGGTATGTTTCTGTAGAATGTATGGTGTGTATACGGTATGTTTCTGTAGAATGTATAGTGTGTGTATACAGTATGTTTCTGTAGAATGTATGGTGTGTATACGGTATGTTTCTGTAGAATGTATGGTGTGTGTATACGGTATGTTTTTGTAGAATATATAGTGTATATACGGTATGTTTCTGTAGAATGTATAGTGTGTATACGGTATGTTTCTGTAGAATGTATAGTATGTGTGTATACGGTATGTTTCTGTAGAATGTATAGTGTGTATATGGTATGTTTCTGTAGAATATAAGGGTGTGTATACAGTATGTTTCTGTAGAATGTATAGTGTGTATACGGTATGTTTCTGTAGAATATAAGGGTGTGTATATCGGTTTGTTTCTGTAGAATGTATGGTGTGTATACGGTATGTTTCTGTAGAATATAAGGGTGTGTATACGGTATGTTTCTGTAGAATGTATGGTGTGTATACGGTATGTTTCTGTAGAATGTATGGTGTGTATACGGTATGTTTCTCTAGAATGTATAGTGTGTGTATACGGTATGTTTCTGTAGAATGTATGGTGTGTATACGGTATGTTTCTGTAGAATGTATGGTGTGGTGTATACGTAAATTTCTGTAGAATGTATAGTGTTTGTATACGGTACTTTTCTGTAGAATATAAGGGTGTGTATACGGTATGTTTCTGTAGAATGTATAGTGTATATACAGTTTGTTTCTGTAGAATGTATAGTGTGTGTGTATACGGTATGTTTCTGTAGAATGTGTAGTGTGTGTGTGTATACGATATGTTTCTGTAGAATGTGTAGTGTGTGTGTGTATACGATATGTTTTTGTAGAATGTATGGTGTGTATACGGTATGTTTCTGTAGAATGTAAGGGTGTGTATACGGTATGTTTCTGTAGAATGTAAGGGTGTGTATACGGTATGTTTTTGTAGAATGTATAGTGTGTATACGGTATGTTTCTGTAGAATGTATGGTGTGTATACGGTATGTTTCTGTAGAATGTATAGTGTATATACGGTATGTTTCTGTAGAATGTATGCTGTGTATACGGTATGTTTCTGTAGAATGTATAGTGTGTGTATACGGTATGTTTCTGTAGAATGTATAGTGTGTATACGGTATGTTTCTGTAGAATGTATAGTGTATATACGGTATGTTTCTGTAGAATGTATGCTGTGTATACGGTATGTTTCTGTAGAATGTATAGTATGTGTGTATACGGTATGTTTATGTAGAATGTATGGTGTGTATACGGTATGTTTCTGTAGAATGTATAGTGTGTGTATACGGTATGTTTCTGTAGAATGTATGGTGTGTATACGGTATGTTTCTGTCGAATGTATAGGGTGTGTATACGGTATGTTTCTGTAGAATGTATGGTGTGTATACGGTATGTTTCTGTAGAATGTATGGTGTGTATACGGTATGTTTCTGTAGAATGTATAGTGTGTATACGGTATGTTTCTGTAGAATGTATAGTGTGTATACGGTATGTTTCTGTAGAATGTAAGGGTGTCTATACGATATGTTTCTGTAGAATGTATGCTGTGTATACGGTATGTTTCTGTAGAATGTATGGTGTGTATACGGTATGTTTCTGTAGAATGTATGGTGTGTATACGGTATGTTTCTGTAGAATGTGTAGTGTGTGTGTGTATACGATATGTTTTTGTAGAATGTATGGTGTGTATACGGTATGTTTCTGTAGAATGTATGGAGTGTGTATACGGTATGTTTCTGTAGAATGTATAGTGTGTATACGGTATGTTTCTGTAGAATGTATGGTGTGTATACGGTATGTTTCTGTAGAATGTATAGTGTGTGTATACAGTATGTTTCTGTAGATTGTATGCTGTGTATACGGTATGTTTCTGTAGAATGTATAGTATGTGTGTATACGGTATGTTTATGTAGAATGTATGGTGTGTATACGGTATGTTTCTGTAGAATGTATAGTGTGTGTATACGGTATGTTTCTGTAGAATGTATGGTGTGTATACGGTATGTTTCTGTCGAATGTAAGGGTGTGTATACGGTATGTTTCTGTAGAATGTATGGTGTGTATACGGTATGTTTCTGTAGAATGTATAGTGTGTGTATACGGTATGTTTCTGTAGAATGTATAGGTGTGTATACGGTATGTTTCTGTAGAATGTATGCGTGTGTATACGGTATGTTTCTGTAGAATGTATAGGTGTGTATACGGTATGTTTCTGTAGAATGTATAGTGTGTGTATACGGTATGTTTCTGTAGAATGTATGGTGTGTATACGGTATGTTTCTGTAGAATGTATAGTGTGTGTATACGGTATGTTTCTGTAGAATGTATGGTGTGTATACGATATGTTTCTGTAGAATGTATGCTGTGTATACGGTATGTTTCTGTAGAATGTATGGTGTGTATACGTTATGTTTCTGTAGAATGTATGGTGTGTATACGGTATGTTTCTGTAGAATGTATGCTGTGTATACGGTATGTTTCTGTAGAATGAATGCTGTGTATACGGTATGTTTCTGTAGAATGTATGGTGTGTATACGGTATGTTTCTGTAGAATGTATGGTGTGTATACGGTATGTTTCTGTAGAATATAAGGGTGTGTATACGGTATGTTTCTGTCGAATGTAAGGGTGTGTATACGGTATGTTTCTGTAGAATGTATGGTGTGTGTATACAGTATGTTTCTGTAGAATGTATGGTGTGCATGCGGTATGTTTCTGTAGAATGTATGGTGTGTATACGGTATGTTTCTGTAGAATGTATGCTGTGTATACGGTATGTTTCTGTAGAATGTATAGTGTGTATACGGTATGTTTCTGTAGAATGTATGCTGTGTATACGGTATGTTTCTGTAGAATGTATGGTGTGTATACGGTATGTTTCTGTAGAATGTATAGTGTGTATACGGTATGTTTCTGTAGAATGTATAGTGTGTGTATACGGTATGTTTCTGTAGAATGTATGGTGTGTATACGGTATGTTTCTGTAGAATGTATAGTGTGTGTATACGGTATGTTTCTGTAGAATGTATAGTGTGTATACGGTATGTTTCTGTAGAATGTATAGTGTGTATACGGTATGTTTCTGTAGAATGTATGGTGTGTATACGGTATGTTTCTGTAGAATGTATAGTGTGTGTATACGGTATGTTTCTGTAGAATGTATAGTGTGTATACGGTATGTTTCTGTAGAATGTATGGTGTAGTATTATTGTTTTGAGTGTTATGATGTGGAGCTTATCAAATACAGTACATAATAAGGCCCCTTGCACACAACTCTATGGCCTCCGAGACATACGGTCCATGAGCATATGAGTGCGGAACAATAGTCCGGCGGGCGGCCCGATGTTCTCGGTATCATTGTAACCTATGATGCTGCGCGCTCCCTGCACACGATCGATGCTGCTCCCGGACATATGGCCGCTCACGGACGGTATACTGCATATGGTTGTGTGCAAGGACCCTAAAGGTGACATTACACGTGCACTTTATAACGGAATTGTTTGGTCACTGTCTGGTGGTATTAGAGTCACTGTAAGGCCTCTTTCACACAGCCGTAGGTGCCCCGTGCTGCGCACTGCAAATTGCGGCCCGCAATGCACAGGCACCGACCGTGGGGCAGCCGCAGCGGATCGAGGACCTATTCACTTGAATGGGTCCGCGATCTGCCCGTTCCGCAAAATAATAGGACATGTTTTTGCGGGACGGAAGTACGGAACGGAACCCCACGGAAGCTCTCCGTAGTGCTTACGTAGTGTTCCGATCCGCATCTCCGGATTTGCGGACCCATTCAAAGGAATGGGTCCACATCCGTGAAGCGAAATGGCCACGGAACGGTGCAAATGCGGTCCGCAATACGGGAACGGGGCGCACACGTTCGTGTGAAAGAGGCCTAAGGGGTTGTTCTGTAGTCTGTATATGGCGGTAATATGTAGTCAGTATATGGCGGTATTATATAGTCACTGTATGGAAGTTTTAATCAGTCACTGTATGCCGGTGTTATATAGTCTCTATATGGAGGTGTTATATAGTCACTGTATGTCAGTATTATATAGTAACTGTATACAATATTATAGTCACTGTATTGTGGTATATAGTCTCTGGCAGTATTATTTCGCTATGGCGCTATATAGTCACTATATGTAGGTAGTTATAGTCACTGTATGTAGATATTATAGAGTCACACTAAGCGCTGTTATATAGTCACTGGTGATATTTTAAACTAGTAACTGGCAGTATTAAGTAGTCACTATATGACGGTATTATATAGTCACTGTTGAGCTGTATTATATAATTTAATGGAGGCATCACACAGACACTGTATGGCAGTATTATATACAGCTGGAGCATTTTTAAACTTGTGTGATATCACATCACAAAAACCTTTGGGAAAATCAATTAAAAGTTTCTCGCAATTATTTACTTAAGTGTCAGGATGAGGATTGCTACATCCGCAGACACTATATGGCGGTAAAGTGTAGTCATTGGATGGCAGTGATTAGTTTCTGTATGGTGGTATTATTTAGTCACTGGTTTTATAATTTTTGGAGCGTTATGTAAATTTCTAGACCCGCATGTAATTATGGTGATATTAATTATGCACTGTGAGGATGTACTATATGGAGTCACTGTCTGGCAGTATTATTTTGAGACTGTAGGTGTTGCTGTACTGTCACTCTATGGCAGTATTAGAAGAGCGCTGTATTAGTCCTTCGCTATATAAATGATATCTCCTGTGCACAGTAGGGGGCGTGCGTGCTGCTCCTACATACTGGACCATCATGGTAGTTGGGGGTCCATAAGGTGGCGGAGCTCTCCTACCAGCAGAAAAGGGGTTAATTGAGCGCCACAGCCGTCAGGGGTCTCCGCTCATGCAGCCCCTTCTCCTGATGCTTTACCCTCCTGTGTATTTCCACCGCCCCCGAGATTTCCGATCAGTACCTGTTCTGGCAGCGGGCTCGTACTGGCCCCGATCCTGACAGTCTCTCGCTGTATACTCACCCCACCCCATCCCCCGACCAGAGTGCGCCCCCCCTTTCTGGGACACTCTTTGGTTTGGGGCATTTTGCCCAATTTGCTTTTGTCTAGACATTATGCTAAAGGCAAATGAGTTCCTCCTGTTTCACCTCCGACTCCCTGTGACCGGGAGCCGGGGTTTCTCTTGTCTGTCTCCTGTCTTCATTCCTTGTAATGTAGAGCAGACGACTGCTGGCACCGACTGGGGAGCGGCGAATGAGACAGGGGGTCGGATACGCGGCGAATGAGACAGGGGGTCGGATACATGGCGAACGAGATGCGGTCGGATACGCGGCGAATGAGACGGGGTCGGACACGTGGCGAATGAGACAGGGCGTTGGATACGCTGAAAACGAGACAGGGGGTCGGATACGCGGCGAATGAGACAAGGGGTAGGATACACTGCGAACAAGACAGGGCGTCGGATACGCTGCGAACGAGACAGGGGGTCGGATACACGGCGAATGAGACAGGGCGTCGGATACGCTGCAAACGAGACAGGGGGTCGGATACGCGGCGAATGAGACAAGGGGTTGGATACACGGCAAACGAGACAGAGGTTCGGATACGCGGCGAACGAGACAGGGCGTCGGATACGCTGCAAACGAGACAGTGCGTCGGATACGCTGCGAACGAGACAGGGGGTCGGATACGCGGCGAATGAGACAAGGGGTAGGATACACGGCGAACGAGACAGGGCGTCGGATACGCTGTGAACGAGACAGGGGTCGGATTCGCTGCGAATGAGACGGGGTTGGATACGCCGCGAACGAGACAGAGGGTCGGAAACGCGGCAAACGAGACAGGGGGTCGGATACGCGGCGAACGAGACAAGGGATCGGATACATGGCGAACGAGACAGGTGGTCGGATACACGGCGAACGAGACAAGGGGTAGGATACACGGCGAACGAGACAGGGCGTCAGATACGCTGCGAACGAGACAGGGGGTCGGATACGCGGCGAATGAGACGGGGTCGGATACACGGCGAATGGATATGCGGCATTCTCAGTGATGTCACCGCTGATCTCTAGTGATGGATAGGCTGCATTCTCAGTGATGTCACCGCTGATCTCTAGTGAATGGATAGGCTGCATTGTCAGTGATGTCACCGCTGATCTCTAGTGATGGATAGGCTGCATTCTCAGTGATGTCACCGCTGATCTCCGGTGAATGGATAGGCTGCATTCTCAGTGATGTCACCGCTGATCTCTAGTGATGGATAGGCGGCATTCTCAGTGATGTCACCGCTGCTCTCTAGTGAATGGATAGGCTGCATTGTCAGTGATGTCACCGCTGATCTCTAGTGATGGATAGGCGGCATTCTCAGTGATGTCACCGCTGATCTCTAGTGATGGATAGGCAGCATTCTCAGTGATGTCACCGCTGATCTCTAGTGATGGATAGGCTGCATTCTCAGTGATGTCACCGCTGATCTCCGGTGAATGGATAGGCTGCATTCTCAGTGATGTCACCGCTGATCTCTAGTGATGGATAGGCGGCATTCTCAGTGATGTCACCGCTGATCTCTAGTGATGGATAGGCAGCATTCTCAGTGATGTCACCGCTGATCTCTAGTGATGGATAGGCTGCATTCTCAGTGATGTCACCGCTGATCTCCGGTGAATGGATAGGCTGCATTCTCAGTGATGTCACCGCTGATCTCTAGTGATGGATAGGCGGCATTCTCAGTGATGTCACCGCTGATCTCTAGTGATGGATAGGCTGCATTCTCAGTGATGTCACCGCTGATCTCTAGTGATGGATAGGCGGCATTCTCAGTGATGTCACCGCTGATCTCTAGTGATGGATAGGCAGCATTCTCAGTGATGTCACCGCTGATCTCTAGTGATGGATAGGCGACATTCTCAGTGATGTCACCGCTGATCTCTAGTGATGGATAGGTGGCATTCTCAGTGATGTTACTGCTGATCTCTAGTGATGGATAGGCGGCATTCTCAGTGATGTCACCGCTAATCTCTAGTGAATGGATAGGCTGCATTCTCAGTGATGTCACTGCTGATCTCTAGTGATGGATAGGTGGCATTCTCAGTGATGTCACCGCTGATCTCTAGTGAATGGATAGGCGGCATTCTCAGTGATGTCACCGCTGATCTCTAGTGATGGATAGGCGGCATTCTCAGTGATGTCACTGCTGCTCTCTAGTGATGGATAGGTGGCATTCTCAGTGATGTCACCGCTGATCTCTAGTGATGGATAGGCGGCATTCTCAGTGATGTCACCGCTGATCTCTAGTGAATGGATAGGCTGCATTCTCAGTGATGTCACCGCTGATATCGGGTGAATGGATAGGCTGCATTCTCAGTGATGTCACCGCTGATCTCTAGTGATGGATAGGCAGCATTCTCAGTGATGTCACCGCTGATCTCTAGTGATGGATAGGCGGTATTCTCAGTGATGTCACCGCTGATCTCTAGTGATGGATAGGCGGCATTCTCAGTGATGTCACCGCTGATCTCTAGTGAATGGATAGGCAGCATTCTCAGTGATGTCACCGCTGATCTCTAGTGATGGATAGGCTGCATTCTCAGTGATGTCCCCGCTGATCTCTAGTGATGGATAGGCGGCATTCTCAGTGATGTCACCGCTGATCTCTAGTGAATGGATAGGCTGCATTCTCAGTGATATCACCGCTGATCTCTAGTGAATGGATAGGCGGTATTCTCAGTGATGTCACCGCTGATCTCTAGTGAATGGATAGGCTGCATTCTCAGTGATGTCACCGCTGATCTCTAGTGATGGATAAGTGGCATTCTCAGTGATGTCACCGCTGATCTCTAGTGAATGGATAGACTGCATTCTCAGTGATGTCACCGCTGATCTCTATTGAATGGATAGGCGGCATTCTCAGTGATGTCACCGCTGATCTCTAGTGAATGGATAGGCGGCATTCTCAGTGATGTCACCGCTGATCTCTAGTGATGGATAAGCGGCATTCTCAGTGATGTCACCGCTGATCTCTAGTGAATGGATAGGCTGCATTCTCAGTGATGTCACCGCTGATCTCTAGTGAATGGATAGGCTGCATTCTCAGTGATGTCACCGCAGATCTCTAGTGAATGGATAGGCGGCATTCTCAGTGATGTCACCACTGATCTCTAGTGAATGGATAGGCGGCATTCTCAGTGATGTCACCGCTGATCTCTAGTGAATGGATAGGCTGCATTCTCAGTGATGTCACCGCTGATCTCTAGTGATGGATAGGCGGCATTCTCAGTGATGTCAACGCTGATCTCTAGTGATGGATAGGCGGCATTCTCAGTGATGTCACCACTGATCTCTAGTGATGGATAAGCGGCATTCTCAGTGATATCACCGCTGATCTCTAGTGATGGATAGGCGGTATTCTCAGTGATGTCACCGCTGATCTCTAGTGATGGATAGGCGGCATTCTCAGTGATGTCACCGCTGATCTCTAGTGATGGATAGGCGGCATTCTCAGTGATGTCACCACTGATCTCTAGTGAATGGATAGGCGGCATTCTCAGTGATGTCACCGCTGATCTCTAGTGATGGATAGGCTGCATTCTCAGTGATGTCACCGCTGATCTCTAGTGATGGATAGGCGGCATTCTCAGTGATGTCACCGCTGATCTTAGGGAATGTATAGAATCTTTTTGGGTGGGGCAGCGGGGTTTTCGGTGTTTTTCTGTGTATCACTCTTGTAGGGCCCCCGTCTCCCGTCAGATTGGGGGGTTTCGCAGTCGCTGCCTCTTACCTGTGAGACAAGTTCTCGCTCTGCTCTTAGACGACTTTGGCGTTCAGCGCGGTGACATCTTAATGACGCGCATCAAAAGTCACTGGAAAATTAGTTTTTAATTAGCGGTCCTCGGCTCGGCAGCCCTGGCAGCTCCTGGAATGGAGGAGAGCTAATTGGCTATTATTTCTGCGTGATTCACGGTCAGTAGAGAGGCAGCGCAGAATGCTGGCACCGCCGCCGCCCTCGGAAAACTGCTCATTAACTGCAGAAGCACAGAGAAGAACTAATTAGAGAATTCTTTACATGCTGTTTACTTTGCCGTTATGTTCTTCTATAGACCCAGTCTACGTGTGCCAGCGTCAGAGAGCATTATCCTGCTGATAGACACCACTTCCATTAGGGGGCACCGCTGCCATGAAGGGGGGTACTGATCTGTACAGTGCGTAGGTAGGTAGCACATGTCACATCCACATGATGCCAGAACCTAAGAGCAGAACATTGCCAAGAGCATCACTCTGCCTCTGCTGGCTTGTCTTCTTTCCATAGTGCACCTGGTGCCATCTCTTCTCCAGGTAAGTGACGCACATGTACCAGGCCATATGATTCTTTAGACCAAGCCATCTGCTTCCCATAGTGCACCTGGTGCCATCTTTTCTCCAGGTAAGTGATGCATGCACACACACCCGGCCGTCCACCTTACATAACGTGATTTCTTAGACCAAGCCATCTGCTTCCCATAGTGCACCTGGTGCCATCTCTTCTCTAGGTAAGTGACGCACATGTACCAGGCCATATGATTCATCAGATGAAGCCATCTGCTTCCCATAGTGCACCTGGTGCCATCTCTTCTCCAGGTAAGTGACGCACATGTACCAGGCCATATGATTCATCAGACCAAGCCATCTGCTTCCCATAGTGCACCTGGTGCCATCTCTTCTCTAGGTAAGTGACGCACATGTACCAGGCCATATGATTCATCAGACCAAGCAATCTGCTTCCCATAGTGCACCTGGTGCCATCTCTTCTCCAGGTAAGTGACGCACATGTACCAGGCCATATGATACATCAGACCAAGCCATCTGCTTCCCATAGTGCACCTGGTGCCATCTCTTCTCCAGGTAAGTGATGCACATTCATCCAGCCATCCACAGGATGTAACATAATTCATCAGACAAGGCCTCCCTCTTCCCATAGTGCACCTGGTGCCATCCCTTCTCCAGGTAAAGCCTCATTCACACGTCCATGTCCGTGCTTAAATCCGTGAGAAAGTGGTCAGTGATGCCTCCATGAAGATGTCCGTGTTGGGTTCGTGTGTCCTTTTTTTGCTGTCCGTGTGCCATCCGTGTTTTACTGACTCTGCACAGCTAAAAATTTATTTTCAAAGCATCTCTTCCTAATGATCCGTGTTGCATCCATGGATTTCACGGACCCATAGACTATAATGGGAGTAATGGATCCGTGAACACGAACATAATAGAGCATGCACCCGTGCTAAAACCACCGACCCACGGACCGTGGTAAAGCACTGATGTGTGAATACGCACATTAAAATGGATGGGGACGCGTGCTGTGCTGGAGAACACTGACGTGTGAATGAGGCTTAAAGGGGTTGTTCGGCTCTGAACCCGGACATACCCATATTTTCACCCAGACATGTCATGCTCCGATGCGCTCCCTTGCCCTGCGCGATCCAGCGCTTTTTTTTTTTACAATAATACACTGCCGGGCGGAAGCTTCCGCCCAGCAGTGTATTCGGTGACGTCACTGGCACTGATGGGCCAGCTTTAGCGCTGCCCTAGCCGTTTTACAGGTCAGGGCAATAAAGCCTGCCCATCAGTGATGGTGAAGTCACCGGGCTCATTGCTGGGTGGAAGCCTCCGCTTGGCAGCCCTTAGGGAGGGCCCAGTATGTCACCGCAAACCCTGAGCGCAAGTCAGCGCAGGGCAACGGAAAGCATCGGAGCTTGAAATGCTCTTGTCAGTGGGGGCACCTGGGTGAAATTCTGGGTATGTCCGGGTTTAACTCTGAACCCAGGCAACCCCTTTAAGTGACGCACACACACCAGCCGTCCACATGGCGTTACGGGATTTATCAGATCAGGCTACCATCTTCCCATAGTGCACCTGGTGCCATCTCTTCTCCAGGTAAGGGACGCATCTGTCCATCTCCATGATGTAACATGATTCATCAGACCATCGTCTTCCATTGCTCCGTGCTCACGTGCCCGTTGTAGACATTTTCGGCGGTGGACAGGGGTCAGGCTTCTAATGGTTTGCAACCCTGTGCACAGCAAGCTACAGTGTCCTGTGGGTCCTGACACCTTTCTATACCAGCAGATTCCTCCACAGTACCCCTTGTGGGATCGGGTCCGATGGACTAGCCCTCACCCTCACACACATCAATGAGCCTTTGAAGTCCAGGACCTGTCACTGGTTCTCCCTTCTTGGATCGCAGGAGCACCCCACAAGGCGCTCCGACCCAGTCATCTACACATCAGTTACTGTAGCCAAGCTGCCCACTTCCTTACCGTTGCCCATTTTTCCTTATTCCAACTCCTCTGTTTCAAGCACTGACTCCATACCCCACCCCTGACAGGAGCCATTGCCACCAGGTAATCGGTGTTATTCACTTCACCACTGGTTTTAATGGTATAGCTAATCGTTGTATCTTCATATAGACATTTTACCTGAATGTTTATACCGCCACATGGTGACAAGTAATGGTGAGCACGTCTGGAAGTGCTCTGCCCGCTGCTGGAGACATTTTTCTGCTACTCCTCTAATCTCTCTTGGGTAGGAGGGGGCTTTGATCTTGGCACAAGGGGGTTCACATTACATCGGTGTGCTATGTAATGGGTTTGGTGACACCTGCATCCTCGGGCCCCGCAGCTGGACCGCCTCCATTGATCCTCCGTGCCATCCCTGGTGAGGAGCTTGACAGCTTAAATGACATTGCGTGCCTGGCTGCAGTTTCCTCTCGTGCCGCGGCTTGTGATCCGGGTTATTACTGTAATGTGGAGCCGTAAGTATCGGATAAACCGGGAGGAATGTCGCGGGGTAATTGCAGGGTAGAGTCGTCTCTCTGCTCTTTCATCCTGCTCCTTGGCACCGCACACACAAAGTGTCACCACTGCAATCCAGGAATCACTACCAGGGCCGGTGCCTAAGAGCAGCCGACTCGGGGTCGTACTGCATATAACCCTTTCTGCTCCAGTGAGGGAGACATATTTAAAGGGACACTGAACCAGCAGTCCATCCACTCTGCAGGTTAATGGACATTGATCTGTTCCTTGTTATCAGCTATTTCAGGCACAGGGTGCCTACAGTGTTTATGAATGGGATGAGTGATAGAAGCTCTGAAAGCGACCTATCCCCATGATCAATTTAGGTCACATACCTCCAGGGCTGGTGTCCATGTGTGTGACTGATGTCGGCCGCTCCTTTTATAACGCTGTTGCATAAGACTTTACTATTCCTTTAAATTAGTCACAGCAAAGTGAAGAGGAGTAACCGAGGTGGATTTCTAAATTTACACATAGAAACCTTTCTTCATGATGGAGTTAATGACCGCTATAATTTATCCAGATGCAAGTGTACTGTGGGTCATTCCGCAGGCTGAAGTCCATGAGCAGCTCCAGAACCCCTCCTGTCTGCTGTGAGTGACATGTGTCACATGCTAGACGGAGACCCTTACACCCGTCACTCACAGCAGGTGAAAAAGCTCTGGAGCAGCTCATAAAGCACATCACTCAGAGAAATAAAATGTACGCAAATAGTTGGTATTTCTTGAATTAACAATATAGAGCGTTTATTGAACTGGAATATAACAACTATAATACTGCTCCTATGTACAAGAATATAACTACTATAATACTGCTCCTATGTACAGGAATATAACTACTATAATACTGCTCCTATGTACAAGAATATAACTACTATAATACTGCCTACTATGTAGTAGAATTTAGAATTTAACTACTAAAATACTGCTCTTATGTACAAGAATATATCTACTATAATACTGCTCCTATGTACAAGAATATAACAACTATAATACTGCCTCCTATATACAAGAATATAACCACTATAATACTGCCTCCTATATACAAGAATATAACTACTATAATACTGCCTCCTATGTATAAGAATATAACTACTATAATACTGCTCCTATGTACAAGAATATAACTACTATAATACTGCCTCCTATGTACAAGAATATAACTACTATAATACTGCTCCTATGTACAAGAATATAACTACTATAATACTGCCTCCTATATACAAGAATATAACTACTATAATACTGCTCCTATGTACAAGAATATAACTACTATAATACTGCCTCCTATGTACAAGAATATAACTACTATAATACTGCCCCTATGTACAAGAATATAACTACTATAGAAATCATTTGAGGAACTTGCCCACTGGGAGACATTCACCCGTTCTCGATTTCTCAAGATCTGGACACCATGGAAATGCTATAGGAAGTTCACTTAATGGAGTAGAAGGGTACCCTCCCCGATCTTCCCTACTTTTATTGTATTGTTCTATTATTGCTTATTTTCTGGACACCATACTATGCTTCCTTATGCAATACTTGGTCACACCAAGGAGATACCTGTACTTTTTCTGTCATACCGTGACTATGTTGATGTGAAACTGTATGATGTCATTTATGCTTTTAATAAAAAAGAAATTTGGTTAAGAATATAACTACTATAATACTGCCTCCTATGTAAAAGAATATAACTACTATAATACTGCTCCTATGTACAAGAATATAACTGCTATAATACTGCTCCTATGTACAAGAATATAACTACTATAATACTGCTCCTATGTACAAGAATATAACTACTATAATACTGCCTCCTATGTACAAGAATATAACTACTATAATACTGCTCCTATGTACAGGAATATAACTACTATAATACTGCTCCTATGTACAATAATATAACTACTATAATACTGCTCCTATGTACAAGAATATAACTACTATAATACTGCCTCCTATGTACAAGAATATAACTACTATAATACTGCTCCTATATACAAGAATATAACTACTATAATACTGCTCCTATGTACAAGAATATAACTACTATAATACTGCTCCTATGTACAAGAGTATAACTACTATAAGGCCTCTTTCAGACGGGCGTTGCGGGTGCACTCCGTCAAACAGTGCGGGTGCGTTGCGGGAATTGCCGTGATTTTTCCCTGCGAGTGCAAAGCGCTGTCATGCGTTTTGCACGCGCGGGAGAAAAATCGGCACTTTTGGTACCCAGACCCGAACCTGCACTTCTTCACAGAAGTGCATGTTTGGGTCAGAAATTGTCCCGCTGGTATTATTTCACATTATAACATAGTTATAATGTAAAATAATACCCTTGGCCATCTCACCAATGTTGAACCTGGTGCAGAATGGGTTAAAAATAATAAACTAGTCATAACTTACCTGGTCCATTTGATCGCGAAGCCCGGCCTCCTCTCCCTTAGCTTGAAAGATGTAAAGGACCTGTAATGATGTCACAGCATCACATGGCCCAATCACCTGCTCCATCACTATGGTGATGGAGCATGTGATTGGTCCATGTGACCACGTGACATCATCCAAGGTCATAAGCACTATCCACAGCCTGAGGATAGTGATTAGGACCTTGGATGATGTCACATGGTCACATGGACCAATCACATGCTCCATCACCATAGTGATGGAGCAGGTGATTGAGCCATGTGATGTGACGTCATCACAGGTCCTTTAGATCATCGATGCTGCAGGGAAGAGAGGACAGATCGCGACTACGCGATCAAGTGGCTAAGGTAAGTTAACTTTATTATTTTTAACCCCTTCCTCATCATTTAACAATGCATTCTTTATTAAGAATGCTATTATTTCCCTTATAACCATGTTATAAGGGAAATAATAGAGATTGAGTCCCGTTGCTAAGCAGCAATGCGGGAAAATCGCAACGCATCCGCGCTTGGTTGCGGATGCTTGCGATTTTCCGCATCCCCATTCACTTCTATGGGGCCTGCGTTGCGTGAAAACGCCAGAATATAGAACATGCTGCGATTTTCACGCAGCGCAGAAGTGATGCGTGAAAATCACCGCTCATGTGCACAGCCCCATAGAAATGAATGGGTCCGGATTCAGTGCGGGTGCAATGCGTCCTCCTCACGCATTGCACCCGCGCGGAAAACTCGCCCGTGTGAAAGGGGCCTAATACTGCTCCTATGTACAAGAATATAACTACTATAATACTGCCTCCTATGTACAAGAATATAACTACCATAATACTGCCCCTATGTACAAGAGTATAACTACTATAATACTGCTCCTATGTACAAGAATATAACTACTATAATACTGCCTCCTATGTATAAGAATATAACTACTATAATACTGCTCCTATGTACAAGAATATAACTACTATAATACTGCTCCTATGTACAAGAATATAACTACTATAATACTGCTCCTATGTACAAGAATATAACTACTATAATACTGCCTCCTATGTACAAGAATATAACTACTATAATACTGCTCCTATGTACAAGAGTATAACTACTATAATACTGCTCCTATGTACAAGAATATAACTACTATAATACTGCCTCCTATGTATAAGAATATAACTACTATAATACTGCTCCTATGTACAAGAATATAACTACTATAATACTGCCTCCTATGTACAAGAATATAACTACTATAATACTGCCCCTATGTACAGGAATATAGCTACTATAATACTGCTCCTATGTACAGGAATATAGCTACTATAATACTGCTCCTATGTACAAGAATATAACTACTATAATACTGCTCCTATGTACAGGAATATAACTACTATAATACTGCTCCTATGTACAAGAATATATCTACTATAATACTGCCTCCTATGTACAAGAATATAACTACTATAATACTGCTCCTATGTACAAGAATATAACTACTATAATACTGCTCCTATGTACCAGAATATAACTACTATAATAATGCTCCTATGTACAAGAATATAACTACTATAATACTGCTCCTATGTACAGGAATATAACTACTATAATACTGCTCCTATGTACAGGAATATAACCTTTGCGTATGTCTTGTATGTTATTACTGTAGTGAGTGGATTTGCTCTTTTTGTCACTATTATTATTTTTCGGATTTTCCGCTCCTTCCACGGTCTTCTCTTTCGATTACTCTCCTCCTTCGCGCACTCGCTCCCGTACAAGTACATTTCGTTGGCACCATGAGAGTTTAGTTTGTTGATCTTGTGAAAGCGCTAATAGCCTCCATTGTGTGAGTGGTGAGTGCGGGGCCGCCGCCCGTTGTGAGGGCCCAGTAATCCTCTCACTATGTGCGGCTTTATTACCGGGTAAACATGGATGTCTCCTATTGTTTACAGACTGGAATAGACGTGGCGGTTATAATATCCCTTTCACCGTGAGCTTATAGGTGAAAATGCACCAGCTGCGCCATGCGGTGCCCAGCCGTCCACTATTGGGGGCAGATTTATAGTCCTTCAATGCACTGGTCATACTGGGAGGACTACCAGTATAGCCGATATAGTAGCCATGATGAGGAAGATTTCCTGCATCTTTATAATGTGACTGCCCCTTCTCCAGAAGCTTTTCTCATTGCTCAATTTTGGGTGGATCGGCAGGGTTAAGGTTGCTCCGCCCCTTTGGCTTTTCGGGTCTGGCGGTGGTATGTTGTTCTCAGATACCTATCTGCGTGTACCAGTCTGTTTCTGAGCAGCAGGGCCTCGGGCAATCATTAGACCGTAAGTACTGCCCAAGGAAAAATGTTCCTGCTGAAAGCAAAATAGGTGAAGCTTCACTAGAGCCCTGCCAGGACCTTCCATATGGAGATGTCACAGATTAGTATTGAGATCATTTTCTCTGGGGTATGAGAATCAGAAGCAATTCACACCATGGCGAATCCAACCTGTACGTATACGTTCCTGAAATCCAAGGCTGTCCCTGTAAACCCCGGCCGTGGATATACAGAACGACGTCTCGTGGATCGGTCTGAGGATGCGTCCGTGTAAACTGCGCCTTATTCACGCAGGTTTGGGGACCTGTTAGTGGATTGGTTCAGGATTTACCAAATAAACTCCTCAAGTCCTGAGCGTGGGAATGTGTCCTTACCGGGTGAGATTGAGAAGATGCAAACTCCAGCCTAATGGGCTGAGGGACCAGGTTACCCCTCCTATATGAGAATTACTATCTAAGTCTGAATGAGGAGCCAAGACGAGGCCGTCCTCAAAAAGGTCTGAATTTCGGCTCAGACTTGGAAGGAGAGGTGACATGTACAGAACTGTAATAGTGTGCGGTCTCTGGGTAATGAGCGGAAACGCGTGGTGTACGGGAGGACCTCCGACACCATCACTCACCGCTCTGCTCCACGACTTACCTTCTAGGAACAACATGATGAATTCTGTTTCGGTAAATGCGGCTTTGCAGCCTTGGGTGATAGAAGGTGAGATCACTCCACCGCCATCCCCGGGTGATACTATAGCTACATTTACCAGAGGGGTTTAAAGGGGAACTCCATCAGAGCCACCTCTTCTGCCCTGCTCCCAGCTGATCTCTAGTGACGGATAGGCTGCATTCTCAGTGATGTCACTGCTGATCTCTAGTGAATGGATAGGCAGCATTCTCAGTGATGTCACCGCTGATCTCTAGTGATGGATAGGCGGCATTCTCAGTGATGTCACCGCTGATCTCTAGTGAATGGATAGGCGGCATTCTCAGTGATGTCACCGCTGATCTCTAGTGATGGATAGGCTGCATTCATAGTGATGTCACCGCTGATCTCTAGTGATGGTTAGGCTGCATTCTCAGTGATGTCACCGCTGATCTCTAGTGATGGATAGGCTGCATTCATAGTGATGTCACCGCTGATCTCTAGTGATGGATAGGCTGCATTCATAGTGATGTCACCGCTGATCTCTAGTGAATGGATAGGCGGCATTCTCAATGATGTCACCGCTGATCTCTAGTGATGGATAGGCGGCATTCTCAGTGATGTCACCGCTGATCTCTAGTGATGGATAGGCGGCATTCTCAGTGATGTCACCGCTGATCTCTAGTGATGGATAGGCTGCATTCTCAGTGATGTCACCGCTGATCTCTAGTGATGGATAGGTGGCATTCTCAGTGATGTCACCGCTGATCTCTAGTGATGGATAGGCGGCATTCTCAGTGATGTCACCGCTGATCTCTAATGATGGATAGGCTGCATTCTCAGTGATGTCACCGCTGATCTCTAGTGATGGATAGGTGGCATTCTCAGTGATGTCACCGCTGATCTCTAATGAATGGATAGGCTGCATTCTCAGTGATGTCACCGCTGATCTCTAGTGATGGATAGGCTGCATTCTCAGTGATGTCACCGCTGATCTCTAGTGATGGATAGGCTGCATTCTCAGTGATGTCCCCGCTGATCTCTAGTGATGGATAGGCTGCATTCTCAGTGATGTCACCGCTGATCTCTAGTGATGGATAGGCTGCATTCTCAGTGATGTCACCGCTGATCTCTAGTGATGGATAGGCGGCAATCTCAGTGATGTCACCGCTGATCTCTAGTGAATAGATAGGCGGCATTCCTGGGATTTCTCGCCCTCTGGTATCTGTCCGTCCGTCTGTCACCTTGTGCTCTTGATGTCACAGTTCCGGGGACATCTCCTCCTTTGTCCTTGGCTCTCGGTTACTTTACGGCGGCTCCAGTCTTTGGCTGCCATTACAAGATAAAGCCTTAGGTGCAGGATTACAGTGCACACAGGTTTGTGTCGCCAGGCGCCGCTGATAAGGGAGTATTTCATTATCAGCCCATAGGTGTAATGACATTCAGCGCGTGCAGTCCGATTCACTGGGACAATTTTCTTGTTTTAAAGGGGAAGTACATTTGTTTTTGTTTTTTTGCATTTACTTTTTTTTTTTCTCCCAACCTATTTGATATAAGGATGAATAGTGAGGACTCTAGAGCACCGTGCAGACCTAATACTACTCGCCGCTTGGGGTTTGTTACAATTGTATCCAGTCCAGACAATCTGTGAGCGCAGAGAATCAGCAGCACCAATCTCTGACTTCTGCTACAATGTATCAGTCTGTAGTCCAGGCATCTGCTACAATGTATCTGTCTGGTGGGGGGGGGGGTTTCTTGGCGTCTCCTACAATGTATCAGTCTGGTTGTCAAGGCGTCTGCTACAATGTATCAGTCTGGAGTCCAGGCATCTGCTACAATGTATCAGTCTGGGTGTCCAGGCATCTGCTACAATGTATCAGTCTGGGTGTCCAGGCGTCTGCTACAATGTATCAGTCTGGGTGTCCAGGCGTCTGCTACAATGTATCAGTCTGGGTGTCCAGGCGTCTGCTACAATGTATCTGTCTGGTGGGGGGGGGTTCTTGGCGTCTCCTACAATGTATCAGTCTGGGTGTCCAGGTGTCTGCTACAATGTATCAGTCTGGAGTCCAGGCATCTGCTACAATGTATCAGTCTGGGTGTCCAGGCGTCTGCTACAATGTATCAATCTGGGTGTCCAGGCGTCTTCTACAATGTATCAGTCTGGGTGTCCAGGCGTCTGCTACAATGTATCAGTCTGGGTGTCCAGGCGTCTGCTACAATGTATCTGTCTGGTGTGGGGGGGGGGGGTTTCTTGGCGTCTCCTACAATGTATCAGTCTGGGTGTCCAGGTGTCTGCTACAATGTATCAGTCTGGAGTCCAGGCTTCTGCTACAATGTATCAGTCTGGGTGTCCAGGTGTCTGCTACAATGTATCAGTCTGGAGTCCAGGCTTCTGCTACAATGTATCAGTCTGGAGTCCAGGCTTCTGCTACAATGTATCAGTCTGAGTGTCCAGGCGTCTGTTACAATGTATCAGTCTGGAGTCTTTGTCTGGATACAACTGTAATGATTGGAAGCCCTGTTACTGTCAGCAGAGCCTTGTTCTCCCCATGGAAAGGGTTAACGGGCAGCGTATAGAGACGGGTTTTATCGCCGCCCTTTGCTCATGTGCCTTACATTAGAAATCTCTTCTCTTATCAGCCAAATACTCAGAGCAGAGATTAGCGTTTGTGTCCCTTGTCCTCGGATGACAGATCAGATGAATAGAGAGAAGAGAGAGTCCGCTCAGCATCTCTGAGAAGTGTGAAAACGTTCTTGTAATATCTTTCTTCTAGGCTAAGATAGAATCACTTGGCGTTACAGGCCCATAGCCTGAGGCTGTACTACTGAGAGATTCCCTTTCCTTTTATGACTTCTGTTTTTGCCCCTATGACACTGGCTGACCTGTTACATGTGCACTTGGCAGCTGAAGACATCTGTGTTGGTCCCATGTTAATATGTGCCCGCACTGCTGAGAAAAGGGGTGTTTTACTATATGCAAATTAGCTTCTAGGAGCAACGGGGGTGTCACCATTGCACTTAGAGACTCATGCTGTGATGTGCCCTTCAGTATCCAGCGCAAGTGCAGTACACAATAGATCAGTCGGTGAGCCTCATTCCTGTACTGTGCCAGTGCTGGATACTGAAGGGCATGGCGCAACCATCTTGTATTATCTTACTTCTAAGCTGAGATAGAATCACTTGGCGTTACAGGCCCGAAGCCTGAGGCTGTACTACTGAGAGATTCCCTTTCCTTTTATGACTTCTGTTTTTGCCCCTATGACACTGGCTGACCTGTAACACGTGCACTTGGCAGCTAAAGACATCTGTGTTGCTCCCATGTCCATATGTCTGGGGGCTAGATCTCACAGGCTTCTGTTCATGGCAGACCCCGAGGCCTTTGTGAGGCCTGGGGTTGCCATGGCAGCCATCGGCCCCCTGTCACTGCAAAGCAGGGGGCCGATGAAGGAGCCCCCTCCCTCTTTGATCCTCTTATATGCTGCGGTCAGTGTTGATTGCAGCATATAAGGGTGTAATCCTGTGGCATCGGCGTTCACAGCAATGCAAGTGGATACAACAGGGGCCCGGCCCCTGCATTGATGGGGTGTGCACAGCTCCGGTGCCTGCCCGATCATCATGACGCACTAAATTTGCGGGAAATCCCTTCTTGCTGTGAGGGTTAAAGTGAATCCGTCACCAGTTTTATGTCCTATCTAAGAGAGTCTGTCAGCAGTTTAAGGGCTGATTCACACGATCGAGTCCATTGTGGGAATCGCGCTCCT
This sequence comes from Bufotes viridis, assembly GCA_033119425.1. Classification (NCBI taxonomy): domain Eukaryota; kingdom Metazoa; phylum Chordata; class Amphibia; order Anura; family Bufonidae; genus Bufotes; species Bufotes viridis. The sequence continues at coordinate 446,866,074 of CM065592.1, forward strand.
TAGCTCTGGACTAGGCGCGATTCCCGCAATGGACTCGTTCGTGTGAAACAGCCTTTATGCTGCTAGCTCCAGCGCATATTCATGAGCTCACCGCTCTCCCCGCCCACCTGCCTCTTTCCATATGAATCAGTAGCAGGTGGGCGGAGAATGCCAGGAGCTCATGAATATTCAGGATGCCTCATTACGCACTGGAGTTGTTTAGCACAAGATTTTGGCAACGCGGTCGGTTCAGTTAAAGAAAGCAAAATGCTGGGTCACTAAGGGGGATCGGTCTCTAGTTTATGTTGCCATTATTTGGGACACCCTAAGCCTAAGGCCTCGTCCACATTTCCGTTTTTCACTGACACCTGCTGTCCGCACTTTCCACGGACAGCACACGCACCCATTGATTTAAATGTTTCAGTTCACATTTCAGTATTTTTTTACTGACCGTGGGTCATTAAAAAAAATCACGGGGACATGCACTACTTTGATCCGTGATGCTTACCAGCGCGCCCATTGAAGTCTATGGGTCCGTTTATCACTGAACACTGATAGGAGATTCTTTGGAAATTAATTTTCAGCTGAGAAACGAATTACAGATGGTAAAAACGGACACGGACCAACCATGGATCATTCACAGACATCTTCACGGATGAAACACATACGCTTTTTTTCACGGATGTGACACAGACACGGAAATGTGAATGAGGTCTAAAACTGGCGACGGATCCCCCTTAAAGGGAGAAAACTGCCGTCCATGTACCCATAGAGCATACTGATATCATATGGGGGGGATCGCTCCGGCGGACTACAGCTGTTTGTGTGTCAGGGACCGCTCACATCTCGTTTTTGCTGTCAAGTAGTTAAAAAAACGTATTCAATTTTGTAGTTATCTATCCTTTGTTTTATGTGCATACGTTCATACGTTTTAATACGTTTGTGTCTGAAGGTCTGAATACGGGGTGTGAGATCTGAAGGTTGTCCCATGACCGATACGGATCCCCTAGGCCAGGGATGGGCAAACTGCGGCCCTCCAGCTGTTGTAAAACTACAACTCCCACCATGCCCTGCTGTAGGCTGATAGCTGTAAGCAGTCTTTGCATGCTGGGAGTTGTAGTTTTGCAACAGCTGGAGAGCCGCAGTTTGCCCATCCCTGACCTAGGTGAATGATCAGTGGAGGTCTGATCGCTGGGGCCCCCACGCTGCCGCTTCTTTCAGCTCTATAGGATAGCCAAACTTGCTCCATTCAAGCCCCCTAATTGGGAGGGGTCGGGCGTTAATATTTCTGCTTTGATCTAAAGCTACACCAGATCATCAGATTTCCTCAGTAGTGCAGCTTCCCATTTTGGGCCCGAAACCCACGCAATGAAATCTAGAAGTCAGATGTCGTGGCGAGCGCACCATGAGCTCTGCTACATCCGTCATCACAGGGAAGCCTATCAGCTGCTTTGTGAAGCAACTTTCCGGTTAATTGTTCTTTTCAGCTCCACACAAACAGCCGCGATTAACGTGCCAGTGGTGATCGGATAATTGGCGAAATATTTTACCCCTGGGAGATAATTGGCGCTCATAAAGCAGCAGATACGGCGTAATCCCCTGTGAGCGACGCAGATTAAGAACCTGTTCTGCGCGGCAGGATGAAGCCGTCCGGGCTCTTTGTGGGGCTGGCGGTGACGGGGAGAGGCGCTGGCCACAACCTCCTCACTGCCGATGTGTTGACAGGAGGACGTTTTCGTGTCTTTCTCATGGTCCTTTGATCACGGGAAGGAATCTGTCGCCGGATTTACAAAGTTTTACAAGGTTTTTAGCAGAATACACAAAGCAGGAAGCTGCTCTGTCGAATCACTTCTATTATTGCAGGGGATTGACTAGGATTGAAAAAAAAACATGGCTGCTTTCTTCCAGAATGAGCGCCACCATTATCCGCAGGACATGCGTGGTATTGCAGGTCGTCCAAATTTATTTTAATGGAATGGAGTTGCAATACCAGACACCACCATAGACCGGTGCGGTGTGGAAGAAAGCAGCCATGTTTTTGTAATTCTGGACAGTCCCTTTAAGTTATTTCCTACTTCAGCCACCCAAGATCTGTACAAAGGAGCAGAGTGCCGCCATATTCTTCAGTGTTTGTCGCTTCCGAGAGATTATATATGCCTCTGTGCGGGGTCCATGCACCCACCCATCTTACGGTATGTTTACACTACATGCTGCAGGTTTTCTACCCGGATTTGCAGTTGGAAAATCCGCAGAATATTACAGTAGCTTGAGATTTTATATTGATATATGATATTGATGACCTATCCTTAGGATAGGCGGGGGTCCGACACCTGGGACCCCCACCAATCAGCTGTTTGACGAGCATACAGTGCTGTGGCCTCCTCACAGCATACTAAGAACAGCGCCGTACATTGTATAGTGGCTGCGCTTGGTACTGCACGATGAACGTGACTTCACAGGTCTGAAATCCTGACCTAGGCTGCCCCATCCTCCCCTGCCCGTACCGCCGCTCCGTGATTCACAACGAGCCCCTCCAGGTAGCGTAACTCTGCATAACCCTATCCAAGCTGTAACCACAAGCGCCTGCGCTGCCAAGTCTAAATATAGAGCTGCAAACACCACACGCCGAAAAACCGAAGGTGGGAAACGTGTCATGACTCTAATAAGTAAATAAACCCTGCGTCGGATTTGGCCGGGCGCTCGCGTCTTAATGCTGAGAATGTCAAAAACTCACCCAGAACGTTACGTTTTATTTGCTATTTCAGCCTTATATGTCAAATGCCCCTCCCCCGATGTCGTCGGCTTTACCACTTAGTTAATATCCCAGGGTATACAGTTACAGATCTGAGACATCATTCTTCCCATCTGATAGTTGCCGTTTCCACCTCTGGGGGCCCACACCTATACTGAGAGAGGGGGTCCGATGCCACCTGGTGGGTGACCATCTGATCCTGTATGGGGAAGAGCTCCGTACACTTCAATGGGAGTTATGGATAAAGCCCGAAGCACTTGCTATTTATTTGTTTCACCTCTGCTCATTGTGGAGCAGGAAGGGACGTGACAACTGCACTAAGCACAAAAGTGCAGAGGAGGGGGGATGGTGCTGCAGGATCTCTGCCTCAACCCTCACTATAAGGTTAACCTTCAGTAACTAAAAACACAGATGAGAGAGGGAGGAGGGGGATGGAGCTGCAGGATCTCTGCCTCAACCCTCACTATAAGGTTAACCTTCAGTAACTAAAAACACAGAAGAGAGAGGGAGGAGGGGGATGGAGCTGCAGGCTCTTTGCCTAAACCTTCCGAGGGAGGGAAGAGGGGGATGGAGCAGCAGTTTCTCTGCTTCAGCCTTCACTAAAACGCTGATCTTCAGTCACACAGTCACTGGAATGACAGAAGAGGGGGGGAAGGAGGGTATGAAGCTGCAGGCTGCTTCATTTAAAAGCTGAACTTCAGTAAGACAGTTACTGAACAGACAGAGGAGAGAGGGAGGAGGGGGGATGGTGCTGCAGGATCTCTGCCTCAACCCTCACTATAAGGGTCCATTCACACGTCCGTGTGTGTTTTGCGGATCCGCAAAACACGGACAAAGGCAATGTGCGTTCCGCAATTTGCGGACCGCACATCGCCGGCACTCTCATAGAAAATGCCTTTTCTTGCGGACAAGAATAGGACATGTTCTATTTTTTTTCGGGAACGCGATTGCGGACCCGGAAGTGCGGATCCGCAATTGCGGACCCGGCCGGGACATCGTCTGTCCCCATTGAAACTAATGGGTCTGCAATTCCGTACCGCAAAATGCGGAACAGAATTGCGGACGTGTGAATGGGGCCTAAGGTTAACCTTCAGTAACTAAAAACACAGATGAGAGAGGGAGGAGGGGGATGGAGCTGCAGGCTCTTTGCCTAAACCTTCCGAGAGAGGGAAGAGGGGGATGGAGCAGCAGTTTCTCTGCTTCAGCCTTCACTAAAACGCTGATCTTCAGTCACACAGTCACTGGAATGACAGAAGAGAGGGGGAAGGAGGGGATGAAGCTGCAGGCTGCTTCATCTAAATGCTGAACTTCAGTAAGACAGTTACTGAAAAGACAGAGGAGAGAGGGAGGAGGGGGATGGAGCTGCAGGTTCTCTGCCTCAGCCTTTACTAATAAGCTGATCTTCAGTGCCAGCTCTCCTAACTTGCAGTATTTCTTGTCTCTCTGATATCTACAATAGTTCATAGAAGACTTGACTGCTCCCTGTTCTCCTCCCTCCCTCAACCCTTCGGTTCCGGGCCAGTAGAGTCACGAGAGTTGAGCCCTGTTCTTTTAGTTCTGCATTATTCATGTAGCTCATTTTGTAGGTTATGTTCCTTCTGTCCTAAATCTGTTCTCTTCTCATTTCATGCCTCTTCAAACTATATTTGACGTTACCCATTTATATTGGAGGCCTATGTTTATTTCTTATATTTTCACATGCATCCTTTGTGAATTTTTGTCATTCTTGTGACTATACCAATAAATACGTTTTGAAACATAAGCTGATCTTCAGTAACTGAAGAGACAGAGGAGAGACGGGGGGGGGGATGGAGCTGCAGGTTCTCTGCCTAAGCCTTTACTAATAAGCTGATCTTCAATAGCAGAAGAGACAGAGCATAGACCGAGGAGGGGGATGGAGCTGCAGGTTCTCTGCCTTAGTCTTTACTAATAAGCTGATCGTCAATAACAGAAGAGACAGAGCATAGACCGAGGAGGGGGATGGAGCTGCAGGTTCTCTGCCTCAGCCTTCACTAATAAGCTGATCTTCAGTAACTGAAGAGACAGAGCAGAGACCGAGGAGGGGGATGGAGCTGCAGGTTCTCTGCCTTAGTCTTTACTAATAAGCTGATCGTCAATAACAGAAGAGACAGAGCAGAGACCGAGGAGGGGGATGAAGCTGCAGTTTCTCTGCTTCAGCCTTCACTAAAACGCTGATCTTCAGTCACACAGTCGCTGGAATGACAGAAGAGGGGGGGAAGGAGGGTATGAAGCTGCAGGCTGCTTCATTTAAAAGCTGAACTTCAGTAAGACAGTTACTGAAAAGACAGAGGAGAGAGGGAGGAGGGGGATGGAGCTTCCGGTTTTCTGCCTCAGTCTTTACTAATAAGCTCATCTTCAGTAACTGAAGAGACAAAGGAGAGACCGAGGAGGGGGATGGAGCTGCATGTTCTCTGCCTCAGCCTTTACTAATAAGCTGATCGTCAATAACAGAAGAGACAGAGGAGAGAGGGAGGAGGGGGATGGAGCTTCCGGTTTTCTGCCTCAGCCTTTACTAATAAGCTGATCTTCAGTGCCAGCTCTCCTAACTTGCAGTATTTCTTGTCTCTCTGATATCTACAATAGTTCATAGAAGACTTGACTGCTCCCTTTTCTCCTCCCTCCCTCACCCCTTCGGTTCCGGGCCAGGACAGTTACGGGAGTTGAGCCCTGTTCTTTTAGTACTGCATTATTCATGTAGCTCATTTTGTAGGTTATGTTCCTTCTGTCCTACATCTGTTCTCTTCTCATTTCATGCCTCTTCAAACTATATTTGACGTTACCCATTTATATTGGAGGCCTATGTTTATTTCTTATATTTTCACATGCATCCTTTGTGAATTTTTGTCATTCTTGTGACTATACCAATAAATACGTTTTGAAACCTAAGCTGATCTTCAGTAACTGAAGAGACAGAGGAGAGAGGGAGGAAGGGGATGGAGCTGCAGGTTCTCTGCCTCAGTCTTCACTAACATGCTGATCTTCAGTAACTGAAGAGACAAAGGAGAGAGGGAGGAGGGGTATGGAGCTGCAGGTTCTCTGCCTAAGCCTTTACTAATAAGCTGATCGTCAATAACAGAAGAGACAGAAGAGAGAGGGAGGAGGGGGATGGAGCTGCAGGTTCTCTGCCTCAGCCTTTACTAATAAGCTGATCGTCAATAACAGAAGAGACAGAAGAGAGAGGGAGAAGGGGGATGGAGCTGCAGGTTCTCTGCCTCAGCCTTTACTAATAAGCTGATCTTCAGTAACTGAAGAGACAGAGCAGAGACCGAGGAGGGGGATGGAGCTGCAGGTTCTCTGCCTAAGGCCTCATGCACACCACCGTAGGTGTTTTGCGGTCCGCAAATCGCGGATCCGCAAACACGGAAGCTGTTCCGCGTTCCGTTCCGCAATTTATGCGCCCCATTGTAGAAATGCCTTTTCTTGTCCGCAAAACGGACAAGAATAGGACATGCTCTATTTTTTTTTTGCGTGGCCACGGAACGGAGCAAAGGACGCAGACAGCACACGGAATGCTGTCCGCATCTTTTGCGGCCCCATTGAAGTGAATGGGTCCGCGCCTGAGTCGCAAAATATGCGGCTCAGACGCGGACCCAAAATACGTTCGTGTGCATGAGGCCCAAGCCTTTACTAATAAGCTGATCGTCAATTGATAACAGGAGAGACAGAGGGAGAGAGAGAGGGAGGAGGGGGATGGAGCTGCAGGTTCTCTGCCTCAGTCTTCACTAATAAGCTGATCTTCAGTAGTTAAAGAGACAGAGGTAGGAGGGGGATGGAGCTGCAGGTTCTCTGCCTCAGCCTTTACTAATAAGCTGATCGTCAATAACAGAAGAGACAGAGCAGAGACCGAGGAGGGGGATGGAGCTGCAGGTTCTCTAACCTTTACTAATAAGCTAATCTTCAGTAGTTGAAGAGACAGAGGAGAGAGGGAGGAGGGGGATGGAGCTGCACAATCTGACACAATAGAAAACGGATTGACTTTCAATGGTGTTCAAGACGGATCCGTCATGGCTATAGAAGACATAATACAAACGTTTTATGACGGATGCATGCGGTTGTATTATTGTAACGGAAGCGTTTTTGCAGATCCATGATGGATCCGCTCAAAACGCGAGTGTGAAAGTAGCCTTAGAGATACGGGGAAAAATACTTTTGGAAGATGGTACCACTAAAGTAAAGAAGAAAAAACACTAGAAAACTCAGTATATAAAAAAACCTCCTGAAAGATGACTTTGGTAACACACAGAAAAAAATGATGTCCGTTAAGTCGCCCGCTGCTGCCTGCGGCGCTTAGAACCCGAACACTCTGGGTGTTAGGGACAGGCTTGAGCCAATCGACCTTCTGATCATAAGTGGATTTGTTCGAATACTTTTTTGATGCTGTATCTGCACTGCATTAAAATGGATTGGCTCCGTGGAGCCAAACCTCTTACACAAAGTCGCTTGAGACTTTGGTTAATTCCTACTGTAGCCATATCTGAACGCTGAAAAACTATTTAAAATAGCAATCCGAAGCGCGCTTTGGTACTGACTGGTACCTCGGTACCAAAGCCCAGTTCCAATTGCGGTTTTATATTGTTTTTCAGTACGAAGATATAACCGAAGTCTCGTGTGACTTTGGGCAGGAAGAACTTTGGCTTTGGGATTAAAGGAAATCTCCAGGCAGGACTTGTTTCTAGTGCCGGGCCTGAGGGGGGTGGAGCATGACACAAAGAGAGGAGCCCAGTGTCATGCTCCGCCCCCAGACCCTGCTGTAGGCATAGCAGTATCTACAAAGTATAAAAAGTTTCCAGTGTTAATAGGACAGACCCGCAGCGGCGTCGTCAGAGGAGATGGATTCCATATCTGCTGCTTTGCTCTGGGGACATCCGGTGCCGGGGACACTGATGCGGCTGCCGGTCATGCTCCTGTTCTCTGAGGGATTAGGTTCCTGCTATTGTGACTGGGGAGCAGATGTAGTGCCTGTGCCCGGGAGCAGCGCCTGCTGGCAGTAATCCCCGCTTCCAGTAAGCACGGCGCTCACTTCCAGTCGGTGGGATTAAGTCATGTGATCTGCCCCTGACACGCAGTGACCGCGGCTGTGCCGTACGTTATACAGGTCACCAGAAGGTCAGATAGATAGATAGATAGATAGATAGATAGATAGATAGATATGATAGATAGATAGATATGAGAGATAGATAGATAGATAGATATGAGAGATAGATAGATAGATAGATATGAGAGATAGATAGATAGATAGATATGAGAGATAGATAGATAGATATGAGATAGATAGCAGCAGTCCCAGCTCCTACCATCACAAAGCCTTGATCCACCAAGAAGCGGACCACGCAAAGACAAAGCACTCCGGAACAAGTCACCTAAACCTGCCTAAGCCACCAACCAGTGCGGCCGGACAATGAGGGAAATCCAGAGGACGATACAAAGAGCAAAGAGGAGAATATCAGCGTCTGGAGGAACGACATAGGAACAGAAGCTGACAGTATACCGGAGCCTGCAGAGGGAGAACAAACTGCCCCATATCTGGAGAAACTCCCCAACCCCAGAGACTGACAGAGCCCGAGCCGCTACAGACTGAGCGCCCACAGCCTGATCATCGGATCCGGGCGTCACCGACAGAGGTACCAGCGCAGGGAGAGCAGAGTGTGCCAGCAGTGCGACCAGGAGGCCGGGGAGGATGAGACCCCAAATACTCAGCAGTGAGGGACACTCAGGAGACTGTCTGATCTCTGCCCAGACTTCACCTCCCTGAAAGAGGAAGAGAGACTCTCCATACTGCTGGGGGAGGAGGAGAACACAGCGGCCATAGCAGCACAATATATTACTGCCTGCCATAGACTGAAAGGAGCCTGATGTACCATGGACTCCTATACCCCCACCCTGGATGTGTCCCTATCCCCATCCCCCAAACCTATCCTATACCCCCACCCTGGATGTGTCCCCATCCCCCAAACCTATCCTATACCCCCACCCTGGGTGTGATCCCATCCCCGATCCCTACGCACTTATTTCCCATTTGCTTTGGCAATGCTAAAATCTACTTAGTCCTGCCAATAAAGCTGATTAGATAGATAGATATGAGATAGATAGATAGATAGATAGATAGATAGATAGATATTAGATAGATATGAGATAGATAGATAGATAGATAGATAGATAGATATTAGATAGATAGATACATAGATAGATAGATAGATATTAGATAGATATGAGATAGATAGATAGATAGATAGATAGATATGAGATAGATAGATAGATAGATAGATACATAGATAGATAGATAGATATTAGATAGATATGAGAGATAGATAGATAGATAGATATGAGATAGATAGATAGATACATAGATAGATAGATAGATAGATATTAGATAGATATGAGATAGATAGATAGATAGATAGATAGATAGATAGATATGAGATAGATAGATAGATAGATAGATAGATAGGAGAGGAAGAAGGAGATCAGAGCCGAAACAACGTGGTGACGCCTATTGACACTTCTCACATGACAATATAAAGTCAGAAGTTTCTTTATTATATACACCCTATAGGTGAATGCATCTTTGTATGTGACTGGAGGAGACATCTTGCTGTAACACGTTGTCTGATGTTCTAGGACTTTGTCCGCTCGCTCTCAGCCGCCGTCGGATTTCCTTCTGCATTACCGTGGGATTAGCGAGCTATGCGGCGTCTGTCTGGCCAGCACTACTGGGAATGTGCAGCTGCATTCCAGTCACCACAATGTCGCAGCATTAATCGCACACATATCACGGCTGCTTTTATTTGCCGCGTTATATCCTTGTGCTCGTCTTCAGCGAGTGGCCTGTCCTCCAGGGTCCCCCCGATCTGAGCCCCCAAACACTGCGTGCCCTGAACGGGTCACTTACAGGGAATCTGTCACGAGACTCTGATGAATATTCTTTGTTCTAATTTGTTTCATTTTCAAATTTGTAGATTTTCTTTTATTCTGTTTTCTGTACATGATCTCCGGGCGGCCATCTTGCCTGAACTATAGTTAACAGCAGTCAGAGATTTGCTTTACAGCTGTGTGAAGTTAGAGCCTGTCGTAGAAGTCTGGACATGACTCATTGTCTTCTATGGGAGAGCACTGAGGCATGCTCTGTGATCTGTGCAGAGGTGATTGTGCAGGGAGGGGGAGGAGGTGAGCTGTGACCATTACCTATTGACTGCCAAGGGAGAGTGTCGTGAGCATGCTCTGTGACTAGTGCACAGGTAATTATGCAGAGAGGGTTAGGAGATGAGCCATCACTTCTTCTGGGGGATTCTCTGTACCTGCCTGGGATGATAATGAGATGACTGATGATAGGTGTCAATGGTAATGTGTCACCTTCAATTTTATTCTGCCAGTTAAGGCCTCATGCACATGGCCGTTGCCCGGCCGTGGCCGTATTGCAGCCCGCACACAGTGGGTCCACAATACACGGGCCATGTGCACCCCGCAATCCGAAGCTGCAGTGCGGAAGGGAGGCAGGGAAGCCATACGGAGCGCTTCCGTGTTGTTTCTGTCCTTGTCTCCACACCGCAAAAAAATAGAACATGTTCTATTTTTTTACGGTGCGGACGGATCACGGAACCATTCAAGTTGAATGGGACTCTATCCGTCCTGGCCACCGCACGGATGTTGCCCATGGATTGGGGACCGTACATTGGGGTCCCCAATGCACTGAACGACCGCACAACGGCCGTGTGCATGATGCCTAAATCAGATAATGACATTTCTTTTACGCTGTTCGCTGTACAGGATTATGGGCACGGCCATCTTGCCTGAGCTGCTGTTAGCAGCATTTAGAGAGATGCTTTACGGCAGCCGCCATGGGCCATAGACACAGTGGACAGGAGGGGAACTCGTTACTCATTGGGGGTCATTTATCAAACAGAAATACACCTAAATTTGCTGTATTTATGGCACAGAAAGGTCTTTTGCGCTGCAATCTGCTCACGCCAGGTCTGAAAAAGTCGGCTGGTTTTGGTGTAGAAAATGGTCTAAATGTAAGACAGTAAGGAAGCTATCTTATATGTAAAAGCTGCGGATACACCGGTTACGTAGAGGCCGGCGGATCCTCCATCAGATGTAGGGGATATTAAGACAAGCATCTACAACGTCGTTCTTAATAAATGTGCCCTATTGACATCTATGGGAGAATTTTCTAGGCATGCTCTGTGACCTGTGCAGAGGTCATTGTACAGGGAGGAGGTTGATAAGCTTTGGCAATTGGGAATGGAGGGATTGTGTTTTATCCATACATATATATGTGTGTGTATCTAGGTAGATATGATATATATGATTCTGTGATTATTAATATGATGTCTAGTATATATATGGCGGCTCGTGTCTAGAATATATATGGCGGATCATGTCTTGTGTGTATATATATATGGGGACTCATGTCTAGTATGTGTGTATGTGTATATATATCTGGCGGCTCATTTCTTGTGTGTATATATATATATCACAACATACAGTTGTGTTCAAAATTATTCAACCCCCAATGCTGTAAAGGGTTTTAGGTAATTTAGTGTACATTTGTAATTGTGTTCAGAATAAAATCTTACAAGGACTTTTTAAAGAACCAAATGCAACTAAAATGACATCAATTGTTTTTGTAATACAGTATTAAATGTTTTTTTTGTGATTTCTTCATTGACACAATTATTCAACCCCTTAAAGACGACCGCTCTTAAGAACAGAGGTTCATTCAAGTGTTTTCCATCAGGTATTGAAAACACCTCTGGATGTCAAGGAGCAGCAATCAAGCAGAATAAGCCCCAATTAGGCCGATGTAAAATGACTGTGATACTCGGCTCCTTCTAGACATTTACTGGTGTGATTACAGACATGGTGAAGTCAAGAGAATGGTCCAGGAAGACAAGAGAAGAGGTGATTTCTCTTCACAGGAAGGGCAATGGCTATAAGAAGATTGCACAGATGTTAAACCTACCAAGAGACACCATAGGAAGCATCATTCGCAAATTCAAGGCAAAGGGCACTGTTGAAACGCTACCTGGTCGTGGCAGAAAGAAGATGCTGACTCCGACTGCTGTGCGCTACCTGAAGCGCAAAGTGGAGAAAAGTCCCCGTGTGACTGCTGAGGAACTGAAAAAAGATCTGTCAGATGCGGGTACTGAAGTTTCAGCTCAGACAATAAGGCGCACACTGCGTAATGAAGGCCTCCATGCCAGAACTCCCAGGCGCACCCCCTGCTGTCTCCAAAGAATAAGAAGAGTCGACTGCAGTATGCCAAAAGTCATGTGGACAAACCACAAAAGTTTTGGGATAGTGTTCTGTGGACTGATGAAACAAAATTAGAACTGTTTGGGCCCATGGATCAACGCTATGTTTGGAGGAGGAAGAACAAGGCCTATGAAGAAAAGAACACCTTGCCTACTGTGAAGCATTGGGGGGTCAATCATGCTTTGGGGCTGTTTTGCTTCTACAGGTACAGGGAAGCTTCAGCGTGTGCAAGGTACCATGAATTCTCTTCAGTACCAGGAGACATTGGATGAAAATGTGATGCAGTCCGTCACAAACCTGAGGCTTGGGAGACGTTGGACCTTTCAACAGGACAATGATCCCAAGCATACCTCCAAGTCCACTAGAGCATGGCTGCAGATTAAAGGCTGGAACATTTTGAAGTGGCCATCGCAGTCACCAGACTTAAATCCGATTGAGAACCTCTGGTGGGACTTAAAGAAAGCAGTTGCAGCGCGCAAGCCTAAGAATGTGACCGAACTGGAGGCTTTTACCCATGAAGAATGGGCGAAGATACCCGTAGATCGCTGCAAGACACTTGTGTCAAGCTATGCTTCACGTGTAAAAGCTGTTATAGCTGGAAAAGGATGTTGTACTAAGTACTAAGAGTGAATGTCACTTGGGGGTTGAATAAAACTGATAATGATGTGAGCACAGAAAAGACATTTGTGGTTATTTCATTATAAATGTTATGTTATATTTGTCTGACTTACAAGGGCCTCTGTGATTTAATTGTAAACAAGATGACTGAAATGATCAAAATCAATGTCAAACTGGCCAAAACACTCAATGTCAGTGGGGGTTGAATCATTTTGAACACAACTGTATGTCTTCTGTATATATGGGGGCTCATGTCTTGTGTATATATATATATGGCAGCTCATGTCTTGTATATATATAGTGGCTCTGATGTGACTTCCTTTGTCTTGATCTCCTCAGGACGCTAATGAGGACCCGGGAGAAGACGTCGCTTTGTTGTCCGTCAGCTTTGAGGACGCAGAAGCTACACAGGTGTTCCCCAAACTCTACCTGTCCCCCCGAGTAGAGCAGTAAGTGTTTCCAGCACAGGGTTAAATCTCTTACTTTACCGTATCTTTCCCCTTTGATGTCTGGTTTATTATCCATCCGCCTGAGGTTACATAGTTACATAATTACATACTTGATACGGTTGAAAAAAGACATAAGTCCATGAAGTTCAGCCGAGGGATCGGTGGGACGCGAATCCCAGAAGGAAGTGAGACTCAGATTTCTACACGTTTTCATAAGCATTAATGTCATTTACCTTTAAGAATTAATCTAAACCCTTTTATAAACCCGTCCCTGTTCCTGCTGTGACCACGTCCTGAGGCGTCTATTCCACAGATTCACAGATCTTACAGTAAAGAAGCTTTGACGCTTCACCGTATTTTTTGTATGGCCCATTTATATATTTGTATAGGTTAATCATGTCCCCCCTTAGACGTCTCTTCTCAAGACGAAATAAATTCAATTCCTTTAATCTTTCTTCATAACTAAGACCCTCCATGCCCCTTATCAGTTTAGTCGCCCTCCTCTGTACTCTCTCCAGCTGCAGTGCGTCCTTTCTATGGACTGGTGCCTAGAACTGAACTTCATATTCCAGATCAGGCCGCACCAACGCTTTGTAAAGTGGTAATATCACATCCCTGCCCTGCGAGTCCATGCCTCGTTTAATGCATGACAATATCCTGGTGGCCTTAGAAGCAGCTGATTGACATTGTGCTGTAATTTAATCTTCCATCTACAAGGCCACACAAGTCCTTCTCTATAAGTGACTCCCCCAGTGTTACATCCCCTAGGACATATGAAGCACAGAGATTATTATTACCAAGATGCAGAACTTTACATTTATCCACATTGAACCTCATTTGCCAAGTTGATGCCCAGTCACTCAGAGTCCACGTCAGCTTGTAGTTTATGGACATCTTCCATAGACTGTACAGTTCTACATAGCTTAGTGTCATCTGCAAAAAACGAAATGGTGCTATTAATCCCGTCCTCGATATCATTAATAAATACATTAAATAATAGAGGACCCAGCACTGAACCTTGGGGTCACCACTGATAACCCGGGACCATTCTGAATAGGAATCAATGACCACAACTCTCTGGACACGGTCCTTCAGCCAGTTATCAATCCAGTTACAGACTATACTTTCCAAGCCTATAGACATTACTCTACCTATTAAACGTCTATGAGGGACAGTATCAAAAGCCTTTGCAAAATCCAGAAAAACTACATCCACAGCCGCCCCTCTGTCCAGGCTACTACTCACCTCACTACATCCACAGCCGCCCCTCTGTCCAGGCTACTAGTCACCTCACTACATCCACAGCCGCCCCTCTGTCCAGGCTACTACTTACCTCACTACATCCACAGCCGCCCCTCTGTCCAGGCTACTAGTCACCTCACTACATCCACAGCCGCCCCTCTGTCCAGGCTACTACTTACCTCACTACATCCACAGCCGCCCCTCTGTCCAGGCTTCTACTCACCTCACTACATCCACAGCCGCCCCTCTGTGCAGGCTACTACTCACCTCACTACATCCACAGCCGCCCCTCTGTCCAGGCTACTACTCACCTCACTACATCCACAGCCGCCCCTCTGTCCAGGCTACTACTCACCTCACTATATCCACAGCCGCCCCTCTGTCCAGGTTACTACTTACCTCACTAAATCCACAGCCGCCCCTCTGTCCAGGCTACTACTCACCTCACTATATCCACAGCCGCCCCTCTGTCCATGTTACTACTTACCTCACTACATCCACAGCCGCCCCTCTGTCCAGGCTACTACTCACCTCACTATATCCACAGCCGCCCCTCTGTCCAGGTTACTACTTACCTCACTACATCCACAGCCGCCCCTCTGTGCAGGCTACTACTTACCTCACTACATCCACAGCCGCCCCTCTGTCCAGGCTACTACTTACCTCACTACATCCACAGCCGCCCCTCTGTCCAGGCTTCTACTCACCTCACTACATCCACAGCCGCCCCTCTGTGCAGGCTACTACTCACCTCACTACATCCACAGCCGCCCCTCTGTCCAGGCTACTACTCACCTCACTACATCCACAGCCGCCCCTCTGTCCAGGCTACTACTTACCTCACTACATCCACAACCGCCCCTCTGTGCAGGCTACTACTCACCTCACTACATCCACAGCCGCCCCTCTGTGCAGGCTACTACTCACCTCACCACATCCACAGCCGCCCCTCTGTCCAGGCTACTACTCACCTCACTACTTCCACAGCCGCCCCTCTGTCCAGGCTACTACTCACCTCACTACTTCCACAGCCGCCCCTCTGTCCAGGCTACTACTCACCTCACTACATCCACAGCCGCCCCTCTGTCCAGATTACTACTCACCTCCTCATAAAACAAATCAGGTTAGTCTGGCAACTTCTGTCCTTGGTAAACCCATGCTGGTTATCACCTATAATATTAGTTACAGTCACATACTCCTGTATATAGTCCCATAAGAGTCCTTCAAACATTTTTCCCACAACAGAAGTTAAACTAACTGGTCCATAATTACCTGTGAAGGACCTAGATCCTTTTTTGAATATGGGCATCACATTTGCCTTGCACCTATCACTTGGCACTGTACAGTACCTAGAAAATCTTTAAAAAATTATAATCAGGGGCACAGCAATGACTGAACTGAGCTCTTTAAGCACTCCTGGGTGTAATCCATCTGGACCCGGAGCCCTGTTCATGTTCACATTTACCATTATTTAGGTGACTTCCCCTTTAAGGTTGGGTTTAACAGAGGAGGGGATAAGTGCCCCCCATGAGTGATTATTGCTCTCCAGCCCTGCAGTCTACGTACAGCCGTCACCAAATAAGTTAATTTTCTGTGATATTTTTGTTGTATACAGTTTGTAATCCCTTTGTCCTTCCTGTGACTTCCTGCTCAGCTTATACACAGGCACAGCTGCAGTGTAGAGCATGGGGGAGGATCAGAGCAGGAGCTGTATTTCTGTAGTCCTATACACTATGCAGCTAAGCCAGAGTCACTAATCATAGTTATACCCAAATGGAGCACAGCTGCAGTGTAAAGCATGGGCCAGACAGAGCAACAGCCTTAGATTCTTATGAGACTCCAATACATAATGCAGCTGAGACAGAGTCATGGATCATCTCATTGTGCTGTGGTGGGTTTCTGGACATCTTAAAGGATTGAAAAATCAACCTATTAGAGTAAGCAAAGCTGCAGTGTAGAGAATGGGGAAATTACCATATCTATCATCTCTCAATCATCTGTCCATTATCTATCTATCTACTGAGGGCCACACCTGGACCTTGGCTTTATGACTGTGACTTACCTGTGTGGTTAGCTCTCTAGGACCCGGGCCCCTCTGGTTTGCTCATTGGGGCCATAAATATTCCTGGTTTCCAGGACTCTGGCAGTGAAGTAACGGGAGGAGACATAATGTGCAGCGATTTTATGAAGATTGTAATAAATCCTGCTTGAACCGCAGAGAACAAAGGCCGTTCTTGTTTAATGCTCCTGTTTACGTGTTCTTCAGAAGCCTCCGTTCTGCGGGATAAACTCCCTGCTTGTATGTTCGGGGAAATGAGCTCCATTACACGCCAGGTCCGTCTATTTCCCACAGCCGCCGGTTAACTCTTTGTGGTGCTGGCCTCCGCTCACTATCCCTGTGCGTCTTCTGATGGGAGTAATACATGCCTGGCCTTTCCTTACTTTGTATGAGCAGAGTCTTCAGTAGGGGTTCTCCGAAATATTAGTAATCTTCTCTGGGTGTGTGGTCGGGGGAAGGTCCGAGCTGAACACCAGCAGCAAATACACCGTCGACGTGTTAGTGGAAAAACCAGACCCCCAAATTAATTAGGACTCCAAATTCTTGATAAGACCTCTAAACTCAAAACCCTTACAATTAATCCCAAATCCATTCCCCTATAATTGATTCAGACCCCAGGCCAGAACCCTAAACTCATTCAGACAACCAGACCAGTATATTAGTTAAGACTCAGGACCCATGATTACACCTCTAAACTCATTTAGACCCCAGACCAAACCCCCTACAATTAATTTGGATTCCAATTTAGTCCCCTAAAATGTATTCAGACCCCAAACCAGTCCCCATGATTAATCCAGATCCCAAACCAGTCCCAATGATTAATCCAGACCCCAAACCAGTCCCCATGATTAATCCAGACCCCAGAACAGAGCCCTAAACGTATTCAGACTCCAAACCAGACCCCTGACTTAATTCAGACCCCAGACTAGACCGTTAAAAGTAATTCAGACCCCAGACCAGAGCCCTAAACGTATTCAGACTCCAAACCAGAACCCTGACTTAATTCAGATCCCAGACTAGACCGTTAAAAGCAATTAAGACCACAAACCAGAGCCCTAAACGTATTCAGACTCCAAGCCAGACCCCAGACTTATTTCAGATCCCAGACTAGCCCAGAAAATTAATTCAAATCCCAGACCATTCTCCAAAATTAATTCAAACCCCAGACTAGAACCCTAAACTCATTCAGACAACCAGACGAGTATATTACTTAAGACTCAGGACCCATGACTATACCTCTAAACTCATTCAGACTCCAAACCTAACCCCCCTACAATTAATTTGGGTTCCAAATCAGTCCCCTAAAATGCATTCAGACCCCAAACCAGTCCCCATTATTAATCCAGACCCCAGACTAGACCGTTAAAAGTAATTCAGACCCCAGACCAGAGCCCTAAACGTATTCAGACTCCAAACCAGACCCCAGACTAGTCCACAAAATGAATTAAAATCCTAGACCATTCTCCAAAATTAATTCAAACCCCAGACTAGAACCCTAAATTCATTCAGACAACCAGACCAGAATATTACTTAAAGGGCTTCTGTCACCCCCACTGATGAATTTTCACTAGCTGACATTAGCTACTTGCTAATGTCAGCTGAGTTCAAACATATGTTTAATATCTTTTTTTCTGTTTTCTATCTTCTTAAAAACTTACTTTTGTCATATGTAAATTAGCTTCGCTACCAGCAAGTTGGGCGGGTACTTGCTGGTAGCCGCCGCATCTTCATGGCCTTGGAACGCCCCCTCTTCTTTTGATAGACAGGGCCAGCACGCTCTCCTCCTCTCGCTGGCCCTGTCTGCAGCTGCAATCCCGCGCCTGCGCCGTCTCGGTCTTTAGTCGGCGCAGGCGCTCTGAGTGAAGGACGCTCGGCTTAGGCGCTCCGTCCTCAGTGCGCCTGCGCCGATGGCGTCAGCGCTACACCCGGAAGAAGACTCCGGCATCCCTGGTAAGAGCAGGCGATGCCGGCGTCTTTCTTCGGGTGTAGCGCTGGCGTCATCGGCGCAGGCGCACTGAGGGCGGAACGCCTAGCGGCGTCCTCACTCAGACGCCTGCGCCGACTGAAGGCGAGCGGCAGCGCAGATTCAGCTGCAGACAGAGCCAGTGAGGAGGAGAGGCGCTGGCCTATCTATCAAGAGAGCGTTCAAGGCCATGAAAATGCGGCGGCTACCAGCAAGTACCCGCCCAACTGCTGGTAGCAGCTAGCTTACATATGACAAAAGTAAGTTTTTAAGAAGATAGAAAACAGAAAAAAAGATATTAAACATATGTTTGAACTCAGCTGACATTAGCAAGTAGCTAATGTCAGCTAGTGAAAATTCGTCAGTGGGGGTGACAGAAGCCCTTTAAGACTCCAGACCCATGATTACACCTCTAAAATCATTCAGACCCCAGACCAAACCCCCTACAACTAGTTTGTATTCAAAATCACTCCCCTAAAATGTATTCAGTCCATACCAGTCCCCAGTATTAATCCAAATCCCTAAACTAATCCAGACCCCAGACTAGACTCTCAAAGTAATTCAGACCCTAGACCAGTCCCCTACATTTAATCAAGATCCCAGACCACTAAACTCAATCAAACTGGAAACCAGACTACTAAAATGTATTCAGACCTTAAGTGAATCCAAGCCCCCAGACCAGACCCTTCAAATTAATCAGACCACAGAACAATTCCTATAATTAGTCTCTCTTAGAAAAGACCCTAAATAAATTCATGCACCAGACCAGACCTCTCAAATTAATCAGACCCCTGACCAGATTCCTAAAATTATTTCAGACCCCAGACCAGACAGACACAAGTTGCTTCGGGATCCTCTTCACTTTCAGGCATCACCGCACACAGCGGCTGACAGCAGTCCTGCAAGCAGAGATCCAGGAGTGCGGGGTCCGGACAGCTGAGGTCACCTGTATGGATTTGGACCACAGTCCACCAGTTGAGGACTGCTGGTTTTCAGTGTGGGCTATGGGGTTTATTATCTGTGCCTGACATAGTGCGTGGCTTAAAGGGGAACTCCACTTTTTAGATCAGATAGTTGCCTAACTTGCAATCCCCTAGTACTTCTGTAAACAGAATCCTGCCTGCTGGCATTTCTGATACGTCAGGGCGCGGGTGGATTTCACGCTCCCTGGGGTTTTCATGTGGCTAGAGTACAGCTCTGATTCCTGCTGATGGATCTCTGCTTCATGTCAATGAAAAGGACCATATCTCCTATAGACTTATTTGAAGCAGGCCGCTTACAGGCTTGGCCACCCATCCATACTTCCTGTGATACAATTTGCCAGCGCTGATACATTGTAACGATCAGGACAGGAGAGAGCAATGTGCTGCTGATGCGTACAGCTCACAGTGCATTGTCTACACTGGATACAATTGTAACAACCCCTCAGCTGTGACAAGTATTGAATCTTTTTAAGCTACTGCTAATATACACTGACAGCAAGTAGAGATCTTGAAAATTATGAATACACATTTACGCTGGCAGGCGTCTCTTCAGGCATTTTGCATGAGATTGCAGCCTGCAGCTTTATTAGGGACTAGTGACGTCAGGGAGGTACAGCAAAAAAACGGAAGTGTTTCCGTGTGCGTTTTTCCGTTCCGTGCAAAGATAGAACATGTCCTATTATTGCCCGCAAATCACGATCCGTGGCTCCATTCAACTCAGTGGGTCTGCAAAAAAACCGAACGCATACGGAAATGCATGCGTATGTCTTTCGTATCCGTTCCGTTTTTTGCAGAACCATCTATTGAAAATTTTAAGCCCAGCCCAATTTTTTCTATGTAATTACTGTATATGCCATACGGAAAAACGGAACCGAAACGGAAACACAACGGAAACAAAAAACGGAAAAACGGATCCGATAAAAACGGCGCGCAAAACACTGAAGAAGCCATACGGTCGTGTGAAAGAGGCCTTACTCTTTTCATATGTTAAAATACATCCAGTCCTAAGGATCCATCTGCAGTCTGAACGGGCTGGGAGGGAACTACAATCCTCAGCCGACCTGACCAGCAAGATTAAAGGGGTCGTCATTGATGGTCTGTCCTCTGCATAGGTCATCAATATCTGATCGGTGGCGGTCTGACTTCATGTACGAAGAAGCCGCGGTGCTCCAGCGAGCGCTGTGACGTCACTTTAATCAGTCCCCTTTAAGGGAATGGTCCTGAGCTGCAATACCAAGCACGGCCACTGTACAATGATTGGCGCTGTGCTCGATATGCTGCACGGAGGCTGCAGCTCTCACTGGCCTCTTCAAACAGCTGATCGGGTGCCGGACCCCCAAGGATCTGAGACCGATGACCTGTCCTAAGGATAGGCCATCAAAATCCCGGACAACCCCTTTAAAGGTAGGTTCACCTTTATGACCTAAAGGTGGGTGCGCCCTTAGGTTGACGTGTCATTGATGCATTGATACAAGTCAGAAGGTGGCACCGCGGGGGGTCTGATAGCGGGCGTCTTCTATAGCAGACTGTAGCGGTACCTGTACCCATGTTTAAAGGGGTATTCCAACCTCTACATAAGCCATCAGTGTCTGCTAGAGGCCCCGTCCCCCATGCTCAGCTTTTTCCGTAGCCTCCATATTAGTCAGTATAGAGACCCTCGCACAAATATGACCTCCTCAGCCGGAGTGGCCATTTCACCAGGCAGGGTGGGAGTCGGGGGACCTCCGTTCTGGAGATTGGGGGGGGGGGTCCAGAGGTGGGACCCGCATCCATCAGACATTGTATAAGGTAATTAACGCCGCTTATCCCGACGCCCTTCTTCCATTTGAAACACCAGTCTTAGTGAAGTCCGCCCTACGTGTTTCATTTTTTTTGCTATTTTCAAATTCTCTGCTTGCTGCGAGTGAATGGGAGCACTGTTGACTGGAAATCTGATGTAATCAAGTGCTTGCCTCGTTACAGTGTGTCAGGATACTTCTGTGCCGTTAAACGTTATCCGGGCGGGTTTTAAGCCTCTGGATATAAACAGGAATGTTTCCATTGACTGACAGCAAGCAGAGATCTTGAAAGCTGAAATACAAAGTCTACTGAAAAGCTTCAGAATCCATAAAAGTGGAAAGTCCCTTCTGTAGAGCATTCATCCAGTGATCGGCTGATGTCGCCGGGGAGGGTTCCTCTTCACAATGGCGCCTATTCAAGGGGGTGGCGGTGATGAGACACGTGGCGGAGTACGCCGGAGCCGACGCTGTTCTGCGCCCCCCGTATATTGTCTGTTGGTTTATTGACATTTCCCCCATTGATGATAAGATGGGGGGGTCCTGTGTCCCCTGCAGTCATTGGAGGCCCCCTTTAAGCCACTGCTTGTCTTCTCCTGCCCTGTATGAGGGCGGCTCCTCGTCTTCTCTGCTCTCCAGTCCCTTTTATTTTTCGGTCTCTCTGTACCATGGAGCGGCTCAGTAGTCACGTGTCCTCGGATGACCTGGAGCAGCGAGCACGTGTCTAGCTTTCATTCTTCTCCCGACTTCCAGTGTTTCTTTACATTCACCAGTGCCTCTTCTGTACAGAAGCAGAGAAATACCTGCCCACGAGCCGCTCGCTGCCCGCTGTATGACCGCTTCACCGGTGACCGCAGCCTATTTCTGCACTGATATCAATATTAGTATGGAACTCTCCTGAAATACTCTGTGCTGCTGGGACCCTACTTTTTTAATTATGTAACTATCAGCCTGTGACCTCCACAGGATCAGCAGACTCCTCTCCTGAAATACTCTGTGCTGCTGGGGACCCTGCTCCTTCCTCTATTTAATATCAGTCTATGACCTCCACAAGATCAGCTCACTCCTCTCCTGAAATCCTCTGTGCTGCTGTGAAGACCCTGCTCTTTCCACTATGTAACTCTCAGTCTGTGACCTCCACAAGATCAGCTCACTCCTCTCCTGACATACTCTGTGCTGCTGTGGACCCTGCTCCTTCCACTATGTAACTCTCAGTCTATGACCTCCTACAAGATCAGCAGGTACACATCTCCTGAAATCCTCTGTGCTGCTGTGGACCCTGCTCCTTCCATTATGTAACTATGGAGTCTGCGGGATCTCGCTTGTTTGCGGTCTCATGCATTACTTCATAGTCTACGTTCTGGTCTGTGTTTGTCGGTTCCGCCTCGGGCCCCGGGGTGTCGTCCCGCGTTACTCTGCCGACCCTTTACAGAACAGGCAGCGGTTTAGCGTCCGTCGGGTGAAGTAAGCCCTGTGGAGAGGTTGGGAGTTATTCCTCTAGTGCAGGGATCAGCAACCTTTGGCTGCTGTGAAACTACAACACCCAGCATGCACTCTTACTCATCTGTTGTTGTAACTCCCATAGACGTGCAATGAGGATTCTGGGAGTTGTAGTTTCAGAACAGACAGAGTGCCGGAGGTTGCTGATCCCTGCTCTAGTGTACACAGCAAATGCAGTGTGAACAGAGCCGAACCAAGATGGAGGTCTCCGGATGGGCTGATATCCAGGACACTGACTTATAGGGGAGCAGCCTATAGGTGTCGCTAGAGAGTCAGCCCCAAAGACACCCCTGGATCTCCACAAGGAGAATCAGCGGCTTTCAGGAATTGTCGGGAAGAACACCGACCTTGAGGGAAGAGCTGACCGTCCGCAGGGGTTTGTGGGGGTCCCATAAATGGTACCATGGGCAAATTACATCCCTTCCAGTGGGCGGCCTATAATGGGGCAGAACAGGAGAAGTCCTTTGGTGAGGAAGGACTATCGCTATATGCCTGCTTGGTAGGGAAGAGATGTTGGAAGGTAAACCATGGCGGACAACTCCACCATTTCACCTGTTTAAATGTCACGGCTCATGTCCCGCTATACTCGCCCCTCTTTTTGGAGGCTATTACGCCCCCTCTCACCCATCACACATCCTCCAGTCCCGTGACTTCTTCTGGCACCGAGACTTTACGCTTTTTGCACATTTACGCCGAGATCAAAGGGAAACCACAAGAGCGAGATGGCAGCCGCTCCTCTTTTACGGGATGTAGGGAGATGTTTGTATAATAAATGTTTTTGTGCTGAGGATGGATATACAGCCGTCCGCAGGACCATCTGGTAAGGAGGGGGGGGTGTCAGATAGGCCTGCGGGGTCCGGGACGCCGTCCAGAAATGGTTGTCAGAAAGTACACTCAGCAGTTTTCTTCCCTGTCCTACAAGCTGAGCAGCACAAAGCGCCACACCTAAAAAGTGCGCCTCCACAACCCGCGCTCCCGCCCCTTGTTACATCTTAGGGAGCCTTCACCCACCGGGTCCCAGAATCTCAGCAGGACGGTATCTGGCGGCAGACCCCGCTCCATCTGCAGAATATTTCACGCCAGATTAAAGCAGTTCCCTAATATTTTTATGAAAACCGCCATAGGGTGCACCATTTGCTGCATGCACGCGTGCATAGTGTCGGCATGCCACTCCATGCGGAGGCCTCCAAGAATATAAAGTATGCCGCACGGCGCGTGTTTTTCTCTTCACAGTGGTGACATATGTGGAGACATCCATCAAAAAACCGTAGACGTGGTGCGAATGCAGCCTCATGTCAGCAGGCGACCATCTTGTGCCCCCCAACCGCAGAAGGATATTGCCCGATCGATGGTGTCTGGTAGCCGATTAACTCCTTCTTCCCCATAAAAACACACGCATACTCGGCCGGAAAGACGTAGCGCATCAGGCGGACCGATATCCACGGTGTATGGCCACCTTTACGGTACTTACGGTGGTGGATCCACTCGAGGATTTTTATCCGATGGGGGTAATAATCCATGCAGCATCCACAAGAAGAATGATCATGTTCCTCCTCCCGCAGATCTTTTCTGGACAACATGGCCGCCAGTTCCCGTCACTGATCTATAAACATACTGGGCTGTTAGTGAATGACCCCCCCAGTAGCCTCACGCCCACGACCTTATCCATTTTGTGGTCCGCCGTATAACGGCTTTGCGCTCGCCGCCGTTTTTACTGGAACTGGCTCTGTCCGCAAAACGGACAAGGATGTTTTATTACGGATGCGGATGTCCACGTGTCCCATGTCCAATGGGTGCATTTGTGATCCGCAAAAAATAAGTGGGCCAAAAACTGAGTCCGTGTGCACTAGGCCTTATCCGATCCCAGTCCTAACCAGTTAATAAGTAAACATTGGAAAACATGTCCTGAACCCGGGATCAGACGCTGGATATTTTCACTGGTGTTTAGTTGCCGGGAAATCCCAGCAAAGCCCCAGACAAAGCGCAGGCTGTACACACGACGGCAGCCAAGCTGGAACCAGTGCGGCCCTTTACTGGAAAGAGCTCATTCTCTACTGGCTGATGGGGAACATTCTTTGTTGTTTTTAACGCCTCGTCCGCCGCTGACCGGCCGCCCCGTAGAGGAGCCTGCCAGGATGCTGCCCTGTCGCAGGAACTTTCTACAGTCTGTGTGTCCTACCTGTGCAAAACTACAACTCCCAACATGCCCAGGCAGCCAATGTCTGTCCCAGCATGCTGGGAGTTGTAGTTTTACCCCTGCGATAATCTATGGGACATCTGAGGCACTCTACACCCTTACTGCTGCCCCGCCGTGCCCACACGCCCTCCACGTAGCGCCTCTCGCCCTGTCACCTTTGATGTTGGGAGTGCTATTACATCATGGCTCTGAATCCCATGATTGAAGCTCAAGCTCATATACATTAGCTTAGCCCACAAAATGGCCGCTTCTTCTGCCTGCAGGCGGTAGGTGCCCCTATAGCTTCAAAGCCACAATGGACCCTACAACAGCTGCGTGTCCTCTGAAGCAGTGAGACGTATCTTCTTGCTTTTCCCTTCGTGTTCTGCAGCTGCATCCCCCTCCCGTCCCCCCGTTCCTCTCCTCTTTTTACTATGAGGAGGTTACGGAACATTTGCACAGAACCTTCCGGGGAAGGAGGACCGCAGGCTGCTGGGAGGTGACGGGGACACCACAGGAGCTCTCCATGGGTTTATATATCGGACCCCGTGGATCGCTGGGCAGACTCGTGGCCTCGCGCTCAGCACGGACACGGAAGCAATAACAAGTCATGTCCAGGGCTGGAAGCCTCGTACGTACCTGTTATCTTAGGCAGTTAATCTCTGGTGCTCAGTGGGTTAATAAGTATATCCAGTATGGCTGTGTTTACATCCCTGGTCTCTAGTGGATTAACAATCGCATGTTGGTGTTTAATATGTATATCCCTAGTGGGTTAATCAGCAGCACTGGTGTCATGTGGGCATAAACCACATTAAGGCTAAATACTGTCATTATACTGTAATTATTCATAGCCCCGGTGTATAGTGGGTAAATATTTATAGCCCGGGTGTCTAGTGGGTTAATAATTTATACCCTTGGTGTCTAGTGGGTTAATATTTATACCACTGGTGTCTAGTGGGTTAATATTTACAGCCCTGGTGTCTAGTGGGTTAATATTTACAGCCCTGGTGTCTAGTGGGTTAATATTTATACCCCTGGTGTCTAGTGGGTTAATATTTATAGCCCGGGTGTCTAGTGGGTTAATATTTATACCCCTGATGTCTAGTGGGTTAATATTTATAGCCCAGTTGTCTAGTGGGTTAATAATTTATACCCTTGGTGTCTAGTGGGTTAATATTTTATACCACTGGTGTCTAGTGGGTTAATATTTACAGCCCTGGTGTCTAGTGGGTTAATATTTATACCCCTGGTGTCTAGTGGGTTAATATTCGTACTTCTAGTGTCCAGTGGGATAATATTTATAGCCCTGGTGTCTAGTAGGTTAATATTTATACCTGTGGTGTCCGGTGGGTTAATATTTATTCCCATTGTGTCTAGTAGGTAAATATTTATAGCCCTGGTGTCTAGTGGGTTAAACATTTATACCCTTGATGTCTAGTGGGTTATTATTTATAGCCCTGGTGTCTAGTACGTTAATATTTATACCCCCGGTGTCTAGTAGGTTAATATTTATAGCCGTTGTGTCTAGTGGGTTAATATTTATACCCATGGTGTCTAGTAGGTAATATTCATAGCCCCGGTATATAGTGGGTTAATATTTATAGCCCTGGTGTCTAGTGGGTTAATATTCACAGCCCTGGTGTCTAGTGGGTTAATATTCACAGCTCTGGTGTCTAGTGGGAAATATTTATACCCCTGGTGTCTAGTGGGAAATATTTATACCCCTGGTGTCTAGTGGGAAATATTTATACCCCTGGTGTCTAATGGGTTAATATAAACAGCCCTGTTGTCTAGTGAGTTAATATTTACAGCCCTGGTGTGGGGTAATATTTACTGTACTTGTGTCTAGTGGGGTAATATTTACAGCCCTGGTGTCTGGTGGGGTAATATTCACAGCCCTGGTGTCTAGTGGGTTAATAGTTACAGCCCTGGTGTCTAGTGGGTTAATATTTACAGCCCTGGTGTCTGGTGGGTTAATATTTACAGCCCTGGTGTCTGGTGGGTTAATATTTACAGCCCTGGTGTCTGGTGGGTTAATATTTACAGCCCTGGTGTCTGGTGGGTTAATATTTACAGCCCTGGTGTCTGGTGGGTTAATATTTACAGCCCTGGTGTCTGGTGGGTGCTGATATTGTCCTCGGTGACTACTCCGTCTTTGCAGGATCTGACAGTCAGAGTACAGCTGTGCTGTGCGATCATTAGCGTCTCTCACCCTCTGAGAACAGCAGAGCTGAGGTAGTGCCGGGTGCCTTTCCCCGCTTCTGGTGTAAGTCCTGCCTTTCCTCCTGTAATACGGATCCTTCCCTCCGTGAGTCAGCGGTGAGGCTCTCGCCAGGCGATGCGGACTGCTGACTCATGTCATAACGAGCCCAGCTTAGAAGAAATGACGCGTTTAACCCCTTCCTCCACACTTGCCCTGTTCCTGCGATGTGCCAGGGCAGTGACGCATGTATTATCTTGCACTGCGTTGCATCATGACTTAGACTCAAGTCACGGCCAAAGCTGCCTTCGAAACGTCTTCTTCCCTGGAAACAGATGGGGGATTAGTCACGTCACCTACAGATCCGCTCTGTCGTCCAAACTCCCATCATTCACCGCTCGGCGGTGGCCACAGAAAGCCGGAGCAGATTTCTGAACGCAGCTCTGGGTGTGACTGCAGTACAGGAAGCCATTTATCATTTCATATTCTTAAAATATTTCCCGGAGACGAGCAGATTTTATCTCCGCCGTTTAGGGAAAGGTCACACCCACAAAATGACAACTGACAATAGCAGTGGCCTTTGTGTAAGTGAGCACGCCCGCTATTTGATACGCACCGGGGTCAACTCTTTTGTGTAGGGTTCCACCAGCGGATATGGATAGTCTTGGGGCCCCCTGCTGGATGACCTGTCCCCAGAGACCATTGATACCTCTGTAGTAACATTGTAACATCACATTGATACATTGTTGCTTCCATTACAATGGCAGCTAGTTTGCGGCCTATAATGGATCTTGCGCTGGGGGTGCGGCCATGTTTTCCTCCCGTGAGGTCATTCATAAGGTATGTATGTTTATACTGCAAACTCTGCTCCTCCTACGACATAGCAGAGCCGGCGTCATCCGCCAACACAGGGAGCGGATTTCACCAGGTTTTACCCAACCAAAACATAAAGCCTTTAATTGGACACTTTTCTTTTTCTTCAGGTGATCGCAGTCCCTGTACTCTTAGGATTAACTGTTTCACCCCCGCAGCCTACACGGAAGGACCAGGACACCTCTGAGAATATATACAATTATATACCGGAGATACCCAGGTTATACCAGCTGTACATATATAATTATATACAGGAGATACCCAGGTTATACCAGCATGCTCCATATCACTATATACAGGAAGATGTATTACTTATACCAGCTGTACATATATATTATATACAGGAGATGCCCAGGTTATACCAGCATGCTCCATATCACTATATACAGGAAGATGTATAACTTATACCAGCTGTACATATATAATTATATACAGGAGATGCCCAGGTTATACCAGCATGGTCCATATCACTATGTACAAGAAGATGTATAACTTATACCAGCTGTACATATATAATTATATACAGGAGATGCCCAGGTTATACCAGCTGTACATATATAATTATATACAGGAGATACCCAGGTTATACCAGCATGGTCCATATCACTATATACAAGAAGAGGTATAACTTATACCAGCTGTACCTATATAATTATATACAGGAGATACCCAGGTTATACCAGCATGGTCCATATCACTATATACAGGAAGATGTATAACTTATACCAGCTGTACATATATAATTATATACAGGAGATGCCCAGGTTATACCAGCATGGTCCATATCACCATATACAGGAAGATGTATAACTTTTACCAGCTGTACATATATCATTATATACAGGAGATGCCCAGGTTATACCAGCATGGTCCATATCACTATATACAAGAATATGTATAACTTATACCAGCTGTACATATATAATTATATACAGGAGATGCCCAGGTTATACCAGCATGGTCCATATCACTATATACAAGAAGATGTATAACTTATACCAGCTGTACATATATAATTATATACAGGAGATACCCAGGTTATACCAGCATGCTCCATATCACTATATACAAGAAGATGTATAACTTATACCAGCTGTACATATATAATTATATACAGGAGATGCCCAGGTTATACCAGCATGGTCCATATCACTATATACAGGAAGATGTATAACTTATACCAGCTGTACATATATAATTATATACAGGAGATGCCCAGGTTATACCAGCATGCTCCATATCACTATATACAGAAGATGTATAACTTATACCAGCTGTACATATATAATTATATACAGGAGATGCCCAGGTTATACCAGCTGTACATATATAATTATATACAGGAGATGCCCAGGTTATACCAGCATGCTCCATATCACTATATACAAGAAGATGTATAACTTATACCAGCTGTACATATATAATTATATACAGGAGATGCCCAGGTTATACCAGCTGTACATATATAATTATATACAGGAGATGCCCAGGTTATACCAGCATGCTCCATATCACTATATACAGGAAGATGTATAACTTATACCAGCTGTACATATATAATTATATACAGGAGATGCCCAGATTATACCAGCTGTACGTATATAATTATATTCAGGAGATGCCCAGGTTATACCAGCATGCTCCATATCACTGTATACAAGAAGATGTATAACTTATACCAGCTGTACATATATATTATATACAGGAGATGCCCAGATTATACCAGCTGTACGTATATAATTATATACAGGAGATACCCAGGTTATACCAGCATGGTCCATATCACTATATACAAGAAGATGTATAACTTATACCAGCTGTACATATATAATTATATACAGGAGATACCCAGGTTATACCGGCATGGTCCATATCACTATATACAAGAAGATGTATAACTTATACCAGCTGTACATATATAATTATATACAGGAGATACCCAGGTTATACCAGCATGGTCCATATCTCTATATACAAGAAGATATATAACTTATACCAGCTGTACATATATAATTATATACAGGAGATGCCCAGGTTATACCAGCATGGTCCATATCACTATATACAGGAAGATGTATACCTTATACCAGCTGTACATATATAATTATATACAGGAGATGCCCAGGTTATACCAGCATGCTCCATATCACTATATACAGAAGATGTATAACTTATACCAGCTGTACATATATAATTATATACAGGAGATGCCCAGGTTATACCAGCATGCTCCATACCACTATATACAAGAAGATGTATAACTTATACCAGCTGTACATATATCATTATATACAGGAGATGCCCAGGTTATACCAGCATGCTCCATATCACTATATACAGGAAGATGTATAACTTATACCAGCTGTACATATATAATTATATACAGGAGATGCCCAGGTTATACCAGCATGCTCCATATCACTATATACAAGGACATGTATAACTTATACCGGCTGTACATATATAATTATATACAGGAGATGCCCAGGTTACACCAGCATGGTCCTTATCACTATATACAGAAGATGTATAACTTATACCAGCTGTACATATATAATTATATACAGGAGATACCCAGGTTATACCAGCATGGTCCATATCACTGTATACAGAAGATGTATAACTTATACCAGCTGTACATATATAATTATATACAGGAGATGCCCAGGTTATACCAGCTGTACATATATAATTATATACAGGAGATGCCCAGGTTATATCAGCATGCTCCATATCACTGTATAGAAGTTGCACTGGCTACATTCCATCAGTAGGGGGCGGTATAAGAGTCTGGGTATTAGTTTTGTGTAGATGGAACTGCTCTCTCTCTATTATTATGTGTCGCTCTGGTTGTTGCGGCTGCTCTTACATGGGCTTCTTTGTTACATTCACTTGCACGTTTTTCCGTTATGTTTTTCGCAGCGATCAGATGTTACCTGGAATCAGCAGAAAACTTCAGCAAATACTTCCGGGTGGTCATTTATTTTGAGTAGATACGTTTTAGGATTTTCCATTGGTATAGGTTAAAGTTCTGTCTGATTTTGTTTCAATCCCTCTCTCTGCTTGCTGTCAGTAAATAGAATCATTCTGCTGAAATCATGCCCTGCTCAACACGTTGTCAGAGCTCTGACTCCCAACAGGTCCAGCACATTTTCAGGACTTATTTTCAGACTTGGATTGTTTCCGTTCACTTCCAGCATGCTGGGAAAAACCCCTTTAGTATTTTTGGGAGTGCGGTTCGCGACCCAGCGAGGACACGTGCAGATCTCCGCAGCTTTTTTTTATTTTTATGGATATTTTGAATTGTTTGCACCCTGATTAGATCAGTCGTGAGCTCTGTGGTCGGGCAGGGGTTAATTCTGTGGTTCGCACAGAGGTGAGATGGAGGGTGTGTCAGGAGTCCCCCTCCCTGCGCCTGTCAGGCGGTATTAGCTGGACGGATGGCTGCCCCCGGGATTTGCTCTCATACACATTTATGGCCGCACTGCGTTCCGCTGGGCTGTTAGGCCTCATGCACACGACAGTAGTTTTTTGCGGTCCGGAAAACAGGGTTCTGTTGTTCAGTGATCCGTGTCCGTTTTTGCTTCCGTTGTGTTTCCGTGTGTCTTCTGTTTTTTTTTAGCAGACATGACCCAAAAGATATTACCAAACGACAGGCTGACAATTTGCCAAATGCCTGCCAAGGGATCCGCAAAAAAAATGCGGACGCGGAACTCAGGTGACACACGGATGGGCATTTTTTCACGGTCCCATTGACTTGAATGGGTCCACGAACCGTTTTTCGCGGACAAGAATAGGACAGGTTATATTTTTTTGACGGACTGGAATTACGGACCAACTGTGCATTTGCCGACTTTTCAACGGACCCATTGAAAACCAATGGGTCCGCAGAAAATCACGAAAAACGGCGCGACGGACACGGAATCAAACAACGGTCGTGTGCATAAGGCCTTATTGGCAGCTGACCCCCCCCCCCCCCAATGAAGACCCCCGCATTATATAAGATCTGTCCATCAGTCTAGTGTCTGGGTCTTTGCATGTAATGAATAGCATATAGATCAGTGAGGGCACTCCTCCGTGTCAGTCTGTACTGTCATTCTAGCATTCTATTAATAAGGAAGCAAGCAGTGTTATAGTTCTCCTAGGTTGTAAGCTTGGTGGTCACACGTCTCTGCCACCGTTATTTGTGAACCGATTTTGCATTGCAGCGTGGGTTATACTCTAATCACACCCAAAGCTGCATTCCCAGCTATGTCTCCTCGGAGCCTGCTACCAGACTGAGGTGTCTTGTGGGAGCGCTTACAGTGCTGTGAATCCTCTGCATAGACATACAGTTAAAGGGGTCTCCTTCTCCTATACTACTGACGGCCTGTGCGATCGGGGTCCCCCAATCGGCTGTTCTGCAGCAGCTCCAGCGCTGGCACTTCACAGCTATGTCTCTTCTGCAGTGGATGGGGCTGGTTACCATTAACTTCAATGGGAGCCGCGCAGCAGTAACCAGCACTGTCCACTACTCAACGGGGGGAGCTGTGGAGCCCTGCAGAACATCAGTGGAGGTGCGGGGTCCTCCCACCAGTTTGATATAGATGGAGTTCCCCGAGGAAGTAAAGAATAAAAAGGATAAAATTAGTAAAGGATAAAATTCTGACTACTTCCAGACACCACTAGGGGGAGCTCAGTGCATATTGTATATACAATGAACATAAATATAAATGCAACACTTTCGGTTTTGCTCCCATTTTGCAGGAGCTGAACTTAAAGAGCTGAAACATTTTCTACATACACAAAAGACCCATTACTCTCAAATATAGTTCACAAATCTGTCTAAATCTGTGTTAGTGAGCGCTTCTCCTTCGCCGAGATATCAAGGTGCTGATTAGACAGCATGACAGGCATGCTGACTGCAGGAATGTCTATCAGAGCTGTTGCCTGTGCAATGAATGTTCATTTCTCTACCATAAGCCGCATCCAAAGGCGTTTCAGAGAATTTGGCAGTACATCCAACCGGTCTCACAACCGCAGACCACGTGTAACCACACCAGCCCAGGACCTCCACATCCAGCATGTTCACCTCCATGATCGTCTCGGACCAGCCACCCGACAGCTGCAGCAACAATCGGTTTGCATAACCAAAGAATTTCTGCACAAACTGTCAGAAGCCGTCTCAGGGAAGCTCCTCTGCATGCTCGTCGTCCTCATCGGGGTCTGGACCTGACTGCTTTTGTCGTCGTAACCAAGAGTCGTCAAATACTGACATCCGATGGCGTCTGGCACGTTGGAGAGGCGTTCTGTTCACGGATGAGACCCGGTTTTCACTGTTGAGGGCCGATGGCAGACAGGATGCTGGATGTGGAGGTCCGGGGCTGATGCGGTTACACAGGGTCTGCGTTTGGATGTACTGCCAAATTCTCTGAAACGCCTTTGGAGGCGGCTTATGGTAGAGAAATGAACATTCATTGCACGGGCAACAGCTCTGGTAGACATTCCTGCAGTCGTGCAATTGCACGCTCCCTCATACGTTGCGACATCTGTGGCATTGTGCTGTGTGATCAAACCGCACATTTCAGAGTGGTCTTTCATTGTGGGCAGTCTAAGGCAAACCTGTGCAATATTCATGCTGCCACACCTGTGAGGTGGGATGGATTATCTCGGCGAAGGAGACGTGCTCACTAACACAGACTTGTGAACAATAGAGAGTAATGGGTCTTTTGTGTATGTAGAAAATGGTTCAGATCTTTGAGTTCAGCTCCTGCAAAATGGGAGCAAAAGCAAACGTGTTGGTTTATATTTTTGTTTAGTATATATATATATATACATTGACTGCAGTGAGGTGGATGAGCTCTGGTACCCGCTGTATTCCTCAAGCACTTGGTCCATTCCTTTACCCTAACCCTAAGCTCACACCTGAGCGTTTTACAGCGCGTTCAAACGCGCTGTAAAACGCTCAACACATGAAAACCAATGCTTTCCTATGGCCCTGGTTCTCACTTGAGCGTTTTACAGCGCGTTTGAACGCGCTGTAAAACGCCCGACGCATAAACAAGTAGCTTTTTTTGGGGCGTTTGTCGCGCGTTTTGTGATTGACACCACAGTAGTCAATCACAAGAACGCGCGTACGAACGCGCGTTTCCTATTTTGCAAAAACGCGCTGAAATACGCGCGTTTTTAGAACGCTCAGGTCTAAACCCAAGGTTAAGGAGCTTGTACCCCTTTAACTACTTTCCACTCTGTCATTGATGCACAATAGGGGCCAAGACTCCCCCCAGGGATTGCAAGAATGATAAGACCACCCTTCCCAATACCATCCTTTGCACTGGCCCCGTGGCCCCCCTGTCGTGGTCTGGGTTATGGCTCCTTGTAAAACAGTGAGTGTTACTCCTCGTCTCATACGTTGTCTCCCTCCTCCAGTCTTCCCATACGGCAGAGTTATTGACACAGTTGGGCGGATTACGCTTTATCCAGGGCGCGGACTGTTTCTTGCCAGTCTGGCATGCCTGCCTGTCGAGGCGCTGTGCCCCGCACCCCCTCCCCCCCTCCAGGTGCATGCGCCCGGCATTCCTCCCCGATGCGCTCAGTCACCGCTGACTTGCTCTCCTTTGGCGTGTAAATCTGCTGTGCTGTTTTTAGCAGTCGTGTTTGCTTTAGTCTTGTAGCAAATCAAGAACTGTGTTATCTGCGTCTCGAGCAAACACGCCGGGAGTCATTTCAGGTCAGGCCTGCGCCGAACAGTCCTTCCCCAGAGAGCAGGGACCTGCCTGACACATCCAACATGTCTGCCGGACCACACAGCGCAGCCGTCGGCTCTGTTCACACCTGCGCTGTGGCTTCCGGTTATAATGCATGAAGGATACCATGAATTTTGGGCTTTGCTGAGGGATCGTCAAAAAATTTTTTCATCAAAAACGTGAAGAAAATTTGTAACAGAAGCTCTGCAGATGTGAACAGGGCCGTACCCCCGCAGAGCGTGCCGCATTGACTCACACAGGATTAAACCAAGATTTCTCTGAAGGGTTAATGAAGTTTTATCGCTGTATAATGTACAGTTCTGCAACTTTCTAATATACTTTGTGTTGAAATTCCTCACCGTTATTAAAATCTCTGGTTGCTGTCAGTGAAAGAAGATATTTGAAGTTTATGTCCAGAGGCTGAAAACCTGCCCTGATCTTATACTACTCACACTCCTGCAGTGTGCCCTGTTCACATTTGCATCATAGCTTGCATTATAAACAAATGCTTGACCATATGACTCGAGCAGCGAGGTTGTGACCGCGTGCCCATGAGACGTCCGTTCTATACAGATAAAATCAAAGAAGCTTGTACTCTAAGAAAGGTGACCGGGAGACCTAGGCTGCAGCTATGAAGTCCATGCAAACGTCATCACCTAGGCTTGTAATATCGGAAGGGTGACCGGGAGACCTAGACGGCAACCCCTCAAGATATGAAGTGCGTGCAAATGTCATCACTCAGGCTTGTAATATCGGAAGGGTGACCGGGAGACCTAGGCTGCAGCTATGAAGTCCATGCAAACGTCATCATCCAGGCTTGTAATATCGGAAAGGTGACAGAAGGACCCAGACGACAACCCCTCAAGATATCAAGTGCGTGCAAATGTCATCACACGGGCTTGTAATATCGGAAAGGTGACCAGGAGACCTAGACGGCAACCACCCAAGATATCAGGTCCATGCAAATGTCATCACTCAGGCTAGTAATATCAGAAAGGTGACCAGGAGACCTAGATGGGAACCCCTCAAGATATCAAGTGCGTGCAAATGTCATCACTCAGGCTAGTAATATCGGAAAGGTGACCGGGAGACCTAGACGGCAACCCCTCAAGATATCAAGTCCGTGCAAATGTCATCACCTAGGCTTTTAATATCGGAAAGGTGACCGGGAGACCTAGGCTGCAGCTATGAAGTCCATGCAAACGTCATCACACTGGCTTGTAATATCGGAAAGGTGACGGAAGGACCCAGACGGCAACCCCTCAAGATATCAAGTCCATGCAAATGTCATCACTCAGGCTAGTAATATCGGAAAGGTGACCGGGAGACCTAGACGGCAACCCCTCAAGATATCAAGTCCGTGCAAATGTCATCACCTAGGCTTTTAATATCGGAAAGGTGACCGGGAGACCTAGACGGCAACCCCTCAAGATATCAAGTCCATGCAAATGTCATCACTCAGGCTTGTAATATCGGAAAGGTGACCGGGAGACCTAGGCTGCAGCTATGAAATCCATGTAAACATCATCACACGGGCTTGTAATATCGGAAAGGTGACTGAAGGACCCAGACGGCAAACCCTCAAGATATCAAGTGCGTGCAAATGTCATCAGCCAGGCTTGTAATATCGGAAAGGTGACCGGGAGACCTAGACGGCAACCACCCAAGTTATGAGGTTCATGTCGGTGTTAAAACACAGGCTTATAATCTTAGAAAGGTGACTGGGAGACCGAGGCTGCAGCCCTATGTGAGAGCCGTTCTGACCAGCGTCCTGCTTTCACGAAAACCGACCTTGACCTTTCTTTTTTTTTTTTGTCTTTATGCCGTTTAACGCCTCAGTTGGTGATTTACCAGTAAAGTGTATTCTGCCCTAATCTCGCCTGCCCCGGCTCTGCTGTGTTATGGAGCTGCTCAGCGTGCGCTTCCCTCATCAGCACAGCGGAGTTGCTCTTTAAATCCATTTTCGGAGCCGGCACTTAGTCACATTGCGAATACTTACTGATGCCCAATAATTCCAACATTTAGAAAAGCGACATCTGACTAACGATTTGTTTTTTTAGGTTATTTTTATTTTTTTTACTTCCCGGCAAGTGCCAAAGCCTTCCACTGCCAGCGTATTCCGAGCGTTTCAATAGCTGAGGCCCCGAGAACGTAATGACAGAGTCCTCCTTGTGCGATTTGGGCTGTGGGCGTATTTTTATGTTCCTGATTAAGTCGCTCATCTCCAGTAGTGGGAGAAAAATAGCTGCAGATTACAGAACATACGGCCCAGTTCTGACACACGCCAAGGGGACGGAAAAAAAGCGCCTTAAAGTGACACTGACAGCGGGACATGTGATTGCAATGAAGGGCCTATTCCAGGAGACTGGCGCACCCACAGGAAGAGCTCTAGGAGAAGGGCGGGGGACGAGGACGCGAGGCTTCGTAAATATCTAACGCCTGGGAAAGGCTCTGATGTTAAATTATCGTTGCAGGTCCCTTCATCCAGAACCTCCTGGTTCATCACTAGGTTACCCTCACTGTACAAAGTGACCCTTATTAGCCTACATGCACACGGCAGTGTTTTTTTGCGGCCTCCGTTCCATTTTTTTTGCGGATCCGATGGTTTCCCATTCATTTCTATGGATCCGTTAAAAATGCGGATGCCTCTTCCGTTGCCTGTCCGTGTCCGCATTTCACGTCCGCAAAAAAAAAATATGGCATGTCCTATTCTTGTCAATGGGTCCGCAAAAAATGCGGATGACCAACGGAAGCCATCCGTTAGTCATCCGCATCCGTTTTTTTTTTTGCGGATGGTTGCTTGGAAACCAGGGCACAAGAGACTGGTTAAAGCTTTCCGTTTTTTTTTGCGGATCCGCAAAAAAAAAAACAGAAGACACATGGAAACACCACCTACAAAATTTGCGGACACACGGAACGGATGTGGATGTGAAAAAAAAGGAAGACGGATCTGCGATTTGCGGACATTTGTCGTGTGCATGTAGCCTTACACAGACAGGGCAGCAGAGGAGAGGGTCTATAGGACCCAGACAAAAGAAAAACCAAGTGCAATGGAATATTAAAGGGGAACTCCTGTCTTATAAAGAGGTGGCATCTCACTAAGATTGTGATCGGTGGGGATCTGACCTCTGGAGCCTCCACCGATCCTGAGACTGAAGGGGGGTGCGGTGCTGCTGTAGCTCTGCCGCCCATTCCCTGCTTTTGTCTGCAGGTAGACCGCAGCGCAGCTCCATTCAAGTGAATGGGGGCCGCTACAGCTCCTTGCACTGTCAGGTGGCAGGGAGCGCCGCTCTGAAGGTAGAAGTGGCAAACGTGCCGCAGCGCTGCACCCCCTTCATTCTCAGGATCAGTCAAGCCGCCGCCAATCTTAAAGTGATAGCGCACTCCTCAGCAGCTTTTAGTCCTTTGTGCGACACCAGTGTTTGCCTATGGGGCAAAAACCCACATGACTACGTCTGAATAATGAAACGCCGTCATATAGTGGTCATAAAAAGCAACAATTTTTACTGCGACAGTTGAGGAACTCTAACCTACAACCCAGCATGCTCCAAATGATGGTGTATTTACTGGTTGGATTCTGTGCCACTCCTGCTCCGCGCACCGTGATCTTATTTACACTGGTAGCGCATTTACATATTTTATAGGCATGTTTAAGAACTGCTTGTATTAAGGGTACGCTACCGTTCAAGGAGTTGTCCAATTACTTTTGTAATTGCATTTCATTAAAAATGTGGTATGGCCGCTGAGGTATTCAATAGAGTGTATGTGTACGGCGCCACCTGCTGGTTGTTGTTTTCCTTAATTCTCTGTCAACATGCTGAGATGGTCGCACATGCCCAGTTTTGTCCTTCACCTGCCATAGGCACTATCTACTAAGAGGGCTGTAGCAGAAAGGACACACCCCTGAGCCGTGGTAGGGAGAGAGCTGAAGCAGAAAGGACACACCTACTTGGAATAAATCTAGCCGAGAAATGAATGTGGACATCTCTGGATCTGTGCGAGGTACAGGGCTGGTTCTAGCTTTATTAGAAGGAGATCGACATCTACTGTATGATGTCTCAGATTTTTTACATCACTCATGGATGACCCCTTTAAGGAGTCGGGAACTGCTGAATTAACACTGGAGGAGATGTCCTAGTAGCCATATTGGATGTCAGAGTTTCCCTTGGAACGGATCGGCATCCGAGAGACTAACAGTAGACTGTCTTGGGAATTATAGTGGGAGAATGTATAAGAACCAAGGGAACAACTACCCCCTTCATCCAGTGTCATCCAATACCAGAATTCCTCATTCTTTGATCCAACCATAAGTCTTGTTATAATAATGATAATTATCTCATGACATCTAATTAGCTATGAAGGATGTCATTATCTACAGCTGGCTGATGTCAGCACATAGCGATGTCCCATACCTGTGTAACCTGCTGTGTAGAGGGAACGGAGGAGGGCGTTCATCCCGTGACGGGCGGCTTATTCAAAGGGACAAAGGTGCACTTAAAGGACATTTAACATTTGAACACAAATTTATTGTTATATCTGTAGAAGGTGGAGTTATATCCTGTATTATACTCCAGAGCTGCACTCACTATTCTGCTGGTGCAGTCACTGTGTACATACATTACTTTTCCTGTACTGATCCTGAGTTACATCCTGTATTATACTCCAGAGCTGCACTCACTATTCTGCTGGTGCAGTCACTGTGTACATACATTACTTATCCTGTACTGATCCTGAGTTACATCCTGTATTATACTCCGGAGCTGCACTCACTATTCTGCTGGTGCAGTCACTGTGTACATACATTACTTATCCTGTACTGATCCTGAGTTACATCCTGTATTATACTCCAGAGCTGCACTCACTATTCTGCTGGTGCAGTCACTGTGTACATACATTACTTATCCTGTACTGATCCTGAGTTACATCCTGTATTATACTCAGAGCTGCACTCACTATTCTGCTGGTGCAGTCACTGTGTACATACATTACTTATCCTGTACTGATCCTGAGTTACATCCTGTATTATACTCCAGAGCTGCACTCACTATTCTGCTGGTGCAGTCACTGTGTACATACATTACTTATCCTGTACTGATCCTGAGTTACATCCTGTATTATACTCCAGAGCTGCACTCACTATTCTGCTGGTGCAGTCACTGTGTACATACATTACATTACTTATCCTGTACTGATCCTGAGTTACATCCTGTATTATACTCCAGAGCTGCACTCACTATTCTGCTGGTGCAGTCACTGTGTACATACATTACTTATCCTGTACTGATCCTGAGTTACATCCTGTATTATACTCCAGAGCTGCACTCACTATTCTGCTGGTGCAGTCACTGTGTACATACATTACTTATCCTGTACTGATCCTGAGTTACATCCTGTATTATACTCCAGAGCTGCACTCACTATTCTGCTGGTGCAGTCACTGTGTACATACATTACTTATCCTGTACTGATCCTGAGTTACATCCTGTATTATACTCCAGAGCTGCACTCACTATTCTGCTGGTGCAGTCACTGTGTACATACATTACTTATCCTGTACTGATCCTGAGTTACATCCTGTATTATACTCCAGAGCTGCACTCACTATTCTGCTGGTGCAGTCACTGTGTACATACATTACTTATCCTGTACTGATCCTGAGTTACATCCTGTATTATACTCCAGAGCTGCACTCACTATTCTGCTGGTGCAGTCACTGTGTACATACATTACTTATCCTGTACTGATCCTGAGTTACATCCTGTATTATACTCCAGAGCTGCACTCACTATTCTGCTGGTGCAGTCACTGCGTACATACATTACTTATCCTGTACTGATCCTGAGTTACATCCTGTATTATACTCCAGAGCTGCACTCACTATTCTGCTGGTGCAGTCACTGTGTACATACATTACTTATCCTGTACTGATCCTGAGTTACATCCTGTATTATACTCCAGAGCTGCACTCACTATTCTGCTGGTGCAGTCACTGTGTACATACATTACTTATCCTGTACTGATCCTGAGTTACATCCTGTATTATACTCCAGAGCTGCACTCACTATTCTGCTGGTGCAGTCACTGTGTACATACATTACTTATCCTGTACTGATCCTGAGTTACATCCTGTATTATACTCCAGAGCTGCACTCACTATTCTGCTGGTGCAGTCACTGTGTACATACATTACTTATCCTGTACTGATCCTGAGTTACATCCTGTATTATACTCCAGAGCTGCACTCACTATTCTGCTGGTGCAGTCACTGTGTACATACATTACTTATCCTGTACTGATCCTGAGTTACATCCTGTATTATACTCCAGAGCTGCACTCACTATTCTGCTGGTGCAGTCACTGTGTACATACATTACTTATCCTGTACTGATCCTGAGTTACATCCTGTATTATACTCCAGAGCTGCACTCACTATTCTGCTGGTGCAGTCACTGTGTACACTACATTACTTATCCTGTACTGATCCTGAGTTACATCCTGTATTATACTCCAGAGCTGCACTCACTATTCTGCTGGTGCAGTCACTGTGTACATACATTACTTATCCTGTACTGATCCTGAGTTACATCCTGTATTATACTCCAGAGCTGCACTCACTATTCTGCTGGTGCAGTCACTGTGTACATACATTACTTATCCTGTACTGATCCTGAGTTACATCCTGTATTATACTCCAGAGCTGCACTCACTATTCTGCTGGTGCAGTCACTGTGTATACATACATTACTTATCCTGTACTGATCCTGAGTTACATCCTGTATTATACTCCAGAGCTGCACTCACTATTCTGCTGGTGCAGTCACTGTGTACATACATTACTTATCCTGTACTGATCCTGAGTTACATCCTGTATTATACTCCAGAGCTGCACTCACTATTCTGCTGGTGCAGTCACTGTGTACATACATTACATTACTTATCCTGTACTGATCCTGAGTTACATCCTGTATTATACTCCAGAGCTGCACTCACTATTCTGCTGGTGCAGTCACTGTGTACATACATTACTTATCCTGTACTGATCCTGAGTTACATCCTGTATTATACTCCAGAGCTGCACTCACTATTCTGCTGGTGCAGTCACTGCGTACATACATTACTTATCCTGTACTGATCCTGAGTTACATCCTGTATTATACTCCAGAGCTGCACTCACTATTCTGCTGGTGCAGTCACTGTGTACATACATTACTTATCCTGTACTGATCCTGAGTTACATCCTGTATTATACTCCAGAGCTGCACTCACTATTCTGCTGGTGCAGTCACTGTGTACATACATTACTTATCCTGTACTGATCCTGAGTTACATCCTGTATTATACTCCAGAGCTGCACTCACTATTCTGCTGGTGCAGTCACTGCGTACATACATTACTTATCCTGTACTGATCCTGAGTTACATCCTGTATTATACTCCAGAGCTGCACTCACTATTCTGCTGGTGCAGTCACTGTGTACATACATTACTTATCCTGTACTGATC
This sequence comes from Bufotes viridis, assembly GCA_033119425.1. Classification (NCBI taxonomy): domain Eukaryota; kingdom Metazoa; phylum Chordata; class Amphibia; order Anura; family Bufonidae; genus Bufotes; species Bufotes viridis. The sequence goes on from CM065592.1 coordinate 446,908,146, forward strand.
CTGAGTTACATCCTGTATTATACTCCAGAGCTGCACTCACTATTCTGCTGGTGCAGTCACTGTGTACATACATTACTTATCCTGTACTGATCCTGAGTTACATCCTGTATTATACTCCAGAGCTGCACTCACTATTCTGCTGGTGCAGTCACTGTGTACATACATTACTTATCCTGTACTGATCCTGAGTTACATCCTGTATTATACTCCAGAGCTGCACTCACTATTCTGCTGGTGCAGTCACTGTGTACATACATTACATTACTTATCCTGTACTGATCCTGAGTTACATCCTGTATTATACTCCAGAGCTGCACTCACTATTCTGCTGGTGCAGTCACTGCGTACATACATTACTTATCCTGTACTGATCCTGAGTTACATCCTGTATTATACTCCAGAGCTGCACTCACTATTCTGCTGGTGCAGTCACTGCGTACATACATTACTTATCCTGTACTGATCCTGAGTTACATCCTGTATTATACTCCAGAGCGGCACTCACTATTCTGCTGGTGCAGTCACTGTGTACATACATTACATTACTTATCCTGTACTGATCCTGAGTTACATCCTGTATTATACTCCAGAGCTGCACTCACTATTCTGCTGGTGCAGTCACTGCGTACATACATTACTTATCCTGTACTGATCCTGAGTTACATCCTGTATTATACTCCAGAGCTGCACTCACTATTCTGCTGGTGCAGTCACTGTGTACATACATTACATTACTTATCCTGTACTGATCCTGAGTTACCTCCTGTATTATACTCCAGAGCTGCACTCACTATTCTGCTGGTGCAGTCACTGCGTACATACATTACTTATCCTGTACTGATCCTGAGTTACATCCTGTATTATACTCCAGAGCTGCACTCACTATTCTGCTGGTGCAGTCACTGCGTACATACATTACTTATCCTGTACTGATCCTGAGTTACATCCTGTATTATACTCCAGAGCGGCACTCACTATTCTGCTGGTGCAGTCACTGTGTACATACATTACATTACTTATCCTGTACTGATCCTGAGTTACATCCTGTATTATACTCCAGAGCTGCACTCACTATTCTGCTGGTGGAGTCACTGTGTACATACATACATTACTTATCCTGTACTGATCCTGAGTTACATCCTGTATTATACTCCAGAGCGGCACTCACTATTCTGCTGGTGCAGTCACTGCATACATACATTACTTATCCTGTACTGATCCTGAGTTACATCCTGTATTATACTCCAGAGCGGCACTCACTATTCTGCTGGTGCAGTCACTGTGTACACACATTACTTATCCTGCACTGATCCTGAGTTACATCCTGTATTATACTCCAGAGCAGCACTCACTATTCTGCTAGTGGAGTCACTGTGTACATACATTACATTACTTATCCTGTACTGATCCTGAGTTACATCCTGTATTATACTCCAGAGCTGCACTCACTATTCTGCTGGTGCAGTCACTGTGTACATACATTACTTATCCTGTACTGATCCTGAGTTACATCCTGTATTATACTCCAGAGCTGCACTCACTATTCTGCTGGTGCAGTCACTGTGTGCATACCGTACATTACTTATCCTGTACTGATCCTGAGTTACATCCTGTATTATACTCCAGAGCTGCACTCACTATTCTGCTGGTGGAGTCACTGTGTACATACATTACATTACTTATCCTGTACTGATCCTGACATTACATCCTGTATTATACTCCAGAGCTGCACTCACTATTCTGCTGGTGCAGTCACTGTGTACATACATTACTTATCCTGTACTGATCCCGAGTTACAGCCTGTATTATACTCCAGAGCTGCACTCACTATTCTGCTGGTGGAGTCACTGTGTACATACATTACTTATCCTGTACTGATCCTGAGTTACATCCTGTATCATACTCCAGAGCTGCACTCACTATTCTGCTGGTGCAGTCACTGTGTACATACATTACTTATCCTGTACTGATCCTTAGTTACATCCTGTATTATGCTCCAGAGCTGCACTCACTATTCTGCTAGTGGAGTCACTGTGCACATACATTACTAATCCTGTACTGATCCTGAGTTGCATCCTGCATTATACTCCAGAGCTGCACTCACTATTCTGCCGAAGCAGTCACTGTGTACATACATTACTTATCCCGGACTGGTCCTGAGTTACATCCTGTAGTATACTCCAGAGCTGCACTCACTATTCTGCTGGTGGTGTCACTGTGTACATACATTACTTATCCTGTAGTGATCCTGAGTTACATCCTGTATTATACTCCAGAGCTGCACTCACTATTCTGCTGGTGAAGTCACTGTGTACATACATTACTTATCCTGTACTGATCCTTAGTTACATCTGTATTATACTCCAGAGCTGCACTCACTATTCTGCTGGTGGAGTCACTGTGTACATACATTATTATCCTGTACTGATCCTGAGTTACATCCTGTATTATACTCCAGAGCTGCACTCACTATTCTGCTGGTGCAGTCACTGTGTACATACATTACTTATCCTGTACAGATCCCGAGTTACAGCCTGTATTATACTCCAGAGCTGCACTCACTATTCTGCTGGTGCAGTCACTGTGTACATACATTACTTATCCTGTACTCATCCTGAGTTACATCCTGTATCATACTCCAGAGCTGCACTCACTATTCTGCTGGTGCAGTCACTGTGTACATACATTGCTTATCCTGTACTGATCCTTAGTTACATCTGTATTATACTCCAGAGCTGCACTCACTATTCTGCTGGTGCAGTCACTGTGTACATACATTACTTATCCTGTACTGATCCTGAGTTACATCCTGTATTATACTCCAGAGCGGCACTCACTATTCTGCTGGTGCAGTCACTGTGTACATACATTACATTACTTATCCTGTACTGATCCTGAGTTACCTCCTGTATTATACTCCAGAGCTGCACTCACTATTCTGCTGGTGCAGTCACTGCGTACATACATTACTTATCCTGTACTGATCCTGAGTTACATCCTGTATTATACTCCAGAGCTGCACTCACTATTCTGCTGGTGCAGTCACTGCGTACATACATTACTTATCCTGTACTGATCCTGAGTTACATCCTGTATTATACTCCAGAGCTGCACTCACTATTCTGCTGGTGCAGTCACTGTGTACATACATTACTTATCCTGTACTGATCCTGAGTTACATCCTGTATTATACTCCAGAGCGGCACTCACTATTCTGCTGGTGCAGTCACTGTGTACATACATTACATTACTTATCCTGTACTGATCCTGAGTTACCTCCTGTATTATACTCCAGAGCTGCACTCACTATTCTGCTGGTGCAGTCACTGCGTACATACATTACTTATCCTGTACTGATCCTGAGTTACATCCTGTATTATACTCCAGAGCTGCACTCACTATTCTGCTGGTGCAGTCACTGCGTACATACATTACTTATCCTGTACTGATCCTGAGTTACATCCTGTATTATACTCCAGAGCGGCACTCACTATTCTGCTGGTGCAGTCACTGTGTACATACATTACATTACTTATCCTGTACTGATCCTGAGTTACATCCTGTATTATACTCCAGAGCTGCACTCACTATTCTGCTGGTGGAGTCACTGCGTACATACATTACTTATCCTGTACTGATCCTGAGTTACATCCTGTATTATACTCCAGAGCGGCACTCACTATTCTGCTGGTGCAGTCACTGTGTACATACATTACTTTACTTATCCTGTACTGATCCTGAGTTACCTCCTGTATTATACTCCAGAGCTGCACTCACTATTCTGCTGGTGCAGTCACTGCGTACATACATTACTTATCCTGTACTGATCCTGAGTTACATCCTGTATTATACTCCAGAGCTGCACTCACTATTCTGCTGGTGCAGTCACTGCGTACATACATTACTTATCCTGTACTGATCCTGAGTTACATCCTGTATTATACTCCAGAGCGGCACTCACTATTCTACTGGTGCAGTCACTGTGTACATACATTACATTACTTATCCTGTACTGATCCTGAGTTACATCCTGTATTATACTCCAGAGCTGCACTCACTATTCTGCTGGTGGAGTCACTGTGTACATACATACATTACTTATCCTGTACTGATCCTGAGTTACATCCTGTATTATACTCCAGAGCGGCACTCACTATTCTGCTGGTGCAGTCACTGCATACATAAATTACTTATCCTGTACTGATCCTGAGTTACATCCTGTATTATACTCCAGAGCGGCACTCACTATTCTGCTGGTGCAGTCACTGTGTACACACATTACTTATCCTGCACTGATCCTGAGTTATATCCTGTATTATACTCCAGAGCAGCACTCACTATTCTGCTAGTGGAGTCACTGTGTACATACATTACATTACTTATCCTGTACTGATCCTGAATTACATCCTGTATTATACTCCAGAGCTGCACTCACTATTCTGCTGGTGCAGTCACTGTGTACATACATTACTTATCCTGTACTGATCCTTAGTTACATCTGTATTATACTCCAGAGCTGCACTCACTATTCTGCTGGTGCAGTCACTGTGTGCATACCGTACATTACCTATCCTGTACTGATCCTGAGTTACATCCTGTATTATACTCCAGAGCTGCACTCACTATTCTGCTGGTGGAGTCACTGTGTACATACATTACATTACTTATCCTGTACGGATCCTACATTACATCCTGTATTATACTCCAGAGCTGCACTCACTATTCTGCTGGTGCAGTCACTGTGTACATACATTACTTATCCTGTACAGATCCCGAGTTACAGCCTGTATTATACTCCAGAGCTGCACTCACTATTCTGCTGGTGGAGTCACTGTGTACATACATTACTTATCCTGTACTCATCCTGAGTTACATCCTGTATCATACTCCAGAGCTGCACTCACTATTCTGCTGGTGCAGTCACTGTGTACATACATTGCTTATCCTGTACTGATCCTTAGTTACATCTGTATTATGCTCCAGAGCTGCACTCACTATTCTGCTAGTGGAGTCACTGTGCACATACATTACTAATCCTGTACTGATCCTGAGTTGCATCCTGCATTATACTCCAGAGCTGCACTCACTATTCTGCCGAAGCAGTCACTGTGTACATACATTACTTATCCCGGACTGGTCCTGAGTTACATCCTGTAGTATACTCCAGAGCTGCACTCACTATTCTGCTGGTGGTGTCACTGTGTACATACATTACTTATCCTGTAGTGATCCTGAGTTACATCCTGTATTATACTCCAGAGCTGCACTCACTATTCTGCTGGTGCAGTCACTGTGTACATACATTACTTATCCTGTACTGATCCTGAGTTACATTCTGTATTATACTCCAGAGCTGCACTCACTATTCTGCTGGTGCAGTCACTGTGTACATACATTACTTATCCTGTACTGATCCTGAGTTACATCCTGTATTATACTCCAGAGCTGCACTCACTATTCTGCTGGTGCAGTCACTGTGTACATACATTACTTATCCTGTACTGATCCTGAGTTACATCCTGTATTATACTCCAGAGCTGCACTCACTATTCTGCTGGTGGAGTCACTGTGTACATACATTACTTATCCTGTACTGATCCTGAGTTACATCCTGTATTATACTCCAGAGCTGCACTCACTATTCTGCTGGTGCAGTCACTGTGTACATACATTACTTATCCTGTACTGATCCTGAGTTACATCCTGTATTATACTCCAGAGCTGCACTCACTATTCTGCTGGTGGTGTCACTGTGTACATACATTACTTATCCTGTAGTGATCCTGAGTTACATCCTGTATTATACTCCAGAGCTGCACTCACTATTCTGCTGGTGCAGTCACTGTGTACATACATTACTTATCCTGTACTGATCCTGAGTTACATCCTGTATTATACTCCAGAGCTGAACTCACTATTCTGCTGGTGCAGTCACTGTGTACATACATTACTTATCCTGTACTGATCCTGAGTTACATCCTGTATTATACTCCAGAGCTGCACTCACTATTCTGCTGGTGAAGTCACTGTGTACATACATTACTTATCCTGTACTGATTCTGAGTTACATCCTGTATTGTACTCCAGAGCTGCACTCACTATTCTGCTGGTGCAGTCACTGTCTTCATACATTACATTACTTATCCTGTACTGATCCTGAGTTACATCCTGTATTGTACTCCAGAGCTGCACTCACTATTCTGCTGGTGCAGTCACTGTGTACATACATTACTTATCCTGTACTGATCCTGAGTTACATCCTGTATTATACTCCAGAGCTGCACTCACTATTCTGCTGGTGGAGTCACTGTGACCATACATTACTTATCCTGTACTGATCCTGAGTTACATCCTGTATTATAGTCCAGAGCTGCACTCACTATTCTGCTGGTGGAGTCACTGTGTACACAACAGTCCTAAGTTATATCCTGTCTTGTACCCCAGAGCTGCACTTGGTATGCAGCCGGTTGTTGGTGGAAGTAGTCAGCAAGATTGACACCGTTTTTCCTGACCAGATGAATGGTGCAGGAAGACCCTTCCCGACTGCAGATCCCTAAAGCGAGCTCCATGCAGGGGACACGGAGTGATTTCAGCTCTAAATCCTGCATAATTGTGACTGCAGCTCTGGGTATAAGCTGTGTAGTGATCTGCGTGCTCTTCCTCTCCCGCAGTATCCGTGTTTTGGGCATGTCCGGTATCATGAAGGCTTGGTGGTTAGCTCTGCTGACACGTAGAACTGGGGCACGGATGGTGTCTTCTTCCTGCTTTTGTGGGTTTCCTCTCCAATTATCTCTAGTCTGAGGTGTGAACGTGAGATGAGTGATCGCTGCTGTATGTAAATATCACATAACCTGTCTGTGTGAATAACGCCCTGCCGATGATGCAATATTAGGATGTGACAGGTCAGCACAGAGCTCTGGGACCATTGATTCGTCTGTGGCATCACAGGACACACGGCTCCGTTACACGTGGCACCAGCTGTGACCCCAGGACTTGGCTTCTCTACAGGGGGCAACCAAACCTTTCAAAAGTGCCAGTCAGGGGTTTAGTAACTGCCCCCTGTACAGTTGTGCAATCATCGCCCCTGTATGTTGTCCTGCCAGACTGTGGGGGCAACTGAACCCATTAAATTCTCCTCCAAAGTGCCAGTCAGGGGAGCATTATACAGCGTGGGCACTGCATACCCCCTGTCCGTCATCGTTAAATGGGCGCTGACTTTTCAGACAACTCCTTCTCAGAGGTCCCTTTACACTTGATCAAACAAGTCAGTGATTAAAACTTTTCATATTATCCACCCTAAAAACACTTTTGAAATCTCTGCCACCGGGGGTCGCCTTTGTAGACACTGTGGGGCACATTTATTAAGACCGGCCTTTTAGTCGCTGGCTGGATTCATTTTTCCATCCCATTATACGCTGCTCGTTTTCATGGTTACGACCACCCTGCAATCCCTCAGCGGTGGCCGTGCTTGCACACTATTGAAAAAAAGCACCAGTGTGCAAGCACGGCCACCGCTGAGGGATTGCAGGGTGGTCATAACCATGGAAACGAGCAGCGTATAATGGGATGGAAAATTGAATCCAGCCAGCAAAGGAGCAATATGGAGAATCACAATACATTAGGAAGTGCCTGGTATTAACTTTCTCTACATGATAAATGCCACTTAGGGAAGTGACACAACCCTTTTAATAAACCCCCATCGATGGCGCCTCTCCGTAACTTTGGTGCATCTAGCGCCGATTCTAAATGCGCCGATTGCATTTCAGACCATTTTCTACACCTAAAACAGACGTAGAAAACGGTGAATGATACGGTGAATGGACCTGGCGCGAGCGGGGCGAAGTCGTAGATAGTGGCTCAACTAACCGTTGCGCTGTTCTGCACCTGACATACTAATTTAGGCATATTTCATTATAGTAAATGACCCCCTTTGTGTCTTACTTCACTAGCTGGCTCCTGAGCTCAGTGCAGAGGCCCCTTCCCCATCCAGGGCACAGAGCTTGAACACTGCAAATTCTCAGCATCTTAGACTGCTGTTTTCTGGGTCTGACAGCCACATCTTCCCTCCAGTCCTTAGCAAGTGCATCTCTTTCTCCAGTCATAATAGAATTTATCTATGAAGTGCTCGAGTGCCTCAGCACGTGTTGGTTTTAGCTTGTTGATTAGTCAGCATCCCTCACTGCACTGACGGCATCCGTTTACACAGTCCTTGTCCCATCTGTGCGGTAATCAGTGCATTCTGAGTTCTCGATTTTTGTTCTTTGAGCATAAACTGGTTTAGGGTCCTTTCACTCTTGCGTTGCTGGATTCCGGCAGGCAGTTCCGTCTCCGTGATCCGGCAATCTGTATGCAAACGGATACCATTTGTAGACGGATCCGGAAATGCATTGTAATACCGGATCCGTCTCTCCGGTTGTCATCCTGAAAAACGGATCCGGTATTTATCTCTCTCACATGTTTAAAGGTCTGCGCATGCGCCGCCTGGAAGACCGGACTCGTCAATACGGTAATTTTAATGCCGGATCCGGCACTAATTCATTTCAATGAAAATTAATGCCATATCCGGCAAGTGTTCCGGAATTTTGGACGGAGAAAATACCGCAGCATGCTGCGGTATTTTCTCCGGCCAAAAAACGTGAGAGGGACTGATCTGATGCATCCTGAACGGAATGCTCTCCATTCAGAATGCATTAGGATTAAACTGATCAATTTTTTTTCGGGATTGAGCCCCTAGGACGGAACTCAATGCCGGAAAAGAATAACGCTAGTGTGAAAGTACCCTTACACACCATGTGTGCTGAGGATACGGGCAAAGATTAGGATAGGGCTGTACAGTGATAGGCCTAGAAGTATAGGAAAGGAAGTCTAGACCAGTATAGTACTGGCAGACTGCCTGTATTAGGACACGCCCCCCAGGCTGGAGGAGAATTGCTGGGTGCAGGAGCAGCACACTGGGGCAGCTAGAAGCAGAACTGGGGGAGGCTGGCATGGATCCTCACGCTGTCCCCAGCAAAGGCAGACGTTAATTTGTGAGAAGCTCGAAAGCTCATTTACAAGGTGATTTTACGAGCGGAGAGAGCAGATCTGCTGTTCCATGTGCTCGTGATACCCCAAAGTGCCAGTCAGGGGATCAGAAATGCTGAGCCCCTATGGCACCTGATCGCTTGTTGGCAGGGTTGCAGAGAGGTGTGTAATCAGGGGGCAACTGAGCCAAGAAGACTGGTCCTCCCCAGGGCCAGTGAAGTTGTCAGGCCCTGTACACACTATGCATACTGCTTTTCCTGTTTCTAGGATGGCAGAGGTGCGGAATACCTGGACAGTCCACTGATCGGCTAGTGTGATGCCCTATGTGCCAGCCTGCTCAGAGGTGCCCCACAGTGCCAGTCAGGAGAGAAGAGCTTGTGCCACCCTATGTCTAGGATACTAATGATATCCCAGGGAGATGATGTTTTATTTCATATAACCTGCAATTTGGCAGGAATTCTGACCTCATCCATATGTCGCTCCGCACCCTTCTAAAAAACATATTTGCCGGCTGAGTCAGCGGCCAGTCCGCACCCCGCACTCTAAACATATGTACAAATGCAGATAAGCATGGCCTGCCTTATACTCGGCAGGGACAGATATTATTCCGGACAGGTCTGGCCCACTGTGCCAGCTAGATCGTTTCGAGGGGTTGTTCATGGGACATACAGAGGGGCGCCCATAGAACCCTCTCCATGAGCCGGCGCGGAGAGCGCGGACGACCCTAGATTTTAATAGGAATGTGCTGGTGTTCACGTGGTGGGATCTGCAGGTCAGGAAGGGTCTTACCGCATGGGCCCACTGGCCGGTTTACTGTAGGGCGGCGCATTACGGACTTCAGCTACCTCTCTGTGCCACCCATCTTTTTCACAGACCCTGCGTGTGCAGGCGTAAAGAGACCGTGCTCGGGAAGCATGTCACACACCGCCAGCCGTGAGTCAGCCATGTTTGTACACACTGACTAATCCGCATTGTGCGGAATAACCAGGTGCAGTCGGTGCTGAGATCCTCACATTTCCGTGTGCAGTCAGTATTGAAGTGACGCAACGCTGAATCATCCACATAAATCAGATTTTCGCGCCTGGCTTTGGTCTCGCAGATTGCGGCTGCACCGTCGTATTTGCTAGCTCAGCAGCTTGAGCCGCACCGATTCCACCTTCGCTGTGTTGCGCGGCTGTAGAGTGTATTCCTCATAGGATGCGGATTATTAGAGGCTTTCCGTTACTCTGCTAGCTTCTGTCATATCATGTAGATCCGTGTTTTCTCTCATTGCAGCGCTCTCGGGGGTTCCTCTGCTCTTCACATCCCAGCTTTTCCAAGCGGCGGCTGCCTGATTGACTACGTACCTCAGATCTGCCAGTTACTGACCAATAAGGTAAGCTGGATGATGGGGATTGTGGTCTGTGTGCAGGAAAGACGCGAGAAAAAGGTAGGTGACAGTGATCGGGGAGCGCAGTCTATAGGGCTTCATATTCTTCAAATCACAGGCCCTTCAGCAGAACTGCATATTATATAAAAGCCAAAACTACATTTATTGGACATTTCTCTCTTCACTATGGAGACCAAGCAAGGCTGAAGTCTAACCCTTTAAATGTAACCTATGGAACTTCAGACAGACAAGTTGCTGTGTACATACACTACTTATCCTGTACTGATCCTGAGTTATGTCCTGTATTATACTCCAGAGCTGCACTCACTATTCTGCTGGTGCAGTCACTGTGTACATACGTTATATTACTTATCCTGTACTGATCCTGAGTTATGTCCTGTATTATACTCCAGAGCTGCACTCACTATTCTGCTGGTGCAGTCACTGTGTACATACATTGCTTATCCTGTACTGATCCTGAGTTATGTCCTGTATTATACTCCAGAGCTGCACTCACTATTCTGCTGGTGCAGTCACTGTGTACATACGTTATATTACTTATCCTGTACTGATCCTGAGTTACATCCTGTATTATACTCCAGAGCTGCACTCACTATTCTGCTGGTACAGTCACTGTGTACATACACTACTTATCCTGTACTGATCCTGAGTTATGTCCTGTATTATACTCCAGAGCTGCACTCACTATTCTGCTGGTGCAGTCACTGTGTACATACAATACATTACTTATCCTGTACTGATCCTGAGTTACATCCTGTATTATACTCCAGAGCTGCACTCACTATTCTGCTGGTACAGTCACTGTGTACATACATTACTTTTCCTGTACTGATCCTGAGTTATGTCCTGTATTATACTCCAGAGCTGCACTCATTATTCTGCTGGTGCAGTCACTGTGTACATCCATTACTTATCCTGTACTGGTCCTGAGTTATGTCCTGTATTATACTCCAGAGCTGCACTCACTATTCTGCTGGTGGAGTCACTGTGTACATACATTACATTACTTATCCTGTACTGATCCTGAGTTCCATCCTGTATTATACTCCAGAGCTGCACTCACTATTCTGCTGGTGCAGTCACTGTGTACATACATTACTTATCCTGTACTAATCCTGAGTTACATCCTGTATTATACTCCAGAGCTGCACTTACTATTCTGCTGGTGCACTCACTGTGTTCATGCATTATATTACTTATCCTGTACTGATCCTGAGTTACAGCCTATATTATACTCCAGAGCTGTACTCCCTATTCTGCTGGTGCAGCCACTGTGTACATACATTACATTACTTATCCTGCACTGATCCTGAGTTACACACTGTATTATACTCCAGAGCTGTACTCACTATTCTGCTGGTGCAGTCACTGTGTACATACATTACTTATCCTGTACTGATCCTGAGTTACAACCTATATTATACTCCAGAGCTGCACTCACTATTCTGCTGGTGCAGTCACTGTGTACATACATTACTTATCCTGTACTGATCATGAGTTACATCCTGTGTTATACTCCAGAGCTGCACTCACTATTCTGCTGGTGGACTCATTGTATGCTACCTCACAAATTCCATGCACATTGCAGTAGATAGGTGTCTCCTATGTAGTCTGATTCTGCAGTCCTACTTCAATCTTTTCTTTACGTCCTGCTAACATTTCACTTATACGTTATCTATAAGTAGGGGACAAATAGAAGGAAGTTTAACCCGTAGGGCGCTGGTATCAGGGTCACAAATCCCAGCGCCGTACAGCGCTCCTGCGCCTGCCCAATCAGCTGCAGGCGTATGGCAGTCATAGATAGCCGGACCCCTGTAGTATGCGCCGGCATCTGTGAAAACACCAATGCCGGCGCATTAATCCTTGCCCTGCCGCAGTCAGCTCTGACCGCGGCATGTGCAGTATCCTGCGGGGTGGACATCAGGTGTCTGCGCTGCTGTGACAGGGACCCGATAGCAGGGAAGGCTATAAGTGTATTACAGTGAGTAATACACTTAGAGCCAATGCATCACAATACAGAAATTGTATGTACCCCAAAATGGTACAAATTAAACCGTCATCTCATCCCGCAAAAAATGAGCCCCTACCTAAGACAATCGCCCAAAAAATAAAATAAACAGGGCTCTCAGAAAATGGCAACACAAAAACAAGATTTTATTCTGTTCAAAAATGATTTCACTGTGTAAAACTTAACAAAAATAAAAATGATAGATATATTGTGTATCGCCGCGTCCGTAACAACCTGCTCTATAGAAATATCACATTATATGCCCCCACAGTTGAATGCTTTAAAAAAATAGTACCAATCAAACCGTCATAGAAGAGATATCTCCCCACATCATCCCCCTGAGCCCCCACATAAGACAATTAGTTAAAAAAATAGAAACCAATGGCACCCGTAAACCTATCCATCAAAAGCTGCCCTGCAAAAGCCATATGGCGCTCCTTCCATTCTGCCATGAGCCCCCACAGCCGTTTACCACCACTTATGGGGTATTGCCGTATTCAGGAGAAAATAGGCAACACATTATGGGGTGCTTTTTCTCCTGTTTCCTCTTGTGATAATGAAAAATTTGGGGCTAAAGCAACATTTTATTGGAAGAAACGAAACTTTTTCATTTTTACAGCCAAGTGTTTCCAAATTCCGTAAAACGCTTACGGGGTCAAAGTGCTCAGTACCCCCCTTAATGTATTCTTTAAGGGGTGTAGTTTCCAAAATGGGATCACTTTTTCAGGGTTTGCACTGTAGGGGTACGTTGGGGTCTTTTCAAATACAAAATGGTGCCTAAAAACCATTCTAGCAAAATCTGCCTCCAAATTCCATATGGCACTCCTTTCCTTCTGACCACTGCCATGTGCCCATAGAGCAGTTTACCGCCACATATGGTCTATTTCTGTAAACTGCAGAAACAGAGTAATGTAGATTGAGGTTTATTTTGCTGTTAACCCTTGCTGTGTTGTAAGAAAAAATTGATTAACATAAAAATCTGCCAAAAAAGTTAAATTTTGAAAACTCACCTCCATATTCCTTTAATTCTTGTGGAACACCTCAAGGGTTAACAAAGTTTGTAACATCAGTTATGAATCATTTGAGGGGTGTAGTTTCTAAAATGGTGGTTTTGGGTGGTTTCCATTACGTAAGCCCCTCAAAATGACTTTATAACTGAATTGGTGCTTAAAAAATGGTTTTGGAAATTTTGTTGAAAATTAGAAAAATTGCTTCTAAACTTCTAAGCCTTCTAACGTCCTAAAAAATGAAAATGACATTTGCAAAATTATGCCAACATAAGGGCTTGTTCACTTGACCGTATGGTTTTGCGGTCCGTTTTTCCGCTTCCGTTCCGTTTTTCTGCAAAAACTGGAACTTTGTAATCATTGCAAACACTAAACACATGTGCAAAATGGGCTGGGCATAGCATTTCTACAGCATGGATCCGCAAAAAAACGGATGACATACGGACATGTGTTCCGTATGCATTCCGTTTTTTATACGGACCCATTGACTTGAATGGAGCCACTGAACATGATTTGCGGACAATAATAGGAACAGACTCAGAATGTTGCGGAACGGAAAAATGGAAATTATGGAAACGGAGTACATTCCCTTTTTTTTGTGGACCCATTGAAATGAATGGTTTCGTATACGGAAAGCAAAAAACGTTTGTGTGAGCGAGCCCTAAAGCAGACATATGGGGAATGTTGATTGATAACCATTTTATGAGGTATTACTATCTGTCTTAAAAGTAGAGAAATTCAAATTTAGAAAATTGTGCATTTTTCAAAATAAATTTTGCAGTATTTTATAAATAAGGGTGAAATATATCGACTCACATTTACCACTGTCATGAAGTACAATGTGTCACGAAAAAAACAATCTACTTTCACATCATACGGAGTGGTCCCAATCATATGGCGCCGCTGCTCTCCATTATCCTGCGGACTGTGGGATTATTCGCTGCACTCCTCACACATGTCTCTCCGTGGTTTTAATTTATTCTGTAAAATATCCGCGCAGCGGAGGAAATCCAGCGGTCCGCTGCCAGGAAAAACACATGACATGGTCTCCCCGTCACTTGCCAAGTTCACAGAGAACTTCTTACGAAAAATCTGGGTCAGGCTGTGGCCGAGCAGTGGAAAACTGCATGAAGAAGTCGCCAATGTAGCAGGTGTTTCCGTCCTTTAATGTCTATGGGGCTGGCATTCTCCTCAACAATGTGGCACCTGCGCGGGGACAGGCGCCAGGGCCCCATACACTCACTTTGTGGGACCCTAATGGGCACAAGTTACTCAACGTGTGCAATAAAATGTAAAGTGAAGCTCCGGTATGGGGATACTTTTCGGGTTGTATTAAGCAATTGCTTAAAGAGCATTTCCAAATTATTTGTGGGAGGGCTGCCTGGCACCCACCACTGCTGCGCAGCCCCCCCTGACTCCTGACCACCATGTCATCCCTGCTGAAGATTTGCAACTATTTTGATAACATTACATTAGGGAATTGCTGTCCAAGCAACAACTGAATATATTCTGCATACAGACTACAGGCTGCAGTGTTCCTACAAGGCGCTACCAGATAAATATGGACCTGTGGTGTGACAGAAGGATCCTCTCATCTTTCTTCTGATCTGTTCTGTAGGTGCAGTACGTCATTCAGGGTTACCATAAAAGAAGGGAGTACATCGCTGCTTTTCTCAGCCATTTTGGAACGTGAGTAAATTTACTTTCTCTGTCTTGCCTGCTTTGCCCTTTATGTAATACACAACTTATTATAGAAAAAGCCTCCATAGCTCTTCCTGTTAATGGTACACTCCACTGTTCTTTTATATCTGTGCTTTCATCACTTAGAAGGAGAGACAAGGAGGCAGTACTATCTGTATCTACATTACTTACAGGGAGGCAGTACTATCTGTACCTACATCATTGACAGGGAGGCAGTATTATCTGTACCTACATTACTTACAGGAAGAGACAGAGAGGCAGTACTATCTGTACCTACATTACTTACAGGGAGGCAGTACTATCTGTGCCTACATCATTTACAGGGAGAGACAGGGAGGCAGTACTATCTGTACCTACATTACTTACAGGGAGGCAGTACTATCTGTGCCTACATCATTTACAGGGAGAGACAGGGAGGCAGTACTATCTGTACCTACATCATTTACAGAGAGAGACAGGGAGGCAGTACTATCTGTACCTACATCAGTTATGGGGAGAGACATAGAGGCAGTACTATCTGTACCCACATCATTTACAGGGGGAAACAGGGAGGCAGTACAATCTGTACCTACATCATTTACAGGATACATAGGGAGGCAGTACTATCTGTACCTTCATCGATTACAGGGAGAGACTGGGAGGCAGTACTATCTGTACCAACATAATTTACAGGAGACACAAGGAGGCAGTACTATCTGCACCTACATCGATTACAGGGAGAGACTGGGAGGCAGTACTATCTGTACCAACATCATTTACAGGAGACACAGGGAGGCAGTACTATCTGTACATGCATCATTTACAGGAGACACAGGGAGGCAGTACTATCTGTACCTACATCATTTACAGGGAGAGACAGGGAGGCAGTACTATCTGTACCAACATCATTTACAGGAGACACAGGGAGGCAGTACTATCTGTACATGCATCATTTACAGGAGACACAGGGAGGCAGTACTATCTGTACCTACATCATTTACAGGGAGAGACAGGGAGGCAGTACTATCTGTACCTACATCATTTACAGGGAGAGACAGGGAGGCAGTGCTATCTGTGCCTACATCATTTACAGGGGGAAACAGGGAGGCAGTACTATCTGTACCTACATCATTTACAGGGAGAGACAGGGAGGCAGTACCATCTGTACCTACATCATTTACAGGGAGAACAGGGAGGCAGTACTATATGTACCCATATCATTTACAGGGGGAGACGGGGAGGCAGTACTATCTGTACCTACATCATTTACAGGCGGAGACAGGGAGGCAGTACTATCTGTACCTACATCATTTACAGGGAGAGACAGGGAGGCAGTGCTATCTGTGCCTACATCATTTACAGGGGGAAACAGGGAGGCAGTACTATCTGTACCTACATCATTTACAGGGAGAGACAGGGAGGCAGTACTATCTGTACCTACATCATTTACAGGGAGAGACAGGGAGGCAGTACCATCTGTACCTACATCATTTACAGGGGGAAACAGGGAGGCAGTACTATATGTACCCATATCATTTACAGGGGGAGACGGGGAGGCAGTACTATCTGTACCTACATCATTTACAGGCGGAGACAGGGAGGCAGTACTATCTGTACCTACATCATTTACAGGGAGGCAGTTCCCTCATTTACAGGAATATTAGACGTAGCTGGCGGGTATGGGACACGGCTGCTTGTGGTCTAGACACCCTAGACCACCCCTTTGTTAGATACTTTTGAAGGTGCCTGACTTTACCGCTGTGTCAAGCAAATGATGGGTGCAGTTGTTCCAAATAACTCTTTGCTTTCCTCTCTCGGCAGGGGGGTGGTGGAGTACGATGCCGAGGGCTTCACAAAGCTCACCCTGTTGCTGACATGGAAAGACTTCTGCTTCCTGGTGCACAGTGAGTATAACGCTTGGGGCAGCACTTTCATCCTTCGCCTCCTACATGTGTCATTGATGGTGACAGGCAGTGTTATCATGGGGATCAGAACTAAATCTTATCCTAATGACTTCTATAATGGTCATCCATGGACTGATGTGCCCTACTGGCCTGCAAATCCACATGCCCAAATGACATCATTAGAGGATAGACAGGGAGGCAGTAGAGAGGGCCAGATCCGGAGCAGAGAGAAGAGGTTCTGCACAGTGTAATATAACCCAGCTCCGTGCAGAGACCCCGCGTGGACCCCGCCTGCACTCCATAAATACACAGCTGAACATGACGGCTCAGATAGCAGCTCCTGCGCCCCCATATTCATGGCGACTCTTCCTGCAGCCGTCTGAGGGATGATCTACATCTTTCCATTCCCACACCCAGGCCGTTGTGGGACGCGGAGCCCGTGTTTTGGGTTGTTTTTGTTGTCATGGAGACTTGGATCCTATAAGTCCTTGGATTCTAGAAGAAGATGTGAAGAAGGCCGGTACCCACATATCTCACAAAGGGACCACTAAGACACCTGATCCCGGCACCTCGTGGTCCTGTACAACCCCAGCACCCCTCAATCCTGTACATACACCCTCAGCACCCCTCAATCCTGTACATACACCCTCGGCACCCCTCAATACTGTACACATCCCCTGCACCCCTCAATCCTGTACATACACCCTCAGCACCCCTCAATCCTGTACATACACCCTCGGCACCCCTCAATACTGTACACATCCCCTGCACCCCTCAATCCTGTACACATCCCCTGCACCCCTCAATCCTGTACACATCCTCTGCACCCCTCAATCCTGTACACATCCCCAGCACCCCTCAATCCTGTACATACACCCTCGGCACCCCTCAATCCTGTACATACACCCTCAGCACCCCTCAATCCTGTACAACCCCAGCACCCCTTAATCCTGTACATACACCCTCAGCACCCCTCAATCCTGTACACATCCCCTGCACCCCTCAATCCTGTACATACACCCTCAGCACCCCTCAATCCTGTACATACACCCTCGGCACCCCTCAATCCTGTACATACACCCTCAGCACCCCTCAATCCTGTACATATCCCCTGCACCCCTCAATCCTGTACATATCCCCTGCACCCCTCAATCCTGTACATACACCCTCAGCACCCCTCAATCCTGTACATACACCCTCGGCACCCCTCAATCCTGTACATATCCCCAGCACCCCTCAATCCTGTACATATCCCCTGCACCCCTCAATTCTGTACATATCCCCTGCACCCCTCAATCCTGTACATACACCCTCAGCACCCCTCAATCCTGTACATACATCCTCGGCACCCCTCAATCCTGTACACATCCCCTGCACCCCTCAATCCTGTACATACACCCTCAGCACCCCTCAATACTGTACACATCCCCTGCACCCCTCAATCCTGTACACATCCCCTGCACCCCTCAATCCTGTACATACACCCTCAGCACCCCTCAATTCTGTACACATCGCCAGTACCCCTAATCCTGTAGATACACTGTCAGCACCCCTCAATTCCATACAAACCTCAGCACCCCTCAATCCTGTACATACACCCTCGGCACCGCTCAATCCTGTACACATCCCCTGCACCCCTCAATCCTGCACACATTCCCTGCACCCCTCAATCCTGCACACATTCCCTGCACCCCTCAATCCTGTACATATTCCCTGCACCCCTCAATCCTGTACATACACCGTCAGCACCCCTCAATCCCATACAAACCTCAGCACCACTCAATTTCGTACGCATCCCCAGCACCCCTCAATCCTG
The DNA here is from genome assembly GCA_033119425.1 of Bufotes viridis. Taxonomy (NCBI): domain Eukaryota; kingdom Metazoa; phylum Chordata; class Amphibia; order Anura; family Bufonidae; genus Bufotes; species Bufotes viridis. The sequence continues at coordinate 446,926,975 of CM065592.1, forward strand.
TTCACACCGCAGAACCCTCAATCCTGTACACACCCCAGCACCCGTCAATCCTTACACACCCCTATACCCTCAATCCTGTACACACTCCAGCACCCCTCAATCCTTACACACCCCTATACCCTCAATCCTGTACACACCCCAGCACCCCTTATATCTGCCTCCCCCAGCACCCCTCATAGCTGCGTCCCCCGGCACCCCTCATAGCTGTGTCTCCCAGCCCCACTCATAGCTGCGTCCCCTGGCACCCCTCATAGCTGCGTCCCCTGGCACCCCTCATAGCTGCGTCTCCCGGCACCCCTCATAGCTGTGTCTCCCAGCCCCACTCATAGCTGCGTCCCCTGGCACCCCTCATAGCTGCGTCCCCCGGCACCCCTCATAGCTGTGTCTCCCGGCACCCCTCATAGCTGTGTCTCCCAGCCCCACTCATAGCTGCGTCCCCTGGCACCCCTCATAGCTGCGTCCCCCGGCACCCCTCATAGCTGCGTCCCCCGGCACCCCTCATAGCTGCGTCCCCCGGCACCCCTCATAGCTGCGTCCCCCGGCACCCCTCATAGCTGCGTCTCCCGGCACCCCTCATAGCTGCGTCCTCTGGACTGTCGCCCTTTCTTCACGTTGTTATCAGATAAAATCTCTGAGTTTCTTACATTTTTCGGTGGGTTAACTCTTTCCTGTCCTGACGTGCCCTTCACGTAGCAGTAATACACTAACCCTGGGTTCAGACTTGAGCGTTCTGGAAACGCGCGTTTTACGTGGTTTTACTACTGTAGTGTCAATCACAAAACGCGCGACAAACGCCCCAAAAAAAGCTCAAGTACTTGTTTATGCGTCGGGCGTTTTACAGCGCGTTCAAACGCGCTGTAAACCGCTCAAGTGAGAACCAGGGCCATAGGAAAGCATTGGTTTTCATGTGTTGAGCGTTTTACAGCGCGTTTGAACGCGCTGTAAAACGCTCAGGTGTGAACTTAGGGTAATCCTCTCACCTACATGCGGCCCGGTCTGGAGAAAGCCCGTGAACCATGCAGAGCTCCTGGTCTGTCTGCTAGAAGGTAGAATTTTACATTCAGTCACATGCACTGGGATTGCTGACACCTGTAGTCCGCCTTCTCATTTGCAATATATATATATTTATTTATAAACTGCAGCATAATTAGCATGAGAAAAAACACCCTAGACCACCAGGGAAGCTGACATTAACCCCTTAATCATCTTAGACCTCCATTCATTCCGTTCTGTTTTTTTTGCGGATCCGATGGTTTCCCATTAATTTCTATGGATCTGTTAAAAATGCGGATGCCTCTTCCGTTGCCTGTCCGCTGTCCGCAAAAAAAATATGGCATGTCCTATTCTTGACCGCAAAAAACGGTTTGCGGACCCATAGATGTCAATGGGTCCGCAAAAAATGCGGATGACCAACAGAAGCCATCCGTTTGTCATCCACATCGGTTTTTTTTTGCGGATGGTTGCTTGGAAACCAGGGCACTTGTACATGTACTTTAAGAAACTAGTTCAAGCCTTCCGTTTTTTTTGCGCAAAAAAAACGGAAGACACACGGGAACACAACCTACAAAATTTGCAGACACACGCAACGGATGTGGATGTGAAAAAAAAGGAAGACGGATCCGCGATTTGCGGATAGCAAAAAACGACTGTCGTGTGCATGTAGCCGAACACTTACACAACCCTAGACTTCTGTTAAGTTGACATTAACGCTTTCACCACTCTACACCGCCAGGAAAGCTGATATTAACCCCTTAATCATCCCAGACCTCAGGGAAGACCAGCAATAAACTTTACCCCAAACTACCAGGAATGCTGGCATTAACCCTTCCACCACCAGAGAATCCAGGAGTCCCCATTCAACCTCCCTAAACTATCAGGAAAGCCAGCTGTAACCTATTCACTGAGAAAAATGATGTTTTAATATATGCAAATTAGCCTCCAGGAGCAACGGGGGCGTTACCGTTACACCTAGAGGCTCTGCTCTCTCTGCAACTGCTGCGCACCTTGACAGGACCAGGTGTGGGATGACGTTTACCCTGCCTGGTCCTGTCAATCAAAGTGCAGAGGGCGTGGCAGTTGCAGAGAGAGCAGAGCCTCTAGGTGTAATGGTAACGCCCCTGTTGCTCCTAGAGGCTCATTTGCATATATTGAAACCTCATTTTTCTCAGCAATGCGGGCACATATGAACATGGGACCAACACAGATGTCTTCAGCTGCCAAGCGCACAGCTGCCCTTTAACCCCCTCACTACCCTACACCACTATAAAGCTTGCATAAACTCCTTGACCATTTATACCACCAGGACAGCTGACATTGACCTCTTCACCAGCCTTGACCCCCAGGGAATTCATTCCCCTAGATCACGCATTCTCAACCTGCGGCCCTCCAGCTGTTGCAAAACTACAACTCCCAGCATACCCGAACAGCCTACAGCTATCAGCCTAAAGCAGGGCATTGTGGGAGTTGTAGTTTTACAACAGCTGGAGGGCCGCAGTTTGAGGCTGCCGGCCCTAGATGATGGCATTAATCCTTCCACCACTGTATTCTACCAGGGAAGATAGGAGTTTTCATTCAACTACTTAATACTACCAGGGAAACCCAGTCTGCCAGGGATGTTGGCGTTGACCTCTCCACTATCCTAGATCACCAGGGATGCCGTCATTAGCTTTTTTATATATATATACTAGTGATGCCGGCTTTAACTCTTCCACAGTCCTAGACCACAAGGCCTTGCGTTCCCTTTCACCTACCGTACAGCAATCCACAAGTAACCTCTCCACTAACCCGGACCACTAGGGATGCTGGTGTTAACTTCTCACTAACCTACACCACTGGGAAGCGGCCATTAACCCCCTCACTACCATAGAAAAAGGAATTAAGCGCTTTATCATGTAGCTGCAATTATTTCCTAAGCATGATGGCTTCTCATCAGCCGAAAAAATGTGGGTGCTTCGCCAGAAGCGATCGCTTCCCATCAGTCTTCCCCATGGGCCGGAAGACTTATTGCAAAGACGCAGTGTGCACCATCCACGTGGAAAGGACCGTGGGCAGCTGCTTTAACCCGTACGCATGAGGCACCCGGTACCTCACACCTCGGAGTCTGGTGTCATTCACCTGGAGTGCACCTATCCTCTTACTAAATAATATGACAGTTCATGTCACGGTTATATAAACACACGGTAGGAGTCAGAAGAAGCCGGCGGCTCGTGATATCTGGTGAATCACCACTACAGCTCTGCTATTTTTAGGCCCCGAAGTGTTGTGTTGTGCCATAAAAAGACGCAGCACAGATAAAAGCATTGTAATCGCTCGCAGCCGCCGCCGCTGCGCAGAGCTGGATGAGTAAGCGCGGGGTCTGTTGGCACTTTCCCTCCGATACAGACGTTAGTCATCAGTCATTGTCTATAGACAGCATCAGAGACGTGAGTCAGCGAGGTGATGAAACGAGACCTCTGCCGTAGAGGCTGTGCCCTGTGGTACGCGCCAGCTTAAAGGGTTCCTCCACCCGGGGACCTCCCAGCATGCCCGATGGCTGCAGAGCCGCAGGTTGGAGGCCACTGCTACGGACATTAGCCATAGAATTCCCCCTCCCTTCCCAATGATCCTCATCATGTGGCTCTCCAGCTATCAGGCATGCTGGGAGTTGTAGTTTCGCAACAGCCGGAGCAAGCTTTGTGCAGACATTGAACCAGCAGGGAATGCTGGGAGATTTCAGCACTGAAGTTTGCAGAATTGCAGCTTCTACTCAGGAGCATTAGAGCGATGTTCACACGGAAGCATCCGCGAAATCCGCTTGGCAGACTGCAAATGCGCGGCAGAAACGAGAGGGTCGGCCTCGGATGGCGTCTGCAGATCCCAGGACGGACGCCTCCAATGCTGTGTCCTAAGGGTTAGTTCACACAGGGCAGAGGATTTGTGGCAGAAATCTCTTCACCTGGAAATCCGTTCCCTTCATCTGCATGGGGCTGAATTCACCACAATACAGGCTCGGCGGCTCCAGCTTACGGCATTGGGTTTGAGGAGGTCTGAAATATACTTCCCGTGTTATGCTTTCTCACCATGATTTACACTGCAGCTGTTGTTTCTAAGACCAAGCTCAACAGGAAGGCAGAGCATGAAAAGATGGAAGACATTTTTCTTCCTGATGCTTGTCACATCTGAAGACTGTAAGGCGTCCTAGTTTACTTAGTCTTTCTCCTTACAGTGTGTCAGTCTTCACTGTTCTGTAATTATATTCATGTTCAGATGGTAAGATGAGTAGGTGATGATGTGGTTATTAAGCAGGGCAGCATCCATGGCGCCTGTCATATATTACTCTCCTACTTCTCTAGTTTTCTCTTCTTTCAGGTGGAATGGTATAGGATGGAGCTTATGAACCAGGCCCTGGAGGGATGTGACATTACCAGCTCTGGGCCCCGGAGGGATGTGACATTACCAGCTCTGGGCCCCGGAGGGATGTGACATTACCAGCTCTGGGCCCCGGAGGAATGTGACATCACCAGCTCTGGGCCCCGGAGGGATGTGACATTACCAGCTCTGGGCCCCGGAGGGATGTGACATTACCAGCTCTGGGCCCCGGAGGGATGTGGCATTACCAGCTCTGGGCCCCGGAGGGATGTGACATTACCAGCTCTGGGCCCTGGAGGGATGTGACATTACCAGCTCTGGGCCCCGGAGGGATGTGACGTTACCAGCTCTGGGCCCTGGAGGGATGTTGCATTACCTTCTCTGGGCCCTGGAGGGATGTTACATTACCAGCTCTGGGCCCCTGAGGGATGTGACGTTACCAGCTCTGGGCCCCTGAGGGATGTGACGTTACCAGCTCTGGGCCCCGGAGGGATGTGACATTATCAGCTCTGGGCCCCGGAGATATGTGATGTTATCAGCTCTGGGCCCCGGGGGATGTGACCTCTCCAGCTCTGGGCCCCGGAGATATGTGATGTTATCAGCTCTGGGCCCCGGGGGATGTGACATTACCAGCTCTGGGCCCCTGAGGGATGTGACATTACCAGCTCTGGGCCCTGGAGGGATGTGACATTACCAGCTCTGGGCCCCGGAGGGATGTGACCTCTCCAGCTCTGGGCCCCGGGGGATGTGACCTCTCCAGCTCTGGGCCCCGGGGGGGGGATGTGACCTCTCCAGCTCTGGACCCCGGGGGGATGTGACCTCTCAAGCTCTGGACCCCGGGGGGGGGGGGATGTGACCTCTCCAGCTCTGGACCCCGGGGGGGATGTGACCTCTCCAGCTCTGGGCCCCGGGGGATGCCCAGTGTAATCTGCTGACACTGCCATGTATGGAGGCGCAGATGTCCGGGGCTCGGTCCGTCCGTCATGTGCACTCCAGATGTGGCGGTCGGTTCCCGGCAGTGACCGTATCACCTTCCTGTCAGCTTGTGTCTCCTCGTCCTCTGACAAGTTCTGACGAATTTAATTTTCTGTCCAGGACATCTGGGTGACAGCCTATCTGGCGGCCATTTTGGCAGCTCATTTGCCGGGAGGCTGCCCACGTGCCAGGCAGAGCCCTGCTGCCGGAGCGCTGGACGAGGTTCACCCCGTGTTTGCTGGTTTCCTTATCTGTTTTCAGGGGCTGCGCCCGGTAACTATTTGCACTGGTTTTCTTCTAAATAGAAAGCGGCGAAGACTCTGCCAAGAATTGTAAAGGTGCAGATAAGACGAGCGTCCCACCCAGACCCACCCCCCGCAACGTGAGCGGCCCTCGGGGCCCCAGAACCTCCCAATATAATGGTTAGAACAAATCTGAGCCCGGGCCGGGGGGCTCCACAACCCCTCTACTCCATGTATCTGATTATTTATCTACCGGTATATCTCATGTCTCTCTCTATCTCTATCTCTCTGTCTCTATCTCTTTCTCTCTATCTCTCTCTCTGTATCTCTCTCTCTATCTCTCTCTATCTCTCTCTATCTCCCTCTGTCTATCTCTATCTATCTCTATCTCCCTCTCTCTCTCTCTCTCTCTATCTCTTTCTCTCTCTCTTTCTCTTATTCTCTCTCTCTCTCTGTCTTTCTCTCTCCCTCTCTGTCTCTCTCTTTCTTTTCTTTCCAGCTTTCTCTTTCTCTTTCTTTTTTTTATTCTCTCTCTCTCTATCTGTCTCTGTTTCTCTCTCTCTATCTCTTTCTCTCTCTCTCTATCTCTTTCTCTGTATCTCTCTATCTCTCACTCTTTCTCTTTTTCTTTCTCCCTTTCTGTCTCTCTCCCTCTCTCTCTTTCTCTCTCCCTCTCTCTCTCTTATTCTTTTTTTTTCTTTCTCTCCCTCTCTTTCTCTCTCTCTCCCTCTCTCTCTCTTTCTCTTACTTATATTCTCTCTCTCTTTCTGTCTCTTTCTCACTCTGTCTCTCTCTTTCTCTCTCTGTCTCTCCCTCTCTCTTTCTCTTATTCTCTCTCTCTTTCTCCCTCTCTCTTTCTCGCTCTCTCCCTCCCTCTCTCTCTGTCTCTCTCTCTCCCTCTCTCTCTCTGTCTCGCTCTCTCCCTCCCTCTCTCTCTGTCTTTCTCTCTCCCCCTCTCTCTCTCCCCCTCTCTCTCTCTCCCTCTCTCTTTCTCTTATTCTCTCTCCCTCTCTCTCTCTCCCTCTCCCTCTCTCTCCCTCTCTCTCTCTCCCTCTCTGTCTGTCTCTCCTCGGCCCCTCTATCTCTCTCTCTGTTTCTCTCTTTCTCTCTCTCTCTTTCTCTTATTCTTTCTCTCGCTCTCTCTCTCTTTCTCTCTCTCTCGCTCTCTCTCTTTCTCTCGCTCTCTCTCTTTCTCTCTTTCTCTCTCTCTCTCTTTCTCTTATTCTTTCTCTCTCTCTCTTTCTCTCTCACTTTCTCTTTCTCTTGCTCTCTGTCTCTCTCTCCATCTCTCTCTCTCTCTCTCTCTCCCTCTCTGTCTGCCTCTCCTCGGCCCCTCTATCTCTCTCTCTCTCTTTCTCTCTGTTTCTCTCTCTCTGTTTCTCTCTCTCTCTCCCTTTCTCTCTCTCTCTCTCTCTCTCTCTCTCTCTTTCTCCCTCTCTCTCTCTCTTTCTCTCTCTCTTTCTCCCTCTCTCTCTCTCTTTCTCCCTCTCTCTCTCTCTCTCTCTTTCTCTCTCTCTTTCTCTCCCTCTCTCTCTTTCTCTTATTCTTTCTCTCTCTCTCTCTTTCTCTCTCTCTTTCTCTTATTCTTTCTCTCTCTCTTTCTCCCTCTCTCTCTCTCTCCCTCTCTCTCTTTCTCCCTCTCTCTCTGTCTTTCTCTCTCTCTCTCTCTCTCTCCCTCTCTCTCTCTCCCCCTCTCTCTCTCTCCCTCTCTCTTTCTCTTATTCTCTCTCCCTCTCTCTCTCTCTCCCTCTCCCTCTCTCCCCCTCTATCTCTCTCCCTCTCTCTCTCTCCCTCTCTCAGTCTGTCTCTCCTCGGCCCCTGCGCTCTCCTCTCTGGATGTATGGAGCCCATGAGTACAGTATGCCCCCTCCCCTCCTCTGTCCTCCGGTAACCCCCGCTTGCAGTACAGGCGTCTGTAGCTCCCAGCCTTCCCTGCAGTGACCTGGAAGCACCCCGGCCCTCGCTGGTTGCGTGCTCCTGTGTCCTGGGAGCGGGTATTGTAAACAGCTTGGTATAGAATGATCTGTATGGCATGTGCCGCCGCCATTCATACCGCTGGGTGATTTCAGGTGACTTCCCGTCTGAATTCCTGCCATGACTGATAATGGAGAGATTGCAGCTCCTGAGGCGAGGCCGCTGCCCTGCAGTCCATCAGTGCCATGAGTAGCCGGTCCATCAGAGGGTGGCACCACAGTGGCGCCCCCCGCAGGATTCCATTACAAGTCCTCCCCACAATCCACCTCTGATGGGTGCAGATTTTCTCGTGGATTTCACTCTAAGCGCTGCAAAGGGTGAAACCCGCAGCCGCCCCGATGTCCGCACAACGCTTTTCTGCTGCGTCCGAATGGGTTTTTAGTATGAATTGCTGCATTCTGCTGCTGTGTGTATCTAAGTGCTATGCAAAAGTATTTGCCCCCCTCCTAAATTCCTCCCTTTATATGTTCTGACCAATCAGCTGCCTCCCTCCATTCTAAAAGGAGCTACCCACAAGTGGAGAGAGACTGCAGCTGCATCCCCCTCCTCCCTCTCCACTGGCGAATGGGGGCTTTAGAGCTTTAACCTCCCCCCCTTCCTTAAAGGGGTCGTCTCACTTCAGAAAATGGCATTTATCATTTAGAGGAAGTTAACACAAGGCACTTACTAATGTATTGTGATTGTCCATATTGCCTCCTTTGCTGGCTGGATTCATTTTTCCATCACGTTATACGCGGCTCGTTTCCATGGTTATGACCCTGCAATCCATCAGCGGTGGTCGTGCTTGCACATTATAGGAAAAAGCAGCAGCCTGTGTGTGCTCCCACGGTCCCAGCCATTAGAAAGGGTGGCACTTTTTCCTATAGACTGCAAGCACGACCACCGCTGATGGATTGCAGGGTCGTAACCATGGAAACGAGCCGTGTATAACGTGATGGAAAAACGAATCCAGCCAGCAAAGGAGGCAACACGGGGAATCCCAATACATTAGTCAGTGCCTTGTATTAACCTTCTCTACATAGTAAATGCCACTTTCTAAGGGGAAACAACCCCTTTAAGGTTCTGCCACATCGTCTCCATACGGTTCAAGTAAGGACTCTCCAGAGGTTGCGAAACTACAACTCCCAGCATGCATCCTTCTTGGAACTCCCAAGTGAATGAAGCATGCTGGGAGTTGTAGTTTCTGGAGGTTGCTTAAGCTATACTTACTATTCAAGGGGTATTCTTATCGGGAGTAATTATTACTTATCTGCTGGGTAGCTGATAAGCGCTAGATCAGCGGGGCCCGAAGTGTTTGTCGGGCCCCCATTGTAACCGGCTTAGAATGGAGCAATGGTCGAGCGCTTGCCCTGCGCTCCTTTAGGCCTATGGCACGGACAGACACAGGTCGGCACAGTTCAGAGTGACCCTGGGCACTGGTCCCATCAGTCAGCGGAGTCGGTGATGGGCCCCCTCTCTCTTGTGTATTCCCCTTTAAGATGTCCGCAGCCCCCAGTCAGCTCTTTGCACGTGGGAGGTGGTTCGGAGGCATGGTCGTGACATCCACGAGATGTTCCGCTCCAGGAGATTGCGGTAATTATCCGCACAGAATTAGTAATTAATAAGCAGGACGGTTTTCTAGCAGAGATTAATTCAGCCCCAATAATTGCAATAGAAAAGCATCTGTGAAGGTCAGGAGGGGACGTCATGTCCCCGCCACCGGGGAGTGTGTCCTTGCACGGTCTAATGACTGGGGGAGGGGAGGGCCTTGGCCGTGGCCTCTGCACAGCATCAATTTCCAGTTAAATCAAGTTGAGTAACTTTGCAAATTCCTGATTTGTATCATGCCTTCTACTCCAGTCACATCCAAAGCTGCTTTCAGAATTCCCCTGCTGGTTCAGGATCTGCGCTCGTCTTATCACACTTTATTAGCACAAGCCGGTCAGTGCTGGAAAAATGGCAGCCCTCAAAATTCGGGGCAGTGCCCTCTGGGTGTTGGATTTCAGGTGGAGGTTTACAAGTATATAAGTAGCTCAAGATCGGTACAGAAAGACTGATCCCGGCCAGGCCTTTATTTCAGAAGCCATGCGAATAGATCTGTGTCCAGACACTGAATGATGCAGCTCTTTCTCCCCCTCTCCAAGCTGGAATGCTCAGCACCATCATTAGCTGCTTGGAATCAAACCTTTGCCTCGGGCTGGGATACGAAGGGGGGTTATCTTGTCTGATAGGGGTCAGGATTGCCGATCCTCTCTCCAATAAGCTATGGACACTGCACGGTAAAGGGATTTGCCCGTTTTGATAAGGGCGTCTGAATGTGACCAGTTTGCCCTGAACATCCCAGTATAATCACGTTGCCTCTATCTTTTCTGTCTTTGCAGTTGACCTTCCGCTGTATTTCCCCCGGGATCAGCCCATGCTGACGTTTCAGTCCGTCTACCACTTCACCAACAGCGGGCAGCTCTATTCACAGGTGCAGAAGAACTATCCGTACAGCCCTCGCTGGGATGGCAACGAAATGGCAAAGAGAGCAAAGTAAGATCTAAACGCTGCCGTCCCTTTAAATGTCTGTTATTTGGCTTCTGCGACCCAAGTCTCCCAGACTACTAGTAGCAGATCTGCCTATTAATGCAGTCACACGACCGCTATACCCCCCCTCCCCCCCTTCACTCCTATATAGCGGCATTCTGTGCTCTGGGATGGCTGGTTGGCAGTCTCTATGTGGAAGGCAATGGCTGTCACCCAACTTTTGCAGGAGTACCTGCCGCAGGCTATTGCTTTGGATGGGTCACCAATCTGTGATTAGGGGGCGTCCCTCCAAGCTGTACATGTGGCTGTCCATCATTGATCCCAGGGTCATGCATTGATATGACATGAATGTGTATTCCTGGAAAAGCTCTTAAAGGGGTTGATGGGCGGGTAAAATAATAGGTTAAAGATGTTTTCTGACTTTTTTATACTGACGACCTATTTTCCGAATAGGTCATCAGTAGAGTTGAGCGAACTTTAAAAAAAAGTTCGGCGTTCGGGTTGTGGTAACTCGCGCATCCCCTTATGGATTCCACTACCGCGGCATATGGAATCCATAAGGGGCGGCTTCCACCAACCCGAACTGTTGAACAGCCGAAGGACCTGGAGGGACGTCACCGTCATGTGATCAGTGCAGGGTGCGTGGCTCAGCACTGGATTTGATCCCGTGCTGAGCCACTCCCCCTGCACTGATCACATGACGGTGACGTCCCCCAGGTCCTTCGGCTGTTCAACAGTTCGGGTTGGTGGAAGCCGCCCCTTATAGATTCCATATGCGGCGATAGTCCGCGGTAGTGGAATCCATAACGGGATGCGCGAGTTGCCACAACCCGAACGCCGAACTTTTTTTTAAAGTTCGCTCATCTCTAATCTCTAGTCATCAGTATTTGATCGGATAGGGCTCCGACACCTGGGACCCCCTCTGATCAGCTGTTTTAGGAAGTCTGCAGCTCTCCTGTGAGCACGGCGGCCTTCTTGCAGATTTCCCTAGTCCGGTGATGTCACGTCAGCTCAGTGCCATCAGACATCGTATAGTACAGGGCAGTACCTTTCTAACCACGCTAGAACCAGCCCTGTACCTCACAGGGATCCACAGATCTCCACATTCACTGCTCCAATTGCTTTGCTAGATTATCTTCAGCCTAGCAGCTCAGGGGGGGTGTCCTTTTTGCTGCAGCTCTCTCCCTGGAACTGCCACAGCTTCTATCAGAACATATGGCTGGTGGTGGTTGAAGATCTAAACTGAGCACGCTCGACCAGCTCAGTGAAATGGACGTAAAATAAGGAGTAGAACAAACAGCAGGTGGCGCTGTACAGATACATTTTATTGAATAGCTCAGTGGCTAGACTGAATTTTTAATGACATGCAATTGCAAAAGTATTCAGATCCAGGTGCTGGTTTGAAAAATGTACAATATGTTTCGTGACCCGAAACCCCTTGATGTGAATAGGGCTGAGCTGCAATACCGAGCAAAGCCACCGTACAATGTACGGCACAGCGCTTGGTGTGCTGTGAGGAGGCAGCGGAAAAATCCCTGTGATGCAACCCCTTTAAGGATTAATTTAAGCAGAATTACCCTTTATAGTTAAGAACGGAGGAAGCATCTGTATGTAATTTCACGTAGCAGAAACCGCCGTACGGAAGACCCACTGCCAGCAAACTGTGTCCACATGGATCGGGTCTGTGGGTTCATCTGCTGACAGATGGAATAGCGCCGGGGTTAATGAGCGCCGACAGCTTCAGACATCACATGACACTAATCCGGAGCGGCTGGCTGTTGCGGAGCGGGCGTGCGAGGGCCTGCACACAACTGGCAGGGAAATGCCAGTCTAGGTCCATGTGACAGTGGCTGCACTGAGCGCCAGCTATACATATACCCTCTGTGCCAGCAGCCAAGAGATCAGGGATCGGCCAGGCCTTGTGTTTGCTAGGATTCTGCTGTAGGGTTGATGCACCTTGGATGCTCCTGTGGAATACATGAGGAGGAGATTTAATGGTGCGCAAAAACCTAAAAAAAATGTTCAGTTCTCCATTGGTTCCAGTCCACTGGGAGCATACATTATGGCCGGACAGACACCGGTTCAGAAGAAGTTAAAGGGAGACCTTTACCAGGAAATTCACTGTTAGGGTCCATTCACACATCCGCAAAACATCCGTAAAACACGGACATCGGCAATGTGCATTCCGCATTTTGCGGACCACACATCGCCAGCACTATAATAGAAAATGGCTTTTCTTGTCCGCACTTGCGGACAAGAATAGGACATGTTCTATTTTTTTCGGGAACGCAGTACGATCTGCAAATGCGGATGCGGGCGGGACATAGTGTGTCCCTATAGAAATGAATGGGTCCGCAATTCCATTCCGCAAAATGCGGAACAGAATTGCGGACGTGTGAATGGACCCTTAGGCCCCTTTCACACGGGCGAGTTTTCCGCACGGGTGCAATGCGTGATGTGAACGCATTGCACCCGCACTGAATCCGGACCCATTCACTTCTATGGGGCTGTGCACATGACAGTTGATTTTCACGCATCACTTTTGCGATGCGTGAAAATCGCAGCATGCTCTATCTTCTGCGTTTTTAACGGAACGCAGGCCCCATAGAAGTGAATGGGGCTGCGGGAAAATCGCAAGCATCCGCAAGCAAGTGCGGATGCTTTGCGATGTTCCCGCATGGTTGCTATGCAACCATCGGGATGTGTAACCGGTTCTGTATTATTTCACATTATAACATAGTTATAATGTAAAATAATACCCTTGGCCATCTTCTAATGTTGAACCCGGTGCTGAATGGGTTAAAAATAATAAACTAATAATAACTTACCTGGTCCATTTGATCGCGAAGCCGGCATCCTCTCCGTTAGCTTGCTAGTAGGAAAGGACCTGTGATGATGTCACAGCATCACATGGCTCAATCACATGCTCCATCACTATGGTGATGGAGCATGTGATTGGGCCATGTGACATCATCACAGGTCCTTTCCTAGTAGCAAGCTAAGGGAGAGGATGCCGGGCTTCGCGATCAAATGGACCAGGTAAGTTATTATTAGTTTATTATTTTTAACCCATTCAGCACCGGGTTCAACATTAGGAAGATGGCCAAGGGTATTATTTTACATTATAACTATGTTATAATGTGAAATAATACCAGCGGGACAATTTCTGACCCAAACATGCACTTCTGTGAAGAAGTGCATGTTCGGGTCTGGGTACCAAAAGTGCCGATTTTTTTCCCGCGCGTGCAAAACGCATGACAGCGCTTTGCACTCGCAGGGAAAAATCGCGGCGATTCCCGCAACGCACCCGCACTGTTTGACGGAGTGCACCCGCAACGCCCGTGTGAAAGGGGCCTTAGACCAGGCAGCAACTAAAAACTACAGGAAAAAAATAAAAAAAAGGATTAATTAATATAAAAATAAACCTAATATTAAAAATCTCCCCCTTTTACCCCAATTTTCCACATAAAAATACACAAACTATAAAAAATAAACATAATTAGTATCGCCACACTATTAAAATATAATATTGAGCGTATGCAGTGAACGGCGTAACAGAAAAAATAGCGGTTTGCTGTTTTTTTGGTCACATTACCCTCACCACTCGAAAACAAAAAAGAAATAAAAGGTGATAAAAAAGTCACATTTACCCCAAAATGGTAGCAACATAAAAAAAACTACAGCTCACCCTGACAGAGATATAAAAAACATTATGACCGTCATAATATGCGAGACAAAGGAAGACATTTTGTTGGTAAGGTTTTTATTTTTTAAGCAGTAAAACATAATAGAAACTGTGCAAAGTTGTTATCACCGTAATCGCACCTCACGCAGGACGAGGACATCGCGTCATTATTAGCGCACAGTGAACACCAGAAGCAAAAAAACACGGAGGAATTTTTTGGGTTTTCAATCTCACCTCACAGAATTTTTATTTTTTTTCCCCATTTTCTAATACAAGCTATGGTAAAATAGATGGTGCCATTTAAAAAAAAAAATACAGCGCATATGGCCGTGCGTACGGAAAATTTTAAAAGTTAGGGCACTGGAAGGAATTGGCCCGGTCCTTAAGGGGTTAATGTCCCGATCCGGCGGGCCCCGGTTGGCTGACACACATTACATGCAGCAGATGCAGAACTTTAACAATCTCCCCAAAAAAAAAAGTCCTCACAAGTTGCGTCTCGTTCCTGGTACCGTGTAATTACGCCGCGCTCTGACAGCGCTATTTTAGAAGCCGCGTTCAGCAGCCTCTTAATGGGGGCATTACTTTCCCTTCCAAAAAGCACCAGGAGAATAGGATTATGCCTTAATTATATCTTCTGTATTGTAGCACTGATAGCCTTCACCCATAATCCTCCACTTTACATGACACTAATGCCGGCTGTGTGTGCGCTCTCGCCCCCGCGCCTCATTTTCTGTCTTTCCCAGTAAATACTGCCAAATCCAAAGTTGCTAAGTGAGAAGTTTTCCTTTGTTTTTTTTTTTTAATCTTTATTTTTTTGCCAGCCTGCTGTTTCATTACTTAGAAGAGATGCAGTATATTTTGTCACCCGTTATCTGTTTCCCGTCAAGGAGATCATTCAGAATAAGGCGCTGTTCACACTGGTGTTGGGTTCTGGTCCGTCAAGGGGTTTTTGACTATAGTAATAGAGTAGTAGCAGAGTTCTTCTTGTCCTCAGAGGTGTAAATTAAATTTTTTTGGGCTGAAGTGCAAAATTTAAAGCAGGACTTCACCTTAAAGAGGTTGTCCGATCCTAAAATCAAAATTCTTTTTATGTGCTCCTAACACCCCTCACCATGCATACATATGCCCCCAATATCTGTTTTTCAAGTCTGAGCTTTCCTTCCCCCCTAGAAGACATCAGGTTATCCAGGCAGATCTGTTTACTTTCTCCCCTTCTTGTTTTGTTGAATACATAACTTTATTGATACACAAGCCTGGCTACACTGCACAGAGATGAGTCACAGGCTGGCCACGCCCCCACACTGCTCTGTCTGCAGCAGCTACTCCCATTACAACTCCTGTGTCCATCTTTCTGCACACAGACATGAATCTACTTCTCAGTCAGTGTCTAAATCCCATCACTGACCATCCACAGGCACTGCCCTCATCATCTCCAGAGTGTGAAAAACAGCCTGAATCAGCAAGCGTATCCAATCATATATGTATCTAATCCTATCCTGTGTGATACAGCCTGCAGAGCGGTGTATCAAATCCCAACACTGACATTGCTAAAATGTGTATCTAATCCCATTTTGTATGATCCTGTCTGCTGAGCTGTGTATCTAATCCCTTATCCACACCACCGTATCCATTTTGCGATCCACATTTTTTGCAGTCCCATTGAGTTCGATGGATTTGAGGTGCTCATTTTGAGGACCAGAATAGGACATGTTCTGTTTTTACTGGAACTGACATACGGATATAAAAACACCCTGATGACGTCCCTGTGCTTTCCATATCCGTATGTCAGTTCTGCGACAGATAAAAATGACTGTTAAAAATGTGAATCGCACACGGACAGTAACCTCATTTAGTGGATCCGCGACTTGCAGACCGCAAAACAGATACGGTTCTATGCACGAGCCCTATCACTTATACTGAGCGCCCATAACAGTGACATCCACAGTGCCCCCATAACAGTGACATCCACAGTGCCCCCATAACAGTGACATCCACAGTGCCTCCATAACAGTGACCTCCACAGTGCCCCATAACAGTGACCTCCACAGTGCCCCATAACAGTGACATCCACAGTGCCCCCATAACAGTGACATCCACAGTGCCTCCATAACAGTGACCTCCACAGTGCCTCCATAACAGTGACCTCCACAGTGCCCCATAACAGTGACCTCCACAGTGCCCCATAACAGTGACCTCCACAGTGCCCCCATAACAGTGACCTCCACAGTGCCCCATAACAGTGACCTCCACAGTGCCCCATAACAGTGACCTCCACAGTGCCCCATAACAGTGACATCCACAGTGCCCCATAACAGTGACCTCCACAGTGCCCCATAACAGTGACCTCCACAGTGCCCCATAACAGTGACCTCCACAGTGCCCCATAACAGTGACATCCACAGTGCCCCATAACAGTGACATCCACAGTGCCCTATAACAGTGACCTCCACAGTGCCCCATAACAGTGACCTCCACAGTGCCCCATAACAGTGACCTCCACAGTGCCCCATAACAGTGACCTCCACAGTGCCCCCATAACAGTGACATCCACAGTGCCCCCATAACAGTGACATCCACAGCACCCCCATAACAGTGACATCCACAGTGCCCCCATAACAGTGACATCCACAGTGCCCCCATAACAGTGACCTCCACAGTGCCCCCATAACAGTGACCTCCACAGTGCCCCATAACAGTGACCTCCACAGTGCCCCATAACAGTGACCTCCACAGTGCCCCCATAACAGTGACGTCCACAGCGCCCCATAACAGTGACGTCCACAGCGCCCCCATAACAGTGACGTCCACAGCGCCCCCATAACAGTGACGTCCACAGCGCCCCCATAACAGTGATGTCCACAGCACCCCCATAACAGTGATGTCCACAGTGCCCCATAACAGTGACATCCACAGTGCCCCATAACAGTGACATCCACAGTGCCCCATGACAGTGACCTCCACAGTGCCCCATAACAGTGACCTCCACAGTGCCCCATAACAGTGACCTCCACAGTGCCCCCATAACAGTGACCTCCACAGTGCCCCCATAACAGTGACATCCACAGCACCCCCATAACAGTGACATCCACAGTGCCCCCATAACAGTGACATCCACAGTGCCCCCATAACAGTGACATCCACAGTGCCCCCATAACAGTGACCTCCACAGTGCCCCCATAACAGTGACCTCCACAGTGCCCCCATAACAGTGACCTCCACAGTGCCCCCATAACAGTGACCTCCACAGTGCCCCATAACAGTGACGTCCACAGCGCCCCCATAACAGTGACGTCCACAGCGCCCCATAACAGTGACGTCCACAGCGCCCCCATAACAGTGACGTCCACAGTGCCCCCATAACAGTGATGTCCACAGTGCCCCCATAACAGTGACATCCACAGTGCCCCATAACAGTGACATCCACAGTGCCCCCATGACAGTGACCTCCACAGTGCCCCATAACAGTGACCTCCACAGTGCCCCCATAACAGTGACCTCCACAGTGCCCCCATAACAGTGACCTCCACAGTGCCCCATAACAGTGACCTCCACAGTGCCCCATAACAGTGATGTCCACAGCGCCCTATAACAGTGATGTCCACAGCGCCCCATAACAGTGATGTCCACAGCGCCCCATAACAGTGATGTCCACAGCGCCCCCATAACAGTGACGTCCACAGTGCCCCATAACAGTGACATCCACAGTGCCCCATGACAGTGACCTCCACAGTGCCCCATAACAGTGATGTCCACAGTGATCCCCATAACAGTGACATCCACAGCGCCCCCATAAGTGATGTCCACAGCACCCCCATAACAGTGATGTCCACAGTGCCCCATAACAGTGACATCCACAGCGCCCCCATAAGTGATGTCCACAGCACCCCCATAACAGTGATGTCCACAGTGCCCCATAACAGTGACATCCACAGTGCCCCATGACAGTGACCTCCACAGTGCCCCATAACAGTGATGTCCACAGCGCCCCCATAAGTGATGTCCACAGCGCCCCCATAACAGTAACATTCACAGTGCCCCATAACAGTGACATCCACAGTGCCCCATGACAGTGACCTCCACAGTGCCCCATAACAGTGACCTCCACAGCGCCCCCATATCAGTGATGTCCACAGATCCCCCATAACAGTGACGTCCACAGCGCCCCCATAACAGTGACGTCCACAGTGCCCCATAACAGTGACATCCACAGTGCCCCATGACAGTGACCTCCACAGTGCCCCATAACAGTGACCTCCACAGTGCCCCATAACAGTGACATCCACAGCACCCCCATAACAGTGATGTCCACAGATCCCCCATAACAGTGACGTCCATAGTGCCCCCATAACAGTGACCTCCACAGTGCCCCATGACAGTGACCTCCACAGTGCCCCATAACAGTGACATCCACAGTGCCCCCCATAACAGTGACAACCACAGCGCCCCATAACAGTGACATCCACAGTGCCCCCATAACAGTGACATCCAGTGCCCCCTATTTGCCCTCTAGTACCATCCAGTGCCTCCACTATGCCATTCAGTGCCCCTGTTTGCCATCAATTGTGCCCCCCCCCCCCTGTGCCATTCAGTTCCCCCATTTTGCTATCCATTACCCCCTTTGGACATCCATTACCCTGTTGTTAGCCATCCAGTGCCTGTTGTGACGTCAGCAGGTCCTTACAGGGTATAGTATTTAGCTATTAACATTCTAGTAAGCCTCCTCCCGTTTGCCCATACATTCTAGTAAGCCACCTCCCGTTTGCCCATACATTCTAGTAAACCACCTCCCGTTTGCCCATACATTCTATTGAACCACCTTCCATTTGCCCATACATTCTAGTTTACCACTGAATGCTAGTGCGCATGTGTGGTGAGTGAGGACGGCCGGGTGGAGCTTTCTTTTGCAGGAGACGGTGAGGTCATTCATGACGTTCCGTCTCCTGCTCAAGAAAGGAAGTGAAGAAGACGGAGACTCACCGGAAGAGCAGAAAACCCGACAGGAGCAGTGACATGACTGGGTGGCAGATCTTGGAACGGGCTGTGCTGTGGAAGGTAAGTATCAGTCCAACAATCTTCCCTTCACAGGTTAGAATTCTGCCCCAAATTTAGGTTTTGCCCGGAGAACCCCTTTAAAGGGACATTGCTGGCATATGTCTGGGACCAATATGCCATGCAGACTGCACACAAAGTGTCTGCACATCTCTGTTATGGTCCTGAAGACTCAGTTCGCCATCATACATGGTCCGTGCACACCACTACACATCTCTGTTATGGTCCTGAAGACTCAGTTCGCCATCATACATGGTCCGTGCACACCACTACACATCTCTGTTATGGTCCTGAAGACTCAGTCCGCATCATACATGGTCCGTGCACACCACTACACATCTCTCTTATGGTCCTGAAGACTCAGTCCGCATCATACATGGTCCGTGCACACCACTACACATCTCTGTTATGGTCCTGAAGACTCAGTTCGCCATCATACATGGTCCGTGCACACCACTACACATCTCTGTTATGGTCCTCTAGACTCAGTCTGCCATCATACATGGTCCACGCACATTGCACATGAAGTGTCTACACATCTCTGTTATGGTCCTGAAGACTCAGTCCGCCATCATACATGGTCCGTGCACACCACTACACATCTCTGTTATGGTCCTCTAGACTCAGTCTGCCATCATACATGGTCCACGCACATTGCACATGAAGTGTCTACACATCTCTCTTATGGTCCTGAAGACTCAGTCTGCCATCATACATGGTCCGTGCACACCACTACACATCTCTCTTATGGTCCTCTAGACTCAGTCTGCCATCATACATGGTCCGTTCACCAGGGGCGGACACAGACAGCAGAGGGCCCCTGTGCAAAAAATGTGCCTGGGCCCCACTACCCCCCATGCCAAATTCTCAACCTAACCTATTCCCTCCTAACATTACCTCTTACATCTAGTGATGTCTTCTCTGATGTAGACCTTCTTTTTCCTTATCTTCTCCTTCAGCCCAGACCGCCATGATGAATATTTATTTTAGCAATCTCTCGTCTCTGCAGAGTTTGACAGACATCTTGGTTTTCTACTTTTCCATCCTCCTCCCACCTTCTCAACATCCCACTGTGCACCCCCAATATTATACTGCAGACACAGATAAACCCCCTAAAAATACTATTACCACACAGATAGTGCCCCTTCAATAACTATTGGCACACAATGTCCTAAAAAAGACTGCACCCAGCAAATAGTACAAAAAATGCCATATTGTGTGGCAGTAAAAAAAAATACCTTGTCTTAGTCCCCCTAGTAGAGGCAATGTCCCCATAGTGCCCTTATGTGTGTCAATGCCCCTACTCTGTGCTAGTACAAAAAAAACTTTTCTTGGTGCCCCCAGTTGATCTTAGGTGCCCACAAAATACTCCTATATTGCCCCCAGTAGATATCCCCATAGTGCCCCCTTTCCTATAGTGGCCCCAAAATGTGTGACAGTAAAAATTTCCCTCTAGTGCTCATCCCCACTTCCATAGTGCACAGGTATAAAATGCCCCTATATAATGTCCCCCAGTAGATGCCTCCATAGTACTCTTCTCCCCCACTTCTCCATGGTGCCCCCCATAATGTGTGCCAGTATATAATGCCCCCCAGTAGATGCCTCCATAGTACTCTTCTCCCCCACTTCTCCATGGTGCCCCCCATAATGTGTGCCAGTATATAATGCCCCCCAGTAGATGCCTCCATAGTACTCTTCTCCCCCACTTCTCCATAATGTGTGCCAGTATATAATGCCCCCCAGTAGATGCCCCGATAGTTCTCCTTACCTCCTACACGTCTCAATAATGCCCCCCCCATAATTCCTGCCAGTATATGCCCCCTGTAGATGCCCCAATAGTGCTGCCTTCCACCCACTTCTCCATAGTGCCCCCATAATGTGTGCCAGTATATATTGCCCACCAGTAGATGCCCTAATGGTGCTCATTTCCCCCCACACTTCTCCACAATGCCCCCCCCCATAATGTTACCAGTATAGGGCCCCCAGTAGATGCTCCCGTAGTGCTCGTCTCCCCCACTTCTCCATAGTGACCCCCATAATGTTGCCAGTATATAGGGCCCCCAGTAGATGCCCCCATAGTGCTCGTCTCCCCCACTTCTCCATAGTGCCCCTCATAATGTGTGCCAGTCTATAATGCCCCCAGTAGGTGCCCCAATAGGTCTCCCCCCCCCCCACACTTCTCCATAGGCCGATAGATTGGACCATGGTCAGCAGGAGATGGCGGTCTATACTGTCAGCTGAACCGTAAAGTACAAAGGATTTAAAAAGTCAGAGCAGAATGGGCTGCAGGATGCCCACATCCAGCCGAGGGACCTTTAGATCAGTGTTCTCCAACCTGTGGCTGCCCAGTAGGGTTTGAACTGTATCTGTCAGAGCATGCTGAGAGTAGTAGTTTCACCCCAGCTGGGGAGCCGCAGGTTGGGGATCACTGCCTGGCTGTTCTCCTTTTTTGTTTTTTGTGCCTCTCTTGCTCTGACTTGTCCCAAGACCTGGAAAACTCGTTCGTGACTACACCTAACACCCAAAACAACCTGTTCTTGGCCGCCTGACAGGAGGGTTTGCCCCATCGCCATGCCTTGTTTATCACGACTGGTTTTATGGGCCGTTTGTTTGTGTTCAACTCCCAAGAACTAACCTTTAGACTCGGGGCCCCTCCCTGAGCTCTCCTTAATGACGGGTCACGGCCATCAGATATCCCAGACTTATTAGATCAGTTCTGCCGGAGAGTGGAAAACAACCCTTGATTACAGGTAGAGGTCTGGACGAGCGGAATGTCAGCCGTGATTGCTCCTGGATTCTAGTTGTCAATAAAGCTTGTACAACTTAAAGGAATTTTCCACCTAAACATATTTTTCTAAAAATCTCATTAATATGGCAGCTCAAACCTCTAGTTCTACAGCACTAATCCCGCTTTGAACTAATTTGTCTGGTTGCTAGGGATATACTGCCTAGCAACCACAGGATCCTCAAGAAGCACATCCATAGTAACCTACCCATCTCAGATTGCACAGCACAATGCAGAATTGTCACTTAGCTGAGATGGGTAAAATCTCAACTATCCCTGTCCCTTACTGCAAAGGTGTTCCTCAAGTGGCGTTCCCCTTTAAGGCTTAAAGCGCCATTTTCAAATGTTATATAAGAGGTTAAATATACAAATATCTGGGCAGACACTTCACTACACTGACCTCGAACTAATCTTCAGTGGCATCGTGTCTTTTTCTCCAGTCACACCCAAAGCTGCAGTCACCTTTCTAATCTGTTGCCAGCACGTCTCGCTGCTAGCCTCTCCTGGCTCAGTGTATATGCTGTAGTGCACGGTAGGAGTAGTAGTGTTTTTTCCCTGCCAGTGACCAGTAGGCAGTTGGGATTGATTCCAGGTGGCAGCTTTCAGAATTGTGAATGCAGCTCTGGATGTGACTGGAGTATAAGGCATGTTATAAAATAAAACGGCGCTGCAGAGCGGAGCTCAGACCTTCTCACTCTGTCCCTGCAGCAGCAACCATGGCCCCTTTTTTTATTATTTGTGCTTTTGTTTTTTTAATTAATTGAATATTGCGCAAAATGCTGAGCGCGGCTGGAATCCTATATATAACCTTCATCAACCTTCTGCTAATTATGTATCTAGGTTACATTACACAACACGAGCAAACCTATAATCTAACTCCAAGAGCGAGGTTACCTGTTCATGATGTGACCCGGAGCGGAGATCGGTAGCCGAGACGTCGCCAACACTTATCATTTATAGTCCTTACCTGGAACTCTTCTTCCAAAGAACCACTATAAACCATGCCAAGGATAGCCTGTGCCACAGGAAGACGTGTCAGCAGGAGAATAGACTATGCCAGGAGGAGACCATATCAGGGATAGACAGTACCACGAAGGTACCATGCCATAGAGACCAGACCATAGGTGGACCATGTAAAGGATAAACAGTACCATGTCATACCATAGATAGTCCACACCAGGAAGAGACCATACCATAGATAGACCATGTAAAGGATAAACAGTACCATGTCATACCATAGATAGTCCACACCAGGAAGAGACCATACCATAGATAGACCATGTAAAGGATAAACAGTACCATGTCATACCATAGATAGTCCACACCAGGAAGAGACCATACCATAGATAGACCATGTAAAGGATAAACAGTACCATATCATACCATAGATAGTCCACACCAGGAAGAGACCATACCATAGATAGACCATGTAAAGGATAAACAGTACCATATCATACCATAGATAGTCCACACCAGGAAGAGACCATACCATAGATAGACCATGTAAAGGATAAACAGTACCATATCATACCATAGATAGTCCACACCAGGAAGAGACCATACCATAGATAGACCATGTAAAGGATAAACAGTACCATATCATACCATAGATAGTCCACACCAGGAAGAGACCATACCATAGATAGACCATGTAAAGGATAAACAGTACCATATCATACCATAGATAGTCCATACCAGGAAGAGACCATACCATAGATAGACCATGTAAAGGATAAACAGTACCATGTCATACCATAGATAGTCCATACCAGGAAGAGACCATACCATAGATAGACCATGTAAAGGATAAACAGTACCATATCATACCATAGATAGTCCACACCAGGAAGAGACCATACCATAGATAGACCATGTAAAGGATAAACAGTACCATATCATACCATAGATAGTCCACACCAGGAAGAGACCATACCATAGATAGACCATGTAAAGGATAAACAGTACCATGTCATACCATAGATAGTCCACACCAGGAAGAGACCATACCATAGATAGACCATGTAAAGGATAAACAGTACCATGTCATACCATAGATAGTCCATACCAGGAGGAGACCATACCATAGATAGACCATGTAAAGGATAAACAGTACCATATCATACCATAGATAGTGCATACCAGGAAGAGACCATACCATAGATAGACCATGTAAAGGATAAACAGTACCATGTCATACCATAGATAGTCCACACCAGGAAGAGACCATACCATAGATAGACCATGTAAAGGACAGGTAGTACCATATCATACCATAGATAGTCCACACCAGGAAGAGACCATACCATAGATAGACCATGTAAAGGATAAACAGTACCATATCATACCATAGATAGTCCACACCAGGAAGAGACCATACCATAGATAGACCATGTAAAGGATAAACAGTACCATGTCATACCATAGATAGTCCACACCAGGAAGAGACCATACCATAGATAGACCATGTAAAGGACAGGTAGTACCATATCATACCATAGATAGTCCATACCAGGAAGAGACCATACCATAGATAGACCATGTAAAGGATAAACAGTACCATGTCATACCATAGATAGTCCATACCAGGAAGAGACCATACCATAGATAGACCACGGAAAGGATACACAGTACCATGAAGGTACCATGCCGTATATAGTCGATACCAGGAGGAGACCATACCATGGCATAGATAGACCATGTAAAGGACAGATAGTACCATATCATACCATAGATAGTCCATACCAGGAAGAGACCATACCATAGATAGACCATGTAAAGGATAAACAGTACCATATCATACCATAGATAGTCCACACCAGGAGGTGACTATACCATAGATAGACACATAAAGAATACACAGCATTGTGAAGGTACCATATCATAGAGAGTCCATACCGGGAGAAGACCATACCATAGATAGACACATAAAGAATAGACAGTACCATGAAGGTACCATGCCGTAGATAGTCGATACCAGGAGGAGACCAGACCATACATAGACCATGTAAAGGACAGATAGTACCATATCATACCATAGATAGTCCATACCAGGAGGAGACCATACCATAGATAGACCGTGTAAAGGATAGATAGTACCATGAAGATACCATGCCGTAGATGGTCCATACCAGGAGAAGACCAGAATACCATACCATAGATAGATATTGTAAAGGATAGACAGTACCATGAAGGCACCATGCCATAGATCATCATGGAAAGGTTAAACAGTACCATGCATGTATGATACCATAGATAGTCAGAAAACGATCCTATCATAGATAAACCACATAAAGGATAGACAGTACCATGCATGTATCATACCATAGGTAGTCCAGACCGGAGAAAGACTATACCATACATAGACCATGTAAAGTATAGATAGTACTATATCATACCTTGGGTAGCCCATAGACCTATCATAGATAAACTATGTAAAGGATAAACAGTACCATGAAGGTCCCATGCCATAGACAGTCCATACCAGGAAATGACCCTACCATAGATGATGTGTAGGATACACAGAACCATAACATAGATAAACCATAGGAGGTCCATACCAGAAAAAGATGTGACCATAGATAGACCATGTACCATGAAGATACCATAGATAATCCATGCAAAAAAGACCCTTCCATAAATACCCTTGTTGGGGATAGAAAGTACCTTGAAGTTACCTTTATACAGATAGACCATGATGTAAAGAAAGCTCATATAAACCTGAAAGATACCATGAAATACTGTAACATAGAGCACCCCTACCAGGAAACAACACCCTAACCCTGCAATATGTTGGAGCCAATACATAAAGATATTAAATTAATAGGTGTGTTAAAAGCAAACGGCAAGTTACGACATGTAGATTCATCCTGGAAATTTGCCTGTCCGTATTTGTAATTCAAGGTGTGAATTTGGCCAAATGAAGGGTTTTTCCAATCATCATCCTTTGTAAACGATCCAATCACCAGTTCAGATACATTATGGTTGTTTGGCACAAAGCCTACAAGTGTAATTCTGTTCTATATGTGAAGAGAACCGAGGGTGAGTGAGGCTGTAGGGAAATCGAGTTTGAGATGGTAGCACAAAAGCCGCACTGTGGACACACAAGTTATTTTCATCGACTTTTCCGACCAAATGTTTTCTAGCTGCATTAGGATGTGCAAAAATAGCCTGGTATCATACAGGAAAGAAATTACTGCAATATTCTATGAAGTAAAACAAACCTGGTGACCTTTACTGCCTTAATGCATCTACTTAAAGAGAAAGAGGCTTCAACATACACAAAACTGACACATCACATCAATTCAGGAATCATTCATGAGTCACTAATATAGTACTGCACACTAGGTACAAAAATAGAACTAATACTGCCTCCTATGTACAAGAATATAACTACTATAATACTGCCTCCTATGTACAAGAATATAACTACTATAATACTGCTTCTATGTACAAGAATATAACTACTATAATACTGCCTTCTATGTACAATAATATAACTACTATAATACTGCTCCTATGTACAAGAATATAACTACTATAATACTGCTTCTACGTACAAGAATATAACCACTGTAATACTGCTCCTATGCACAAGAATATAACTACTATAATACTGCCTCCTATGTACAAGAATATAACTACTATAATACTGCTCCTATGTACAAGAATATAACTACTATAATACTGCTTCTATGTACAAGAATATATCTACTATAATACTGCCTCCTATGTACAAGAATATAACTACTATAATACTGCTCCTATGTACAGCAATATAACTACTATAATACTGCCTCCTATGTACAAGAATATAACTACTATAATACTGCTTCTACGTACAAGAATATAACCACTATAATACTGCTCCTATGTACAAGAATATAACTACTATAATACTGCTCCTATGTACAAGAATATAACTACTATAATACTGCCTACTATGTACAGGAATATAACTACTATAATACTGCTCCTATGTACAAGAATATAACTACTATAATACTGCTCCTATGTACAGGAATATAACTATTATAATACTTCCCCTATGTACAAGAATATACCTACTATAATACTGCTCCTATGTACAAGAATATAACTACTATAATACTGCTCCTATGTACAGGAATATAACTATTATAATACTTCCCCTATGTACAAGAATATAACTGCTATAATACTATTCCTATGTACAAGAATATAACTACTATAATACTGCTCCTATGTACAAGAATATAACT
Source organism: Bufotes viridis (assembly GCA_033119425.1). NCBI lineage: Eukaryota > Metazoa > Chordata > Amphibia > Anura > Bufonidae > Bufotes > Bufotes viridis. The sequence continues at coordinate 446,953,777 of CM065592.1, forward strand.
ACTATAATACTGCTCCTATGTACAAGAATATAACTACTATAATACTGCTCCTATGTACAAGAATATAACTGCTATAATACTGCTCCTATGTACAAGAATATATCTACTATAATACTGCCTTCTATGTACAAGAATATAACTACTATAATACTGCCCCCTATGTACAAGAATATAACTACTATAATACTGCTCCTATGTACATGAATATAACTACTATAATACTGCCCCCTATGTACAAGAATATATTTACTATAATACTGCTCCTATGTATAAAAATATAACTACTATAATACTGCTCCTATGTACAAGAATATAACTAGTATAATACTGCTCCTATGTACAAGAATATAACTACTATAATACTGCTCCTATGTACAAGAATATAACTACTATAATACTGCTCCTGTGTACAAGAATATAACTACTATAATACTGCCTCCTATGTACAAGAATATATTTCTGAACCCTCTAGGAAACTTTTAATTTCTTCTCACACTTTTTATTGTTTTTCTTCATGTTGTTGTTGCTCTTCCTATATTTTACTTTTTAAGTTTCTTTGGCGGTGACATCATTTGCTCGATGACAGGGTGCCGGTCTGGACAGTTTTTAGGGTGTTGGAGTCATCGTCATTAACGTGAGCGGCGCTCGGGTGAGACGACTCCTTATTTCAGGTGCAGCGGGGATTAGAAGCGTTTACTGCTCCTAATCCGGTCATTACGAGGTGGAAATGCTCGTGTCTCACAAATCTGTAATTCAGTGTCATTAATGTGACACTGAACCCTGTTACCCTGATGAGCAGGTGGAAGACGTCCTCACATTGTTGGGGTGTTTTCTCCTCGCCCCTCACAAGCTGCTCAGTGCGGGATTATGACTTCGACCTGGGCTGTGGTTACGGTATTCACCTGTTTTCGTCATGTGGAGACCTGAGGGCTCCTTCACGACCGACTCATCCTTCAATGTTAGTCCCAACCTAAAGGGGTTTTCTCATCTCCAACACTGGTGGCATATAGCTAGGATGTGCCACCACTGGGGTCCGCACCTATCTCTAGAGTGTCCAAAGTAAAGGAGAGCACAGAGCGCATGCGCAGCAGCAATCCATTCATTTCTATGGAAGCGCTGAAAATAGCTAAGTGGCATGCTCGTCTATTTTCTGGAGAAAGGTGCGGGTCCCACCTCTGACCATATGCCACCAATGGTGGAGGTGAGAAAACCCCTCTAACTTTGTGAAGACCAGTTATTCTACAGAAGGGTCAAAGGTGTGTGCCATAGACCTTCATGGAGCATCCAACCCGTAAATGTAGCCGACTAAAGTCCATGGAGGTGTCCTCACTGTCCTCTAACATCAGAAGGGAGATGGAGGAGTTGTTGGAATTCAGCATGCCCGATCTTTTGTTCCTGTGGGAGATAAACCAACAACTAGCCATGACTGAGTCCAAGGTGGTCATTTATAGTCGCAGATATTCACAGACGGACCTTCTGCCATGTTAAAGGCAGCATGGGTTCCTCCAAGGGGCAATAAACAACTAGTTAGTGGGGGGTGTCTAAGCTCGAATATTTGTCTAACTACTCTGTTGGCTGCATTGGAGTGAACTGCTGATCTGTAGGTGAGGAGATGTATGAATGTGACATCCCTACTGTCCTGGTGTGACAACCCTACTGTCCTGGTGTGACATCCCTACTGTCCTGGTGTGACATCTCTACTGTCCTGGTGTGACATCCCTACTGTCCTGGTGTGACATCCCTACTGTCCTGGTGTGACATCTCTACTGTCCTGGTGTGAAAACCCTAATGTCCTGGTGTGACATCCCTACTGTCCTGGTGTGACAACCCTACTGTCCTGGTGTGACATCCCTACTGTCCTGGTGTGACATCCCTACTGTCCTGGTGTGACATCCCTACTGTCCTGGTGTGACATCTCTACTGTCCTGGTGTGACAACCCTACTGTCCTGGTGTGACATCCCTACTGTCCTGGTGTGACATCCCTACTGTCCTGGTGTGACATCTCTACTGTCCTGGTGTGACAACCCTACAGTCCTGGTGTGACAACCCTACTGTCCTGGTGTGACATCCCTACTGTCCTGGTGTGACATCCCTACTGTCCTGGTGTGACATCCCTACTGTCCTGGTGTGACAACCCTACTGTCCTGGTGTGACATCCCTACTGTCCTGGTGTGACATCCCTACTGTCCTGGTGTGACATCCCTACTGTCCTGGTGTGACATCTCTACTGTCCTGGTGTGAAAACCCTACTGTCCTGGTGTGACATCTCTACTGTCCTGGTGTGACAACCCTACTGTCCTGGTGTGACATCCCTACTGTCCTGGTGTGAAAACCCTACTGTCCTGGTGTGACATCCCTACTGTCCTGGTGTGACATCCCTACTGTCCTGGTGTGACATCCCTACTGTCCTGGTGTGACATCTCTACTGTCCTGGTGTGAAAACCCTACTGTCCTGGTGTGACATCTCTACTGTCCTGGTGTGACAACCCTACTGTCCTGGTGTGACAACCCTACAGTCCCGGTGTGACAACCCTACAGTCCCGGTGTGACATCCCTACTGTCCTGGTGTGACATCCCTACTGTCCTGGTGTGAAGTGCTTTATTGATAGTTTCTCTAAGCGGGGGTGGGCTTAGCAATGGATTTCGTCCTATAGCTTGACAGTGGAGGGACATGCAGGTGTACCCTGCTCTGAAGAGGTCAGTGGAGCAGATTACTCTTCACCCCTTGGTTCCTTGACTGCTCCGGAGGTGCTGGACCCAGCCTAGAGCGCCCTCCAGGCCACAGATCATCTCTTCCGGTCTTCTCTGATGGGTAACCCTCCATTTGTTTCCTTTCAGAGCCCATTTCAGAAGTTTTGTGCCTCAGTTCCAAGAAGCCGCATTCGCCAACGGGAAGCTCTAACCAAGGAGATGTCCATTGCCAGCCCGCTCCTGGGGTCTTCAATGAAATTCATGAAATATTTGTTTTTTGACTTCTTATTTTTTAATTTCCTGTGTCCCTGTACCTCTAAACCTTCCTATGACTACACGGAACCCAGGATCCTCTTCACCACTGCCATCTAACTATCAATTGGGGCCCAGGGCCCACATTTTAGGTATAATTTATAACAGCTTGTGTTTTTAACGTCCAGTAATTGAGTCGTCGGGAAGTCGGTTCTGTGCTGTCATTTACTGGAACTTCTGTCTTTAGGGTCGAAATGGAAAAACATCGACCACTGAATGGGGGGGGGGGGCCCCGAGGTCTTCCTATGAAATAAAGCTACTTGAAGGAGAGCAGAGCCTGTTTGTTTTATTATACGGATGTAGCAGAGCTGAGCGTGACTTGGAGATACCCTAACGTGGTAAGTGGTTTTGCACAAGCCAAGACGTGGCTCTGCTACATTCAACTTGCCGGGAACCATACCATGAGAATTATGGCGCAGCTCCTGATCTGGGATCCATTAAACCTGCATCATAAGCCCCTAGGATGTTGTGACATCTCGTCCATCAGTGCCATACCCAGCATGGCCACTAGAGACTGGACGGCGCTGTAGGGGTGAAGAGGCTGCCGCGGACTCAAACGCCGTCCCCACAATCTGATATTGATTACCACTCCTGAGGATAGGTCATCCATATTTAAGCCGCGGAACAGCCCTTTAAAAAGTAGGATAGGCCCTAGATATAAGATCAGCGAGAGTCTGTCCCCCGGGACGCCCACCATTCAGCAGTGGGAATGGGGGTGACAACCTTTTGTGGGGGCTCAACATGTGTTACAGGGGGTATTTACCTTTCAGTGCCCAGGAAAGCTGGGTGACACATTCTTTTTGGACTGTTAGGGCGTTTCCTGGTTGTCACCCAGCTTTTCCAGATGCAGATGGGAGTGAAATGACTGCAGAGGTCTAAGGTTAGGGTCTTTCAGTTCCCCCTTGCGCGGAGGGTTCCAGTTATACCTCTTTCACACGAACGTTTTTTTTTTTGCGAGTGTACGGTTTTTTTGCGTTCCGTATAAAATTTTGATGGTTCCGCAAAAAAAACGGAAGTGTTTCCGTGTACATTCTGTTTCCGTATTTCCGTTCCGTGCAAAGATAGAACATGTCCTATTATTGCCAGCAAATCACCATCCGTGGGTCCATTCAAGTCAATGGGTCCGCAAAAAAAAAAAAAACGCATACGGAAATGCATCCGTATGTCTTCCGTATCCGTTCCGTTTTTTGCGTAACCATATATTTAAAATTTTAAGCCCAGCCCAATTTTTTCTATGTAATTACTGTATACTTTATATGCCATACGGAACCGAAACGGAAACAAAAAACGGCCCGCAAAACACTGAAAAAGCCATCCGGTCGTGTGAAAGCGGCAAAATAGCTGAAATTACTATTGAAATTTTCTGGAATTTCTTTGGAACTTGTGGTTCTGACGAAGCACATTTAGCAATTTTATTATACATTTTATTGGTTTTTATAGCAATTATAATTTTTTTAAAAGAGTATCTTCCAGCAGGATTGACCCTATTACCCTGTTACGATTGATCCTGCTGGTCAAGACGATGCCCGGCTGGCAGAAATCTGTTGTGTTGTATCATTCCATATGCAGATTAGGCTTCAGTGCACCAAGGGGCGAGTCCTAGCTGCTCAGTGCACCTCAGCTCCTCCTTTTTCCTGAATTTGACACGCCCCCTCTCTGCCCCAAAGCCCTAATTTTAATATGAAATTATACTCTCCCGAATAGCACAACACAGATTTTTGCCATCCAAGTATTAGCTTTATTCAGCATGAACAACCCTACTAGGGTGTATGCGTGATGTGATGTGGTTGATCCTGCTGATGGGTGCTCTTCAAGGCTTCCTCACGGTAATCATTTCCTGTTTAGCCCCGCAATTTTCATGTTTTCCTCACAGCCTTCCAAGTGACAAAACTTTTAGATTTCTCCGTCGACCTAACCACATGAGGGCTGGTGTTTTTTATTTGGGGCAAGTTGTAATATTTAATATTTTATGGCAAAACTATAAAAAAATATATATATTAGTGGGGTGGAATTGGAAAAAAAAACTCCATTCTGCCAGGGTTTTTGGGTTTTGTTTTTCCGGCCTTCATTGTGCGGTGTGATTGACAGGATAGCGGTATAGTTTTTATTACATTTTACTACTTTTAATAAAAATGTAAAATTAAGAAATAAAAAGAAGTTGTTTTTTTGCCTCGTGCTGCCGTATTGTGACACCCGTAACTTGCGGAGGGCTCGTTTTTTGCGAGGCGCACTGTAGCTTTGATTGGTACAATCTTGAAGGTCATGCAACTTTTTAAGCACTTTTTATTCCATTTTTGTGGCGGAGAGGTGACCAAAAACAGCAATCCTGGCACCAGGAATTTTTTATATTTTTTTTCACTTTTCCTTTCTTTTAGTCAGCCTACCAGCATCCTGAGGCAGTGTGTAATGGGAGTCCTACCTTGAGTCTCTAGGCCCTGGACTGCCATGACGTCTGACCTGCACTCTGTGATTGAGCCCCCTCTCTCTGTTTTAACCAATCAGATGCTGCCGTTGCTTGTGACCACAGCATCTTAGGGGTTAATCAACCGGGCTCGGAGTTATCTCCGATCTTCGCTGCTGCAGACCTATATCATAACTCACCTCCATTCATTCCCTTCTCATTTCCACAGTGTATAAATGGATGCTAGGAAGGGGTTAATGGTTGTCGCTTTGGCCTTGCTCCATGCTTTAAACTGCAGCTCTGTTCCACATTTTTGATCAGCGGCTTTAGGTTAGCTATGTAGTGGAAGTCTGTTTTGCTTTGAGTCTGCATCATTTGCACTGACGCACTTCCATCTGACTCTTGACTAGTGTTTAGAACAGCATAATATGAGAAAAGTTGCACGTTTTTGTGCAAAAATTTAGTGCGCCAAAATTTGTGACTTTTTTTATTCACCAGAAAATAAATTCTACCCATTGTCTACTGACATCTCTAATCCGTCATGGTTCTGTCCAGAGGCTTAGGCTGCTGCTGTGTTACAGGGGGTGACATGCTTTACATTGCAGCTCTGCTCCTTTAGAACATAGCTGTGATCAGTGGCTCCAGACTAGCTGCATTGCCTGTTGAAGTCTGAAGTACTACAAAGTTCAACGCCTGCCTCATCAGGCTGTTGCCGTGCCCCTCCTCCCTGCTTTACACAGCAGCTCTGCTTGTTTAGATTGGGTCGTATGTTCTTAGGCATCTTTGTGCAATTTGAGAGAAAAAATGATCCTGCTGTGACCAGGAAACCATCAGCAAGTTGTCATGTATGTTATTGTTGTAGTACTTATGTATTGGCAGAACAAAGGTCCGGTCATCCTCTTTGGCTGGTTCTCCGTTCAATAGAGCGGAGGTCAACCCCACTGAAATCTGTGGGGTCATCACTAAATGGGGGGGAGGTACCCATCTGATAGGTGAGGGTCTAAGAAGCGGCACCCTGTCAGTACTTAGGACTTTTACTATGGATATCATCAGACATTCATAAGATAATGATAAAAAAGTAAAGAAGCAAAGGATCAGTCAACAGCAGCTGCTTGTTGATGGTTTCCAGTGAGCAACATTTTGTATTCTACACGGCAGAGAGTAAAAAAAACCTGAAATATGTACAAAAACCATAAGGACGGTAATGAAGTGATGTTAGGGAGACGCTGGGTGTTGTATGCACCGACCTCAGAGCCAATGTATGGTACTTACCCACAATCCTCTGCATGACAATAGCCCGGCCATTAAACGTTATTGAGTGCGCGTTCCTTTAATTACTGCGCTCATTACCCGCCCGTAATGTAACGTAATGTTCGCAATCAAACACTGGCGGCTCTCACGCCCAGACACAATTGCCATAATGAATCCACTTTACCGTTCCTCAGATCTTCCCCAGCCGCCTGACCCGATTCTTGGAAGGATCCGGATCCTCATCATCCCTATAGCTATTAGCCAGTCATATCTGTCCCTGAGAAAGCCGGGTGACGCTCAGGATTACAACTCCTACAAGGCTCACCCAGCTTTCCTAGAGGCCTGATAAATCCCATGCCCCTCATTACTGTATCATTTGCCTCTCAGGAGTGTAGGACACTTGTACTAGTAGCCTCGCTGGCAAGATATCCCTTTAATGCCACTGAATAAAATTGTCAGCCATATCGGGTCTGATACAAAGCTCCAAATCCTCTGCAGATACTTGAGTGGTTGCCTTCAGTCACCACTAGAGGGAGCTCATTAGATTACTGCATACTGATCATACATTGAACTCAATAGTAAATCAGTATGCGGTGAGCTCCCTCTAGTGGTGGCTGCAGCGAGGCAGAATTTGATCAGTTCTGTCCAGGCAGGGATTTTGGAGCTCTGTAGCCCCTTTTATTAGGAAATAATCTGCACGGAACAGACCCTGAAACCGACGACGGCGGAGCAATAGACTCTTCTAGATCTAGAATATTCTGCAGGTGATAATCCTACATCATCCCGCAAGTCACCATTATAAATGTCAGCGGCCGATCATCCGCTTTACGAGGGCTTCACCATTTACACAGCAATGCTCGTATTTGGTTTACAGCCTGCAAATAAAACCGGGTGACAACCTCCTAAATTCACCTATTGCAGAAGCCGCCCTCACGTCCCAGGCCTTCCCTATGACCAGGTCTCATCCGGTCTAGTCGGTGATTTTCTGTTTTTCCTGCAATCCCTCCATTAGTGACAACCACTATGGCGACCGTTTTAGCTGCAGTGTGGTTGTCACCTGGCTTAGCACCCTTCCCCCACAGTGACACATAGTCTGCTCCAATTCTTAAAGGAATTTTCCATCTTCTGCCCACAGAGCACTTTTACAGCAGGATACATCTTATACACAGGTGCAGCTGCAGATATTGTAAAATTGGGTTTATCAGATGTAGCAGAGCTGTGCTGGCCATTTGGCAATTCAAAATTACATGGATCTGATGTAGCAGAGCTGTGCCTGTCACTCAGTTTATCAGATGTCGCAAAGCTGTGCTTGTCATTTGGCCTTGCCGAATTCAATTTATCCAGATGTAGCACAACTAAGCAGAGCTGTACTTGTCATTTGGCATCGCAGAGTTCAGTTGATTGGATGTAGTAGAGCTGTACTTGTCATTTGGCATCGCAGAGTTCAGTTGATTGGATGTAGTAGAGCTGTGCTTGTCATCGCAGAGTTCAGTTGATTGGATGTAGCAGAGCTGTACTTGTCATTTGGCATCGCAGAGTTCAGTTGATTGGATGTAGTAGAGCTGTGCTTGTCATCGCAGAGTTCAGTTGATTGGATGTAGTAGAGCTGTGCTTGTTATTTGGCATCGCAGAGTTCAGTTGATTGGATGTAGCAGAGCTGTGCTTGTCATTTGGCATCGCAGAGTTCAGTTGATTGGATGTAGCAGAGCTGTACTTGTCATTTGGCATCGCATAGTTCAGTTGATTGGATGTAGCAGAGCTGTGCTTGTCATTTTCATGTGCCAGCAAAGTGTGTGGGATCAGACAAACCTTGTGCACACTTTGCTTTTTTGTTTCGTGCAAGGCTGAGATCTGAAGGCCCAAAAGAGTCCATGTGAACGACCCGCAGGCTCTAATAGGACTAAATGAGACCCAAAATTAGATGATCTATCAACAGCAGCTTGTTGAGGGTCTCCGTGCTGCATACGCAGCTCTGTGTAAGAACAAACCAGAAACAACCGGCGAATGAAGATACGTCACTGATCCAGACTTTCAGATGGGACCATTCAAATGTAGCAGTGCTGAATTTGTCATCTGACCCAAGTGACAAACTCCCCTGTGCTGGACATAACCCCCTCAGCTCTGTGTATCTAGATAAGACTCGGATACATTTCCGCTCGCTCTTCCCAGGATTTAGGGTCACATTGGGACAGGGCCCACTCCTAATAAATGTCAGCTGTGTCTCAGTTACTGGTGACACGGGATTCACTGGCGGCAGAGAAGCGGCGTGCAGATTTCAGATCGTCAATTCTCCGGTAATCTGATAATTATATTTATTAGCAATTCGGCTTCTGGGAAGGAGCGGAACGGCGTAGCCTACAGGTCGCCTCCTGCAACTTTGTAACATTTCTTCCTAGCTTGCATTATTATCCCGTTTTCTAGATGCAGCCTGCAGTGTAAAGTAGGGAGGACGGTCGTGACTATGTCCTTTAAATCTGCACTGAACATACAGGAGAATTCCTCCATAATCTGTGCGTTTCAGTTGGAGCAGTGAAATCATATAGGTAGCGGTAATGAGTTTGTCACTTGGCACAAGTCATGTAGTTATGACGATGACTGAAGATCTTGGGCCGTGTTCACATAAGCATTTTTCATCCCTCTAATGGGCAGTTCTGTCACATGACGGACCCCGGCGCCGCCCGATGGACCACATCGGCTATAATACACTACACCCAGTTCCTATAATGGCATCTGCCATTTTACCGGACAGAATAGCGCCGCATGCTGCAGGTGCGAACACAGCCCTAGTCCTCATGCACATTGCGGTGTTTTTGGTCCGTGTCCGGTCCACATTTTTGGACCCAGTGCACTGCTTTCTTATAGTGTGTCCCCCAAAAATTGCGGGATTCTCACGGACCGCGTCCAGAATTTGCGGACCGCACAATGGATAATGCGTTGTACAGAAGACCTTACAAACAACGTGGAGATGCCGTCAGCTCTGCTACATCTGAAGTGTAACGTCTTCGCTGAATGGGCATCTTCTCCTCGGGGGATTTTGTCATTTCTACGTGGAAACCGTCAGCAAGCTGCTGTTGATGGATCTGTAATTCTTATTATTGGTCTCTTACCCTTCGTCATTAAATAAAATCCAAGCTGACTTCTCTCTCATTGCATTACCGTCCAGTATTCCAGAATATTTGATAATCTGGCATCGGTCCAATCCTAGTACCGGATTGAAGGAGATTTTCTACTGCTACCTATTAAAATGTCACAAATAGAAACACATTCCTATAGAGATGTATACAACTCCCTGGAGAGAGCAAGTAGAATGACACCTCCATGCTTTACACTGCAGCATGCAGCTAGAGAAATCAGGCTTTTTTTTATTTCCTGACTACACAACTTTATTCATAATTCCACGATGAAAATGCCCTCACCGTATTGCACGCAGCTCGCCATCGCCCGCGAGCGCCGCAATTCGATACTCCTTAGTTACGGCAGACACTGAGACAAGCTCCTGTCAATCAACTAAAGAACATGAAAAAGACCCAAATGAGGGCGAGGAGCCGGAGAGCTGACGCTCGCAGGTTTGGTCGCCACCTCGGAGGACTTTACTGGATTAGGGGAATGCTGCGCTGTGGAAGAACGAGTTTTTCGGGTGGACGGACAAGTTGTGACAGAGACTCCGGTAAATCCACCGTCCAGACACAAAGTCGAAAAGAGAGATTCCTGCTTGAAAGTGAAGGATTTACAGCTTTTATCTCCAGATAGAATCTGGAGCAGCATGTGGCCTGCATACACCGAACGGCAGCTCCTAGGACGACTCCTGCCTGGAAAACAGGACTTAGAAATAAAGTTTAATTGTATACTGCAACTGTCTCTACCAGTTCCTCACTATTGTTAAGATCTCGGATTGTTGTCAGTGAACAGAAACATCAGTGACACTACCAGCAGAATAGTGAGTGCAGCTCTGGAGTAAATTATAGGATGTTACTCAGGATCAGTAATGTAATGTATGTATATAGTGACTGCACCAGCAGAATAGTGAGTGCAGCTCTGGAGTATAATACAGGATAAGTAATGTAATGTGTGAACACAGCGACTGCACCAGCAGAATAGTGAGTGCAGCGCTGGAGTATAATACAGGATCTAACTCAGGATCAGTACAGGATAAGTAATGTATGTACACAGTGACTGCACCAGCAGAATAGTGAGTGCAGCTCTGGAGTATAATACAGGATGTAACTCAGGATCAGTACAGGATAAGTAATGTATGTACACAGTGACTCCACCAGCAGAATAGTGAGTGCAGCTCTGGAGTATAATACAGGATGTAACTCAGGATCAGTACAGGATAAGTAATGTATGTACACAGTGACTGCACCAGCAGAATAGTGAGTGCAGCTCTGGAGTATAATACAGGATGTTACTCAGGATCAGTACAGGATATGTAATGTATGTACACAGTGACTGCACCAGCAGAATAGTGAGTGCAGCTCTGGAGTATAATACAGGATGTAACTCAGGATCAGTACAGGATAAGTAATGTAATGTATGTACACAGTGACTGCACCAGCAGAATAGTGAGTGCAGCTCTGGAGTATAATACAGGATGTAACTCAGGATCAGTACAGGATAAGTAATGTAATGTATGTACACAGTGACTGCACCAGCAGAATAGTGAGTGCAGCTCTGGAGTATAATACAGGATGTAACTCAGGATCAGTACAGGATAAGTAATGTAATGTACAGTGTGACTGCACCAGCAGAATAGTGAGTGCAGCTCTGGAGTATAATACAGTATGTAACTCAGGATCAGTACAGGATAAGTAATGTATGTACACAGTGACTGTCATTTTATGAAGATTAATATCTCTTAGGCCCCTTTCACACTGGCGTTTTTGCTTCCCGTCCTAGAGTTCGGTCCTCGGGGCTCTAGGACGGAAAGATACTGATCAGGATTATCCTAATGCATTCTGAATGGAGAGAAATCCGTTCAGGATGCATCAGGATGTCTTCCGTTCAGTATGTGAACGTTTTTTGGACGTTGACAAAACCGCAGCATGCTGTGGATTTGTCTCCGTCCAAAAATCCGGAAGACATGCCGTAACGCCGGATCCGGGATTAATGCCCATTGAAGTGCACTAATCCGGATCCGGCATTAAGCTAAACGTCGTTTCGGCGCATCGCCGGATCCGACGTTTAGCTCTGCGCATGCGCAGCAGCAGTTCCAATGGGGGCCCAAGTTTAAGCTGGGGCTCCGATCAGTTACTATGGCAGCCAGGACGCTACTGAAGTCTTGGCTGCGATGGTAAGTATTCTGCAGCAGTGTACTTATCTGCCCTGCGGCCTCCGTGCGCTCCTTCATGACGTCACAGGTCCGGGCGGCGCATTAATCAATGCGCCGCGGGGACCTGTGACGTCATGAAGGAGCGCCCAGCGGCAGGTGAGTACACTGCTGCGGAGTACCATGGCAGCCAGGACTTTAGTAGCGTCCTGGCTGCCATGGTAACCTGAAAGCATTTCGAGGACTGATCAGGATCCTGATGAGTCTTCAAAGGCTTTCAGACGACTTGCGTTCTGACGGATCTGGCGGGCCTGAAGCGACTGCCGGATCCTCAGAACACAAGTGTGAAAGAGGCCTTAGGGTCCATTCACACGTTCGTAAAATAGGTCCGGATCCGTTACGCAACGTTGGGGATGGAAAGGATGCGGACAGCGGCTCCGGAAAAAAATAGAGCATGTCCTATTCTTGTACGCAGCTGCGGACAAGAATAGGAATGATCTATTAAAGTGCCGCGATGTGCGGCGTCAGTGTTGAAATGGCTTTTGAGATGTGAGGTCATCATTCCTGGTTCGATGATGTCATTTGCCTTGACCTCTTGACCTATAAATCACATAGCAATAAACATGGAGATCTGCGGTGTGCGGCTGTGCGGGATCCGGTAACTCAGGCAATGAGCTCCTCTGCCGAACAGATTACCGGATTTACCGCCCGGAGATGTCAACGTGGTCTATGGTGCTGGACCATCGGGTTTCCAGACTGCTGGACCACTTTTCACTCGTATTCGTGCTCTGATGAGACTTGTAGTCCCCCCATCCTGACCGGAGCTGCGTCCAATCTTCTAATGAGCCACAAATTAGTCTCTGACGTAAAATCGGCGCAGCCGCTCGACCATTCCCCTCCAGTAAGTCCCAGTCTATGAATCAAAGGGACAATTGTTAAAACCACCAGTGGAAAGAGGAAGGAAAATGTACAGGAGCGTGTCCTGCCAGGGACTTTACTACATGAGTAGTGCCATGACACATTCAGCTCTGCTACATCTGCAGTTATAGAGGACATGTAGCAGAACTGAGTGGGATTTGTATGTTATCCAGTGAGTACAATTGTGGCCCTTCCGATGTGCGGGCCAAAAAACTAAGCCCCTCCCACCCGAATGAAACTCAGCGCTCTAAGTATCCAGGGGTGCAGCAAAGTGTGTGGTGTAACCAGTTACCTCCTCACCCCCTGGAGAATAGGTGTAATAGTACGGGCTACGTCAGGACATGTGAAAGATGCAACCAGCGGGCATGGGTTGGCACCAGGCGGTGACCCCGCTCTTACTCATTGTTCCTGCACATTAAAAGTCCCAGAATATTCTCTCTTCTGACATAAAAGCGGGTGCTTTCCAGCAGACGCCAGACGCTTCAGGGCGGTATTAACAACAGCAGTTCCTTATTTTATATTGAGCTGTCCAGCCTGCACATGGGGGGCATGTGCCTCGTGCCAGCAAGCCTTTGCCAGGGTATTAAGATACAGGGCCCTGGGTGAAGGAAAACTGGGCGCCCACGGTGCCAACCCCATATTTTTGGTAGAAATTTGGGGGTCAAATGTAGACAGTGACAGCCAATCAAATATCACATCTGTCACGTCACCCGCCATATGCTCTCTTTGCGCCCAGCTCCGCTACCCTGCTTTTTTTTTGCCGACCACTGTTATTCGGACACTCCGTTCTCCATCTGTTGCACCATAGGGCGCTATTATTTAGAAACAGTATGGCGGGATTATTTAGGCACTATTTATATAAAGTGCTTTGTGTCGGTCATGTGTTCACTGTCTGGCACTACCATATAGACAATGTATAATGGTATTACCTGGACATTGTATGGCGGTATTATCACAGATTGAACACTGTACAGGACTAATATTTAACATGCACATGGTGGATCTGTGATGTGATCCCTATATGGCACTAATATACAGGGTAGGCAGTGTGTAGCATTATCATGTGGACATTGTATGGTGGTATTATATTAAAACAGTATTGAACACTGCACAGAACTAATATTTAACATGAGCATGGTGGTTCTGTGGTGTGATCCCTGTACTAATATAGAATATAGGCAGTGTAGAGAGTATTATGTGGAAATTGTATGGCGGTATTGTATTAGAGTTGAATTACAGTATTATTTGTGCACTTTACAGCACTAATATTTAACGCGAGCACTGTACAGCATTGGTTGTGTTATGTGATCACTGTATGGCACTAATATGTAGTATAGGCAATGTGTAGCAGTATTATGTGGGCACTGTATGGTATGTGACACTGCTGGTATTATGTGGGCACTGTATGGTATGTGACACTGCTGGTATTATGTGGGCACTGTATGGTATGTGACACTGCTGGTATTATTTGGGCACTGTATGGTATGTGACACTGCTGGTATTATTTGGGCACTGTATGGTATGTGACACTGCTGGTATTATGTGGGCACTGTATGGTATGTGACACTGCTGGTATTATTTGGGCACTGTATGGTATGTGACACTGCTGGTATTATGTGGGCACTGTATGGTATGTGACACTGCTGGTATTATGTGGGCACTGTATGGTATGTGACACTGCTGGTATTATTTAGGCACTGTATGGTATGTGACACTGCTGGTATTATTTGGGCACTGTATGGTATGTGACACTGCTGGTATTATGTGGGCACTGTATGGTATGTGACACTGCTGGTATTTTTTGGGCACTGTATGGTATGTGACACTGCTGGTATTATTTGGGCACTGTATGGTATGTGACACTGCTGGTATTATGTAGGCACTGTATGGTATGTGACACTGCTGGTATTATGTGGGCACTGTATGGTATGTGACACTGCTGGTATTATTTGGGCACTGTATGGTATGTGACACTGCTGGTATTATTTGGGCACTGTATGGTATGTGACACTGCTGGTATTATTTGGGCACTGTATGGTATGTGACACTGCTGGTATTATTTGGGCACTGTATGGTATGTGACACTGCTGGTATTATGTGGGCACTGTATGGTATGTGACACTGCTGGTATTATGTGGGCACTGTATGGTATGTGACACTGCTGGTATTATGTGGGCACTGTATGGTATGTGACACTGCTGGTATTATTTAGGCACTGTATGGTATGTGACACTGCTGGTATTATTTGGGCACTGTATGGTATGTGACACTGCTGGTATAATGTAGGCACTGTATGGTATGTGACACTGCTGGTATTATGTGGGCACTGTATGGTATATGACACTGCTGGTATTATTTGGGCACTGTATGGTATGTGACACTGCTGGTATTATGTGGGCACTGTATGGTATGTGACACTGCTGATATTATTTGGGCACTGTATTGTATGTGACACTTCTGGTATTATTTGGGCACTGTATGGTATGTGACACTTCTGGTATTATTTGGGCACTGTATGGTATGTGACACTGCTGGTATTATTTAGGCACTGTATGGTATGTGACACTGCTGGTATTATTTGGGCACTGTATGGTATGTGACATTGCTGGTATTATGTGGGCACTGTATGGTATGTGACACTGCTGGTATTATTTAGGCACTGTATGGTATGTGACACTGCTGGTATTATGTGGGCACTGTATGGTATGTGACACTGCTGGTATTATTTGGGCACTGTATGGTATGTGACACTGCTGGTATTATGTGGGCACTGTATGGTATGTGACACTGCTGGTATTATTTGGGCACTGTATGGTATGTGACACTGCTGTTATTATTTGGGCACTGTATGGTATGTGACACTGCTGGTATTATTTGGGCACTGTATGGTATGTGACACTGCTGGTATTATGTGGGCACTGTATGGTATGTGACACTGCTGGTATTATTTGGGCACTGTATGGTATGTGACACTGCTGGTATTATTTGGGCACTGTATGGTATGTGACACTGCTGGTATTATTTAGGCACTGTATGGTATGTGACACTGCTGGTATTATTTGGGCACTGTATGGTATGTGACACTGCTGGTATTATGTGGGCTCTGTATGGTATGTGACACTGCTGGTATTATTTGGGCACTGTATGGTATGTGACACTGCTGGTATTATTTGGGCACTGTATGGTATGTGACACTGCTGGTATTATGTGGGCACTGTATGGTATGTGACACTGCTGGTATTATTTGGGCACTGTATGGTATGTGACACTGCTGGTATTATGTGGGCACTGTATGGTATGTGACACTGCTGGTATTATTTAGGCACTGTATGGTATGTGACACTGCTGGTATTATGTGGGCACTGTATGGTATGTGACACTGCTGGTATTATGTGGGCACTGTATGGTATGTGACACTGCTGGTATTATTTGGGCACTGTATGGTATGTGACACTGCTGGTATTATTTGGGCACTGTATGGTATGTGACACTGCTGGTATTATTTGGGCACTGTATGGTATGTGACACTGCTGGTATTATTTAGGCACTGTATGGTATGTGACACTGCTGGTATTATTTAGGCACTGTATGGTATGTGACACTGCTGGTATTATTTGGGCACTGTATGGTATGTGACACTGCTGGTATTATTTGGGCACTGTATGGTATGTGACACTGCTGGTATTATTTGGGCACTGTATGGTATGTGACACTGCTGGTATTATTTGGGCACTGTATGGTATGTGACACTGCTGGTATTATTTAGGCACTGTATGGTATGTGACACTGCTGGTATTATTTGGGCACTGTATGGTATGTGACACTGCTGGTATCATTTAGGCACTGTATGGTATGTGACACTGCTGGTATTATTTGGGCACTGTATGGTATGTGACACTGCTGGTATTATTTGGGCACTGTATGGTATGTGACACTGCTGGTATTATTTGGGCACTGTATGGTATGTGACACTGCTGGTATTATTTGGGCACTGTATGGTATGTGACACTGCTGGTATTATTTGGGCACTGTATTGTATGTGACACTGCTGGTATTATTTGGGCGCTGTATGGTATGTGACACTGCTGGTATTATTTGGGCACTGTTGTATAGCACTGTGCTCACTTTACAATCTATTCACTCTATGGCAGTATTATACTTAGGCTGGTTGTATTATTTGAGCACTATATTCCATACTCTGTTATTGTATGGCACTAGTATGTATTATATGGGCACTGTATAGTGGTATTACATGTACACTATTTGATATGGTAGTATTATTTGGTATTGTGTGGCACAGTTTGTTGGCAGTATTTCCCTGCCCCTCAAAACAAAAAAAATAAAATATGGCGGGAGTTATTCCGCAGGGTGCATCCATAGCTATGGAGCCACACCGTGCCTCACACCTCAATGAAGTCTCTAGATCAGGGAGAACATCTTATCTAAACATGGCGCCCGCCGCTGTCTGTACGGTAAGCACGCCGCCTGCCAATCTATAGCTCCGTATATAACAAGTCATCAGCAGAAAACATGAATCACGGGACAACATTTACATGTATGAAATGTCAGCCAGCTCATCCGCACGAGCAGAGCCACCTTTACCATTAATCACTCGCCCATGCTGCATTATTAATATCACATGTTTGTATGGTAAGTGCAGATGTCACAGCTGCTGCAGCACCTCTTAGGGGGAAGGTAGGCACTGTGCAGACATCTTTCAATGGAGGCCTAGAGATCTGATAGTGGGGGCATTGCCCCTAATGCAGACAGAGGACACGTCCCACCTCTCGGTGGGCCCAGACATGTAGACATCTCCTGCCTCCTTAGACTTGTTCCTCAGAATCAGTCTCAAGGTGTCAAGTGAACTCCCCAGGAGGAGCACCCGGCAACTTCAAGGGTTCTTTAGTTGGTGCCATGCCCTAATTCACAAGGATACATTTTACCTGCACTGACACATTGTAACAAACTAGGACAGCAGAGAGATTCCTGCTGATGATGTCTGCAGCTCACACAGGACTTGATACAATTGTAACACACCCTCAGCTGTGCAAAGTCTTAGGTTTGTTCAGGTTTGCAGCCCCTGTATGTAAAACCGTGACAGTATTTTTTTTTTGCTGGCAGCAAGCAGAGATCTTGAAAATGCAAACACAGATTTAGAAAGTTTCAGAAATGTTCATTGCACAATAATTAATACAGAGGAACAGCGTTTGTGTCGGTGAACCAGTGATGTCTCTCCAGGGGCGGCTGCTTTAACTTGCAGATGAAGCAGACTTTAGTGGTACCTGACGAGCCGTACTCTATTGTATCCGACCCCATCTTGTTTGCTGTAAGTGAAATGGTGCAATACAGGTCACTGTGTTATATGTGATTCATGCTCCAGGATCCTGCAGTGCAGTATCTCTGAACTCAGGGGGTGGGATATTATCCCATATATTCATACTACACCTTATCTATAGCCGATGAAAATATACCGGAGGGGGGGTCATTCTGCTTCCAGTTATTGCATCATCACCTTCTGATCTTACAGAGTACAAATTACATTACCTGTTCTGTACTAATCCTGAGTTACATCCTGGATTATACTCCAGAGCTGCACTCACTATTCTGCTGGTGGAGTCACTGTGTACATACATTACATTACTTATCCTGTACTGATCCTGAGTTACATCCTGTATTATACTCCAGAGCTGCACTCACTATTCTGCTGTTGCAGTCACTGTGTACATACATTACTTATCCTGTACTGATCCTGAGTTGCATCCTGTATTATACTCCAGAGCTGCACTCACTATTCTGCTGTTGGAATCACTGTACTGATCCTGAGTTACATCCTGTATTATACTCCAGAGCTGCACTCACTATTCTGCTGGTGGAGTCACTGTGTACATACATTACATTACTTATCCTCTACTGATCCTGAGTTACATCCTGTATTATACTCCAGAGCTGCACTCACTATTCTGCTGGTGGAGTCACTGTGTACATACATTACATTACTTATCCTGTACTGATCCTGAGTTACATCCTGTATTATACTCCAGAGCTGCACTCACTATTCTGCTGGTGGAGTCACTGTGTACATACATTACTTATCCTTTCCGGATCCTGAGTTGCATCATCACCTTCTGATCTTACAGAGTACAAATTACATTACCTGTTCTGTACCAATCCTGAGTTACATCCTGGATTATACTCCAGAGCTGCACTCACTATTCTGCTGGTGGAGTCACTGTGTACATACATTACATTACTTATCCTGTACTGATCCTGAGTTACATCCTGTATTATACTCCAGAGCTGCACTCACTATTCTGCTGGTGGAGTCATTGTGTACATACATTACCTATCATGTACTGATCCTGATTTACATCCTGTATTATACTCCAGAGCTGCACTCACTATTCTGCTGGTGCAGTCACTGTGTACATACATTACTCATCCTGTCCTGATCCTGAGTTACATCCTGTATTAAACTCCAGAGCTGCACTCACTATTCTGCTGGTGGAGTCATTGTATACATACATTACCTATCATGTACTGATCCTGAGTTACATCCTGTATTATACTCCAGGGCAGCACTCACTATTCTGCTGGTGGAGTTACAGTGTACATACATTACTTATCTTGTCCTGATCCTGAGTTACATCCTGTATTAAACTCCAGAGCTGCACTCACTATTCTGCTGGTGGAGTCATTGTATACATACATTACCTATCATGTACTGATCCTGAGTTACATGCTGTATTATACTCCAGAGCTGCACTCACTATTCTGCTGGTGCAGTCACTGTGTACATACATTACATTACTTATCCTGTACTGATCCTGAGTTGCATCCTGTATTATACTCCAGAGCTGCACTCACTATTCTGCTGTTGGAATCACTGTACTGATCCTGAGTTACATCCTGTATTATACTCCAGAGCTGCACTCACTATTCTGCTGGTGGAGTCACTGTGTACATACATTACTTATCCTTTCCGGATCCTGAGTTGCATCATCACCTTCTGATCTTACAGAGTACAAATTACATTACCTGTTCTGTACTAATCCTGAGTTACATCCTGGATTATACTCCAGAGCTGCACTCACTATTCTGCTGGTGGAGTCACTGTGTACATACATTACATTACTTATCCTGTACTGATCCTGAGTTACATCCTGTATTATACTCCAGAGCTGCACTCACTATTCTGCTGGTGCAGTCACCGTGTACATACATTATTTATCCTGTACTGATCCTGAGTTACATCCTGTATTATACTCCAGAGCTGCACTCAATATTCTGCTGGTGCAGTCACTGTGTACATACATTACATTACTTATCCTGTACTGATCCTGAGTTACATCCTGGATTGTACTCCAGAGCTGCACTCACTATTCTGCTGGTGGAGTCACTGTGTACATACATTACTTATCCTGTACTGATCCTGAGTTACATCCTGTATTATACTCCAGAGCTGCACTCACTATTCTGCTGGTGCAGTCACTTTGTACATACATTACTTATCCTGTACTGATCCTGAGTTACATCCTGGATTGTACTCCAGAGCTGCACTCACTATTCTGCTGGTGCAGTCACTGTGTACATACATTACATTATTTATCCTGTACTGATCCTGAGTTACATACTGTATTATACTCCAGAGCTGCACTCAATATTCTGCTGGTGCAGTCACTGTGTACATACATTACATTACTTATCCTGTACTGATCCTGAGTTACATCCTGGATTGTACTCCAGAGTTGCACTCACTATTCTGCTGGTGGAGTCACTGTGTACATACATTACTTATCCTGTACTGATCCTGAGTTACATCCTGTATTATACTCCAGAGCTGCACTCACTATTCTGCTGGTGCAGTCACTTTGTACATACATTACTTATCCTGTACTGATCCTGAGTTACATCCTGGATTGTACTCCAGAGCTGCACTCACTATTCTGCTGGTGCAGTCACTGTGTACATACATTACATTACTTATCCTGTACTGATCCTGAGTTGCATCCTGTATTATACTCCAGAGCTGCACTCACTATTCTGCTGTTGGAATCACTGTACTAATCCTGAGTTACATCCTGGATTATACTCCAGAGCTGCACTCACTATTCTGCTGGTGGAGTCACTGTGTACATACATTACATTACTTATCCTGTACTGATCCTGAGTTACATCCTGTATTATACTCCAGAGCTGCACTCACTATTCTGCTGGTGCAGTCACTGTGTACATACATTATTTATCCTGTACTGATCCTGAGTTACATCCTGTATTATACTCCAGAGCTGCACTCACTATTCTGCTGGTGCAGTCACTGTGTACATACATTACATTACTTATCCTGTACTGATCCTGAGTTACATACTGTATTATACTCCAGAGCTGCACTCAATATTCTGCTGGTGCAGTCACTGTGTACATACATTACATTACTTATCCTGTACTGATCCTGAGTTACATCCTGGATTGTACTCCAGAGCTGCACTCACTATTCTGCTGGTGGAGTCACTGTGTACATACATTACTTATCCTGTACTGATCCTGAGTTACATCCTGTATTATACTCCAGAGCTGCACTCACTATTCTGCTGGTGCAGTCACTGTGTACATACATTACTTATCCTGTACTGATCCTGAGTTACATCCTGGATTGTACTCCAGAGCTGCACTCACTATTCTGCTGGTGCAGTCACTGTGTACATACATTACTTATCCTGTCCTGATCCTGAGTTACATCCTGTATTAGGCCTTATTCACACGTCCGCAATGTAGTCCGCATGTATTCCGCAATTTTGCGGAATACATGCGGACCCATTGACTGTGAATGGGGCCGGGAAAGATGCGGAGAGCACACACTGTGCTCTCCGCATCCGATTTTGCGGAGCGCGCCGCCGATTTTCCGGTCCGCGGCTCCGCAAAAAAAATAGAGCATGTCCTATTCTTGTCCGCAATTGCGGACAAGAAGAGGCATTTTCTATGGAGTCCGGGCAATGTGCGGTCCGCAAAAATGCGGAATGCACATTGCCGGTGTGTCCGTGTTTTGCGGATCCGCGGCTCCGTGGATCCGCAAAACACTACGGACGTGTGAATGTAGCCTTATACTCCAGAGCTGCACTCACTATTCTGCTGGTGGAGTCACTGTGTACATACATTACTTATCCTGTCCTGATCCTGAGTTACATCCTGTATTAAACTCCAGAGCTGCACTCACTATTCTGCTGGTGGAGTCACTGTGTACATACATTACATTACTTATCCTGTACTGATCCTGAGTTACATCCTGTATTATACTCCAGAGCTGCACTCACTATTCTGCTGGTGGAGTCATTGTGTACATACATTACCTATCATGTACTGATCCTGATTTACATCCTGTATTATACTCCAGAGCTGCACTCACTATTCTGCTGGTGCAGTCACTGTGTACATACATTACTCATCCTGTCCTGATCCTGAGTTACATCCTGTATTAAACTCCAGAGCTGCACTCACTATTCTGCTGGTGGAGTCATTGTATACATACATTACCTATCATGTACTGATCCTGAGTTACATCCTGTAATATACTCCAGGGCAGCACTCACTATTCTGCTGGTGGAGTTACAGTGTACATACATTACTTATCTTGTCCTGATCCTGAGTTACATCCTGTATTAAACTCCAGAGCTGCACTCACTATTCTGCTGGTGGAGTCATTGTATACATACATTACCTATCATGTACTGATCCTGAGTTACATGCTGTATTATACTCCAGAGCTGCACTCACTATTCTGCTGGTGCAGTCACTGTGTACATACATTACATTACTTATCCTGTACTGATCCTGAGTTACATCCTGTTTTATACTCCAGAGCTGCACTCACTATTCTGCTGGTGCAGTCACTGTGTACATACATTACTTATCCTGTACTGATCCTGAGTTGCATCCTGTATTATACTCCAGAGCTGCACTCACTATTCTGCTGTTGGAATCACTGTACTGATCCTGAGTTACATCCTGTATTATACTCCAGAGCTGCACTCACTATTCTGCTGGTGGAGTCACTGTGTACATACATTACTTATCCTTTCCGGATCCTGAGTTACATCCTGTATTATACTCCAGAGCTGCACTCACTATTCTGCTGTTGGAATCACTGTACTGATCCTGAGTTACATCCTGTATTATACTCCAGAGCTGCACTCACTATTCTGCTGGTGGAGTCATTGTATACATACATTACTTATCCTATACTGATCCTGAGTTACATCCTGTATTATACTCCAGAGCTGCACTCACTATTCTGCTGGTGCAGTCACCGTGTACATACATTACTTATCCTGCACTGATCCTGAGTTACATTCTGTATTAAACTCCAGAGCTGCACTCACTATTCTGCTGGTGGAGTCATTGTGTACATACATTACTTATCCTGTCCTGATCCTTAGTTACATCCTGTATTATACTTCAGAGCTGCACTCATTATTCTGCTGGTGCAGTCACTGTGTACATACATTACCTATCATGTACTGATCCTGAGTTACATCCTGTATTATACTCCAGAGCAGCACTCACTATTCTGCTGGTGGAGTCACTGTGTACATACATTACTTATCCTGTACTGATCCTGAGTTACATCCTGTATTATACTCCAGAGCTGCACTCACTATTCTGCTGGTGGAGTCACTGTGTACATACATTACTTATCCTGTCCTGATCCTGAGTTACATCCTGTATTAAACTCCAGAGCTGCACTCACTATTCTGCTGGTGGAGTCATTGTATACATACATTACCTATCATGTACTGATCCTGATTTACATCCTGTATTATACTCCAGAGCTGCACTCACTATTCTGCTGGTGCAGTCACTGTGTACATACATTACTTATCCTGTCCTGATCCTGAGTTACATCCTGTATTAAACTCCAGAGCTGCACTCACTATTCTGCTGTTGGAATCACTGTACTGATACTGAGTTACATCCTGTATTATACTCCAGAGCTGCACTCACTATTCTGCTGGTGCAGTCACACTGTACATACATTACTTATCCTATACTGATCCTGAGTTACATCCTGTATTATACTCCAGAGCTGCACTCACTATTCTGCTGGTGCAGTCACTGTGTACATACATTACTTATCCTGTACTGATCCTGAGTTACATCCTGTATTATACTCCAGAGCTGCACTCACTATTCTGCTGGTGGAGTCACTGTGTACATACATTACATTACTTATCCTGTACTGATCCTGAGTTACATCCTGTATTATACTCCAGAGCTGCACTCACTATTCTGCTGGTGGAGTCACTGTGTACATACATTACTTATCCTGTACTGATCCTGAGTTACATCCTGTATTATACTCCAGAGCAGCACTCACTATTCTGCTGGTGGAGTCACTGTGTACATACATTACTTATCCTGTCCTGATCCTGAGTTACATCCTGTATTAAACTCCAGAGCTGCACTCACTATTCTGCTGGTGGAGTCATTGTATACATACATTACCTATCATGTACTGATCCTGAGTTACATGCTGTATTATACTCCAGAGCTGCACTCACTATTCTGCTGGTGCAGTCACTGTGTACATACATTACATTACTTATCCTGTACTGATCCTGAGTTGCATCCTGTATTATACTCCAGAGCTGCACTCACTATTCTGCTGTTGGAATCACTGTACTGATCCTGAGTTACATCCTGTATTATACTCCAGAGCTGCACTCACTATTCTGCTGGTGGAGTCACTGTGTACATACATTACTTATCCTTTCCGGATCCTGAGTTGCATCATCACCTTCTGATCTTACAGAGTACAAATTACATTACCTGTTCTGTACTAATCCTGAGTTACATCCTGGATTATACTCCAGAGCTGCACTCACTATTCTGCTGGTGGAGTCACTGTGTACATACATTACATTACTTATCCTGTACTGATCCTGAGTTACATCCTGTATTATACTCCAGAGCTGCACTCACTATTCTGCTGGTGCAGTCACTTTGTACATACATTACTTATCCTGTACTGATCCTGAGTTACATCCTGGATTGTACTCCAGAGCTGCACTCACTATTCTGCTGGTGCAGTCACTGTGTACATACATTACATTATTTATCCTGTACTGATCCTGAGTTACATACTGTATTATACTCCAGAGCTGCACTCAATATTCTGCTGGTGCAGTCACTGTGTACATACATTACATTACTTATCCTGTACTGATCCTGAGTTACATCCTGGATTGTACTCCAGAGTTGCACTCACTATTCTGCTGGTGGAGTCACTGTGTACATACATTACTTATCCTGTACTGATCCTGAGTTACATCCTGTATTATACTCCAGAGCTGCACTCACTATTCTGCTGGTGCAGTCACTTTGTACATACATTACTTATCCTGTACTGATCCTGAGTTACATCCTGGATTGTACTCCAGAGCTGCACTCACTATTCTGCTGGTGCAGTCACTGTGTACATACATTACATTACTTATCCTGTACTGATCCTGAGTTGCATCCTGTATTATACTCCAGAGCTGCACTCACTATTCTGCTGTTGGAATCACTGTACTAATCCTGAGTTACATCCTGGATTATACTCCAGAGCTGCACTCACTATTCTGCTGGTGGAGTCACTGTGTACATACATTACATTACTTATCCTGTACTGATCCTGAGTTACATCCTGTATTATACTCCAGAGCTGCACTCACTATTCTGCTGGTGCAGTCACTGTGTACATACATTATTTATCCTGTACTGATCCTGAGTTACATCCTGTATTATACTCCAGAGCTGCACTCACTATTCTGCTGGTGCAGTCACTGTGTACATACATTACATTACTTATCCTGTACTGATCCTGAGTTACATACTGTATTATACTCCAGAGCTGCACTCAATATTCTGCTGGTGCAGTCACTGTGTACATACATTACATTACTTATCCTGTACTGATCCTGAGTTACATCCTGGATTGTACTCCAGAGCTGCACTCACTATTCTGCTGGTGGAGTCACTGTGTACATACATTACTTATCCTGTACTGATCCTGAGTTACATCCTGTATTATACTCCAGAGCTGCACTCACTATTCTGCTGGTGCAGTCACTGTGTACATACATTACTTATCCTGTACTGATCCTGAGTTACATCCTGGATTGTACTCCAGAGCTGCACTCACTATTCTGCTGGTGCAGTCACTGTGTACATACATTACTTATCCTGTCCTGATCCTGAGTTACATCCTGTATTAGGCCTTATTCACACGTCCGTAATGTAGTCCGCATGTATTCCGCAATTTTGCGGAATACATGCGGACCCATTGACTGTGAATGGGGCCGGGAAAGATGCGGAGAGCACACACTGTGCTCTCCGCATCCGACCTAGCGGACGCGCCGCCGATTTTCCGGTCCGCGGCTCCGCAAAAAAATAGAGCATGTCCTATTCTTGTCCGCAGTGCGGACAAGAAGAGGCATTTTCTATGGAGTCCGGGCAATGTGCGGTCCGCAAAAATGCGGAATGCACATTGCCGGTGTGTCCGTGTTTTGCGGATCCGCGGCTCCGTGGATCCGCAAAACACTTGCGGACGTGTGAATGTAGCCTTATACTCCAGAGCTGCACTCACTATTCTGCTGGTGGAGTCACTGTGTACATACATTACTTATCCTGTCCTGATCCTGAGTTACATCCTGTATTAAACTCCAGAGCTGCACTCACTATTCTGCTGGTGGAGTCACTGTGTACATACATTACATTACTTATCCTGTACTGATCCTGAGTTACATCCTGTATTATACTCCAGAGCTGCACTCACTATTCTGCTGGTGGAGTCATTGTGTACATACATTACCTATCATGTACTGATCCTGATTTACATCCTGTATTATACTCCAGAGCTGCACTCACTATTCTGCTGGTGCAGTCACTGTGTACATACATTACTCATCCTGTCCTGATCCTGAGTTACATCCTGTATTAAACTCCAGAGCTGCACTCACTATTCTGCTGGTGGAGTCATTGTATACATACATTACCTATCATGTACTGATCCTGAGTTACATCCTGTAATATACTCCAGGGCAGCACTCACTATTCTGCTGGTGGAGTTACAGTGTACATACATTACTTATCTTGTCCTGATCCTGAGTTACATCCTGTATTAAACTCCAGAGCTGCACTCACTATTCTGCTGGTGGAGTCATTGTATACATACATTACCTATCATGTACTGATCCTGAGTTACATGCTGTATTATACTCCAGAGCTGCACTCACTATTCTGCTGGTGCAGTCACTGTGTACATACATTACATTACTTATCCTGTACTGATCCTGAGTTACATCCTGTTTTATACTCCAGAGCTGCACTCACTATTCTGCTGGTGCAGTCACTGTGTACATACATTACTTATCCTGTACTGATCCTGAGTTGCATCCTGTATTATACTCCAGAGCTGCACTCACTATTCTGCTGTTGGAATCACTGTACTGATCCTGAGTTACATCCTGTATTATACTCCAGAGCTGCACTCACTATTCTGCTGGTGGAGTCACTGTGTACATACATTACTTATCCTTTCCGGATCCTGAGTTACATCCTGTATTATACTCCAGAGCTGCACTCACTATTCTGCTGTTGGAATCACTGTACTGATCCTGAGTTACATCCTGTATTATACTCCAGAGCTGCACTCACTATTCTGCTGGTGGAGTCATTGTATACATACATTACTTATCCTATACTGATCCTGAGTTACATCCTGTATTATACTCCAGAGCTGCACTCACTATTCTGCTGGTGCAGTCACCGTGTACATACATTACTTATCCTGCACTGATCCTGAGTTACATTCTGTATTAAACTCCAGAGCTGCACTCACTATTCTGCTGGTGGAGTCATTGTGTACATACATTACTTATCCTGTCCTGATCCTTAGTTACATCCTGTATTATACTTCAGAGCTGCACTCATTATTCTGCTGGTGCAGTCACTGTGTACATACATTACCTATCATGTACTGATCCTGAGTTACATCCTGTATTATACTCCAGAGCAGCACTCACTATTCTGCTGGTGGAGTCACTGTGTACATACATTACTTATCCTGTACTGATCCTGAGTTACATCCTGTATTATACTCCAGAGCTGCACTCACTATTCTGCTGGTGGAGTCACTGTGTACATACATTACTTATCCTGTCCTGATCCTGAGTTACATCCTGTATTAAACTCCAGAGCTGCACTCACTATTCTGCTGGTGGAGTCATTGTATACATACATTACCTATCATGTACTGATCCTGATTTACATCCTGTATTATACTCCAGAGCTGCACTCACTATTCTGCTGGTGCAGTCACTGTGTACATACATTACTTATCCTGTCCTGATCCTGAGTTACATCCTGTATTAAACTCCAGAGCTGCACTCACTATTCTGCTGTTGGAATCACTGTACTGATACTGAGTTACATCCTGTATTATACTCCAGAGCTGCACTCACTATTCTGCTGGTGCAGTCACACTGTACATACATTACTTATCCTATACTGATCCTGAGTTACATCCTGTATTATACTCCAGAGCAGCACTCACTATTCTGCTGGTGCAGTCACTGTGTACATACATTACTTATCCTGTACTGATCCTGAGTTACATCCTGTATTATACTCCAGAGCTGCACTCACTATTCTGCTGGTGCAGTCACTGTGTACATACATTACTTATCCTGTCCTGATCCTGAGTTACATCCTGTATTATACTCCAGAGCTGCACTCACTATTCTGCTGGTGCAGTCACACTGTACATACATTACTTATCCTATACTGATCCTGAGTTACATCCTGTATTATACTCCAGAGCAGCACTCACTATTCTGCTGGTGGAGTCACTGTGTACATACATTACTTATCCTGTACTGATCCTGAGTTACATCCTGTATTATACTCCAGAGCTGCACTCACTATTCTGCTGGTGCATTCACTGTGTACATACATTACTTATCCTGTCCTGATCCTGAGTTACATTCTGTATTAAACTCCAGAGCTGCACTCACTATTCTGCTGGTGGAGTCATTGTATACATACATTACCTATCATGTACTGATCCTGAGTTACATCCTGTATTATACTCCAGAGCTGCACTCACTATTCTGCTGGTGCAGTCACTGTGTACATACATTACTTATCCTGTACTGATCCTGAGTTACATCCTGTAGTATACCCCAGAGCTGCACTCACTATTCTGCTGGTGCAGTCACTGTGTACATACATTACTTATCCTGTCCTGATCCTGAGTTACATCCTGTATTATACTCCAGAGCTGCACTCACTATTCTGCTGGTGCAGTCACTGTGTACATACATTACCTATCCTGTACTGATCCAGAGTTACATCCTGTATTATACTCTAGAGCTGCACTCACTATTCTGCTGATGGAGTCACTGTGTACATACATTACTTATCCTGTACTGATCCTCAGTTACATCCTGTATTATACTCCAGAGCTGCACTCACTATTCTGCTGGTGCAGTCACTGTGTACATACATTACATTACTTATCCTGTACTGATCCTGAGTTTTGTTATATTTCCCTCTGCAGTTTTTGTAATTCCCCTTTAAGTCGCTCGGTTACTGTCAGGTATTTGAGGTTTTTATTTTTGTGTGTTTTGGGACTTTGAGGATGTCGCCGCCACGACGCGCGCCTGGTGTAATGTTTTCCATCTGATGCCCGTCTGCCACCATCATTATATTCATAATAGGAAAGTCCCCGAAGTGTAAGAGGACAAAGTGCAGCTCAGCAGGAAGATCCTGGGGAGACCTGAACCCCACGCCCCGTGCAGTCTCCTCCACAGACGTCTTCTGCATTTCCAGGTGGAGTAATAGAGTCTCATTCATCCAGAATGATATTCTCAGTAGTCACCTCACTCCTCCACACAACAGGACATTCAGCTAGATAGGAGACTGCCCCTCCTGTCCGCACAGACTTGTTTCTGAAGAAAGATCGTAGAGGAATCTTGCAGGGGGTGTAATATGATCTGGTGTTCCTGGCCCCGGTGGGTTCCTCCTGGTACCTACCTCCAGGGCCAGCACACAATGCTATCTCATGATTTGCATACTCTTTGGCTTCTGGCCTCCCTGTTCACGTGCTCCTCCATGTTTGATTCTTCTCCTTGGTGGCTCCCAGGAAGAAAGAAGCTGAAGGGGCCCCGGGGCCTCTGGGCTGAGGGTTGGAAGATGTAGGGACAAGCCCGCAGACAAGAACTGGATGTTTTCCTCCTTTGTTCTAGTTCTGCTGCCAACACCCTGAGATAATTAGGTTACAGAGTTACCGAGAAACAGAAGATTCCACCTGTAGGTTGAGAAATCGTGTCCTCTCCGTAGGCCGGCTGAGCGCTCGCTTGGCAGGCAACTATCCCTCCCAAAACCCCATGCACATGCATGCTTGGTTCAGCCGAGCATGCATGTGTCGTGACTAGGTAAAGAGAAGAAAGCCACTGGCAGCAGAACAAAAGGATCAGGCCTGTTGAAATCCCACAGCTAGAGATGAGCAAACTTCTATTTTTAGTTCGGCGTCCAAAGTTCGGGTTTGGGTTATCGTAGCATCCCGTTATAGATTCCGCTACCACGGACCATAACGGCATTTGGAATCCATAAGGGGATTCTTCAATGAACCCGAACCTTGGACAACACTAAGGACCTGGGGTGACGTCACCGTCATGTGATCAGTGCAGGGGGCGTGGCTCAGTAGCCTACCACCTCTTATCCAATTCAGTGCTGAGCCACGCCCCCTGCACTGATCACATGACGGTGACGTCACCCCCAGGTCCTTAGTGTTGTCCAAGGTTCGGGTTCATTGAAGAATCCCCTTATGGATTCCAAATGCCGTTATGGTCCGTGGTAGCGGAATCTATAACGGGATGCTACGATAACCCGACGCCGAACTAAAAATTGAAGTTCGCTCATCTCTACCCACAGCCCTCTCCTTCCCGCCATCTTCAAGCATCTGGAAGATCAGGGGGTCAACACCCTTCTGTATTGAAACTACAACTCCCAGCATGTACACTTGGCTCCACTCTTCTTGAAATTCCCATAGACATGAATGTAGCATGCTGGGAGTTGTAGTTTCACAAGCGCTGGAGTGCTGCAGGTCGAGACAGTCGGCGGGCTCGGCCGACACTGATACAAAGTGTAGCACAAGATAGAGATGAGGGAGGAGCCGACAACTCAAAACTTGCAAGGTTGTCAAGGAACAAACCTCAGCAAGGAAAAAGGGTGGGGCTGACAACTTCAACACACAAACGGTTGTCAAGGAAAAACCACAATAAGGAAGATAGCAGGGCGTAAGAAAGAAGACAGGGCTGACAAATAGTTGTCGGCAAACCCGCACCAGAAGAGGATGGCGATGATACCATGCAAGTGTGGTTAACTGACAACCACAGCAGAGGGTGAAGCTGACAACTTTGGCATGCATACTCTTTAGGCCTCATGCACACAGCCGTGTGCTCCCCGCATCACGGATGTGGACCGATTCGCTTGAATAGGTCTGCAATCCGGAGCTGCGGTGCAAAACGGAACCCCATGGAGGCACTACGGAGCGCTTCCGTGGTGTTTCTGTCCGTGCCTCCGCACCGCAAAAAATTAGAACATGCTCTATGTTTTTTGCGGTGCGGACGGATCACGGACCCGTTCAAGTTTAAGGGGTCTCAATCTGTCGCGGCTGCCGCACGGACGTTGCCCGTGCATTGGGGACCGTAAATTGCGTTCCCCAATGCACGGAACAGTCGCACAACGGCCGTGTGGATGAGGCCTAAAGAAGAAGGTGAGGTCAATAACTTCAGTGTGCAAATGGTTGTCGGAGGGGCTGACAACGGGGGAGGATCCAGTCCCCTGTAAGTGTATGACATTTGTAAAATTGTTAAATTTGTTACAATGTCTTAAACTGGTGCAACACATCTGATGTCAACCACCTGACAACCATATGGCTGCCATTACAGCTCCCAGAAGGGTTGTCAGCCAGCTTTCCCAAAATGGCAACTAGGTATGCAGCGCCGCATGGCCTTACTGGTTGTCAGCCAGCTTTCCCAGGTATAAAGTGGATCTAGGATAGTTAATGGGGGGTTTAGATGCCGCCTGGACCCCCCGGTGCCGCTCGGTGACGCTGTTGCATATATATGGGCATCCTCCGGCACGAATCCCTGATACGCTCCAGTGATGACCTGTAGTAACAATACATGATGGGAAACAACACGTCCCAATTAACACCCTGCAGCCCCCGCTCTGTCACACTGAGCTCAGTGACGTCCGTTCAGCTGCTGAGTGCGCTGAGAACCAGAAATATAAAGATGTACGGATGTAGCAGAGCTGAATTTGTCATTAATTGACCTAAGATGATGCAGCAGACGTACCTGCAGTCCTATGTAACCCCCGATATCATGTTTTAAATGACAAACTTGGCACTGCTACATCCATATCATTAGTTTTATTGGTTGAGTTTGCTGTTGCTTTGCAATGTCTACAGGGCCTGTATAAAGGTGTGTGCAAAAGTTTAGGCACCCCTTGAAAATCATTCTGAGTGATCTACTTATCTGCCTGGCGCTGCCTCGTACTCCTGGCCTTAAAGGGGCATTACGGTAAGGGCTTATGCACACGAGCCTGTATTCCCCGTGTTGCGGTCCACAGTGCATGGGCACCGTCCGTGTGCACGGCATTTGCGGATGTGGACCCCTTGACGGTCATGTTCTACTTTTTTGCGGTAAGCTCTGTAGTGCTTCCGATCCGTGCCTCCGCTCCGCTCTGTAGGATCGCGATCCCATTCAAGTCAATGGGTCCACATCCGTTATACGGAACGCACACGGCCGGTGCCTGTATATTGCGTATCCGCTGTATGGGCACGGGGCTGCACACGCTTGTGTGAATGAGCCCTAAGAAGGAGTTGTGCCCTGTCCACAGGATAGGAGATAACTATAAGGATGGTGGGGGTCTCACCACTGGGACCCCCACCAAGAAGGGGGGCCTCATACCCCAAAGTCAATGGAGCCTTTGGCCAAGCATGCTCACGGCCACTCCATTCAGCTCTATGGGGCTGTTCCCTATAGCCAAGCACTGCACACCGCTGTCTCCGGCAGTCCCATGCAGGAGAAGCAGCGCACATGCTCGACCAGAGGCTCCATTCGTTTTGGGGTATGAGGCCCCCTGTTCTTGTCAGACCCCCACAGTTTAGTACTTTTTTTTTACTATCCTGTACCTTTTTCTTACCAGAATTCCCCTTTAAAGAGGCTGTTTCACCATGAAAACCTCTTTCCACGTACCCTACTAGGACCCCCATCTTTGGGCCAGAGCAGGAAGCTCTCGCTCTGGAGGACCCGACCCATCATTTGAATGGTCACCATGTAATACTACATCTGTCCTGTAGCGGCCGCCACAGGGAGTGAGCATGTCTGACCACGGCGATCAGAGTCCGCCTCGATAAGAAGTGGAATCAGTGCAGAACTGGTGGTGATCATTGCACCCGCGGATAGGTGGATCTTTCATTTGCGGTCAGCATTGGTGGGGGGCTCGTCCTTTGGGACCTAATTTCGGAGCCCTCCCATGTCATCTAAGATCCATCCTGGTGACTAGTGTTGAGCAAACTTGTTTTTTAAGTTCTGCGTCTAAAGTTCGGGTTCTCGAAGAATCCCGTTATGGATTCCAAATTCCGTTATGGTCCGTGGTTTTGGACGGGATTCTTCGAGAACCCGAACTTTGGACGCAGAACTTAAAACACAAGTTCGCCGAACACTCCTGGTGACATTTACCTTCACTCAATAAATACCGTTCCATTCGGAGCGCGCGGCGACTACAGGTGCGTTATATAATAGTCATGTGAATGGTCACCTATAAGGAGGTCACCGCGCAGGAGACATGATTACAGGGCTGAGCTCATCATCTTCCAGGTTGTCACCTTCTCGCTGACCTAGTTTCTGGGCCGTGTATATAATAACCGGAGATTATAACGCCCCCCCGTCCATTACAATGAACACCGTGTCACCTCCGCGTTACAGACAGCAGGGCGGGGAGCAGTGCAGATCTCAGCTTCCCGGACCCTTGGCAGGGGCAGTGGGGTTCACGCCAGAGTTTTTGATTTTTTTTAAACCCGTGATCAGCTAGTTTTTTATTGGCTGACAGACCCACGAATTCTCCTCTGAGGGAGACACTGATAGGACAGATGTGATGATCACACAGCTGCAGGGCTCGTTACAGTGTATCAGAGCTGTCAGTCCTGTAACAGGCACTGCAGCCACGTGAGATCTCCGCTGTGAAGTGCGCAGGTCGGGGTTCCCCTTTTATGTAGTATAAGGTTATTGTCAGGCAGTGGGTGGGGGGCAATATTAAAGGCACAGCGTAGACCCTTGTATGAAAGGACGGGCCCTTCCTCCAAAACATAACTCCATTAAAAGGATGGGGGGGGGATCTGTCAGATGTTGGAGCAGTGTCTGAAGCTGCCATATTCCACTCCTCTCCCCCCCCCCCCCCCATGTTGGCAGCGCAAGGCGGAAAACTAAGACCAGCGTAAAAAGCTAGTCTTAGTAAGGCCTCATGCACACGGCCGTTGGTGTTTTGTGGTCCGCAAACTGTGGATCCGCAAAACACGGAAGCTGCTCCGCGTTTCGTAATTTGCGGAACGGAACGCGGCCCATTATAGAGATGCCTATTCTTGTCCGCATAACGGACAAGAATAGGACATGTTCTATTTTTTTTGCGGGGGCACGGAACGGAGCAACGGATGCGGACAGCACACGGAGTGCTGTCCGCATCTTTTGCGGCCCCATTGAAGTGAATGGGTCCACGGCCGAGCCGCGAAATATGCGGCACGGACGCGGACCTGAACAACGGCCGTGTGCATGAGGCCTAAATGTTCCTCACGGTTTGTAGTAGGAATAGTGCAGTGTTCTAGTGTCTGGTTTGCAGTGCTTCTGGTCTCCAGGTCCCCATTTATCTCTACATTGTTGTACTTGTGTTTTCCATATTGCAGTGTATGTTTTCTGCAGGTTGCAGTGCTGTGGTCTCCAGGCTGCAGTGCTGTGGTCTCCAGGCTGCAGTGCTGTGGTCTCTAGGTTGCAGTGCTTTTATCTCCAGGTTGCAGTGCTTTTATCTCCAGGTTGCAGTGCTTTTATCTCCAGGTTGCAGTGCTGTGGTCTCTAGGCTGCAGTGCTGTGATCTCCAGGCTGCAGTGCTGTGGTCTCCAGGAGGCAGTGCTGTGGTCTCCAAGCTGCAGTGCTGTGGTCTCCAGGTTGCAGTGCTGTAGTCTCTAGGTTGCAGTGCTGTGGTCTCCAGGTTGCAGTGCTGTGGTCTCCAGGTTGCAGTGCTGTGGGTCTCCAGGTTGCAGTGCTGTGGGTCTCCAGGCTGCAGTGCTGTGGGTCTCCAGGCTGCAGTGCTGTGGTCTCCAGGCCGCAGTGCTGTGGTCTCCAGACGCCAGTGCTGTGCTCTCCAGGTTGCAGTGTTGTGGTCTCCAGGCTGCAGTGCTGTGGTCTCCAGGCTGCAGTGCTGTGGTCTCCAGGTTGCAGTGCTGTGGGTCTCCAGGGTGCAGTGCTTTTATCTCCAGGTTGCAGTGCTGTGGTCTCCAGGTTGCAGTGCTGTGGTCTCTAGGCTGCAGTGCTGTGATCTCCAGGCTGCAGTGCTGTGATCTCCAGGCTGCAGTGCTGTGGTCTCCAGGCTGCAGTGCTGTGGTCTCCAGGTTGCAGTGCTGTGGTCTCCAGGTTGCAGTGCTGTGGTCTCCAGGTTGCAGTGCTGTGGGTCTTCAGGTTGCAGTGCTGTGGTCTCCAGGTTGCAGTGTTGTTGTCTCCAGGTTGCAGTGTTGTAGTCTCCAGGTTGCAGTGTTGATGTCTCCAGGTTGCAGTGCTGTGGTCTCCAGGTTGCAGTGCTGTGGTCTTCAGGTCGCAGTGCTTTTATTTCCAGGTTGCAGTGCTGTGGTCTCCAGATTGCAGTGCTGTGGTCTCCAGGTTGCAGTGCTGTGGTCTCCAAGTCGCAGTGCTTTTATTTCCAGGTTGCAGTGTTGTAGTCTCCAGGTTGCAGCACTTTTATCTTCAGGTTGCAGTGCTGTGGTCTCCAGGCTGCAGTGCTGTAGTCTTCAGATTGCAGTGCTGTGGTCTCCAGGTTGCAGCGCTTTTATCTTCAGGTTGCAGTGCTGTGGTCTCCAAGTTGCAGTGCTGTAGTCTTCAGGTTGCAGTGCTGTGGTCTCCAGGTTTCAGTGCTGTGGTCTCCAGGTTGCAGTGCTGTGGTCTCTAGGTTGCAGTGCTGTGGTCTCTAGGTTGCAGTGCTTTTATCTCCAGGTTGCATTGATGTGGTTTACAGGTTGCAGTGCTGTGGTCTCCAAGTCGCAGTGCTTTTATTTCCAGGTTGCAGTGTTGTAGTCTCCAGGTTGCAGTGCTTGTGGTCTCCAGGTTGCAGTGCTTGTGTTCTCCAGGTTGCAGTGTTGTAGTCTCTAGGTTGCAGTGCTTTTATCTTCAGATTGCAGTGCTGTGGTCTCCAGGTTGCAGTGCTGTGGTCTCTAGGTTGCAGTGCTTTTATCTCCAGGTTGCATTGCTGTGGTCTCCAGGTTGCAGTGCTTTTATCTCCAGGTTGCAGTGCTTGTGGTCTCCAGGTTGCAGTGCTTGTGGTCTCCAGGTTGCAGTGTTGTAGTCTCTAGGTTGCAGTGCTTTTATCCTCAGATTGCAGTGCTGTGGTCTCCAGGTTGCAGTGCTGTGGTCTCTAGGTTGCAGTGCTTTTATCTCCAGGTTGCATTGCTGTGGTCTCCAGGTTGCAGTGCTGTGGTCTCCAGGTTGCAGCGCTTTTATCTTTAGGTTGCAGTGCTGTGGTCTCCAGGTTGCAGTGCTTTTATCTCCAGGTTGCAGTGCTCCTGGATGTATATTACCTATGGTCCATGTTGCAGAGCTTGCTGGTATAGCTAGTGCACGGCACCTGGAAGTTTGTGGGTTCCTGTGGATTCTTTGGGCCCCGCACTGTATGGACCCTCTGACTCAGTAAGTGACTCTACAGGTGCAGTGTGTTTACATGAGACGTAAGCTGTAAGGACAGAGCGGGAACAGGCGGAAAGGCAGGGGCGGACTGCAGGTGCAGAACCCGAGCAGGAACCCACACAATACAAGGAAACAGCAACAAGAAACAACTTGGACGCATGAACAAACAGGGGAACGGGCAGCAGGATTACTGGCAGCGCGAGAACGGACACAATCACCACAAGTTTTATTGCAAGGTCAATGTCACAGATCCGGGGGACAGGAGGTGGCGGCATAATGGACATCACACAGTGAGCCATCCACCGATCAGCCCTGGCCTAGCACATGAGGATGCGGATAAGGGGGGCAGTGCTCATAGTAATTATAAAAAGTGCATTTCACAGGTAATTTTTTCTGATACAGAGCAACAAATCCCCTGAAGAGACGGTTACATGGAAATATAGTCTTTCTGCAGCCTCCACTAGAGGGCGCTCACTGCATACTGAGTTATTGTTGAGTTCAATGAATAAACTGTATGCGACCAGCTCCCCCTAGTGGTGGCTGCAGACAGACAGAATGTAATCATTGACGCTATACTTGTCAGTCCTCCCATAGATATCAACAATTGGTTGGCCAAAGAGAGGAAAGAGAAGGCGCTCATAGGTGACGCTGCTTCAAATTGCGTCAATAAACAGTGCAACCTCCCTCTTACCCAGGTGAGCCCGTTGTACTCACCTGAAGGGTTTGCACTTAGTATGGTGCAATCCTGGTGGAGCGAGGCAGGGTGGTTTTAAGGGTCCATTCACACGTCCGCAATTCCATTCCGCATTTTGCGGAACGGAATTGCGGACCCATTAGTTTCAATGGGGACAGACGATGTCCCGGCCGGGTCCGCAATTGCGGATCCGCACTTCCGGGTCCGCAATTGCGTTCCCGAAAAAAATAGAACATGTCCTATTCTTGTCCGCAATTGCGGACAAGAAAAGGCATTTTCTATGAGAGTGCCGGCGATGTGCGGTCCGCAAATTGCGGAACGCACATCGCCGATGTCCGTGTTTTGCGGATCCGCGGATCCGTGGATCCCCAAAACACACACGGACGTGTGAATGGACCCTAAGACTTTTGAGTTGGTGCTGCCGTGTGGTGTCCGAAATAGCCTAGGGCGAGGGCCAGATCGCGGTTTAGGTAAGTATTAGGGGCGTGTCTGGATTGAGTCCGAGCGGATGGACATTAGGCGCATAACACGACCCGGATTTTTTGTGTTGTTTTAGAAGATTTTTTTTATACAACGCGTTTCGGGGTTCGAAGGACCACTTTATCAAGTCTGTACAATCTTCACCGTACGCTCACAGAGGAAGGTCCTGATATGGGACTGATGGTCCGCACAGCTTATGTGAAGCTGGGAGGGTGTCCAAGTGCAGCGGCGCCTCCAGCAGACTGCATGTGTGGCCCGAAACGCGTTGTCTCAGAATAAAATCTCCTAAAACCACACAAAAAATCCGGGTTGTGTTATGCGCCTGATGTCCATCCGCTCCCATAGATATATCAGACCATGTCTCAGGGTGGAGCACAGATTTTATATTCTCTCCCCCCCAGCTGTTACCTCATGGTCGCCCCCTGCTGGTCGATGCACTTTTATAGGAGTGGGGGAAGGGACATGACCACTTCACTGACCTCATGAAATGTACTGACTAGAAGAGGGGCTATAGGCGATTCTTCGGGGTTGCCATGTTGAGGACAGTGAAGAGTTAATGCTATCTATACTACTCTACACCACCATCCGGGAGAGCCACGCATAGTGCGCACGTGTTTGCTATAGACCACCTACATGACTGCACCACACAAACATCTTCCCCATCCAAAATACATGTAAATGAACAAAGCTGGAACATGGCGTAATCCTCCGATAAACATCTCCTGCAGACTGCGCCAGCGTGCCACATGTACCCGGCTCATTATAGGAAACACGAGGACCGAGGCGTAGGTTATACGAAACACGAGGATGAAAATAACACCGCGGCTCCGTACGCTGACTACGGAGAAACGAATCACGTTTCTGAACGCAGAACGCCGTTTTTACACAGAACTTCCACCCGCTGACAACTTTGTGGCAAATATATTTTGCTGCAAAAATGTTGTATCTTTCCGCCATCCTTGACCTGTGGTCGCAGAAACTTCCTGGGTGCAAAGTGTCGCGAAAAGTGTTGGTCACCCCCCCCCCCCATACGGCAAAGGGAATGGAGGCCCCGCCCACTAGTGGGAGGTGTTTGAGCTGTGCCGCAAAGCATCACTGTGGTCGCAGTCTTATTAGGGGTTGTCCAGTATTAGAAAACATGGCTGCTTTCTTCCACGAAACAGCGCCACACCTCTGCACAGTCTGTTTCTGGTATTGCAGCCAGGGGTAGAGTTGGCTTTTCTGGGGCCCCAAGCAAATTTAAGTCTGGTGGCCCCCGCTGCACTGCTTAGCTCTGCCCCATCACCTTGGCTGTTTTATTCCATGAAATAGCGCCACACCTGTCCGTGGTCTGTTTCTGGTATTGCAGTCAGGGGTGGATTTGCATTTCTGGGGCCCCAAGCAAATCTAGTGGCCCCCGTTGTACCACTTAGCTCTGCCCCATCACCTTGTTAAGCTCCACCCTGTCTGCCTGCTAAGCCCCATTCTCGGCAGTGCAGCCGGGCGCTTCTACTACTTCTCTACAGCTAGGAAGGGCCCCTTTCCTCCCCTTAAGGGCCCATGCACACGAACGTATTCTCTTTCAGTGTGGATCCATTCATTTCAACGGGTCCGCAAAAAAAAAATGAAGTTACTCCGTCTGCATTCTGTTTCCGTATTTCCGTTCCGCACAGAAATAGAACATCTCCTATTACAGACAAGGATAGGACTGTTCTATCAGGGGCCAGCTGTTCCGCGAAATGCAGAT
Source organism: Bufotes viridis (assembly GCA_033119425.1). NCBI lineage: Eukaryota > Metazoa > Chordata > Amphibia > Anura > Bufonidae > Bufotes > Bufotes viridis. The sequence continues at coordinate 446,993,507 of CM065592.1, forward strand.
TGCAGTCGGACGTCATCCGTATTTTTTTCGGGTCCGTGTTTTGTGGACCGCAAAATACATACGGTCGTGTGCATGAGCCCTTAGGGTCACACCACGTTCTTGTTCTGTTTTTTGCGTTCCGTATATGGACCGTATACGGAACCATTCATTTCAATGGATCCGCAAAAAAACGGAAGGTACTTGCCTTCTGTTTTCGTATTTACGTTCCGTTCAAAGATAGCACATGTCCTATCGGACAAGGATAGTACTGTTCTATCAGGGGCCAGCTGTTCCGTATTTCTGTCATCCGTTTTTTTTGCGGATCCGTTTTTTGCCATCCACAAAATACTGAAAAAGCCATACGGTCGTGTGAACGAGCCCTAAGGTATACGTTTTTTTTGGATACGTTAAATGGATGGGAAAAAACTCAATGTGGCCCCAGCCTTAGCCTTCATTCACACGTCCATAAGTGTTTTGTGGATCCGCAAATTGCGTATCTGCAAAACACGGACACCGACCTTGTGCACATGGCCTGCACTATAATAGAAAATGCCTATTCTTGTCCGCTATTGCGGATGCGGAAGTGCGGATCCGGACAGCACATAGTGTGCTGTCCCCATTGAAAATGAATTTTGCGGAACGGATGCGGACCCATTTTGCGGCCGTGTGAATGGACCCTTAGTCATCTTTTTCAGCTAACCAGCAGGGTGCCCTCTGATCTCTGGGGCCCCAAGCATTTGCTTGGTTTGCATGGTGGATTGCAGATCCATTGAAGTCAGTGGGGCTGCAGTACCGCACATCTACTGTGGACAGGGGTGGCGCTGTTTTTGGAAGGAAGCAGCCATGTTTTTCTAACCCTCTACGCTGCCTTTCAGTATCTGGACACAGATGCTGGTGGGCAGCACTTATAAATACATTTGGGGTGGAGTTGCCCTTTAAAAGTTCCTTCTCGCTGAGCGTGCATCCGTTCCTGTTGCCACTGACGTAACATTCCGCAATTCGCTTGTACGTGTTTGCGTTGTAACAACCTGACAGGAAGCGTGTGGAAACAATGTTTCTTTAGAAATCACATTGCACCGGGTGCAGAGAGGTCACATGGGCTCTGAGGTGAGGTCATGTGACATTACACCTATCATTGTCTTAAAGGAGCCCAGCGTTCAGGTGATATTTTGGCCGTAGGTAGAAAACCTAGACTGAAGCGAGAATTAAAGGGGAAGAGTCGCCTGCTATGATTAACTCCTCGACTGCCAGAGATCAGATGTAAAAGGGTTGCTCGGGATTCGAAACGGCGCCACACCTGTGTATAGGTTGACTGTAGTATTGCAGTTCAGTCCCATTCCCTTCCATAGATCTCGGCAGCAACACTAGACACAACCTGTGGGCAGGGGTGGCGCTGTTTCAGCAAGAAAGCTGCCATGTTTTTCTAACCATTGACCCTTTAAAGCGGTAGTCCACTTTGGAAACCCCTTTGCATTTGAACTACAAGGGATCCCTGCTTGGGTGCATGGGTCGTTCAAAGTGGACAATTCCTTCAAGACACCCAACTTTCCGCAGACCCTGACCGCAGGGGCGTAGCTAAAGGCTCATGGGCCCTGGTGCAAGAGTTCAGCTTGGGCCCCTCTTCCCTCAGTGCTTTGTGTGTCTTCTTATGCGGCACAAGGGTCTTTGGGCCCCTTCAGGCTCCTGGGCCCGGTAGCGACTGCTACCTCTGCACCCCCCATAGCTACGCCCATGCCTGAACGGTAGATGTCGAATCATCACAAATCCTTATTGTAAAAGTATTAGCGCCTGTGTGCAGACTTTGTACCACGTAGCCTGATGTTTCCAGTTCTGCATTTCCAGTGAGCGGCATTTTCCAGTCTGGAAACAAACAAGTTTGAGGGGAAGGTCTGGTCACGCTGATCCGTGTCACCCACCCGATCATACACAGAGAACCAGGGGTGTCAGCCCCACTGTGGGGCCCATGGCTTCTCAGTGTGAACCTGTCCAGAGGTCCCGTGTCGTGACATTAGCCTATAATGGAATGCTCGACCGGGCCGAGGGTCAGGCCGTCCTCCTGCCCTATGACCTGGGGTGGAAGGTGTCCATTTCTCTGATCCAGACTTTCATTGAATCTGGATCTGGTTCCCCTGGAGCATAGAAAACAAGTGCTGGGTGCAAAGGTCTGTCTACAGCCAATCTGTCCTGGCACAGACCAGCACACGGCTTACCGCCTAGGTGTCTGAGCAGGGAAGGAAGACCAGCATGACCACTGTATGAGAAGCATGACCACTATATGCCATTTATGACCACTGTATGAGAAGCATGACCACTATATCAAAAGTATGACCACAATATGGCATGTATGACCACTATATGAGAAGTATGACCACTATATGGCATTTATGACCACTATATGGCATGTATGACCACTATATGAGAAGTATGACCACTATATGGCATTTATGACCACAATATGGCATGTATGACCACTATATGGCATGTATGACCACTATATGAGAAGTATGACCACTATATGGCATTTATGACCACTATATGGCATTTATGACCACTATATGGCATGTATGACCACTATATGAGAAGTATGACCACTATATGGCATTTATGACCACTATATGGCATGTATGACCACTATATGAGAAGTATGACCACTATATGGCATTTATGACCACTATATGGCATGTATGACCACTATATGAGAAGTATGACCACTATATGGCATTTATGACCACTATATGGCATGTATGACCACTATATGAGAAGCATGACCACTATATCAAAAGTATGACTACAATATGGCATGTATGACCACTATATGGCATGTATGACCACTATATGAGAAGTATGACCACTATATGGCATTTATGAACACTGTATGAGAAGCATGACCACTATATCAAAAGTATGACTACAATATGGCATGTATGACCACTATATGAGAAGTATGACCACTATATAGCATGTATGACCACTGCGTGAAATGTATGACCACTATATAGCATGAATGACCACTGTATTACAAGTATGAGCCCATATGACGTGTAGGACCACTGCATCACAAGTATGACCACTGTATGAAAAATATGACCACTATATGGCATGTATGACCACTATATGACATGTATGACTACTGCGTGACAAGTATGACCACTATATGGCAAGTCTGACCACTATATGACATGTATGACCACCGTATGAAAAGTATGACCACTGTATGACCACTTTATGAAAAGTATGACCCCCATATGACATGCAGGACCACTATATGACGTGTATGACAAGTATGCTCACTAGATAACAGGTATGACCACTATATGAAAAGTATGACCCCCCATATGACATGCAGGACCACTATATGACGTGTATGACAAGTATGCTCACTAGATAACAGGTATGACCACTATAAGACAGGTATGACCACTGCCGGGGTGTTATATGAAGATACAGTTACAGCAGTTCTCATGAGTCCTGTGTGGGACTATTCACATTGTCAGTATGGGGCGCTGTATAATATTATTATCTGGGTACTCCATTGTACTAATTATCTGGACTCGTCCGATGGGCACTGCGGCACTATAGGGTTCGTCATGAAATGATGTGGGCACTCTTACTGCGGGCACCACGCTCTACAGTACTATGTCATTGAGCATTATGGCAGTAAGCGCCAGCTGATGATAAATGTGACTCCCACCGCTGCCTGTAACGTATAGACAGAGGGTCAGTGGGCGCAACATGGGGAAGATGGGGGTGGTTTTTGCCTAGGGCCCCACTGGGGTCGGGTGGTGATGCCCCCTAATGTGAATAGAATCCCGCCAATCACTGTGTAATGTCTATACCCAGCTCTATTGCAGCGGATGGGACGGGCGGGCATGAAAACCCTTGACCGTCTCTGGAAAGCTGGAGGCAAACCATCCACACTCAGAAGGCTGTCACCAGCTTTTCCAGAATCCTGAACGGTAAACAGAAATATTCAGGAATTTATTGCTTCATAACAAGGCAGACTCGCCTTTCAGGGCTGTAAGAAAGCTGGGTAATGACGCCTGCAGCAGCGGGATGACGGCCATGTTGTTTCTCACTCAGCTTTCCCAGGGACTGATAAAACCTTCATAGACAGGACTACACAAGGTGGTTCGGCGCCAGTCTGCTGGGCCTGTATGAGGACTAGAGACTTGTGCTGTGTCTGCACCGCCCCGAGATGTATTACTATCCTCATCATCCTGCCGACTCAGCAGATCTGCAGGATCTCAGGACACTTTATGACTGTTTAGTGTAAACCCCAGAACGTGTGTGCACTGGCTTCATGTAGTTCCCAGGGCGGCTGTCGGGGCAGGTTAGTGCCTGCCCCTCGCACAAGGACGGGTAGTCTCACCCTGCAGCAGAAATGACAGAGTTCTCAAGAAGTTCACAAAAAATTACATTACAGATACTATAATAATCAGATATCTCTGTGCAGTCTCTTCCTCCTGTGCAGTCACTGAGTGCAGTCTCTTCCTCCTGTGCAGTCACTGAGTGCAGTCTCTTCCTCCTGTGCAGTCTCTGTATAAAGTCTCTTCTTTTTATGCAGTTACTGTGTGCAGTCTCTTCCTCCTGTGCAGTCACTGAGTGCAGTCTCCGCTTCCCGTGCAGTCACTCTGTGCAGTCTCTTCCTCTTGTGCAGTCACTGAGTGCAGTCTCCGCTTTCCGTGCAGTCACTCTGTGCAGTCTCTTCCTCCCATAGAGTCACCATGTGCAGACAGTCTCTTCCTCCTCTGCAGTCACCGTGTGCAGTCTATTCGTCGTGTGCAGTCACTATGTGCAGTCTCTTCTCACTATGCAGTCACTGTGTGTAGTCTCTTCCTCTTGTACTTTAGCTGTTTGTTCTTCAGACGTCTGCCTTCAGTTCCTAGGACAGGAAGTAGCTGTCTTTCTACTAATATCAGCCATATTGGCTCTCATGGAACTGATAAACTGTCACTTGGTCACTCAGAGGATCCTTCCCTCGCTTGGCTCTGGTCGGCCATCAGTGACAATGAGCCCCCACCTATATCTCTCACTATGCTGAGACATGATGGATGGATCTCTGCCTGCAGAGACCGACAAATAGTATGGTGTCAGTGACCACTGTGGTTGGTCCTCCAGGAACCTTGTCCATAAAGATACAGGCTGCACACATTGTGAATAGGAGGGAATGCTGGGAAGTGAGGGAGGAAGTAGCTAACTTCTCCTCCTCTCCTTCCTTACCAGATATTTATTTTTTCCCTAAAGTCCTTAATTCTTTCAGTGTTTGCTATTCTGCCAATTTGAATACATTTACTGAAGTACTGATTCCTTACATCTCTGCTTGCTTTCAATAAAGAAAAACACTGTTTACATTCATTCAGAGGCATGATTCCCCAAATGTGGAGAAGAATGTTTCCATTTACTGACGAGAAGCAGAGATCCTGAACATTGTGAAAATATCATTTTTGTTCCAGTTTTATATATTTAGTAACTTTCTAATATTCATGACATTTTACCATTTACAAGATACCTGCTTGATGTCAATGAATGGTTACACAACTCTGATGCTCTGTAAAGATGGTGAGTGTTGCGATTAACCTTTGTGATCCATAAACCATCCATGGTGTGGTAGACTTTATCTGGAAACCCAGCGGGCGACGTCATTTATTACACAACGTTCTGTAATATCCTGTCACTGCTGGTAATATCACTGCAGTGGACGTCACCGCCGGGAAGGGAGGGGGGATAGCATATACAGCTCCCACACAGACATAGGGGAAGTACTCCAGAACAAAATCCCTTCTAGTTTTCACATATCTAAACCTGCAGTTATATCCCAGACTGTATCTAGACTGCTGTTGGGGGAGAAGTTAGCTACTTCTTCCCCCTCTAGAATATTTCACTTCCCAGCATCCATTAATTTTTGAGTTATAAAAATGTGTTCAAGTGGTTACAAACATAAAGGAGAACCCTAAAGGCTCCATTCACACGACCGTATGTTGTCCGCAAAAAAAACGGATCCGTGTCCGCAAAAAAACGGATTGCATTCCGTTTTTTTGCTGATCCATAGACTTCAATAGGACATGGCCCTATTGAAGTCTATGGATCAGCAAAAAAACGGACACGGATCCGTTTTTTTGCGGACACGGATCCTTTTTTTTGCGGACAACATACGGTCGTGTGAATGGAGCCAAAGGCAGTAACATCTCAGGCTGCCGTTATATTCATTTCTGTTGATATAGGGGGAGAAGTTAGCTTCTTCCTCTCTATAATATTACACTTCTCACGCCCAGTATTCCTTCTTTTTCAAGTTTAGAAAGAATTGTTCAACTAGTCCAAAACCTTAATGGAACCCAGGAGCGGACACAGACAGCAGAGGGCCCCTGTGCAAAGAATGTGCCTGGGCCCCTGTGGATCTACTAGCATTCAAGTTCCTCATAGTCCCTCAACTGTAATAAAGCCCATCATAAAGCCCCCAGTGTAATAATTCAGTAAAAGAATGCCCCCTTATAATGTGCGCGAGCACATAAACATGCCCTGATGTGTGGCAGTATAAAAAATACCTCCTCTTAGTGCCCCCGGTAGAGCCAATGTCCCCATAGTACCCTTATAATGTATGCCAATGCCCACTACTGTGTGCCCAAAAAACCCTCTTAGTGCCCCCAGTTAAGACAAGATCCCCATAGTGCCCTATAATTTGCGTCAGTATAAAATACTCCTATATCGTGCACCAAAAGTGCGCCTCCCCTTGTCCCCATGGTGCCTGACAATGTGCCAGTATAAAATGCCCCCATAATGTGTGCCAGTATAATGCACCTATATAATGACCCCAATAGTGCTCCTATTCCCCTATTCTCCATAGTGGCCCCCATGTGTGTCAGTATATAAGATAGGGTGACCAGTAGGTGACCCCATAGTGCTCCCCCTTCTCCATAGTGTCCCCCATGTGTGCTATTATTTAAAATAGGGCCCCCAGAGTGCTCCTCCTCCTCCATAGTGCCCGCCATGTGTGCCAGTACATAAGATATGGCCCCCAGTAGATGCCCCCCTGAGTGCCAGTTAGGGAACCTAGCAAAGTGTGAATAAAAAAAAACAAAAAACACTTACCTCCTTGCCGCTTTCAGCGATATGATGCAGGCCCCTTCCGGCCTGTGTCCCACACTGTACGGCTCAGACGGCATGATTACATCATCGCGCTGCCAGCGCCGGCCTCTGATAGGCTACAGGCACTAGGACTGGTGAAGGGAGACGCCCCTCCCCTGCTCCGCCGCAGCCTCCATCTGTATCGCCGTTAGTTACTTCCTCCCTCTCCCACTTATTTTTCAAGTTAGAAAAGACCTTGTACAACTGGTTAAAAACATCACAGTGAATGGGAACCCTACTGTATATCCAGTTACAGGTGAGAGTACAGACATATCCATTTATATTGATAGAAGGGGAGAAGTTAGCTACTTCCTCCCACTCTAGAATATTACATTTCCCAGTAACCTTTGTGCTCGTCATTAGAAAAAATGTATTCAACTGGTAAAAACATAAATGAGAATTTTAGGGGCAGCTCCATCTCTGGCTGAGGTTATAGTAATTTCTGTTGAAATAGGAGGAGAAGTTAGCTACTTCCTCTCTAGAATATTACATTTCTTACTCCCAGCATTCCTTCTTTTTCACGTTCAAAAATAATTGTTCAACTAGTTAAAAACCTTCCCACCTACAAAAAATATGTGTATTGCCCAAATAAATAACCATGAAACTGATGATCATCAAAAAAATATATACTTTATTAAATACAATATGATAAAATATACCAATTAAAACCATGTATGACCCAGTGGACACATGAAAAACTGAGGACACCGGGATGGGAGCCAACACATCACCAATCACTAATACAATAACACAATTATTATAAGTTTGTGCAAAATAGTACCATAAATTAAATGAGTAATAAGTAAATAAATTGCACTTAACTAAATGGACCTTTTAAATGGAGCACTATCAAGGGCACACATATACAATAATTATAGCAGGCAGGTGTGCAAAAAAAAACACAAGTAAGCGCAAGTGACCATAGTGTTTAAGTAAAATATGTAGCCCTGATACTCACAAAGGTGAGATAAATATGCAGACCAAAATAATGACATGTGACATGAACACCTCCCCCCCAGTGTCCCCACACCTTACCCAACGCGTTTCGCCAGAGGCTTCGTCAGGGAGTGAAAAAACCTTAGTGGGAAGTGAACCCTATCGGCAGTTACATCCCAGGTTGCAGTTATAGTAGGAGGAGAAGTTAGCTACTTGCTCCCTCTTCCACTTGTTTTTCAAGTTAGAAAATACCCTGTACAACTGGTTAAAAATATACAGTGAATGGGAAACCTAAATTCAGTTACAGATGAGAGTACAGACATATTAATTTATATTGATAGAAGAGGAGAAGTTAGCTACTTCCTCCCACTATAGAATATTACATTTTCCAGTAATCGTTGTGCTCATCATTAAAAAAAAAAGTACTCAACTACTCAACTGGTTAAAACATAAATAAGAATCTTAAGGGCAGCTCCATCTCTGGCTGAGGTTATAGTAATTTCTGTTGGAATAGGAGGAGAAGTTAGCTACTTTATCTCCAGAATATTATACTTCCCAGCATTCCTTATTTTTCTAGTTAGAAAAACTTGCTCAACTAGTAAAAAATCTAAATGGGAACCCTATGGGCAATTATATCCCAGACTTATATCCCAGACAGAGTAGGAGGAAAAGTTAGCTACTCCCTCCTTCCTTTTTTTCCAGTTGAAAAACTTGTTCAATTGAGTTGAAAATATGAATAGCAACACTATAGGCAGTAATATCTCAAAATGCTTTTATATTTATTTATACCGATATAGGGGGAGAAGTTAGCTACTTCCTCCCTCTGTAGACTATTACACGTCCCTGCATTTTTTATGCTTCATGTTAGAAAAACAAAACCTGCTCAACTGATTAAAACATAAATGGGAACCCTATAGGTAGTTACATTCAAGGCTGCAGTTATATTAATTTATATTGATATAGGGGGAGAAGTTAGCTACTTCCTCCCTCTCTAGAAAATTACATTATTCATCAATAATTGTTTTTCAAGTTAGAAAATAATTGTTCAACCAGTGAAAAAAAACAAATGGGAACCCTATGACCAGTAACATCCCAGGTTGCAGTTATAATAGGAGGAGAGGTTAGCTACTTCATCCCTCTCCTTCTGAACATTGGGTCACAGATTCCAGATCGTGTCCCACTCCCAAACTCTACAGGCGCAGAGTTAATCAAACATGTCTCCTCACAGGGAAAAGGATCAGCAGGAGAGGGTGCTATAATTGTGATGACCAGAAGGAGGATCTGCAAGTAGGGGAGGAGCCTTTGGTGACTGGGTGACAGAGAAATTAACTCCCCAGCAAATAATATGGTTGACAAACAGCTACCCATTGCAGAAACCATACTCAACCTCCTATGTCATATAAGATGTGAGGGGGAAGGGGGGTAATTTGTGAGATCAGACCACAGGTAAATTCCAAACTGAATGGTCTGTAGCACTCTGTGGGGCAACTGAGCAAAACTTGCCTTTGAATGGAGCAGTATAATAAGCTTGATGTGAGGGTCCCCTGAGAGAAAGAGGTGGAGTCCTTACATGTAAGTTGGATATGTGATGTCATTACGTAATTTTGTATCACTGGCGACTCCCTCTCGGTAATCACACCATCGGGGGTTAAGATAATTTTGAATATGGTAAATTATCATTCCTGAGCAATGTGCACGATCTGCAATCTGGAGACCGCAATAAGCCGCCCTTGTGGCAGGATGCACGTGGATGGCAAGACATTGAATGCAGCAATCATGGCCGCTCATTATGTGCTGCATGACTCAGCTCCGCTGAGTAATTGCAAGATCATTTTTATATGATGATTAATGAGAACAGATAACAATATCCCCGATATTTCCCCGAGGCCGTATCTGACCGAGGCAATTATTTTCTGGAGAGCTGTAATTAAAGGGGCGGCAACGGTCACTTATCACATGAGTATCAGGAAATCTAATGCTGTTAAAGAAAGTCCCCTGATAAATGATCACCCAGATTCTCAGTCAGAGACAGGAAAACCTTACCTACCTGCCCAGTATAGGTAATAATTGTAGCTTCTGGGCCCTAATGCAAAATCTGCACTTGGGCCCTCTGCTATTGTGCCTTCGTAGGTGACAGATGGACTTTTTGAGCCCCTACAGGGACTGTAAAAACTAGGAATTCCTTTACTTGATACATAGTTTCCAGACACATGAATGAAAGGGATGGCACCAGGGGTGGACTGGGAACTTAAAGTGGCCCTGGAAAAAATACTAAAAGTAGCCCCGTTTTGTAGTCTGGTTCAAGTTGATGGAAGGCAGGGCCAACAGAAGTAGGTAGGACCAGCAGTACCATATTGTGGCACATTATACCACCCCAACAGAACCAAATACCACACTCCATCACAAAATACTGCCGCCAGCAGCACACAATACATCCCCGAAAACTTGGGGCCGGCTGTGAGGGGGGCTCAGGCGGCCCCCTGGGCATTGGCCCACCGGGAAGTTTCCCTGTAAGGTCTATGGCCAATCCACCCCTGGGTGGTGCTGAGTGCAAATGGGTACAAGGGGGTGTTTATTTTTTTAAATTTACCCTTGTGAGCCCTAAGGCAAAGTCCGCACGCGGGCCCCCACGTATTGTGCCTTCCTAGGTGATAGAGGGACTTTTTGGGCCCCTGCAGGGACTGTACAACTAGGAACTCCTTTACTTGATACATGGTTTCCAAAAACATGAAGGAAAGGGGTGGCGTTGACCGCATATGGGTACAAAGGGGCGGTTTATATTTGTACATTTACCCCAAGGTGGGTGGTTTGTGGGTATTTCGGAGGGCGGTCCTGCTGGAGGTGCGCCTGAATTTTATCGTCAGCTATGTATTAAATTATGACTCTATTAAAGCTGTATCAAAACTCGATTGGGAAAGATACAAATCTGTCCCTATGACACCGGCTGACCTGTTACATGTGATTTTGGCAGCTGACGGCATCTGTGTTGGCCCCATGTTCATATGTGCCCGCACTGCTGAGAAAAAGGATGTTTTAATATATGCAAATGAGCCTCTAGGAGCAACGGGGGCGTTACCATTACACCTAGAGGCTCTGCTCTCTCGGCAACTGCCGCAATGTCGGCACTTTGATTGAAAGAACCAGTCAGGGCAAATGTGATCATGTCTGGTCCCATCAATCAAAGTGCAGGGGTCGTGGCAGTTGCAGACTGGGTTGCAGACATGGGCACATATGAACATGGGACCAACACAGATGCCTTCAGCTGCCAAGTGCACATGTACCAGGTCAGCCGGTGTCATAGGTGCAAAACTGCTGACAGATGGGCTTTAAATATATGTGTACTGACTTGTGGTTTTATCCGTGCTGTCTGAATACACCCTAACAAAATATGCTTTCAACTTTTTTGACCTTGCCGAGCAACTTAGATATGGAAAATAGTGTTGTTTCTAGAGTTTGAGGAGCCTGTGAACAGTGTGAATTGAGACAGGAAGAGGGATATCAGAGTTGACTGCAGGGACAGCCGAACATTCAGGTTTTGAGTGGAGTTATACCTAATAATACATAAACAAGACAGAGGAGCGTGCCCCTTTCCGCAGCAGACTGGCACTGAGTGAGCAGTTTTCTCCTACGTGCCGCTTCTTGCTGTGTTGTTCTCCTTTCTCTTGTGCCATTCCATTTCCCAGATACCTGATTACACAACCGCAGATAATGTCTGCTGGATATTTCACCTTGACAGCTGATCGCTATCTGATGTAGACTAGAATTCAGGGAATGAGAAGAGCGAGCACAAGCCGCATCTCTCTGGCTGCGGCTATGGCTCAAGGCTGATTCCTGTCACTGGCGGAGTACTCGTGGGGGTTAACCGACATGCCCCTCGGTATACTGCACCCAAGGTATAAACAGGGTCGGGGAGGGGGCTTCTGGACTTTGCTTATATAGCTGGTTTCATAAGTTTACACACCCCAGGCAGAATGTGCAATTCTGAAGAAACATAGTAAGTCCTCGCGGGCAGGGCGCTCTCTCCTTCTGTACCAGTCTGTAACTCGTCTTGTTCATGCTTAGTGAAATTGTTTTGTATTATGTGTACAGCGCCATGGAATAAATGGCGCTATAATAATAATAAATAATAATAATTTATAAAAAAGTATACTGCACAAGTCAATGGGGGACATATGTTACTATATACCTATACAGTGACATTTAAGAGCATTCTGTGAGAGGTATATGTGGTGCAAAAGAGAGTTAGACCAGTACCTCCAACCTATATCTAAAGGGAATACAGGAGAATGCTACTATGGCTGCAATGCAAAAGCAAACAAAAACTAAGAGCAGCAGCACACAGCTTCATGCACAAAGAACGATGCAAACATTGAAAACACAAAATGTGAACTGCATTACTGCTATACTTACTATATGAAAATGAGATGCTCTTTGCACATTTTTGATCAATATGTCGAGTTAAGAGGTATACATGGTGGCTCGGCAATTATGTCTTGGATGTTATATACCTTTAGGCAGGATACCGAAGGGTGCTTCAATGCACTGTCAAGAAAGGCACTTTGATTTAGGTTTTATTGCAATGTACATTTGTGGCAGTAAATGAGTAGCTGCCACATACTCTGCAAAGGCTGAGCTGAGTTAGAGTTCAGCAGAGAGGTCACACTATGTAGCATATTCCCCTAGCTGATATGGCCAGAGCCCATGATCATTGCAGGCAGAGGCGTGCAGAGAGTGATAGAGAGCGCTGGTAACACTATAGCTCGTGAGCATGAGAACCTGCTGACTCCTGTGTGATTGTTAGCTAGCAAGTGGAGGTCAGGGACATTTGCACACCACCTCAGAGCCTAATGAGGTCAAGATGCTGAGCAGCACAGTGGATAGTAGGGGTAGCCACTATACTTCCTAGCCCTTGTACCTTGAAGTATAAGATTACCTGTTAAGGAGCAGGTCCTGGGATAAAGAGATCAGCCAACTTATTAGAAGTAATGCCTGCAGTGAAGTAGAGTAGGAACTGTGCTCAGAGAGTAAGCCTTGAACCCTAGACACTAGTAAAAAGTGTGCATCAGAGCAGGCAGAGGCAGACAGAGAGGGATCCCTGGGAAACTCTGCAGCTGGTGAGGCTCAGAGCCAGCTGACTCCTAGCTAACAAGCAGAGGTGGGCCACACCTGCACATTGGTAGACCAGTGAGGGCCAACTGCTGGAGCACACTGAAGCATCAGAAGACCTGTGGAGGAGCCAGGCTTGAGATAGAGAGATCCACCAGTTTGTTTCAAGTAAAGCCTGAAGGAGGTAGGCAACGCTTGCACATTGGTAGACCGTCTTAGGGTCTAGTGAGGGCCAACTCCTGGAGCACACTGAAGCATCAGAAGACCTGTGGAGGAGCCAGGTTTAAGATGGTTTGAGATGGAGATAAGCCAGCTTTTTTCAAGTGCAGCCTGCAGTGGAGTAGAGCAAAATCTGTGTTCAGAGAGTGCACCATGGCCTGTGGATGTTTGTCCAAAGTATGCCTCAGTGGAGCCATTGAACAAGACCCACTGGTTCTGATGGAGACAGGGGTTAAGTGGCAAGCAAAGAGCAAAAGGTTCAAAAGACAGGAGGTTGGAGCAGGTCTGGACACATGGCCTGGACAGGAGCTTGAAAACATGAGGCACAAAGGAGTGGAAAAAGTACTGAGGCACGAGGTGTGGCTGAAGGATCATGAGGTGTTTCACAGATGATTGGAAATGGAGACAGGAACAAAATAAAATATGTAAAAAACAAATAAAAGCCGAGAGATTAATTGCCAAAGAGAGCAAAACTAACCCTAAAATGTTCTTCAATTATATAAATGGTAAAAAGTATAAACCTGAAGGTGTCGACCCTTTACAGAGTAATGAGGGGGGAGTTGTAGAGAGAAATGAGGAGAAAGCAAAGCTGTTAAATATTTTTTCTCTCCACTGTATTCACTAAGGAAAATTAACTGTCAGATGAAATGCAGAATGTAAAAGTAAATTCCCATTAAAAGTGCCCTGTCTGACCCAAGAAGTAGTACAGCAGCATATTAAGAAGATTAAAATAGACAAATCACCAGGACCAGATGGCATACACCCCCGTATCCTAAGAGAATTAAGTAATGTCAAAGCCGGACCTTTATTTCTGATATTTAAGGACTCTATACCGACAGGGAGTGTTCCACAGGATTGGCGCATAGCAAACGTGGTGCCAATATTCAAAAAGGGTCCAAAAACAGAGCCCGGAAACTATAGGCCGGTAGTAAGTTCAACATCCGTAGTGGGTAAACTGTTTGAAGGGTTTCTAAGAGATGCTATCTTGGAGTACGTCAATGAAAATAAGCAAATAACGCCATATCAGCATGGCTTCATGAGGGATCGGTCATGCCAAACTAATTTAATCAGTTTCTATGAGGAGGTAAGTTCTAGACTTGACAGCGGCGAATCAATGGATGTCGTATATCTGGACTTCTCCAAAGCATTTGACACTGTACCTCATAAAAGGTTAGTATATAAAATGAGGATGCTCGGACTGGGAGAAAATGTCTGTAAGTGGGTAAGTAACTGGCTGAGTGACAGAAAACAGAGGGTGGTTATTAACGGTACACACTCAGATTGGGTCACTGTCACTAGTGGGGTACCTCAGGGGTCAGTACTGGAGGGGTCACTGTCACTAGTGGGATACCTCAGGGGTCAGTACTGGAGGGGTCTCTGTCACTAGTGGGGTACCTCAGGGGTCAGTACTGGGCCCTATTCTCTTCAATATATTTATTAATGATCTTGTAGAAGGCTTGCACAGTAAAATATCTATTTTTGCAGATGACACTAAACTAAAGTAATTAACACTGAAGAGGACAGTTTTCTGCTACAGAGGGATCTGGATAGATTGGAGGCTTGGGCAGAGGAATGGCAGATGAGGTTTAACACTGACAAATGTAAAGTTATGCACATGGGAAGGAATAATGCAAGTCACCCGTACATACTAAATGGTAAAACACTCGGTAACACTGACATGGAAAAGGATCTAGGAATTTTTGCGAACAGCAAACTAAGCTGCAAAAAACAGTGTCAGGCAGCTGCTGCAAAGGCCAATAGGATAATGGGTAGGGATAAGCGAACTTCATATTCTAAAGTTCGTGTTCGGGTTGTGGTATATGCTGAATTGCGTTGTGGATTCCGTTACCATGGACCATAACGCATTTCCATGACGGAATGCCTTTAGAGGCATTCCGTTAATCATTCCGTCATAATGGACGTCTATGGCCTGCATAACGCATCCGTCCAGTTTTCATTATGCTGGAGTCCTCTCCTGCATAACAGAAAAAGGACGGATCTGTTATGCAGGCCATAGACGTCCATTATGACGGAATGCCTCTAAAGGCATTCCGTTATGCATTCCGTCATGGAATTGCGTTATGGTCCATGGTAACGGAATCCACAACGCAATTCAGAATATACCACAACCCGAACACGAACTCGAACTTCAAAATATGAAGTCCGCTCATCCCCAATAATGGGTTGCATCAAAAGGGGCATAGACGCCGGTGATGAGAACATAGTCCTACCACTTTACAAATCACTAGTCAGACCACACATGGAGGACTGTGTACAGTTCTGGGCTCCTGTGAACAAGGCAGACATAGCAGAGCTGGAGAGGGTTCAGAGGAGGGCAACTAAAGTAATAACTGGAATGAGGGATCTACAGTACCCTGAAAGGTTATCAAAATTAGGGTTATTCACGTTAGAAAAAAGACGACTGAGGGGAGATCTAATAACTATGTATAAATATATCAGGGGTCAGTACAGAGATCACCCCCATCATCTATTTATCCCCAGGACTGTGACTGTGACGAGGGGACATCCTCTGCTTCTGGAGGAAAGAAGGTTTCTACACAAACATAGAAGAGGATTCTTTACGGTAAGAGCAGTGAGACTATGGAACTCTCTGCCTGAGGAGGTGGTGATGGTGAGTACAATAAAGGAATTCAGGAGGGGCCTGGATGTATTTCTGGAGTGTAATAATATTACAGGCTACAGCTACTAGAGAGGGGTCGTTGATCCAGGGAGTTATTCTGATGCCTGATTGGAGTCGGGAAGGAATTTTTTCTCCTTATGTGGGGAAAATTGGCTTCTGCCTCACAGTTTTTTTTTTGCCTTCTTCTGGATCAACTTGCAGGATGACAGGCCGAACTGGATGGACGGAGGGCTGTTACTAACACACAAGGACATTGTTTCAGACCAATGGGTCCAACCTGAAGCTCTCTGGCTATGGTGAAACTACAACTCCTAGCAGTCTTTAGTTGTCAGGGGATGCTGGGAGTTCTAGCTTCACCACAGCTGGAGATCTACAGGCTGAAACCAGTGCTGTATTGGTCCAAAAATTGAGCAGCAGTCATCTGGCAGCCACTTCCTCCTGTGTAACTGTCTATGTAGGCACAGGAGGCAGTGCTTGTCAATCCTGCCTTCCCCTCGGGATCTTATCTAACGCGTTGTACAATCACATATTTTAAAAAAAAAAGACAAGCGTGTCTTCTTATGCGAGGTCAAGTTTGAGCTTTCATCTTTTGAAAGATGTTGTGTGACAACCTCTAATGGTAACCATTACTGTATCTATAGGGTTGTCACCCTGCTGTCCACAGACCCAGAATGGCATATAAATAAACATGATTATGTGGTGCTACATGTCCTTTTACTCTATTCTCTGACTGTGTGTCAGTACTCACTGACATTTGGGCATTCTGTTCATGAACTAGGAAGGTGAGGATGAACAGAAGGTTTTCAGCTCTGTTGTGTGTGTGGTTCTCCCTGTTTTCCTGTATCTTGTTCTGGTGTCAATCAGTCATCTCAGACCAAGTGAAGGAGACCTGGAGGCTGCAGGAGAGGTGAGCGGGTTCAGGGCAGGTAACACTGATTCATCCCTGAGGAGCCCGAGGCTGAGACAAGAGGTTCACTCATCATCACCCAATGTAAGCAAACGTCTCACCCCGTGTCTGCCCCACGGAAGGAGGCGCTGCACCGCCAGACACCACCGCCTGATACCAACTATCTATGTCTATCTATCTTTTATCTATCTATCTATCTATCTATCTATCTATCCATCCATCCATACAGACATATAGTAAGTATAGCAGTAATGCAATTTACTTTTTCATATATTCACCCTTCACCTGTGTCTTTGTGCATTAAGCAGTCTGCTGCTACTTGTAGTTCTACACATTATGTTGCAGCCAAGGCAGCGTTCACCTGCCCCTTTATTTATATACATTATGGAGGTGCTGGTTCTACCTTCTTTTGTGTTATGTATCCGTCTATCTATCTGGCTCAGGAGAGGGGCATTATATGTGAAGAGGCAGTGGCGCAGCTATAGGGGTCGCAGAGGTCGCAAGTGCAACTGGGCCCCTATGCCAATTGCAGTATATTTCATTTATAAGAGGCAGTGCGTCTTATAAAGCGACTACTAGTGAGCACTTCCATAATGGAAGCGCTCACTAGTCTGCAGGAGGCGGGGGAAGTGAAGCGCTCTCAGCACTCACCTCTCCCTGCTTGATCTTCTCTGGGCGCCGCGCTGCTGTGTCCTGACTGCGTACAGCGTGCACCATGACCTGACATTGTACGCAGTCAGGTGACAGTGCAGCGCGCGCCCCAAGAATCAGAGAACACTGGATCTGCAGAGGAGCGGCGGAGAGGAGAGGTAAGTTTGTTTATTTTGGGTCTGATCTGAGGTCTGATATTGGGGTCTGAGGATCTGATAAGGGGGGTCTGAGGATCTGATATGGGGCTCTGATGTGAGGTGTGATATGGGGGTCTGATCTGAGGTGTGATATGGGAGTCTGATCTGAGGTGTGATATGGGGGTCTGATCTGAGGTGTGATATGGGGGTCTGATCTGAGGTGTGATATGGGGGTCTGATCTGAGGTGTGATATGGGAGTCTAATCTGAGGTGTGATATGGGGGTCTGATCTGAGGTGTGATATGGGGGTCTGATCTGAGGTGTGATATGGGGGTCTGATCTGAGGTATGATATGGGGGTCTGATCTGAGGTGTGACAAGGGGGTCTGATCTGAGGTGTGATATGGGAGTCTGATCTGAGGATTTGATATGAGGCTCTGATGTTAGGTGTGATATGGGGGTCTGATCTGAGGTGTGATATGGGGGTCTGATCTGAGGTGTGATATGGGGGTCTGATCTGAGGTGTGATATGGGAGTCTGATCTGAGGTATGATATGGGGGTCTGATCTGAGGTGTGATATGGGAGTCTGATCTGAGGTGTGATATGGGGGTCTGATCTGAGGTGTGATATGGGAGTCTGATCTGAGGTGTGATATGGGGGTCTGATCTGAGGTGTGATATGGGGGTCTGATCTGAGGTGTGATATGGGGGTCTGATCTGAGGTGTGATATGGGGGTCTGATCTGAGGTGTGATATGGGGGTCTGATCTGAGGTGTGGTATGGGGGTCTGATCTGAGGTGTGATATGGGGGTCTGATCTGAGGTGTGGTATGGGGGTCTGATCTGAGGTGTGATATAGGGGTCTGATCAGAGGTGTGATATGGGGCTCTGATCTGAGGTGTGATATGGAGGTCTGATCCGAGGTGTGATATGGAGGTCTGATCTGAGGTGTGATATGGGGGTCTGATCTGAGATGGGTGTGATATGGAAGTCTGATCTGAGGTGTGATATAGAAGTCTGATCTGAGGTGTGATATAGAAGTCTGATCTGATGTGTGATATGGAAGTCTGATCTGAGGTGTTATATGGAAGTCTGATCTGAGATGTGATATGGGGGTCTGATCTGAGGTGTGATATGGGGGTCTGATATGAGGTGTGATATGGGGGTCTGATATGAGGTGTGAAATGGAGGTCTGATCTGAGGATTTGATATGGGGGTCTGATCTGAAAGGTAAGGGGATATTTTTTGTACTGGCACACATTATAAGGAGAATTATTAGTACTGAGGGATTATTAGGAACATGATTACTAGTATGGCCACAATGGGACATTATTACTATTGTGGGCACTGTTAACACTATGCGTTCTGGCAGATATTTATTACTATTGTTGGGACTTTGGGGGGGCGCCCTGGCACAGTATCAGCTCAATTATTTTCGGGGGACATTATGGTTACATTATTAGTGTCAGGGACACTATTTGCTGGGTGCAGTTATTTTTTAGGGCACTGTGTGCCAATAATTATTGAGGGGGCACTATCTGTGCGGTACTAGTATTTTTAGGGATACTCTTTCTGCAGTATAGTATTGGGGAGCAAAGTGGGCACAGTTTTAGGGGTGGCAGGATGGGGTGTTGAGATTGGTGGATGATGGAAAAGTAGGAAACTAAGATGTCTGTTTGTCAAACCCTGCAGAGACGAGACACGGCTGAAAGAAGTCATCATGGCGGTCTGGTCTAAAAGGAGAAGATGAGGACAGAGAACATCAACATCAGTGGAGACATCGCTGGATATAAGAGATATGGGGGCTGTATGACCCTGTAGGTTCTGTAGCGCTGTATGTAAAGTTTTCCATGTATATCTATAGCAGTAGGGCTGGAGGGAAAAGGTTAGGGTCAGAATTTGGCATTGGGGGGGGGGGGGTTTCAATTTTTGCCTCAGGCAGTAGAAAGGCTAGGGGTGCACCCCTGCCCCTGGCCGCAAAGCACTGAGGGATGGGGGGGACCAAGCTAAACTCCTGAACCAGGGTCTATCTATCTATCTGTCTATCTGTCTATCTATCTATCTATCTATCTATCTATCTTTCTATCTATCTATTTCATATCTATCTATTATCTATCTATCTATCTATCTATCTATCTATCTATCTTTCTATCTATCTATCTCATTATCTATCTATCTATCTCATTATCTATCTATCTAATATCTATCTATCTATCTATCTATCATATATCTATTTGATATCTATCTCTCTATCTATCTATCTATCTATCTATCTATCTATCTCATATCTATCTATCTATCTATCTCATATCTATCTATCTATCTATCTATCTATCTATCTATCTATCTCATATCTTTCTATCTATCCATCCACCCATCCAGTCTTTCCCCTGTAACCAGCAGATAGTGACAGGGCCTTCTCTGTCTATTTCCCATATACGGACATATAACCCCCCGGATATATCCGTCAGTAGATAATGGCTGGCAGTTGGTTATTTCCTCCTCTGTTCTATAAATTCCCTCATATGAAATAACTTTGTGATGGGCCACAATCTAAAAATACTGCCATCCCTCACCACTTCCTCATGTTTTAGGTTTTTGGTCGTTATCATTAGGAAAAGGCCTTGTGACAGCAGATACGTGGGCGCAGCGCGGTGTGTCATGCCGCTCCGTTCACATCTGCCGCAGATGTCAGCATCACATGAGGGGCTGTAAGTAGGAGCAGGGGGCAGTGACGGCCAAATGGTGTGCGGTGGAAGGAAGGTCAGCGGGTGCACCACCCAAGGGTTAACTAGGATATTTGTGACCAAATTAGATACTTTCTTGCAAAAGAGCAAAACTCAAAAGAATGGGACGTCAGACCAAGAAATTCCAGTGATCCAGAAACCAATAGTCCGGAAACCTCAGTGACCTCTCTGTCCATGTCATCGCCCATCCAAGATGAGTCCCGCGGTAATTTATTTTACATTCTCACCCTGAGAGTCGGATCCCGGGTCTCATCTATCCGCACGGTCAGAGACCTCTCAGGGGCTGGGGGGGTAAGTGGGTAAGTCTTGGCAGAACCTAATATTATGAGATGGGCCCCCCATTAGGTATCAGCCCCCTCTTATTGGCCCCTAATCAGATTCTCCATCCATCAGGCTCTGTGTAATAATCACAGAAACATCACTGCCCTTATAATCGTTCAGCTCATAGCAGTGCCTAGGGAAATATCCATATCTGTAACATAGTGCCACCCATCTCAGTGCCCGTATACATCACCGTCTCTCTCAGCAGTACCAGTCTGGCAGTGCTCATAGCACACTATATACAGGGCCGGTGCTATAATAAGGCAGACCAAGCAGCTGCCTTAGGGTTCATAGAAGAGGGGGGGCTCCAAAATGAACTTTTTTTTTTAAAATCACTTTCGTGATTTAGTTCTAGTCACATTAGTGCCCATATAATAATTTCATCTATATCAGTTTCCATACAGCTGTATAATCCATATTAGCACCCACATTATAGTGCCATCTATATATTGGCATCCATGTAATAATACCAACCATATTAGTGTCCATATAATAGTACCAACCATATTAGTGCCCATATGATAATAGCATCTATATCAGCATCCATGTAAAAGTGGCAAAAATATTAGTGTCCATACAATAGCACCATCTATATTAGCGCCCACATAACAGTACCAGCCGCATCAGTGTCCGTATAATAGCGCCAACCATATTAGTGTCCATATAATAACAGCTATATTAGTGTCCATGTTATAGCGCCCATGGTTATTTTAATGACAGTACGGCACTGCCGCTCACCGGTGTTGCCCGCCCCAGTAGCAGCTACATGAGTTCTTGTATAATACAGGGATCCCTCAGGATACAATGTCTCAGACCCAGATCCAACCAATCCAGGCCACGTCTCAGGCCACGTCTCTGGCAAAATATTCCTGGCTGTTATACGTAAGGACTTGCTTCATCTGTCTTATGCCTCATTCACACGTCAGTGTTTTGGTCAGTGGTCTCCATCAGTGATTGTGAGCCAAAACCAGGATTGGAGCCTCCACAGACATAAGGTATAAGGGAAAGATCTGCACCTCTTCTGTGTTTAGAGCCGCACCTGGTTTTGGCTAAAAACCACTGATGGAAATCACTGACCGAACACTGACTGTGTGAATGAGGCTTTAGGCTACTTTCACACTTGCGGCAGAGTAATCCGTCGTCAGAACTGCCCGCCGGATCCATGGATCTGGATGTAAACTGAATGCATTTGTAGACGGATCCGGATTTGGATCCGTCTCACAAATCCATTGCAAGAACGGACTCGTCTATCCACTTGTCATGCGGATAGACGGATCCGTCTTGTATTTTTTTTTACAGTTTTAAAGGTCTGCGTATGCGCAAACCAGAAGAACGGATCCGGCACTAATACATTTCAATGTAAATTAATGCCGGACCTGGAATTCCGGCAACTGATCCGGCATTTTGGACGGAGATAAAACTGCAGCATGCTGCGGTATTTTCTCCGTCCATAACGCCGTCGGTGACTGAACTAAAGCCATCCTGAAGGATTTCTCCCCATTCAGAAGGCATTAGGAGAAAACTGATCGGTTCTTTTCCGGTATTGAGCCCCGAGGACGGATCTCACTGCCGGAAAAGAAAAACGCGAGTGTGAAAGTACCCTTAGTTATCTGCTTATTTTTCTTAAATCTTAATTTTCCCTTATCTTGGATGAAATTTTAAGGACCTCGGAACCAATTAATATTGTAATTTGAGGGACCACTTTAATAGCATTTACATTGGCAGCACATAACGGTACCAATCATGTTAGTAGTCATATAATGCCATCTATACCATTTGCCAAACAGTAGTACCACCCATATTAGTGCCCATATAATAATACCGCCTATGTAATAGTCCCAGTCACTGCACTGTAGTACTCACATAATAATATTACCTGCCATATCAGTTTCTATATAACGGTCCTTTACAGCCACAACCTGCCCTAATGAAAGCTGAGGGTTTGTTACAATTGTATCTGGTCTAATTGTAACAAACCCTCAGCTGAGAAGTGTCAGGTCTGCATGGGGTTTCAGCCTCTGGCTGTAAACAAGAATGGTTCCATTCACTGACAGCAAACAATGAATGTTGACGTATTGTGATGCAAACTTTGCAAAATTGCAAAACTTCTCATTATTCAGTGAAATTCTAAAATAATTTATTAATTAGAAATAATCAACCGTTCTATAACAACAATACTAAGGGTAATTTCACACTTGCGGCAGGACGGATCCGTCCTGCCGCAAGTGCCTGTGCACTACCGTGCTGCCGCTCTGTCCCCATTGACTATAATAGGGTGGGGGGCGGAGCTACGGCGCAGCACGGCAAAGATCGCCGGACTGAAAAGTCGGACCTGCAGTACTTTTAGTCCGGCGATCTCCGGCCGAGCACTGCCAGGCTGCGCCGTAGCCCCGCCCCATTATAGTCAAAGGGGACAAAGCAGCAGCACGGCAGTGCGCGGCCACTTGCGGCAGGGCGGATCCGGCAGGCTGAATAGCCTGCCGGATCCGTCCTGCCGCAAGTGTGAAAGTACCCTAAAGGAGAGCTCTGACCCCATCAAAATATCTGTATAGACCCCTCACCTCTTAGGCCCCATTCCCACGTCCGCATCTATTCCGCAATTCTGCAGAATAGATGCGGACCCATTCATTGTGGATGGGGCCAGACGTGATGTGGAGAGCACACTATGTGCTCTCCACTTCTGCATTTGTGGAGCCGCGGCCCCAACTTCCGGGTTTCGGTCTGAAACATCCGGCTGCGGCTCCGCAAAAGATAGAGCATGTCCTATTCTTGTCCGCAGCCTGCGGACAAGAATAGGCATCTCTATGGGGAGTGCCGGTATGGTGTGCTGCGGATCCGCAACACACCACGGATGTGTGAATGCGGCCTTAGGCCTCATGCACACAACTGTATTTGTTTTGCAGTCCGTTGTTTTTGCGGATCCATTGTAATAATGCCTATACTTGTCTAGGACATGCTCTATTTTTTTTGCGAGGCTACGGAACGGACATATTGATGCGGACACCACACGGTGTGCTCTCCGCATTTTTTGCGGACCCATTGAAATGAATGGGTCGGCATCCTATCAGCAAAAAAAACGGAACGGACAAGGAAACAAAATACGGTCGTGTGCATAAGGCCTTACACTATGATTTTCCAACTGTAGCAATTTCTTCCTCTTATTTCCATGGTAACTATTCTCCCAAACCAGTAACCAAGGAACTTACACATTTCCACTCTATAATTTTGGCCACCAACCTGTGCCTCTCCAGACACTGAAGACTACAACTCTCAGCATGCAACTGTTGGGGGTACACTGGGAGGTTCAGTTTCACAACAGCTGGAGAGTCAAGGCTCCATGGCCTCCTATACAGAGATCACCTTGGTAATTGCTGGCTAGCAGAGGATGCTGGGAATTGTAGTTCACAACAGCTAGGGGGGTTCACATGTCCATAGTCTCATATCTAGAGATCATTGGGGTAAGTGCACCCTGGCTGGGGATGTTGGGGATTGTAGTTTTATAACAGCTGGAGAAACACCAGCCTATGGCCTCCTATATAGAGGTCACCTGGGTAATTGCTGGCTAGCAGGGGATGCTGGGAATTGTAGTTTCACAACAGAGTCGCAGGTCCAAGGTCTATCACATGGAGGTCATTGGCAGAAGATGTTGGGGATTGTAGTTTTATAACAGCTGTGATCTCCTATATGGAGGTGATTGTGGTAACTACAGGCTGTCAGGGCATGCTGGGTGTTGTGGTCTTACAACGGCTGGAGAGACACTGGTCTCTAGTCTATAGCAGAGCTTCTCATACTCTGCGGCGCCCCCTAGTTGTTGGTGAGATGCAGATGGAGGTTTGACTGGTCGTCCTCCCGCCAACTTATTCTGACTCCTTCTGGGTTATGGCTCATGCACATCACCGTCTGCTGGCCGGTCCCGTGCGGCGGACTGCAAATTGCGGTCCGCAATGCACGGGCACCGACCGTGGGGCAGCCGCATGTGGATCGCGGACCCTTTCACTTGAATGGGGTCCGCGATCCGCATCTGGCAGTCCACACCGCAAAAAAGTAGTGCATGCACTACTTTTTTGCAATGCGCCGGCACGGCCAGAGACACCACTCTGTAGTACTTCCGTGGGGTTCTGATCCGTGCTTCCGCACCGCATCTCCGGGTTCGCGGAATGGGTCCGCATCTGTGATGCAGGGTGCACAAGGTCGGTGCCCCATGTATTGCGGAGCGCAATACAGCCACAGCGGGACAACGGCCGTGTGCACGAGCCCTTAGGCCCCTTTCACACGAGCGTGTCCGGATTAGGTCTGGATTCGTTGCGGATGCGTTCAGTGAAAACTGTGCGATTTCACAGGCAAAGCCATTCAGTTTTGCCTGCGATTGCGTTCAGTTGTTCAGTTTTTTCCGCGCGGGTGCAATGCGTTTTGATGCATTTTGATGCGTTTTTCACGCGCGTGATAAAAAACTGAAGGTTTACAAACAACATCTCCTAGCAACCATCAGTGAAAAACGCAACGCACCCGCACTTGCTTGAATATAGAACATGCTGCGATTTTCACGCAACGCACAAGTGATGCGTGAAAAAAAACGCTCATGTACACAGACCCATTGAAATGAATGAGTCAGGATTCAGTGCGGGAGCAATGCGTTCGCATCACGCATTGCACCCGCGCGGAAAACTCGCTCGTGTGAAAGGGGCCTTAATGTGTAACGTTCTGCTGGGTTCAGATAAACTGAGGTCATTTTTAGACATGTGGTCTGAACGGTGCCCAGCGGTGCCGCCGTCTGTAAGGAGGTCCTCAGGGTAACGATATGGAGTCGCACAATATCCGGCCTCACACCTCGCTGATAATAAGCGTTGGGGAGACTCGTGAACTTGGGGGTGACATTATTGTGTTTATGTATCAGTTTTGCCACCTCGGAGCTGGGGGAGAGTTACAATGTAACACTTTCTGTTTACACATGAACCTGTCCTATTATCATTGTTTCATCTTCTGAGGTGAGAACCGAAGGGTTTTACAGGATGTCAGGACCAAACTTATTAGTTACCAAATATTCTGCTGCCCCCACCCCCAGCGTCCTCCCTCATCATAGACAAGAGACCCCCAACTGGCGGACCTATGTCTGACTCGGGACCAGCGGCACCAGCTTTATGGGACCCACAGACGTGTCCATAGATGCCATAGAGGGCAGTGTCTCCTCCAGTGCATCTATGATGGCAGGTCCGTTGCCAGGAGGCCCAGCACACAAGGTCCTGACGTTAGCCAGCAGGGCGGCGCCCTTGGTTGTTGGCTCTGGGGTCTGAATTAAATTTAGGTTCTGTTCCGACTGATTTTCGTGGTCTTCTTTTTACTGAAGAGCTATCCTATGGATCGGTCATCAGTATCTGATGGGTGGGGGTCTGACATCCGAGACCCCCGCCGATCAGCTGTTTCGAGAAGGCAGCAGAGGATTGGTCATCCGTAAAAGAAAAAATCTTGGAAACCTTCCATCTGAACTTCTTAACTCATTTTAGAAATCTGATCGGGAGGGGCGGGGGTCTTCATTAATTTTTGGGTCTGGTTTACTTTTCCCACTAACAAATAATAAATCTTGATGTAAGTATTTCTACAAAATTTGCGAAATGTTAACAAGTACGTTAATGTCTTGGCTGCTGGTAGATTTCCCCTGACCCCAGACCCAGATCCGCTGGTTCCTCAAAAATATAGGACATGTTCTATCTTTTTGCGGAACGGAAGTACGGAACGAAACCCCACGGAAGCACTCCGTAGTGCTTCTGTAGTGTTCCGTTCCGTGAGCCTGTTCCGCACCATTCCGCATCTCCGGATTTGCGGACCCATTAAAGTGAATGGGTCCGCATCCGTGATGCGGAATGCACACGGAACGGTGCCCGTGTATTGTGGATCCGCATATGCGGACGTACCCTAAGGGCTCAGGCATTCAGCAGACCCTTGTGCACAGACTGTACCTCTACTATGGCTCTCTACAGCCTCCGTGCTCTGCAGTACAGGCTCCATGGTTCCTACACATTAGCAGCAGCGGATCCGGCAGGCTGTTCCAGCAGAGAGCAGCCGGCTGCCGGGTATTGCCAGATCTGGCATTGCCGGATTCTATATTTCACTGCCGCATGTAACGGTTTTTGTCCGGCCGACAGCTGCCATTTGTGCAGGATCAGGCTGCCGCAGATGCGAACGTGCCCTCAATCACATCCATCAGATATCTCTGCTGACATAGACATAATGGCCCCATGATTACCGATCTCCTTTAAATGGCTACACCGCAATTTTGGGCACGACACCTGTTGCACGCCCGTGTCACACCCAAGCATCGCAGTGTAGCAGGAACGAATAGGGTCGCAGTTTCCTGCAACGTGTGAATCAGGAAAAAAAAACCAACAGGCGATTCGCGTGTCGCAGCAAACGTGCAAGTCGCACTGCGACCCCATTTATTCCTATGGCTGCCCTGTGATGCTCAGGCACGACATGGGAAGGGCGTGTATGGGGAAGCTTCACTGTGCCTAGTGCTGGAATCAGTCAGGCTTTCTGGATTATCAGATGCTGGATTAAAGGGATTTCACAGCATTTTGTGCCAATCCCAACATATATCTTCCACCATGCTGCAAGAAAATATGTGCCCCCCTTAGGTCCCTTTCACACAAGCGACTTTTCCACACGGGTGCAATGCGTGACGTGAACGCATAACACTTGCGCTGAATCCTGTCCCATTCATTTCAATGGGTCTGTGTACATGAGCGTTTTTTTTTTTTTCACGCATCAGTTCCACGTTGCGTGGGAATCGCAGCATGTTCTATATTCTGTGTTTTTCACGCAGCCCTGGCCCCGTAGAAGTGAATGGGGCTTTAGTGAAAAACGCATCCGGATGCAGTCCGCGTGCAATGCGTTTCTCACTGATGGTTGCTAGGAGATGTTGTTTGTAAACCGTTAGGTTTTTTTCACGCGCATGAAAAACGTGTCAAAACTGATTGCACCCGCGCGGGAAAAACTGAACAACTGAACGCAATCGCAGACAAAACTGACCAAACTGGTTGCAAATGGTGCGAGTTTCACTGAACGCATCCAAAGCCAATCCGTATCGTTCGTGTGAAAGGGGCCGTAGAGCTGCTGCAGGCGAATAAGCAGGAACCGTCAGATATAACTAGAGAAAGACAGCACTTACTACCTATAGTCTACCCTTTTAATGGGCCACTAGTGTTTGATCAGTGGGCCCCCACTAATCAACACAACAAAGGGGCCACCATGTTTACAAACATAGCGCCATATAATCCATGTAAGGCCTCTTGCCCACAAACGTTTTTTTTTTTTCGTTTACGTTCTGTATACGGACCCATTCATTTAAATGGATCCACAAAAAAAAATCTGTTTCCGTATTTCCGTTTGGTTCAAAGATAGAACATGTCCTATTACTGTCCGCATAACGGACAAGGATAATACTGTTCTATCAGGAGCCAGCTGTACCGTTCGGCAAAAAAACGGAATGCACACGGACGTCATCCGTATTTTTTGCGGATTTGTTTTTTGCGGACCGCAAAACACTGAAAAAGCCATACGGTCATGTGCAAGAGGCCTAAGGCTACATGCACACAAAAGTATTTTGTTTCCGTGTCCGTTCCGTTTTTTTTGCGGATTGGATGCGGACCCGTTCATTTCAATGGGTCCGCAAAAAATGTGGACAGCACACCGTGTACTATTCGCATCCGTATGTCCGCTCCGTAGCCTCGCAAAAAAAAAAAATAGAGCATGTCCTATTCTTGTCCGTTTTGCGGACAAGGATAGGCATTATTACAATGGATCCGCAAAAAAAACGGACGTCATCCGGACGTAGAGCATGTCCTATTCTTGTCCGTTTTGCTCAGAAGGATAGGCATTATTACAATGGATCCGCAAAAAAAAACGGACGCCACACGTTTTTTTTTGCGGATCCGCAATTTGCGGACTGCAAAACACATACGTTCGTGTGCATGTAGCCTAAGGCTGTATCTATGTGCACAGTGAAGGAGAAGTGATGATTCCTGGAGCAGTCCCTTTATTCCGCTGATTGCCAGGTGCTCCTATGCAGACCTATCCATCTCCACGGTAACAGACTACAAACAAACCCTGTGTAGTCTGATCCTGCAGTCATTGGTTACTCCACTCCCTCTACGTAGTAAGTGTAGGATCAGACTACACAGAGTTAGTTTGTAGTCTGTTACCATGGAGACATATAGGTCTACAGAAAACGAATAAAGGGTAGCTTTTGTGGGAGCCACAACACATGGTCTGTTGTCACTTCGTTTCGCAGACTCCAGAATGGTAGCTGTGCCTGGATTTGCAGTGATACATCGCCAGGAAGAGTCCCATTCAGGAGCCTTGGAAAGGTGGGTGACCACCTCTGTGGCAGGTGTAATGGTCGCCGTAGACTCCTCTTCTCGGCTTTATTCCCGAGCTGTGTGTGATGTCAGCGTCCAGTTTATCCTGTTCATCCAATCGTCAGGCAGAAATGTAATTAAAGTATTCAGAGGAAATGCATCCGGTCTTTAGGGTTTAGGTATGTGATGTGGGTGGAGAGCCCCGCGAGTCACAGCTCTGGTATACAAACTATGTGACAGGTATGTAAAACCCGTAAGAGCGCACGCGTCCTCACGTTTCTACATGCTTATCTCATAT
This sequence comes from Bufotes viridis, assembly GCA_033119425.1. NCBI lineage: Eukaryota > Metazoa > Chordata > Amphibia > Anura > Bufonidae > Bufotes > Bufotes viridis. The sequence goes on from CM065592.1 coordinate 447,022,920, forward strand.
ATCAAGAGCAAAGGTCGGATAGACCCATCACTGCTGACTGAAAACAGGAGATGGTCACCCCATGGTCCCTTCACATGTGTACCTCATCCTGATTGGACCCCATAAGTGCCTCATCCTGATTGGACCCCATAAGTGCCTCATCCTCAGTGGTCCCCATGAGTGCCTCATACTTAGATGTTCCCATAAGTTCCTCATCCTCAGTGGTCCCCATAAGTGCCTCATCCTCAGTAGACCCCATAAATGCCTCATCCTCAGTGCTCCCCATAAGTGACTTATCCTTAGTCGTTCCCACAAGTACCTCATCCTCAGTGGTTCCCATAAGTGCCTCATCCTCAGTGGTTCCCATAAGTGCCTCATCCTCAGTGGTTCCCATAAGTGCCTCATCCTGAGATGTTACCATGAGTGCCTCATCCTGAGTGGACCCCATAAGTGCCTCATCGTCAGTGATCCTCATAAGAGCCTCATCCTCAGTGGTCCCCATAAGTGCCTCATCCTCAGATGTTCCTATAAGTGCCTCATCCTCAGATGTTCCTATAAGTGCCTCATCCTCAGATGTCCCCATAAGTGCCTCATCCTCAGATGTCATCATAAATGGCTCATCCTCAGATGTTCTTATAAGTGCCTCATCCTCAGTGGTCCCCATAAGTGCCTCATCCTCAGATGTCATCATAAATGGCTCATCCTCAGATGTTCTTATAAGTGCCTCATCCTCAGTGGTCCCCATAGGTGCCTCATCCTAAGATGTGCCCCCCATCAGTGCTTGACATGCTTGCAAAAAGGTCTCTGCCTCATATGTCCACATAAGTGCCTCATCCTCAGTGCTCTCATGTGCCTCATCCTCAGTGGTCTCCATGAGTACTTCATTGTTTGATGCCCCCGAGAGTGCTTTATCTTCAGTTAATCCCATAAGTGTCTTATCCTCAATTGTCTCCATAAATGCCCCATCCTTAGGTGCCCCCATAAGTGCCTCATTCTTAGATGCCCCCATAAGTGCCTCATCCTCAAGTCTAGGGCAGCGTTAGGGTAATGATAATCCTCATGTCCTAGGCTGTTGTAGAGGAATCTTCCAGGGTGGTCTAGATTAGAAAAGGGTTTAATGGCAATATGTCTGATGAACTAGGTGGGTGAAGGGATAAATAGTAATAATCCTGAAGGTCTAGGGCAGTGATGGGGTGAGGGTAACATAGTATATAAGGCCGAAAAAATACATCTGTCCACCCAGTTCGGCCTGTCATCCTGCTGGTTGATCCAGAAGAAGGCAAAAAAAAAAAACTGAGGTAGAAGCCAATTTTTCCCACTTAAGGGGAATAAAAAATTCCTTCCCGACTCCAATCAGGCATCAGAATAACTCCCAGGATCTACGACCCCTCTCTAGTAGCTGTAACCTGTAATATTATTACACTCCAGAAATACATCCAGGCCGCTCCTGAATTCCTTTATTCTACTCACCATCACCACCTCCTCAGGCAGAGAGCTCCATAGTCTCACTGCTCTTGCCGTAAAGAATCCTTTTCTATGTTTGTGTAGAAACCTTCTTTCCCCCAGACGCAGAGGATGTCCCCTCGTCACAGTCACAGTCCTGGGGATAAATAGATGATGGGAGAGATCTCTGTACTGACCCCTGATATATTTATACATAGTTATTAGATTTCCCCTCAGTCGTCTTTTTTCTAAAGTGAATAACCCTAATTTTGATAATCTTTCAGGGTACTGTAGTTGCCCCATTCCAGTTATTACTTTAGTTGCCCTCCTCTGAACCCTCTCTAGCTCTGCTATGTCTGCCTTGTTCACAGGAGCCCAGAACTGTACACAGTCCTCCATGTGTGGTCTGACTAGTGATGTGTAAAGTGGTAGGACTATGTTCTCATCACGTGCGTCTATGCCCCTTATGATGCAACCCATTATCTTATTGGCCTTGGCAGCAGCTGCCTGACACTGGTTTTTGCAGCTTAATTTGCTGTTTATTAAAATTCCTAGGTCCTTTTCCATGTCAGTGTTACCGAGTGTTTTACCATTTAGTATGTACGGGTGACTTGCATTATTCCTTCCCATGTGCATAACTTTACATTTGTCAGTGTTAAACCTCATCTGCCATTTCTCTGCCCAAGCCTCCAATCTATCCGGATCCCTCTGTAGCAGAAAACTGTCCTCTTCAGTGTTAATTACTTTATACAGTTTAGTGTCATCTTCAAAAATAGATATTTTACTGTGCAGGCCTTCTACAAGATCAATGATAAATATATTGAAGAGAATAGGGCCCAATTCTGACCCCTGAGGTACCCCACTAGTGACAATGACCCCTCCAGTACTGACCCCTGAGGTACCCCACTAGTGACAGTGACCCCTCCAGTACTGACCCCTGAGGTACCCCACTAGTGACAGTGACCCCTCCAGTACTGACCCCTGAGGTACCCCACTAGTGACAGTGACCCCTCCAGTACTGACCCCTGAGGTACCCCACTAGTGACAGTGACCCAATCTGAGTGTGTACCGTTAATAACCACCCTCTGTTTTCTATTACTGACCCAGTTACTTACCCACATACAGACATTTTCTCCCAGTCCGAGCATCCTCATTTTATATACTCACCTTTTATGTGGTGCAGTGTCAAATGCTTTGGAGAAGTCCAGATATACGACATCCATTGGGTAATCTAGATCGTCTTAGGTCTTGAAGGCATAGTGGGCAACATTTATGATGATCACAGGGACAGGGCTTAATTGTGCCAGGATATGTTGGTATCAAAGTAAAAAAGTTAATGGAAGTTTCCCTGGCAGTTGAGGCTATTAAAAGGGTAAAGATAACATCCCTGGTGGTCTAGGTTAGTAAAAGGGTAAAGGTAAGATCCCTGGTGGTCTAGGTTAGTAAAACGGTAAAGGTTACATCCCTGGTGGTCTAGGTTAGTAAAAGGGTAAAGGTAACATCCCTGGTGGTCTAGGTTACTAAAAGGATGAAGGCAACATCCCTGGTGGTCTATGTTAGTAAAGGGTGAAGGTAACATCCCCGGTGGTCTAGGTTAGTAATGGTTAAAGGTAACATCCACGATGGTCTAGGTTAGTACAGGGTAAAGGTAACATCCCCGGTGGTCTAGGTTAGTAAAGGGTAAAGGTAACATCCCTGGTGGTCTAGGTTAGTAAAGGGTAAAGGTAACATCCCTGGTGGTCTAGGTTAGTAAGGGGTAAAGGTAACAACCCTGGTGGTCTAGGTTAGTAAAATGGTAAAGGTAACAACCCTGGTGGTCTCGTGGTCCTAGGAGCAGTGAGAGGGTAATGTTAGATCCCTCGTGGTCTAGGGCAGTGAAGAGGGTAGTGTTAGCATCCCTCGTGGTCTAGGGCAGTGAAGAGGTAATGTTAGCATCCCTCGTGGTCTAGGAGCAGTGAAGAGGTTAATGTTAACATTCCTCGTGGTCTAGGGCAGTGAAGAGGGTAATGTTAACATCCCTCGTGGTCTAGGAGCAGTGAAGAGGGTAATGTTAGCATCCCTCGTGGTCTAGGGCAGTGAAGAGGGTAATGTTAACATCCCTCGTGGTCTAGGGCAGTGAAGAGAGTAATGTTAACATCCCTCGTGGTCTAGGCAGTGAAGATGGCGTAAGCAGTAGACATCACTGTGGTCTAATGGCAGTGAAGAGGGTAATGTTAACATCCCTCGTGGTCTAGGGCAGAAGAGGGTACAGCACGTCCCTTATAGTCAGGCAGTGAAGAGGGGTAATGTTAACATCCTCGGGGTCTAGGGCCAGAAGAGGTTGTGATAACACCCTGGTGGTGTAAGGGCAGTGAAGTGGTTGATGATGAAGATCCTGGTGCTCAGGCAGCGACGAGGCATGTATAGCATCCCTGGTGGTCTCAGGGCAGTGAAGAGGGTAATGTTAATATCCTCGTGGTCTAGGGCAGTGATCAGGGTAATGTTAACAGCCCTTATGGTCTAGGGTAGATATATGTTACACATTCCTCGTGGTTTAGACACAGTGAAGGCCAAAGGGCTTAATGGTAGTGTCCCTGGGAGCCTGCGCGTTGCTGGCATGATTGTCTCCTGGTGATGGTGCAGTAAAGTGTTTGATAACAACTCCTCTGGTGGCCCTGTGCAGTGGAGTGGTCTTAATGATTGCATCCCTGGTGGTCTAGGCCAGCAAAGGGGCAGATAACTTCCTAGTGATCTAGTCAGAATATGGAACCATGACATTCCTGGCGGTTGAGGCAGTGAAGTGGCCAACTGTTACATCACTAGTGGTCACAGAGCTGCGGAGGGGTTAATGATAGTTGAGGCTATTAAAAGGGTAAAGATAACATCCCTGGTGGTCTAGGTTAGTAAAAGGGTAAAGGTAAGATCCCTGGTGGTCTAGGTTAGTAAAACGGTAAAGGTTACATCCCTGGTGGTCTAGGTTAGTAAAAGGGTAAAGGTAACATCCCTGGTGGTCTAGGTTACTAAAAGGATAAAGGCAACATCCCTGGTGGTCTAAGTTAGGAAAGGGTGAAGGCAACATCCCTGGTGGTCTATGTTAGTAAAGGGTGAAGGTAACATCCCCGGTGGTCTAGGTTAGTAATGGTTAAAGGTAACATCCACGATGGTCTAGGTTAGTACAGGGTAAAGGTAACATCCCCGGTGGTCTAGGTTAGTAAAGGGTAAAGGTAACATCCCTGGTGGTCTAGGTTAGTAAAGGGTAAAGGTAACATCCCTGGTGGTCTAGGTTAGTAAGGGGTAAAGGTAACAACCCTGGTGGTCTAGGTTAGGAAAATGGTAAAGGTAACAACCCTGGTGGTCTAGGACAGTGGTAAAGGAACATTTCAGGAAAAAAATGATACATTGTGTCATGTCTAGTGCAGGTTCTGAGGTTGAGGAGCATGATCCAGGGGCTCTTGCTTCGCTGTGACGTGCTCCACCCTTTAGTCCCTGGTGGTCTCAGTGTTCAGCACTGCCCTCTGTGATCTCTGTGGTCAGGGCAGGATCGTCAGAATATGTGTCAGTCCTGCAGTCCTGAACGCATAACGAGTTAAAGGGACGTTCCCACCTTCCACACCATATGCCAAAAATGTCTGATAGATGAAGGTCCCTCCTCCGAACCCTATCCCCCACCCCCATCTAGCCTAGTAAGGACGCCGTCGACCATCGCATCCAGTCAATGAATGGAGAGGTCTTCCCTTCATTCACTTCTATGGGGACAGCCAAGCACCCACCTGGCAGCTTGGGGTCTGTTGTATCATTTATAGATATGTCATAGATGTCTGAGGAGGGAGTACCCCTTTAAGGTGGGACCTCTGGAATTGTGTTCATATCTGAGGACTCCACAGCTCAGCGCTGTTCTCCGGGAGCAGCCGAGGTCACCGGGACGAGCGCCTCTCGTGAGACCCCTAAAAAAGGAGAGAACAGTAATAACAAATCTCGCTGTAAAAATAAACGGAGAATTTCTATAAAATAATCTGTTCTTCACGTGAAAGCAGAATGCAAGGACGCTATGTACTGGCTGCAGCGCTCCCGCTTCCTCCTGGCCGCCCGCCAACCCCTCCGCGCTGCGCCTCATTGAGCGGTCTCCATCTCCAGACAGAATCGCGGTTCTTGTCCTCAGAAGGAATCTCAGACATTGTAAGGAGGAAAATGTGTATCCCGAGATGATCTCCACTCACTGGACAATATAGGGTTAAATCCGAGCCTATGATGTGCGATACTGCCTGCTGAGCAAGTGTATCCAAGCTTATGATGTGCGATACTGCCTGCTGAGCAAGTGTATCCAAGCTTATGATGTGCGATACTGCCTGCTGAGCAAGTGTATCCAAGCTTATGATGTGCGATACTGCCTGCTGAGCAAGTGTATCCAAGCTTATGATGTGTGATACTGCCTGCTGAGCTAAACTATTTGTGCGATACTGTCTGGTGGTCTGATGTATCTAAACAAATCATGTGTGATACTGTCTGCTGAGCTGGTGTATCTAATCCTAGAATGTGTGATACTGGCTGGTGGTCTAATGCAACTTAACCTATCATGTACGATACTGCTTGATAAGTCACTGTATCTAATGTTATCATATGTGATACAGTCTGCTGAGCTGTGTATCTAATCCTATCATGTGTGAAACTGTCTACTTAGGTAAAGTATCTAAGCCTATCCTGTGTGAAATTATCTGGTGGTCTGATATATCTAAACCAATCATGTGTGATACTGCCTTATGAGTTGCTGTATCTAAGGCTATCATGTGTGATACTGTCTCCTCATCTGCTATATCTAAGCCCAGCATCTGTTATGCTGTTTTCTGAGCTGCTGTATCTAATCTGATCATGTGTGATACTGTCTGCTGAACCAATGTATCTTAGCCTGTCATCTGTGATATTGTCTGCAGAGCTTTGTATCTAATCTCATCATGTGTGGTACTGTCTGCTGAGTCGGTGTATCTAAGTCTATGATGTGTAAGACTGCTGAGCTGTGTATCTAATCCCATCATGTGTGATACTGTCTCCTGAGCCAGTGTATATAGCCTATCATGTGCGATACTGTCTGCTGAGCGGTGTATCTAATCCCATTATGTGTGATATTGTCTCCTGAGCCAGTGTATATAGCCTATCATGTGCGATACTGTCTGCTGAGTGGTGTATCCAAGCTTATGATGTGTGATACTGTCTGCTGAGCCAGTGTATGTAAGGCTATTATGTGCGATGCTGTCTGCTGATTCGGTGTATCCAAGCTTATGATGCGTGATACTGTCTGCTGAGCTGTGTATCTAATCCCATTATATGTGGTACTGTCTGCTGAGTCATTGTATCCAAGCTTATGATGCGTGATACTGTCTGCTGAGCTGTGTATCTAATCCCATCATGTGTGATATTGTCTCCTGAGCCAGTGTATGTAAGGCTATTATGTGCGATGCTGTCTGCTGAGCGGTGTATCTAATCCCATCATGTGTGGTACTGTCTGCTGAGTCGGTGTATCCAAGTCTATGATGGGTGATACTGTCTGCTGAGCTGTGTATCTAATCCCATCACGTGTGATATTGTCTCCTGAGCTGTGTATTGAAGCCTATAATGTGCGATACTGTCTGCTGAGCTGTGTATCTAATTCTATAATGTGTGAAAATACTGCTGGACTGTGTATCTAATCCCATCCTGTGCGATACGGTCTGCTGAGCGCTGTATGTAAGCCAGTGACGCACATCCATGTCCACGTTTACTTGCTGTAAGCCATGGTTGTCACCCTGTAGACAGTACGAATCCCGGTTTCTTTGTTCCTGAGGTAGTGGGGCCCCTCTGATCACAGGGCCCCTACACGGTGAACTACTGACAGAAAGGGGTTAATAGTTGCAGGTGTGAGTAATGGTGAACAGGAGGTTAATGGTGTCTTTAAACAGGAGTGTGCCCACTCAGCGGGCGAGCGGGCGAGGTGCCTGACAATACAAGGAGGGCCGGGGGATGGGGGTGGACAGGCGTAATCCATCTAGTAAACCGCGTGTCCACGCCTAATCCACGCCAAACTGCACGCCCAACCGCAGCTTCGTGTAAAGTAAACATGTAATGGCTCCGCACGCCTCTGGTGTATTACTGGGGTGGGGTCTCCTCTGCACCTAACGTGACGCCATCCGGCTACAGCCCACAGACGGTGTCACTCCGGGTCCACCAGCTGCAGCCGGGCCAGGACCAGCGCCGGGTGATCATTGAAAGGGCCTTTCACACAGCCCGATGCAAAGTAAATGGGGGTCAGTCATTATTACGATCATTCCTCCCCCAGTCAGTTGTCGGCAGCACATCGCCCTCTGTAAACGACGGGTTCAGGTGTCCTATGGAAGATGTGATCTCCCCACAAACGGACAATTATCGAGTGTTCAGCAATCTGCCCGAGCCCAAAGTATATCTGGTTCTGGGAAAGCTGGGTGACAACTGACTACCAACGTGGCTGCTGCCATTACAGTCCCCGGGAGTCCTGAAGGGAACGCTCCCTGGTTGTGCGGCGATACGTCACTGACGGCAGCTCTGCCATTCTGGATTATAAGAAAGATGGGTTATGGTATAAAGAATAGCAAGCCATATCACATATGATCAGCTTAGATACACCAGTACAGCAGACAGTATCACACATAAACAGCTTAGATACACCCACTCAGCAGACAGTATGATACATGATCAACTGAGATACACCAGCACAGCAGTCTGTATCACACATGAACAGCTTAGATACACCAGTACAGCAGACAGTATCACACATGAACAGCTTAGATACACCAGCTCAGCAGACAGTATCACACATGATCAGATTAGATACACCAGCACAGCAGACAGTATCACACATGATAGGATTACATACAGGTGCTAAGCAGACAGTATCACACATTAAAGGCTTAGATACACCACCTCAGTAGACATTATGATACACAATCAGCTTAGATACAGCAGCTCAGCAGACAGTATCACACATGATCAGTTTAGATACAAAAGCTCAGGAGACAGTATCACACATTATCAGTTTAGATACACCCGCACAGCAGACTGTATCACACATGATCAGCTTGGATACACCAGCTCAGTAGACAGTATCGCACATGATCAGCTTAGACACACCAGCTCAGAAGACAGTATCACACATGGTCAGCTGAGATACACCAGCACAGCAGACTGTATCGCACATGATCAGCTTAGATACACCAGCTCAGCAGACAGTGTCACACATAATCAGTTTAGATACACCAGCACATCAGACTGTATCACATATGAACAGCTTAGATACACCAGCTCAGCAGGCAGTATCACACATGATAGGATTACATACTGGTGCTCATCAGACAGTATCACACATAAAAGGCTTAGATACACCAGCTCAGCAGGCAGTATCACACATAATAGGATTACATACAGGTGCTCATCAGACAGTATCACACATAAAATGCTTAGATACACCACCTCAGAGGACAGTATGATACACAATCAGTTTAGATACACCAGCACATCAGACTGTATCACATATGATCAGATTAGATACACCAGCTCAGTAGGCAGTATCACACATGATAGGATTACATACAGGTGCTCATTAGAAAGTATCACACATACAAGTCTTAGATACACCACCTCAGAGGACAGTATGATACACAATCAGTTTAGATACACCAGCACATCAGACTGTATCACATATGATCAGCTTAGATACACCAGCTCAGCAGGCAGTATCACACATGATAGGATTACATACAGGTGCTCATTAGAAAGTATCACACATACAAGTCTTAGATACACCACCTCAGAGGACAGTATGATACACAATCAGTTTAGATACAGCAGCTCAGCAGACAGTATCACATATGATCAGTTTAGATACAGAAGCTCAGCAGGCGGATACACTTGCTCAGAAGACAGTGACCCACATGATAGGCTTAGATACGCTTCTTCGGAAGACAGTATCGCAAATTGTAGACTTAGATACAAAAGTTTGGCAGATAGTATGACACAGAATAGGCCTAGATACACTTGCCCTGTGGATCGTGTCCTACTTGATTGGTGTAGATACACCGGCTAAACAGGCAGTATCGCACATACTGTTACATGCTTAGATCCACTAGCTTACAAGACAGTATCACACATGATAAGCTTAGATACACTCAGTAGATAGTATCTCACATGAGAGGCTTAAGCTGGCCATACCCTTTAGATAGCTGCAGCCTTCCCCAGACACAAGCACGCTTGGTTCGGCCGAGCATGCACGTGTCATCATCAAGGACTCTCCAGACTCCGCTGGCAGCAGCTTATCTCCTTGAGAACAAAGGGAGAAACCCAGAACAGTCCGGTCGCCCCATACATATTAGATGGTCTCTAAGTCCCGCCACAATCAGCGACTCTGACCGACATTCTTCTGATATGTACGGTCGGCTTTAGATACACTTAGCACATAGTATCACACAGGCTTGGATACAGCGCTCATGTTAATAAAGTTATTGTTGTTGAATATTGGTGGTCTCTCCGATGTCGTACTTTGTTGGTTTGGATTTTATTAGATGTGATAAATCCGCAGCGGCGGGAAGGCAAAAAACACCTGCGAGGGTGAATTTCAGCTGAGACGTGGAGCGGTCAGAGCGGCGTGCGCGGCACTGAGCTCCGTCTCAGAGAAAGGGAAGTTGTGTCTCTATTTTTAGCCGGAGAGATTGCGGGGGAGAAGAGGCCGCAGAACGCTGCTCCTCTGACTTTCCAGTAATAAGGGTTAAATCTACGCACTCGCTTAACCTCCGATGGAACGCACCGCATACTTAGAAATGTCTAAGAAACAATAGACACCAATGACAAATCTGCTCCGTGCACCCCTGGCCATGACATCACATCGCCCTCCAGTCATTGTAATACTGAGAAAGGTCATAATTACGCAAAAATGGCGAGAAACCCAATTCTGCCCGAAATCTGCTGCCGAAAGTTGGAAACACAATGCATTGTGAAAATACAATTATAATTGTATGATCGCTGGGGTCTGACCACTCGGACCTCCAATGATTTAAAAAGTTCTTCCCATGAATGGAATAGTAGTGCGCATGCGCGACCACGTTTTCATTTACTTCTAGGGGACTGATAGGGATAGCCCAGTGCTGTGCTCAGCGGTCCTACAGACAGTGAATGGAGTGTCCTCTGTCAATCATTGGAGGTCCCAGTAGTTGGACCCCCAGCGACCACACATCTATGTCCTGTCCAGTGGGTAAATGCTGTTAGTGGTAAAATCCCTGTGCCCGGTGAAGCTGCAGGCACAATGAACCTACCAAAAAGAGATCGGGTACAAGCCAGGGGCCACACCATCCATCAGTACCCTGAAAAGGTGGGGAGGAAGGTTGCTAGATAGGAGTGTAGTAGCGGAGCAGAGACCTATTTTGATTTCTACACTCCTATGTCCTGGTATGTGCATGTCAGGGGTACAGTAATGGGGTTGCAATCCACGCCTCTGTCCCTTTTTGGATCTTTTTCGTATAATTCTAAATTAATCTGTCTATAAGAAGGATGGGGACTGAGCAGCAAGCCTTCTGGACCTCAGGTGTAGAGGAGGGAAAGTCTGAGTTTTGGCATTGGTCCCCTTGAACTCTGATTCTGCCCACGTTAGGGTACAGTAATGGGGTTGCATTTCATGCCTCTATCCAGTATCAGGTCTTCATAACACATGCTTTTTCCTATAGAAGGTTCCTGGTCCGTTCAGCTGCCTGTTCAGTGGCATTTCTACCTCAAGTTTCATATCTCCCTTCTCTTTTATTACCCACAATACAGTAAACATACTCTAATACTCCAGCGTGTTTACATACAAGTGTGTAATCTCAGAAAGATATGAGTATTAGTAGATTTTTTTACAACTGGCCCTGAAGTTCTGAAGTATAGGTCATAGATGGTGCCATAGACATCCCGGAATATACCTGCCCCAGTTTCTCCCATAAGTACCTGCCGTATATACTCCAATAAGTACCTGTAATGGATACACCCATTAATACTTGCCAGTGTTGCCACAGAAACCCCTAATATTACTTTATCGCACATACTCCTCCATAATGTACTGTGACATACTGAAGCAAAGCATGATCCCCTCCCTCCGGAAACTGGGCCGCAGGGCAGTATTCCAACATGATAACGACCCCAAACACCTCCAAGACGACCGCTGCCTTGTAAAGAAACGGAGGGTAAAGGTGCTGGACCGGCCGAGCATGTCTCCAGACCTAAACCCTACTGAGCATCTGCTCCTCAAATGGAAGGTGGAGGAGCACAAGGTCTCTAACATCCACCGGCTCCGTGATGTCGTCATGGAGGATGGAGGAGGATTCCAGAGGTAACCTGTGAAGAAACAGTGACCTCCATGCCCAAGAGAGTGAAGGCCGTGCTGGAAAATAATGGCGGGCGCACAGAATACGGACACTTTGGGCACATTTTGCCTATTTTCCCTTTGGGGTGTACTCACTTTTGTTACCAGCAGTTTAGACATTAATGGCTGTGTGTTGAGTTATTTTGAGGGCACGCCCAATTTACACTGTTATACAAGCCGCACACTGACTACGTTACATTGTATCAGATCTTCAGGGCTGTCCATGAAAAGATAGAAAAACATATTTACAATAATGTGAGGGGTGGACTGACTTCTGTAATATACTGTGTATTACTGTTATATTATTACTACACCCTGTTACTATGTTGTTACTATACTATTATATTCCTGTTATTACTATATTCCTGTTACTGTATTACTATACTATCATATTACTATATTCTGTTACTATATTATTATATTCCTGCTATATTACTATATTCCTATGTTACTATTTTACTACGCTACCATATTACTATATTCCGTTACTATATTACTGAGCTACATTACTATGGGCACCTTCCACAGAAACCCCCATAAATACTTGCCACAACTGCCTTTATAATGGCATCCTCATGGGCCTCCTCTTATAACACTTTGGGTTCAGTGGTGCTTTAAAAAACTACAACTCCCAACATGCTTTGCCAGTGCAGAGGATCAGTCCTTCCTCTGGGGGCGGCAGGACAGAGCTGCCGTTACATCACCAGTTACTGAGAACTTGCAGAGAAAAATAAAAGCTGTTTTTTCCTCACAGCTCAGGGTTTACGAGCATCATCCAGCGCTGATCGGAGATAATGTGCGTCGTGTGATAGGAAACCCAGCGGCGCCTACAAACCATCGCCGCTGATTATCCCATAATAAGAAACTGCGATCTTATCTATAAAACCACTTATGTTACAATGTTACCATCCAGAGATGAGAGCAGCAGAGGGGTCGGTACAATCCCTGGAGCGTGTCCCACCTTAGCTCATCTTGGGGTGATCCCTCGCTGCTGGACGATCACTTGTGGAGTCCTGTTACCATTTTCATTAATATACAGTATATACTCCATCTACACCTGATATATACACAGTGGGGCACATTCGCTATAGTGTTTGCGCCTGTTTTTAGTTGTAAACGTGCTGCAGCTCTGCTCTACCAGAGCACAGATACAGAGACTCCACTTAACGGCATTACCTATTGGAGTCTGATTGAGTCTGAAATTCCCCGTCCTCTTTCCTTGCTTTCTTATTTGCACTGTTCAGGCGATATCACTACACGGGCAGAACAATCGTACAGCTGAGCCTGGAGAAGAACCCGAAGGGGTCCATCCAACCTCTTCAACCCCCTCAAATCAAAGCTTGGGAGCATTCCTGCATGTGTTCTCAATAGGAAGAGAAAAGTAAGATGTACCCAGGCACCTCTGCCCCCCAGACACCTCTGTCCCTTCCAGACGCCTCTGTCCCTTCCAGACGCCTCTGTCCCCTTCAGACGCCTCTGTCCCCTCCAAACACCTTGTCCCCTCCAGACGCCTCTGTCCCCTCCAAACACCTTGTCCCCTCCAGACACCTCTGTCCCCTCCAAACACCTTGTCCCCTCCTGACGCCTCTGTCTCCTCCAGACGCCTCTGTCCCCTCCAAACACCTTGTCCCCTCCAGACGACTCTGTCCCCTCCAAACACCTTGTCCCCTCCAGACTCCTCTGTCCCCTCCAAACACCTTGTCCCCTCCAGATTCCTCTGTCCCCTCCAGACACCTTGTCCCCTCCAGACTCCTCTGTCCCTTTCAGACACCTTGTCCCCTCCAGACACCTTGTCCCCTCCAGACTCCTCTGTCCCCTCCAAACACCTTGTCCCCTCCAGACGCCTCTGTCTCCTCCAAACACCTTGTCCCCTCCAGACGCCTCTGTCTCCTCCAGACGCCTCTGTCCCTTCCAGACACCTTGTCCCCTCCAAACACCTTGTCCCCTCCAGACGCCTCTGTCCCCTCCAAACACCTTGTCCCCTCCTGACGCCTCTGTCTCCTCCAGACGCCTCTGTCCCCTCCAAACACCTTGTCCCCTCCAGACGACTCTGTCCCCTCCAAACACCTTGTCCCCTCCAGACTCCTCTGTCCCCTCCAAACACCTTGTCCCCTCCAGATTCCTCTGTCCCCTCCAGACACCTTGTCCCCTCCAGACTCCTCTGTCCCTTTCAGACACCTTGTCCCCTCCAGACACCTTGTCCCCTCCAGACTCCTCTGTCCCCTCCAAACACCTTGTCCCCTCCAGACGCCTCTGTCTCCTCCAAACACCTTGTCCCCTCCAGACGCCTCTGTCTCCTCCAGACGCCTCTGTCCCTTCCAGACACCTTGTCCCCTCCAAACACCTTGTCCCCTCCAGACGCCTCTGTCCCCTCCAGACACCTTGTCCCCTCCAGACGACTCTGTCCCCTCCAAACACCTTGTCCCCTCCAGACTCCTCTGTCCCCTCCAAACACCTTGTCCCCTCCAGATTCCTCTGTCCCCTCCAGACACCTTGTCCCCTCCAGACACCTCTGTCCCTTCCAAATACCTTGTCCCCTCCAGACACCTCTGTCCCTTCCAAATACCTTGTCCCCTCCAGATTCCTCTGTCCCTTTCAGACACCTTGTCCCCTCCAGACACCTTGTCCCCTCCAGACTCCTCTGTCCCCTCCAAACACCTTGTCCCCTCCAGACGCCTCTGTCTCCTCCAAACACCTTGTCCCCTCCAGACGCCTCTGTCTCCTCCAGACGCCTCTGTCCCTTCCAGACACCTTGTCCCCTCCAAACACCTTGTCTCCTCCAGACGCCTCTGTCCCCTCCAGACACCTTGTCCCCTCCAGACGACTCTGTCCCCTCCAAACACCTTGTCCCCTCCAGACTCCTCTGTCCCCTCCAAACACCTTGTCCCCTCCAGATTCCTCTGTCCCCTCCAGACACCTTGTCCCCTCCAGACACCTCTGTCCCTTCCAAATACCTTGTCCCCTCCAGACTCCTCTATCCCTTTCAGACACCTTGTCCCCTCCAGACACCTTGTCCCCTTCAGACTCCTCTGTCCCCTCCAAACACCTTGTCCCCTCCAGACGCCTCTGTCTCCTCCAAACACCTTGTCCCCTCCAGACGCCTCTGTCTCCTCCAGACGCCTCTGTCCCTTCCAGACACCTTGTCCCCTCCAAACACCTTGTCCCCTCCAGACGCCTCTGTCCCCTCCAGACACCTTGTCCCCTCCAGACTCCTCTGTCCCTTCCAGACACCTCTGTCCCCTCCAAACACCTTGTCCCCTCCAGACACCTCTGTCCCTTCCAAACACCTTGTCCCCTCCAGACGCCTCTGTCCCCTCCAGACACCTTGTCCCCTCCAGACTCCTCTGTCCCTTCCAGACACCTTGTCCCCTCCAAACACCTTGTCCCCTCCAGACACCTCTCTCTCCTTCAAACACCTTGTCCCCTCCAGAAGCCTCTGTCCCCTCCAGACGCCTCTGTCCCCTCCAGACGCCTTGTCCCCTCCACACGCCTCTGTCCCCTCCAAACACCTTGTCCCCTCCACACGCCTCTGTCCCCTCCAAACACCTTGTCCCCTCCAGACGCCTCTCTCTCCTTCAAACACCTTGTCCCCCCCAGACGCCTCTGTCCCCTCCAAACACCTTGTCCCCTCCAGACGACTCTGTCCCCTCCAAACACCTTGTCCCCTCCAAACACCTCTTCCCCTCCAAACACCTTGTCCCCTCCAGACGCCTCTGTCCCCTCCAAACACCTTGTCCCCTCCAAACACCTCTTCCCCTCCAAACACCTTGTCCCCTCCACACGCCTCTGTCCCCTCCAAACACCTTGTCCCCTCCAGACGCCTCTCTCCCCTCCAAACACCTTGTCCCCTCCAAACACCTTGTCCCCTCCAGACGCCTCTCTCCCCTCCAAACACCTTGTCCCCTCCAGACTCCTCTGTCCCCTCCAAACACCTCGTCCCCTCCAAACACCTTGTCCCCCCCAGACGCCTCTGTCCCCTCCAAACACCTTGTCCCCTCTAGACTTCTCTGTCCCCTCCAGACTCCTCTGTCCCCTCCAAACACCTTGTCCCTCCCAGATGCCTCTGTCCCCTCCAGACGCCTCTGTCCCCTCCAAACACCTTGTCCCCTCCAGAAGCCTCTGTCCCCTCCAAACACCTTGTCCCCTCCAGAAGCCTCTGTCCCCTCCAAACACCTTGTCCCCCCCAGATGCCTCTGTCCCCTCCAAACACCTTGTCCCCTCCAGACACCTTGTCCCCCCCAGACGCCTCTGTCCCCTCTAGACATCTCTGTTCTCTCCAGACTCGCCTGTCCCTTCCAGACCCCGTTGTCTCCTCCTCATTCCTCTATCATCTCTAGACCCCTCTGTCCTCTCCAAACTTCTATTTCCCCTCCAGACTCTTGCATCCCAATCTTTCTCTCCCCTGTCATCTGCCATCGGGGTAGAGTTGGAAGTCTCCCATACACATTAGTAGAGGACAGATGAGTACAGTTTTATAGATTTTAAATTTGCGGCAAAATCTGCAACAAATCTGACGCAGAATATACTCTACCCGTGCCTGTACCCTAAAAATCTACAGCGCTGCAAATTTACTACTGCAATATGACGCAACTCTGCAGCTGACTGTGTGATATGACACAATCACTCTGCATAGAAGTCCATGGAAATATTGTGCAATGGTTGGTAACATTCTCTGCTATAGATTGCACAACTTGGATGATGCGACCAGACTCCAAATTCTTAATAAATTCAATTAAAATATTATCTATCTATCTATCTATATATATTTTATCTATCTATCATCTATCTATCTATCTATCTATCTATCTATCATCTATCTTCTATCTAGGAGAGACCATGCAATGTAGTACAACCACCTTGTGTCTTGTTGCTGTGCTCAGGCTTGCCATGGTGTATGACCTGTGACATAAACCTGTCTTCCACAACCTCACCTTTGTAGCAGAGTTTGGCTGTTCCTCACCCAGTTTTACTCCTACACAGCTGTTTCTGTTTCAGGTAATGACTGTATTTCAACCTACATATGAATTGAAGCTCATTATCACCTGTTTGGTATAATTGGTGAGTCATACACCTGACTATAATCCTACAAAATCCTTGACCGTGTGCAGTGTACCTAGACTGAAGGCAGAGGACAGGCACTCCAAATACTGATATAGATTTCTCTGTTCTTCATACACGGTGCATTTTGTTAATTGATAAAAAATAAAAAATAAACTATTAACACTTCTATTTTCAAAAGCATTCTTACTCTGCAGCATTTTCCCATCCTCAGGACTCTATTTACATATCTCTTCTATCATCTATCTATCTATCTATCTATCTATCTATCTCTTCTATCATCTATCTATCTATCTATCTATCTATCTCATATCTATTGTCTATCTGTCTAATATTTATTTATTTAATGCACTTATATAGCGCTACTATATTCCGCAGTGCTTTACAGACATTAGCATCCAACTGTCCCCAATGGAGCTCACAATCCAAGGTCCCTATCAGGATGTCTTTGGATTGTGGGAGGAAACCGGAGAACCCGGAGGAAACCCCGCAACCACAGGGAGAACGTACAGACTGCATACAGATGTTGTCCTTGGTCAGATTCGAACCTAATCCCCTGGATTTCTGCAAGCGCCATTCAGGGGAACGGAACTGATTTTCAGTCGCAGAAAAATCTGCCGCATGTGAAGGAGTCCGAACATTACTGCTAAGATATGCATGCAATAAGATTGCGGTTGAGGGGCCCTTCTGGCCATGGGCCCTTCAGTACAGGCCTAATACTTGGGATTTATGCTGAAAAGAGAATATCATTCAAATATCCATGTATAATACCATGACTATATAACCCCCTGATGTCACAGATACCCCCTCCTCCTCAGATATAATGGTCCAGACCTCCAGGGTCCTGCTCCTCCCCAGATATAATGGTCCAGACCTCCAGGGTCCTGCTCCCCCCTCCTCCTCAAATATAATGGTCCAGACCTCCAGGGTCCTGCTCCCCCCTCCTCCCCAGATATAATGGTCCAGACATCCAGGGTATTGTTCCCCCTCCTCCTTAAATATAATGGTCCAGACCTCCAGTGTCCTGTTCCCCCCTCCTTCCTATATAATGGTCCAGACCTCCAGGGTCCTGCTCCCCCCTCCTCCCTAAATATAATGGTCCAGACCTCCAGGGTCCGGCTCCCCCTCCTCCCCAGATATAATGGTCCAGAACTCAGGATTCTGCTCCCTCCTCCCCAGATATAATGGTCCAGACCTCCACTGTCCTGCTTCCCCCTAATCCCTATATAATGGTCCAAACCTCCAGGGTCCTGCTCCCCCTCCTCCCCAGATGTAATGGTCCAGAACTCTGGAATTCTGCTCCCCCTCCTCCCCAAATATAATGGTCCAGACCTCCACTGTCCTGCTCCCCTCCTCCCTATATAATGGTCCAGACCTCCAGGGTCCTGCTCCCTCTCCTCCCCAGATATAATGGTCCAGAACTCGGGATCCTGCTCTCCCTCCTCCACAGATATAATAGTCCAGACCTTCAGGGTCCTGCTCCCCCCTCCTCCCCAGATATAATGGTCCAGAACTCGGGGATCCTGCTCCCCCTCCTCCCCAGATATAATGGTCCAGACCTCCAGGGTCCTGCTCCCCCCTCCTCCCCAGATATAATGGTCCAGAACTCCGGGATCCTGCTCCCCCCTACTCACTATATATAATGGTTCAGACCTCAGGGATCCTGCTCCCCCCTCCTCCCCAGATATAATGGTCCAGACCTCCAGGGTCCTGCTCCCCCCTCCTCCTCGAATATAATGGTCCAGACCTCCAGGGTCCTGCTCCCCCCTCCTCCCCAGATATAATGGTCCAGACATCCAGGGTATTGTTCCCCCCTCCTCCTTAAATATAATGGTCCAGACCTCCAGTGTCCTGTTCCCCCCTCCTTCCTATATAATGGTCCAGACCTCCAGGGTCCTGCTCCCCCCTCCTCCCTAAATATAATGGTCCAGACCTCCAGGGTCCGGCTCCCCCCTCCTCCCCAGATATAATGGTCCAGAACTCAGGGATTCTGCTCCCTCCTCCCCAGATATAATGGTCCAGACCTCCACTGTCCTGCTTCCCCCTAATCCCTATATAATGGTCCAAACCTCCAGGGTCCTGCTCCCCCCTCCTCCCCAGATGTAATGGTCCAGAACTCTGGAATTCTGCTCCCCCCCCCCCTCCTCCCCAAATATAATGGTCCAGACCTCCACTGTCCTGCTCCCCCCTCCTCCCTATATAATGGTCCAGACCTCCAGGGTCCTGCTCCCCTCTCCTCCCCAGATATAATGGTCCAGAACTCGGGGATCCTGCTCTCCCTCCTCCACAGATATAATAGTCCAGACCTTCAGGGTCCTGCTCCCCCCTCCTCCCCAGATATAATGGTCCAGAACTCGGGGATCCTGCTCCCCCTCCTCCCCAGATATAATGGTCCAGACCTCCAGGGTCCTGCTCCCCCCTCCTCCCCAGATATAATGGTCCAGAACTCCGGGATCCTGCTCCCCCCTACTCACTATATATAATGGTTCAGACCTCAGGGATCCTGCTCCCCCCTCCTCCCCAGATATAATGGTCCAGACCTCGGGGATCCTGATCCCGCCTCCTCCCCAGATATAATGGTCCAGACCTCCAGTGTCCTGCTCCCCCCTCCTCCCTATATTATGGTCCAGACCTCCAGGGTCCTGCTCCCCCCTCCTCCCCAGATATAATGGTCCAGACATCCAGGGTCCTGCTCCCCCTACTCCCTATATATTATGGTCCAGACCTCAGGGATCCTGCTCTCCCCTCCTCCCAGATATAATGGTCCAGACCTCCAGGGTCCTGCTCCCCTCTCCTCCCTATATATAATGGTCCAGACCTCCAGGGTCCTGCTCCCCTCTCCTCCCTATATATAATGGTCCAGACATCCAGGGTCCTGCTCCCCCCTCCTTCCCAGATATAATGGTCCAGGGTCCTGCTCCCCCCCTCAGCTCTGCACATTGCACTTGCAGCCTGAAAGGGAATCCCTGCCTGCTGACGTCACTAGAACCAAGGAAACCCGCGGACGTCACCACACGCAAAAGACCATTTATGGCAACATGCGTCAATGGGAGAAACCAAGCGCTGGACAGGAGTGGGGGAGGTCTCTGCTTCCACAGGCCGTGTAAGTGCTGTGCCTGGTGCAGGCCGGAGCTGGGGCATTTACCTAGGAGCCGGCCGGGGAGCCTGAAGCTTCCTGCTGTGCGCGGGGCAGTGCTGGGGGCCGTGCAAGGAGCTGGAACCTCCAATTGCCGGGCGGTGGGGGAGGAGAGAATGACATCAGTCCTGTAAGAAGGCTCAGTAGATAATGTGTGTGGGTTTGAACTAATGCCATTACACTGACTCATCGGCAGAGAGCACAGGAATAGCAGAGCGCAGCAGCCTGACTCATCCAGCACAGTAACCTGGAGGTGAGCACTCTTACCCAGGACCCAGCTCCTCCATCACACCCCTCTCTGGGCTCTGCTGAAGCCCTTTGATACAAAGTTGCACTTGTTGTTCTTGCTGGAACTTTTTTTTTTTTTTTTTTTTTTTTTGCTACAATGTTGCACTGTTAGGGCTAGGAGGGATAGAGCCTGTGTTCACACTGGAATCAGCGGCACTGGATCTGGAGAGGTGTGGTGGCCTTGTGTAATATAGCCCAGATCTACTGAAGAGGGTGTGAGGCTTGTGAAGACGCTGTAGAAGGGCACTTACCTCTCTCTCCTGGGTGTTCAGAGGACGGATCATGTACCAGGATTATCCAGGGAGTTTCGACAGTTCCTCCCGTGGTAGCAGCAGCTCTCCGGCTCAGCCAGACGGATACCTGGGCAACTCCTTATCTACCTCAATACGACAGGTGAGAGGATCTGACATCACAGAGCAAAGACCACGAGTCACGGCGGGTTGGCTGGTTCACTTTTGGGTTTTGTTGACCAAATGGCTGGTTCTGTTTCGGGTTACGTTGACCGGTCCTGTTTCAGGTTGCATTGTTGACCGGTCCTGTTTCAGGTTGCATTGTTGACCGGTCCTGTTTCGGGTTGCATTGTTGACCGGTTCTGTTTCGGGTTGCATTGTTGACCGGTTCTGTTTCGGGTTGCATTGTTGACCGGTTCTGTTTCAGGTTGCATTGTTGACCGGTCCTGTTTCGGGTTGCATTTTTGACCGCTCCTGTTTCGGGTTGCATTTTTGACCGCTCCTGTTTCGGGTTGCATTGTTGACCGCTCCTGTTTCGGGTTGCATTGTTGACCAGTCCTGTTTCGGGTTGCATTGTTGACCGCTCCTGTTTCGGGTTGCATTGTTGACCAGTCCTGTTTCGGGTTGCATTGTTGACCGCTCCTGTTTCGGGTTGCATTGTTGACCGCTCCTGTTTCGGGTTGCGTTGACCGCTCCTGTTTCGGGTTGCGTTGACCGCTCCTGTTTCGGGTTGCGTTGACCGCTCCTGTTTCGGGTTGCGTTGACCGCTCTTGTATCGGGTTGCGTTGACCGGCCCTGTTTCGGGTTGCGTTGACCGCTCCTGTTTCGGGTTGCGTTGACCTGCTTCATATTAGGGCGGTTAATCCTATGGTAGATGGTTGTGGATTGGGTCTGGCTCCCAAGCTTTTTCCAAGGCTGACTGGTTTTGTGTTGAGTGTGGGTACTCCGATCTTCCATGGACATTGACCCACCACTGCTAAGCTGCCTTATACTGGTCTTTGGTTCATCTCGAGTCCAGTGGCCTCTCACCAGTATAGATCTCCAGATGTTTCATGACATGTGGTCATAGTTGACCACTTGTACATCTGACCTTCTCCAATTTAGAAGCGTCTGCCGGTTTCTCCCCTCGTGTATGTATTACAAGCCCTGTTGTGTGTGTTGTGGTGTTCCTCACAATAACCTAGTTGTGTCCTAGTATAGGATATGATCAGTCCTTCATGTGGCCTGCTCAGGTTTAGAAATGAGAGCTTTCCATCCTTGTATGAGAGTCCAGCGGACCTGTACAAGGTGGACAAGTCCTGACTTATCCTTCATGTTGTCTCCACCAGACCTACATACACATACATCTCCTGATCTGGTCACTCCTATAGAACCAAACACATGTCCTTCAGATCTACGCCTTGGGGATGGGTCCCGGTCCTTTACTCTCTTTTTGAATTTGGTTCTAGTCCTGTCGGTTCTCACTTATTGGATCCTCGCTCAGGCTGCTATGTAGATCTGCTGTGTGTCATTGGCTGTGGTGGGAGCCCAGTTCCCTAAGCTGTGATCTACATATGATTCACCCCTGCAAATGTCTTGTATACCAGAGCACATGGCGGCTTAACCCTTGGTGGCGTAGAGGAGAAAGCTTCCTGAAGGTCTAGAACTGTTGACCTATAGGGTTCCATGGTTGGTTGATGTTGAGTTGCCAGTCAGGGACTTGCATTGGGTGAAGAAGCCAGTCTATTGTGATTGCTGTTGTCCATGGGTCGATGTTTGGACTACATTTATGGGGGACCCTTTATTTCAGTATTAGGTTCATTCCTGAGGGACATTCATGGAGTCCAGCACTAGGTCAGTGTCTTGAGGGAATCTTAGGGCACATCGAGCCCCTTCATGAACAGGCAGTAGCCATGTCGACACCTCGTCTGTGTGTTTTCTGTGTATGATGGGTGTCAGGACGACCAGTGAAGATCTGAAACTGCTCACATGTAAGAACACTTGTTCCTTAACCGCATGGTAGCTGGTTCAGAGAACTACCACGGCTTCCTGGCCACAAGGTCTGCTGATACAATCATAGACTGACCAAAACCGGAGATACATGGAGGCTTCACACAACTGACTTTAAAAGGCTGTAGCGGGTAATTGTAGAGGGGGGCAGCTTACGGGGAGACGTGTCTTGGCTCCTGAGTCTGCCCCTCCACCCTCTGTACTTTGTGTTATCGATTATAGGAGCTTATACAAATAGTAAAGTTCACTTTGCGGACACACCCTGCCCACCTTGTGCCCCTGCAGGGCGAGAGCTCGTTTAGGGTGTGTAGACAACAAGGGCCTTCAGTCTCCAAGGCTGGGGGGGGGGGGGGGGGTCTGTCTAACGTTAGACCGAAGTTCATGACACCTTTTAGGGAGATGACGCCTGATTTATGTGCATTGAAACCCAGAGTGGGCTTTTTTTTTTTTTGGTGCTGGTCCAATGGGGGAGGGCCCCTGTCTTTGTTCTGTAGTCCTATTAAGAATGGGGAGGCTCTAGAAAATGACTGGATTCGATCCACCCAAAATTTACTTTACCCGTACGTTCTTGGAGGCCACGGTTAACCCCGCCGCTGCCATTACCCACACCGATCTACAGCTAGGTTCTGGCTTTGGCTGTTTTGAAACTACTACTCCCAGAATCCTCCCTTCACTTCTTTGGGAGTTACAAGTGTGCATGCTGGGCGTTGTAGTTCCACAGCAGCTGGAGTGTTGGAAGTTGCTGGCCTCTGCCCTAGCTACTCAAGTCTATGCCAGCGATACCCGCTTGTGGGCACCCTTAATAATCTACCTGAAAAAAGGTGAAGGGGCGTAGTAACCTAACAATGAGGTACATGATACATTGTAACAGACTGTCAGGACAGGAGAGGGGTCTGTGCAGCAAGACCGGATGCAATTGTAACAAACCCTCAGCTATGAGTAATATTGTCTGTCTAGAGTCTCAGCGGATGGGTCTGTGAATATTACCATTCACTGACAGCAAGCAGGAAGAGTCTATCACAAAGATTCAGATACAGGAAATCCTATAACACTGGCTGTTCGGCTGATTGGGGCGTCTTGTTGGACCCGGCCTGGCATCCCAATGGGCATGGGTTTATATCGAATCAGAAATGTTAATGCTGTACTGATAATTAGTTCTGCCAACTGATAGAAATATTTCCGGGAAGTGGTAGAGGCTGAGCCGCCCGGGCTCACAAAGGCGGTATTAATTGGCAGCAGATTAATTGGCAGCCTTCCTGTGCCTGGTGGTAAGCGCTCTGCTGCCCTCTGCTGGTGATTGGTGCTCAGTGCTACACTGGCTAAGGCCTCAGGCACACGACCGTATGTACTTTGCGGTCCGCAAAAAAACGGATCTGCAAAGAATACAGATGACGTCCGTGTGCATTAAATATTTTGCGGAACAGAACAGCTGGCCCCTAAGAGAACAGTACTTTTTTATCCGTGATGTGGACAATAAAAGGACAAGGTCTATCTTTTAGCGGAACGGAAATACGGAAATGGAATGCACACGGAGTACCTTCCATTTATTTATTATTTTTTTGCAGACCCATTGAAATGAATGGTTCTGCATACGGTCCGCAAAAAAAACAGAATGGACACGGAAAGAAAATACGTTCGTGTGCAAGAGGCCTAACCTGTGCCCAAGGATATTCACACGTCCGTAAGTGTTTGGTGGAACCGCAAAACACGGACACCGGCCATGTGCACATGGCCTACACTATAATAGAAAATGCCTATTCTTGCCCGCTATTGCGGACAAGAATAGGACATGTTCTATTTTTTTGCGGATCCGGAAATGCGGATGCGGACAGCACATGGTGTGCTGGGTTGGGGTGGAGAGCTACCTATGAGGCAATCTGATTGTCCAATGTGATTGCTTTCAATGTCAGATCCATGCAGTTCTGTCAGCAGGTCTGATCTCTGTTTCTGGGAAAGCTGGGTGACAGCGAATACGACCACCATGACGAGGCTTATCATCCAGCTTTCCCAGACTACTGAATGGCAGATCTTCCTAGAGAGGCAGTGATACAGCCCCACTCCCTTATCCTGGCAGGGTGACAACACTGGTCACCCAGCTTTCCCAGGCACTGATCAGATATGACTGTATACTTCTAGGTGGCGGATTATCAGAGGGTCCTAGAGAACACCCCCCACAGCGGCTCCGCTTTTCATTCCAGTCCGGGTGCCAGACTATCAAGATTTCCAGAGTAAAGGACTTCTCCTGCTTTTTGTCTAGTTGATCATTTCGGATGTTGCTCCTCTAGTCTGGCGATTTTTTTAGAAGGTGACCGTGGCGGGGGGGCTTCTAGCCCCCATTCTGCTGTGGGAGTCTGCTCGGGTGTATTCCTGTTGTGACAGCAGAGCAAATGGGAAGGAATTTGGCATTGGACGCAGTCACACCCTGAAGGGGAATAGCTGAGGTTTTAACCCTGTCTGTGAGGAGAGCAGCAGTCTGTACGGTGCAGCTGAAGGCAGTCTACTGCTGCCTGTTAAAGGGAAGCATTGCTTTAGGAGACTGGAAAAGTTGGGTGAGCTCTAGTGTCGGCCATATCGGTTGCCACCCAGCTTTTCCAGAAGCAGATAGGACTGAGATAGATGAGTGTGATTGACAGGGCGCAGTATGGTAAATCGGGCCGGAGAGGGGAGCAGTCTGCCCTCCGTGGTCTTTGTTTCGGCAGCGTCTGAGTATGTGCAGAATTTCCTGTTTGTTCTGAACGGTTGCCCAACCGAGCCCGGAGCTGCGCTCCCCCTGACCTCTGTGGTTTGTCCGGAGATCCTCGGCTGTCTGTCTGTACAAGGCACGGGGATGTGGGGGGTGATAGTCAGGAATCCAGTCCATAAAGACTCATTTATCGGCCATGATGCCGCTAACCAGTCATTTGCGCAAAAGAATGCGATCAATTGATGGAGGTAAACCGGTGAGAAAAATAAATCTTGCACCATGGAATGTGTGGCTGCGGGTTTGTTACAATGTATCAGTCCAGCAATCCTCTGTGAGCTAAAGACTCTGGCTAATAAGTTTTACCTGCACTGATACACTGTAGCAGACAAGCAGCTGCTGCGTTTACCTTACAGAGGTATCTAGATCGGATACCACTGTAACAAACTCTCAGCTGTGAGAAGTGTTAGGTCTATACAGGTACTGACAGCAAGCAGAGGTCTTGACACCGAGGCTTGGTGTATAATGAAAAGGCATTTCCCCAATCAGTGGACCCTACAGGCGGATTGGGGTCCTCAGGAGGTCCTAATGCAATGCTTGGCCCAGCAGTTTATTAGGTGCGAGGTGCCCTGTGCCTCGTGCCTCAGCAGTACCGCAGTTTCCTATTGGACTGGTACTTTGTGTCAGTTTGTCTCATGGATGGAGTCTTTTCTCTCTACATAGTTGTCACGTTGGCAGCCCCGCTATCGCATGTTCTGACCGAATTTTTGAAATTCCTTTTACTCCCAAGACTTAATTTTTTTCCCCACTTATTGCAAAATGTTGTTACCCAAAAGCCAGGTGATTGCAGAATCCTAGGATTTCTACAAAACGCCTCCCGCAAAGGACTCGTCTGCCTCCAGAGGGGATGGGGAGGGGGGAGGCTTGTGAAATTCCTCACACTTCAAAGGAGGCTTTCCCAGAAATTGGAAATTTCCCAGTCTCCTGTATCGGGAATGTAATGCGCTGCTGCCCCCTGGAGGTCACCGGCGGTGGCTTCCTGAGATTGTGTCAAGTGGGAAAATAATGTTGCTGATTCCAGTAATTGGAGGGGGATGTGTGGGAGCCTCCAGGATGGGAAAGAGGCCGAATTGATACTTTGTTTCTTGGCTGCCTCCGTTCTTCTCCGCAGGAATGTTTGCCGATCACTGAGTCACAGGATCTGGGTTACATCATCTCCTGGACAAATGGGTGCGAAAGGGTTCAACTTTTAAGGGAAGGCGCCACATTTTGAAATAGAAAAAAAAAAGGGGGGGGGGGGGGTTCGTTGACTGGTAAAGGTCAGCCGCCTGATGTGTTTCTCAAAGTGTTCTGAAGAAATGGGGGGCAATACTGGAGTGTATGAGCACGTGGGACACCAAGGTGAGGTTGACCCTAGTCTCTTTTGCTATGGGCTGCTCTATCCACAGACAAGGGATGGGGGGTTTCATTCCTTTAAGGGATGATAGGGGTGGGGACAGGGAAGCCTGGACGGCTCTGCCCAGGATGGTGGGGCATCGTAAAGCGCCAACAGGCGGCTTATATGGTATAATCCAAATGTCCATGTACAAGGTGGGTCATAAGCCCCTCATATGACCACCCCCTTTAAATGTTTTATTATTAAGATGGTGGCTGAGATAGGGAAATACACATCACAAAGGGCTCATACACACGACCGTATGTATTTTGCGGTCCGCAAAAAATACGGATGACGTCCGTGTGCATTCCATATTTTGCGGAACGGAACAGCTGGCCCCTAATAGAACAGTTCCATCCTTGTACGTAATGCGGACAATAATAGGAGATGTTCTATTTTTTTGCGGGACGGAAATACGGATATATGGAAACGGAATGCACGCGGAGTAACTTCCGTTTTTTTGCAGACCCACTGAAATGAGTGGGTCCACAAAATAAACGGAATGGACACGGAAAGAAAATACGTTCATGTGCATGAGCCCTTAGCGTGTACAGTATGTAAAGACCCTCTAAGTTGCACACTGAAACCTTCAACTCCCTGATCGGGGAGGGGGGGGGGTCTCATTTTGTGGGTGCGTTGAGCGCAGATGCCCCCACTAATCCCCTTTTGTTATATGCACCCACTCGTTTATCTGCTGACAGATGCCCTTTAATCTTCCCAAGAATAGCCACACTTCTTTAAGAAAAGTTCCTTTAGATTTCCTTCTGTTCTTTTAATCAGTAAGTTCTGGCTGGGGAAGGGTTAAGTGTCCTAGCCCTGGGAGTGACTGCGACCACACCTGGGCATTAAGTAAATGGAGCCGTGTAAAAAGGGAAGGAGATGAGGGGAAGTTCGTTTTTACAGTGGGAGGCGATTATGCAATCGAGATTTCCTGCCTCTCCCTCCCCGAGCCGCCTTTATGCCTGGAGAAGGACGTTTCCACCGAGCAGGAAGAGCCCGGGATGATTGACAGGCTTCGGTAACTATAGCGTGTGTCACGTATGATCCCTCCGGTGTGTGTTTCCACGGTGGTCATATGAATGACAGGTGTCTCTTGTATGACTGGGCCGCTGCAGACTGTACCTCAGGCTTAGGGAGCTAGTACTACTGTGAATGGGAGTCCTAGAACAGGATTTGGGGGTCCCCTATCAGGGGGTTATGTGGTGCACTGCTGCTGGTCACAGACTAGTAATTGATATCTTAAAGGGCAGCTCTACCCCTGAATTGGGGGCCATTCAAAAAGTATAAAATTCATGCATAGGGGAAGAGAGACACGAGGGGCGTCTCATTGTGGACTGTAATACCACGGTAGAGGAGGTCTCCCTGTACAACTAGTTCAGAAATCAAGAGAGAGCGGTGTTACAATAAGAGCAATGCAGCGGCCATATTGGTTGCGAACCAACTTTCGCAGAAACTGACCTGATGAACGGCTCGGTGACTTGAGGAGTAAAGGCTCGGTCCCCGTTTAGGAAGGGGAACGAGTCTGTCACATTGGCACCTGCTTGTGTTCCCGATCTGGTTACTTTGAGACGTCTGGTGGGGTTAGTGGCCCAGGTGTCGGAGTTAATCTGGAGTTGGCCAGGGCAGATGCTTTCCACACGGTGGTGATGTCGCCCGCGGCAGATCCTTGTTTTGTTGATGAGCTGGGCGATATTCACACAATGTACCTTCATTCGCAGCCAGGTGCAGAGGAAGCGGAGACGTCACTCCATGCTCTCTAATGTGATCTGTGTCTAGACAGAAAGGACGACGTTTCTGCTTCTGGGGGCCCTTCACCAGTTTATATGAACTTTGTAGCTTTTTTGCCTCCCTTAATCCATGTTGGTGAACTACATATACCAGACGGTGATCAGCTGGATCAGGAGAGCCTTATATGTTGCATGGGGGGTACGACATTGTTAGATTATCATGTCTCCTTCTTAGGCCTTATTCACACGGCCGTTGCTCTGCCGTCCCATGCATTGGGGACCGCAATTTGTGGTCCCCAATGCACAGGCACTATCTGAGCGCCTGCTGCGAGGGATCCAAACCCATTCAACTTGAATGGATCCGTGATCCCTCCGCACTGCAAGTTATTTTTTTCTTTTTTGCGGTGCGGAAGCAATTCGTATGTGGTAACACAATGTGGTCATGATTAAGACGTACAGTCGAAACGCGTAGACCTTGCCTGTCTGGTCAGCCTATGGATTTTATCATGGAGAAATAAAGAAATTGGATTTTCTCCTGAGCCCGCTGCTGGATTTTTTTTCTACTGTTCTGATTGAGAACTGAGCTCAGCGAGCAGGACAGGGATATTAGAAAAAGAGCAAACAGCAGGTGGCGCTATACAGATACATTGTATTAAACAATTTCAATTACATGCAATTGCAAAAGTATTCAGATCCAGGTGCTAGTTTGGAAAATGTAGAATATTTTTCGGGGGAAAACCCCTTTTAAATCGACAGTGCGATATCAGCCTGACTGTTATCATGACTGATTGTTTTTTTCCTCTGTTTTTTGTTCAGCAGAAATACCGAAACGATATGCCAGGATCCAGCAGTGCCTTTATCCCCACCATAAATGCCATCACCACCAGCCAGGACTTACAGTGGATGGTTCAACCAACTGTGATCACCTCCATGTCCAATCCCTATACCAGAGCACATACATATGGGCACCCAGTGCCGAATCACCCATCACTAGGTGGGCATGCAGGCCTGCAACGACCGGGAGTCATCAAAAGTATTGGGACCACTGCTGGCCGAAGGAGAAGAGATGAGCAGGTATTTGGTGGCAGAAAGGAGTAGACCCTGTCCTCTCTCAACTACTTTAATTGTACTTAAAATATTTCTGGCATTTTAATTACTACTTTGAAAATACAAATATGTCAACTATGCCACCATTAATCATAATAACACCTAATCATGATTCCATGCAATGTTCCACCAACCCTGAAACCTGCACTATGTCAGCCTCAAAGTCCAATGTACTGACATAGTGTTTATTTTTATAATCCCTACTGAGTAATGGAAAATCTATGAGCTACATGGAGAAATGGGGAAAAGACCTAGATAGTACTGATAGGAAGCCTTTTTCTTTGACCATTTATTATATACATATAACTCTACTATAATACTGCCTCCTATGTAAAAGAATACAACTACTATAATACTGCTCCTATGTACAAGAATATAACTACTATAATACTGCCTCCTATGTACAAGAATATAACTACTATAATACTGCTCCTATGTACAAGAATATAACTACTATAATACTGCCTCCTATGTACAGGAATATAACTACTATAATACTGCTCCTGTGTACAAGTATATATTTACTATAATACTGCCTCCTATGTACAAGAATATAACTACTATAATACTGCCTCTTATGTACAAGAATATAACTACTATAATACTGCTCCTATGTACATGAATATAACTACTATAATACTGCTCCTGTCTACAAGAATATAACTACTATAATACTGCTCCTATGTACAAGAATATAACTACTATAATACTGCCTCCTATGTACAAGAATATAACTACTATAATACTGCTCCTATGTACAAGAATATAACTACTATAATACTGCCTCCTATGTACAAGAATATAACTACTATAATCCTGCTCCTATGTACAAGAATATAACTACTATAATACTGCTCCTATGTACAAGAATATAACTACTATAATACTGCTCCAATGTACAAGAATATAACTACTATAATACTGCCTCCTATATACAAGAATATAACTACTATAATACTGCCCCCTATGTACAAGAATATACCTACTATAATACTGCTCCTATGTATAAGAATATCACTACTATAATACTGCCTCCTATGTACAAGAATATAACTACTATAATACTACCTCCTATGTACAAGAATATAACTACTATAATACTGCCCCCTATGTACAAGAATATAACTTCTATAATACTGCTCCTATGTACAAGAATATAACTACTATAATACTGCTCCTATGTACAAGAATATAACTACTATAATACTGCCCCTATGTACAAGAATATAACTACTATAATACTGCTCCTATATACAAGAATATAACTACTATAATACTGCTCCTATGTACAAGAATATAACTACTATAATACTGCTCCTATGTACAAGAATATACCTACTATAATACTGCCTCCTATGTACAAGAATATAACTACTATAATACTGCCTCCTATGTACAAGAATATAACTACTATAATACTGCTCCTATGTACAAGAATATAACTACTATAATACTGCCCCTATGTACAAGAATATAACTACTATAATACTGCCTCCTATGTACAAGAATATAACTACTATAATACTTTCTCCCATCAGTTTCATTTAGCAGACCCTTTTATGCTGATCTGTGTAGGTCAGGGTGGACAGTGGTTACAGGGCTGATGGCCATATTTACCTTCCAGTCCCTTGTCCTATTTGGAGGACATATAGTTCCCGCCATCTTACTTCCAGCTGAGGTTTTAACTTTTAGAACATAAATCCTATTTCCTTTTGACGTCAGACTTGATAAAAGAAATTGTGAAATCTTTGTGTTCTGACCACAGAGCTTCTCCGCTCTCCTGTTCTGACTTGCACACTCCTTACACTTGCTCAATTCCAGGACGCCGCAGCTTCCTACAAAGCCAACGGCCTTTTACGTTTTGTGGGTTTTGTGTTGACCGCAACAAGCTGCCTGTTTACGTTTTTTTTACATTTTTTTTCTTTATCCGCAGCTGTCACCCGAAGAAGAGGAAAAGCGGAGGGTCCGCAGAGAAAGGAACAAACTGGCCGCCGCAAAGTGTCGCAACAGGAGACGAGAGTTAACGGACAAACTTCAGGCTGTACGTAACCAGTCTGTTTCCGTCATTTACTGCTGACTGAGGTGATGAAATTGGGCACAAAAGTTCCTGATTTCATCATCCTTCTGTATAAAGTCCAATTTTACAGTTTTTTATTGCCATGTGTTTGCATATCTAAGTCAGAGGTTGGGCAGCGCAGTGTTTTTTTTTTTCCCGCATACATTTTATATTCTATGAACTTCTGCAGTGGAAACGACAGAAAGCTAAATTAAAAAAATTACAAAAATAATACAAAAAATTGTAACGAAGGCTAGAGGTCCACAAAGTTTTCATACAAAATATGGGGGGTGTCCACTGTTTGCAGGAGCTAGTGGTTGATGAGTTCCCCCAACAGTTAGTTTGTATATGGCGCTCTCAGAGGGGGTTTCCCGGTGAACCAGACTTCAGAAAAAAAACTTTGTTCTACGAATGTTTGGTCTTTAGGACCATGATACCTAAACCAAGGGGTTTGTGTAAAGGCTCAGTGAAGGCGTATTGTTAATGGGTGGCCACATGCCCTAGTTCTTTGCACCCCTGGTGGTCCCAACAGCTAGACTCCCATTGGTCAAACCTCCATGGCGTCTCTATATGTCCCAAAATGTCACAAAAACCTATATACCCATAATCAGGGTCTAGGTTGTCAGACTCCCACAGATCCGTGTTCCTGTAACTCCCATTCTCTTGGCTTTGTCCAAGTGTCAGGTCGAAGGGGCACGGAGCTTTGTTCTAGCAACTAGAGGGGTCCTCAGCACCCAAACATGTCTCCATGACTTTTCAGAACATAGAATTTTCTAGACAAGAAGGAACCTATGGTCTTTCTTGCCTTGAAGAGGCGCGGAGAAATGCTTAGAATTTAGTTCCTCACCATCATCATTCACTTGGAAAACAACTACTTTATTAAATTCCGTTCTCCTCGTTTTTGGTTTCAGGAAACGGAGAAACTGGAACAAGAAAAATCTGGTCTACAGAAAGAGATAGCGGAGCTGCAAAAGGAGAAGGATAAACTGGAGTTCATGCTGGTGGCCCACACGCCCATGTGTAAAATACAAACTGAGGATCGGATCAACCCCACCCACAATGCTCATGTTGCCCGTTCCTTGATGGGAAGTCGAGTGGTGGTCAAAACGGAGCCCATTGATGAGGACATCGGGACGTCCTCAATCGCCCCCAGTGACAAAACGCAAAGGTCTGTGATTAAACCGATCAGCATTGTTGGAAACTTCTTTAACGAGGAACCTCTCAACACACCCGTCGTGATGTCTTCAACACCTCCGAGCACTCCGAACGCCCCTAACCTCGTCTTCACCTACCCAAGTGTGCTGGATCAGGAGTCGTCGACCTCTCCTTCAGAGTCTTGCTCTAAGGCCCATCGTCGGAGCAGCAGCAGCGGGGACCAGTCTTCTGATTCCTTGAACTCCCCCACCCTGCTGGCCTTGTAACGACTGCTACAAAGGAGTGACTTTTGACCGTACATATCAGGAGATGTCTAGGTGGGTAGACAGCTGGTGGCAGGCGCTTCCCAACTGTGGACACCTTGTGTATCGTTGAAATCTCATAACTGGATCTTACACTTCAGACGCTTCAGTGCAGCTTTGACTTTCTCGGGTTGTTGGAAGAGGCTGCATAACAAGCACAAGTTCATCCGCCATTGTTCGTTGTGTCGAATCCCCGGCTGGGCCCAGACGGGATTAAATTATTTCCAGCCTTGTGGCTCCCAGGACATTTCATCCAGGCTTAATGGTCGATGATTACTGTCTTTATCCACCCCTCCCCCTCCCACATCCCCTTTTTATTCTGGGCACTTTAAGGGTTTATCTATTTAAGGACTTTTGGTCTTCACTGGATGAAGGTACAGAAATGTTTTTGTCTTTTTCGGATCTATATATATATATATATATTTTTTTTTTTCTTTCTTTTTTTTTGCCTTGTGTTCAAGCCGTTCCAAGGCCTTTCTGATGTAACTACAACAACAAAAAAAATTAAAAATAAAGGAACAAAACAGCCATGGAAAAATGTTGGTTGCACCCAGTCATTATGGGAGAAGACGGCGTTACCAGCAGATATTAAACACCACGCCAAAGACAGTCCCGGGACGCCGTGTTCTGGTAAACTGCTCGGATAATAAGGATTTGGCAGCGTGCGATAGAAAATTGGTCTGAGAAAAAAAAACTAAAAAAAAACTTGGCAATACAACAAACCCTTGTGCCTTCCGAATGAGCGCGCTCAGAACAGTGCACCGCTGACGCTCTATTCTGGGATTTCTTGTCATCTTTGTGTATTTGCAGTTTGATTGGTCGCAGCCTGTAACCTCTCGCCATGTCGCCGTGTGACTTCTCCTCCTACTACAACCATATTCAATATTGCGTAAATGTTCATAGCCGTGCGAAAAAGTCCTCTGTGTTTGAAAGAGTCCCCCACGGGGGTGCCGGTATATAGCGGGGCAGTGGAAGTAGTCACCCCTGACCCCTGCGCTGTAAGAAGACACCAGTATTAGAAATGGCACATGGTGTGGGGGGAGTATTAGAATTTCTACTGGAGCCTCAGAGCTTCAGGTTACGCCTCTGTCCCCACAAACAAAATGGCTGCCTTTACAGGTTACAGTACCTCTCCCAATAGGTAAAGATTGATGATGGCGCCCGATAAAAGGGAACCCATAGGAATAGTTTGGTAACTCTCAGGAGCTTGCAACAGTTGCCTTGGTTCATATCTGCCATAACTTAAAGGGGTTGTCCAAGATTGGATAAAACATGTCTGCCTTCTACCAAAAACAGCACCACCGCTGTCTCCAGGTTGTGTGTGGTATTGCAGCTCTGCCCCCATTCACTTTTACAGAGCCTGCAATTCCATTCTTGTAAGGCCTCATGCACACAAACGTATTTTGGGTCCGCGTCCGAGCCGCATATTTTGCGGCTCGGGTGCGGACCCATTCACTTCAATGGGGCCGCAAAAGATGCGGACAGCACTCCGTGTACTGTCCGCGTCCTTTGCTTCGTTCCGTGGCCCCACAAAAAAAATATAGCATGTCCTATTCTTGTCCGTTTTGCGGACAAGAATAGGCCTTTCTACAATGGGCCGCGCTCAGTTCCGCGGATTGCGGACCGCAAAACACCTACAGTTGTGTGCATGAGGCCTAAATTTGAGGATTTTTCTTTTAGGATTTTTTTTTTTTTTAGTGGGGGACATTTAGAATCCCCACTGGCCAGCTGGCATCATCTCTGTAACTGATGAACAGTCAGGACTGCTGGCAGCTATGCCAGACACAACCTCTGGGCAGGTGTGGCGTTGTTTCTTACAGAAGGCAGCCATGTTTTTTTTTTGTTTTTTGTTTTTATAGCCCCTTGAATCACCCCTGAAATGTTTACAGTAGGTAGTTGTGTCCCCATTTCTACATACGGTATGTCTTTTGATTTTAGGGACAGGTGAATAGAAACTTGAAGCCAATTAAGTTTTTTTTCTTCATTTTTGCATTGCATTGCCATATTATGGTGCATAGGTTTGTGTGGGTGGTCTTACATAAAACTGTGCAGCCATGTTAAGCACTAGTTTCCCCCTTCAACATTAAGGTAAGATTTTTAGTAAATGTCCTTGCTTAGGATCCCTAGGATAGTAGTTTCTCGCAGTAAAGCACTTGAGGCCTACATGGTTGCCATAGAAACGCAGCCTGGCAGCAGTACAGGCCTAGGCCTGACCGGGAGTCATTCCTGCCAGTCTACACGTGGGTTTCACCCTTGCTTTTATACTATATTGGTCCTCATTTATCAAGACTGTCTAACAGGAAGACAGTCTGTCGTAGCAACCAATCAGAGCCCAGCTTTCATTTCTAAATCTGCTCCGAATAAATGAAAGCAGGGCTCTGATTGGTTGCTATGGGCAACAAAGACTGTTTTGTTGAATTGGGCCTCATGTAGATGGCACATGGCTGCCACCCTTAATTTGTTTTGGCTGTTCTGTTGAGATCCGGTAACTACGAGAATCACATTCCACCTGTCTGCATGAGGCCTAGGACTGTGTCTGAGGAAACGGTGGCCTTGTTGCCCATAGCAACTGTAGTCTCTTTTCATGTTTTTTTTCCATGGCACCTTAAAAAGGGAAGCCAAGATTTTTACAGAAATTTTGAGGAATTAAAAACAAATGGGGTGCAATGGCGGTACTGCTCAGGAAAAAACAGATGTTTTCATACTTTTCAACTTACAAGTTGGTAAATTCAGGGCATGAATGCCCCAAACCTGCCAGGGACTGTCACTTATGGGTGTGGCCTGGGACAGCTCGAATTTTCCAGGACAGTCTCTGAAAATTAGGGACAGTCCCTGTAAAATTCAAGACTGTTCAGATTCCCTCATAATCTCCTATTTATTCCTAATTTTTTAGCTATAAATTTATCTTCCATTTTTCAGGCTTCTGTGCACAATATGACTGTGTCCAGGTACTGAAACGTCCGCCTTCACCAACCTCCTCCCCCAAAGAGCGCTGGCCGCGGCAGCCATTTTGCGTCTTGACCTCTGCACAGAGGCTGCAGCCATTTTGTGCCCTGCACCCTCCCATAGATCGCATATCCAGCCAATTTAGGTTTTACTCCATACCTAGTGCCTCCATTTTGTGCCTAGGTGATGGGCGCTCATTAACTAATCCACGAGATTATAATCTATACAAAAGAAAGCCATAAATCAATTTTTTTTTATGCGCTCGGTGGAGTTTGAGTCGCTGTAAGAGTGGTTCTGAAATGTGCTGGATTTATGTTTTTGGCTGTTCTTTTTTTTTTCTTTTTTTTTAATCGTTCACTATGATATAAATATAATTCCGCCATCTAGTGAAGATCCAGACCATTTTTTAGTAACCCTTGTTACTCATATTTTCTTATCTACATCATGCTTACCTACATTGCATTTGGGACAAATAGACCCCACCACTGGGAATGCCCCCTAAACAGCACTGGACCGTCTATCCGTGGGTGGCCCCTTTTTTTTTAAATGTTTTTTTTTTTTACTCTGCATAAAAGCAGAACCATCTACCCTGCTCCTTTTGAAATGCTTTCTGGTTTTTATAGTCACCCCCCTGATTTTTCCATATTTATCTCTCGAAAATGTACGAAATGTCCAAAACACCGACCCCCGTATTCTCCACTGATTTATCCCAAATAGTTCAGTTATAAAAAAAAGGAGAAAAAATATCTTGCAGTTGCAGGCCGGCGGCCATTTTGTCCACTATTCATTACCCACCTCTTTATATATATAATTTTTTTTTTTTTTTATTATTTCTTCTGGGAGCCTTTTTTATTGTATTTTATGTCTTATTTATTTAAAAATGTTTACAAGTTTGTAATTTTTCTGTCTAGAAGCATTACACAAAAAATCCACAATGGGGCTCGTATCGGCCAGAAAAATGGCATCCTACGATGGTCATTTAAACCTAAGGCACCACTTTCTATCAAGGACCAGGTTTCGGTTTAAGGGGGCGTGGCTTCTGCAGTTGCCATATTTGGGCAATTTAAAAGAATTGTCCAGACTACAAAAAAATGGCTGCTTTCTTCAAAAAACAGTTTCACGCCTGACCATAGGTGCTGTGTATTATTGCAGCTCAGACTCAATCACACAACTCGTGGACAGGGGTGACTCTATTTGGAACGAAAGCAGCCATGTTTTTTCAGTCCTGAACAATCCCTTTAAGGGCCATGCAAAGTTTTTGATACCTGATCACCATCATGGGCGTAGCTATAGGGGGTGCAGAGGTAGCAGTCGCTACCGGGCCCAGGAGCCTAAGGGGGCCCAAAGACCCTTGTGCCGCATAAGAAGACCCGCAAAGCACTGAGGGAAGGGGGGCCCAAGCTGAACTCTTGCACCAGGGCCCATGAGCCGTTGGCTACGCCCCTGATCACCATTGTAGGTACATTTGATTGCTGAGGCATTGGAGGATCCCGATGTCTCCTGCACTAAGATTTGTCTTAAGTAACTGGTTTGAACTCTTGGCTTCCGCTCGTCACATGAGCGGGCCTGGCCAATCACATGGCAGTCCTCACGTCCCTCCCTTCCTCATAAAGCTTGGTGTCTGAACCACCTTGTTGTCTTACAGTAAATTAGTTCATATTAGGGAGCCTTCTACCTTGTCAGGTACCTAAGCAATTTAAAGGGCACTTCCAGTCAAGTTCAACAGTTCTCCTACCTGTAGATACACATCCTTGTCTATGGGGGGCAGTGTTACTGAGTGTTAGGTGGCTAAATGTGGTCATAACCACTTTTGCAAGCCAGAGCAGTTGTCACCCCCCTGCCCCACTAATCGTGACGGCTCATACCATGTATTACTCACCAGGGGGTGGCAATGGGTAAAGGAAAAGGCTCCTCCCATTGTAAAGAGAATATAAAATCAGTGCTCTAGCTTCAGACATGATATAAACGAGCTTCAAATGAAAAATTAAAGGGATATTCTAGAATCAAATCTCTAATAAGAAGCTGAGGACTGATTTCTGCATGTCTGATATAAATTTCGAGTGTGACTGGAACTGCCCTTTAAGTCACGCCGAATGGAAATTTAGACTGCCAGTGCGTGCTACTATCACTACAATAGTCTGATGGCTTTGGTAAGTTCAAAGCTGAAATCTGTGGGTCTGCGTGACCACAGCTGAGCAGCCATGACGCCGCTATGGGGCCCCCACAGAGATTTGGGGGTCTGAGCATTAATACGACCCTAAGTGACCTTGTGAGATGCAGACGGTTGGCGTTTTAATGGTATCTGCTTATCGTAGGACACGGCGAACGCTTCGTAGAGTAAAATGTGTACAGTCGTCTTGAGCGCTTGTGTTTTCTGCCATATTGGATAAAAGCCTTTGACATTCCTAGATGGGGTGTTGTGCCAGAGCGAGTTAACGTACTGCGGGTCAGTGTGTGCGCGCCACATATACAATGTACAGAGCTCGTGTCCAATCAAGTGCCAGCTTTCTTGTGTACATATATTTTTATATCTAGATGTTCGATGGCGCCGGTAGTGCTGCCCCCTAGAGGATGACTACAGCTGTGTATGTGGAGCAGTCGTTTTCTCTTTTGTACCCCCTCTCGCCCCCCCCCCTCCCCCCCTTTTTTTTGTGTACTGGAAAAGGGATGAGACCCCCTCCCCCGTTTTGTGTGAGCAGATCACTTGTAGTAATTTGATGGATTGTGTGGGTTCGTTCACTGCTTGCAGTTCAGCAGATATTTTTTTTTTTTCTTTTATTTATCGGATGTTAAAAATAAAAGTATTTTGAAAATAAAATTGTCATTTTTTGCTAGTAATTTGTTACAGGGTATCACAAATGACAGGCTTAGATAGATCAGCTCATCTGACAGTATCACAAATGACAGGCTTAGGTACGTCAGCTCGTCTGACAGTATCACAAATCACAGGCTTAGGTACGTCAGCTAGTCTGACAGTATCACAAATCACAGGCTTAGGTATGTCATCTCGTCTGACTATCACAAATGACGGGCTTAGGTACGTCATCTCGTCTGACTATCACAAATGACGGGCTTAGATAGATCATCTCGTCTGACAGTATCACAAATCACAGGCTTAGGTACGTCAGCTAGTCTGACAGTATCACAAATCACAGGCTTAGGTATGTCATCTCGTCTGACTATCACAAATGACGGGCTTAGGTACGTCATCTCGTCTGACTATCACAAATGACGGGCTTAGATAGATCATCTCGTC
The DNA here is from genome assembly GCA_033119425.1 of Bufotes viridis. Classification (NCBI taxonomy): domain Eukaryota; kingdom Metazoa; phylum Chordata; class Amphibia; order Anura; family Bufonidae; genus Bufotes; species Bufotes viridis. The sequence goes on from CM065592.1 coordinate 447,062,073, forward strand.
TGACAGTATCACAAATCACAGGCTTAGGATCATCTCGTCTGACAGTATCACAAATCACAGGCTTAGGTACGTCAGCACGTCTGATAGTATCACAGGCTTAGGTACGTCACTGCATCTGACAGTATCACAAATGACAGGCTTAGGTACATCAGCTCGTCTGACAGTATCACAAATGACGGGCTTAGATAGATCAGCTCATCTGACAGTATCACAAATGACAGGCTTAGGTACGTCAGCTCGTCTGACAGTATCACAAATCAGAGGCTTAGGTACGTCATCTCGTCTGACTATCACAAATGACGGGCTTAGGTACGTCATCTCGTCTGACAGTATCACAAATGACTGGCTTAGGTACGTCAGCACGTCTGATAGTATCACAGGCTTAGGTACGTCACTGCATCTGACAGTATCACAAATGACAGGCTTAGGTACATCAGCTCGTCTGACAGTATCACAAATGACGGGCTTAGGTACGTCCGCTCGTCTGACAGTATCACAAATGACAGGCTTAGGTAGGTCACCGCATCTGACAGTATCACAAATGACAGGCTTAGGTACATCAGCTCATCTGACAGTATCACAAATGACAGGCTTAGGTACGTCACCGCATCTGACGGTATCACAAATGACAGGCATAGGTGTGTGAGCTCATCTGACAGCATCACAAGGCTTATCTAGGCTTAGATACATCAGCTCATCTGACATCATAAATCACAGGCTCAGATACGTCAGCTCATCTGACAGTATCATAAATGACAGACTTGGGTACATCAGCTCATCTGACAGTATCACAAATCACAGGCTGAGATATATCAGCCCATCTGACAGAATCACTAATGACAGGCTTAGGTACATTGGCTCATCTGACAGTATGACAATGACGGGCTTAGGTACGTCTTCTCATCTGACTGTTTCACAAATGACAGGCTTAGGTACGTCACCGCATCTGACAGTATCACAAATCACAGGATTAGATACATCAGCTCATCTGACAGCATTACAGAGAAGGCTCTGTTTATCCTTACCTCTGCTAAGCTCAAGTATTGAAGAGTAACACACATGATAGGATTAGATACACCCCTCAGCAGAACACAATATACATGATGGGTTTAGATACAAAGGTTCAGCAGACAGTATCACATGTGATGGGCTTAAATAAAGCAATTTAGCAGACACTATTGCAGTGGCAGGGTTTGAGGAGCTCAAGTGCAAAAGAATACAGGCAGTGCACTGAGCTGGCTTCTTCAGTATATTCCCAGAAGAAGGTTTCATGCTGAGGAAAGGACTGGATACTCTGGCGAATTTGCTGGTGGAACAGGGTCTGCCGCTCAGTTGGGAGGCAGGGTATCTCAATCTTGTCACTCATGCAGTCTGGCAGAATCTATCCAACTAAACACTGGTCCCTATCAGCAGACCTCTAAAGGCTCTAACTGCTCTAATTCTATTCCAACTTCTCCAGAGCCATCTAGGGGTAAAGCTAGAGGAGCACAGCCTAAACAGAAACAATATTGAATTTCAAGGCTGCCATAGACATGTATTGGGCCTCAATACAAGTCAATGGGAATGACTAGGCAGTTTCCAGACATAAACAGCTGTATGACAGAGCTAAACCAGACAGTTAAACGTTCATTGTATCTGGTTTTTCCCTCCAAAACTGTTCTGCATAGTCCCTTAGGACCCTTTTACACAAGCGAGTTCTACGAATTGGACCTGCAGCATGAGTCAATGACAGCACCCATCCTGACCTCCCAGCACTGATGGGGTTGCATAGCATTATATTGATTTATATAGCTATGTAACCCTTACGCTGGGTTCAGACCTGAGCGTTTCTGAGACGCGCGTTTTCCACGCGTTTTTGTTGCGTTTTTGTGCACGTTTTTGGCAATAGTAAACGCGCGTTTTATGCGCGTTTGTGTGATTGACTGCAGTGTTGTCAAATGACCAAATATCCCTGTCTATATGAAGTTTGGCCAATCAGAGTGCCTAGCACCAGGGGTTTGGCCTTTCCAGCATGTTGCAAATTCATAAACACGTGTTCGAACGCGCGTTTTCAGTGTCAAAAACGCGCAAAATACAAGCGTTGCACGTTCCCATTGAAGTCTACGGGCCAAAACGCGCGACAAACGCCCCAAAAAAAGTACTTGTTTATGCGTCGGGCATTTTTCAGCGCGTTCGAACGCGCTGTAAAACGGGAAAATGTGAACCAGTCCCATAGGGAAGCATTGGTTTGCATCAGTTATGCGTTTTACAGCGCGTTCGAACGCGCTGTAAAACGCGCAAGTGTGAACTGAGGGTTAGAGGTCTGGAGTGTATTGTATAACACTGACATAATGCTGTCAGTGTTATACAATACATTCTACAACTGTAAGGGTTATATAGCATCATAAATCAATATAATGCTATGTGACCTTGACAGTGCTGAGAGTGTTCATTTTTCCTGCAGCGCCACCACAGGTGAAATAAAACATTACACGTTGTCCATTTATATGAATGGGTTGTGTGTGTAATAAAGGACAGGATGGGTCCTCCAGAGCGAGAGACACTCTTTGTAGCGCTCTAGGAACCCCTTCCTCTAGAAAATAGGGCTCCCCGACCACACGCCCCGTTAATGACATTTTACAAGCCTTCAGTCCACTGTGGATCATAAATTATACTATAAAATAGTTATAGGTGTTTTTGTGTTCTGCAAACACCCTGCCATAAATGATGATGACATTTACAAACCCCCACACCGCTCGTTATTCGCGCTGCGCTGTGTGGGGGCGGGGCTCAGGATTTACTGTCAGGATTTCATAAGTGGCGGATTTGGTAACGGGGCGATTAGTCTGAACCCCGTAACCAGAGAGCAGACGCGACCACCATTCACCTCCTCTCTGGGTGGAAGCAGGTTCAATGTAGGACGCCAATGTGACAACCCTTCCAGGAAAGAGACGTTGCGTCCTGTCATCCACTGCAGTCGAGGCCGGGCACGTTTTGTAGCTGCTGCTTCCTTCACACTTTTTAATTAGATGATTCATAGCTTTATTGCTGCAAGAAATCTTACCTGAACGGATCGTCTCCACCCGATGGCGTCCACATTGAAAGCCCTATGTGCTGTTATGATCAGTGACGTGCCACACATAGAGCGAGCCCTCGACTACTGCGGGGCCTGTGATAGAAGAGTGCCAGGCGATGTTTCAATGACCTTGTTAAAATAGCCACCTGCTGCCACCACTAGGGGGAGCTCACTGCACACAGATTTATTCAGCTACCATTGAGTTTAATACTAGGTATATACATCCATAGTGGTGGCTGAATTATAGGAGTTTACGAAGTAAAAAGAGCTGAGCTCATCCATACAGAGGTACTGTATCAGAAAAGGTAAATCTGAATCCCTTCCAGCACAGAAAAGCACTATTAAGGCACTGCAGTAAGGTAAGTTACTAGGGTTGTCAACATATTCCTATATGCTTTGGATAAGAGACGTTTTTACAGACATATTCCTAGGCTCGTCATATAGGCAGAACTTGTAGGAACAGAGAGAGAAGAGAAGTTGAAGAACCGGAGATACAAAGGACATCCTAACTGTACAGTTCCCGGCACCTCCACCACGGACGCTCCAGACATTACTTATCCTGTACTGATCCGGAGTTACAACCTGTATTATACTCCGGAGCTGCACTCACTATTCTGCTGGTGTAGTCACTGTGTACATACATTACTTATCCTGTACTGATCCTGAGTTACCTCCTGTATTATACTCCAGAGCTGCACTCACTATTCTGCTGGTGGAGTCACTGTGTACATACATTACTTATCCTGTACTGATCCTAAATTACATCCTGTATTATACTCCAGAGCTGCACTCACTATTCTGCTGGTGCAGTCACTGTGTACATACATTACATTACTTATCCTGTACTGATCCTGAGTTACATCCTGTATTATACTCCAGAGCTGCACTCACTATTCTGCTGGTGGAGTCATTCTTTACATACATTACATTACTTATCCTGTACTGGTTCTGAGTTACATCCTGTATTATACCCCAGAGCTGCACTAACTATTCTGCTGGTGGAGTCACTGTGTACATACATTACTTATACTGTACTGATCCTGAGTTACATCCTGTATTATACTCCAGAGCTGCACTCACTATTCTGCTGGTGGAGTCATTCTTTACATACATTACATTACTTATCCTGTACTGGTTCTGAGTTACATCCTGTATTATACCCCAGAGCTGCACTCACTATTCTGCTGGTGGAGTCACTGTGTACATACATTACATTACTTATCCTGTACTGGTTCTGAGTTACATCCTGTATTATACTCCAGAGCTGCACTCACTATTCTGCTGGTGCAGTCACTGTGTACATACATTACTTATCCTATACTGATCCTGAGTTACATCCTGTATTATACTCCAGAGCTGCACTCACTATTCTGCTGGTGCAGTCACTGTGTACATACATTACTTATCCTGTACTGATCCTGAGTTATATCCTGTATTATACTCCAGAGCTGCACTCACTATTCTGCTGGTGCAGTCACTGTGTACATACATTACTTATCCTGTAATGATCCTGAGTTACATCCTGTATTATACTCCAGAGCTGCACTCACTATTCTGCTGGAGCAGTCACTGTGTGCATACATTACATTACTTATCCTGTACTGATCCTGAATTACATCCTGTATTATACTCCAGAGCTGCACTCACTATTCTGCTGGTGCAGTCACTGTGTACATACATTACTTATCCTGTACTGATCCTGAGTTACATCCTGTATTATACTCCAGAGCTGCACTCACTATTCTGCTGGTGGAGTCACTGTGTACATACATTACATTACTTATTCTGTACTGTTCCTGAGTTACATCCTGTATCATACTCCAGAGCTGCACTCACTATTCTGCTGGTGCAGTCACTGTGTACATACATTACTTATCCTGTAATGATCCTGAGTTACATCCTGTATTATACTCCAGAGCTGCACTCACTATTCTGCTGGTGCAGTCACTGTGTACATACATTACTTATCCTGTACTGGTTCTGAGTTACATCCTGTATTATAGTCCAGAGCTGCACTCAGTGTTCTGCACTCTCAGTATGTGTCAGTGTCTGGGATTATATCAGTTATACATTTTTTACTCTGCAGGTTCTGACTGGCTAGAGCAGGTACAGACAATCATACCCCTTTAATAGACAGAGGACAACGCTTTGAATATCAATATCTAATTAAAGGTAATGAAATTCTTTATGAAAGGTTCAGCTCTCCGGAATCATACATTCAGTATATTGCGGTATACTCATTCATCGGTGTGTACACAGCGCCCTCTAGTGTTAGAAGCCACACACTGTAAAGGAAGATCACCCTGGTGGTTGTTCCAGTCTCAGTACCTGGTGGAGAAAGGAGCTTCCATCCCGGGCTGTTCGGGTGGCTGCATAGTGCACATGATCCATCTCCTCTGAAGGGGGCGCCACAGTCACGATAAATGTCACGATATTGCACCAGCCTGCGCTAAAACTAAGGACACAAAAACTAATTCAGCGGTGAAGCAGAGAAGCGTCAGTTCCCTAAATAGTTATTTTTTATGTTTATGGTTATGTATTTTTGTATTGCCGTATCTACCAGTAAGGAATGGTTGGCAGGAACAGTCTAACCACGCTGTTACTCCCCCTTGGTAGGAGTGGGCTGGTCCTTCTTCCTGCCCGGAGCAGGAGTTCCAGGGTGACCTGAGCGAGGAGAGGAAGCACTCGCCTGAGCTCCTGCTCCTAAAGAGGATTCTCCAGGGAGAATTACAGCTAACGACCGTAGTGATGTCGCGAACATAAAATTTTCCGTTCGCGAACGCCCGAACGCGAACTTCCGCAAATGTTCGCGAACGGGCGAACCGGGCGAACCGCCATAGACTTCAATAGGCAGGCGAATTTTAAAACCCACAGGGACTCTTTCTGGCCACAATAGTGATGGGTTTTAATCCATAAAGGGCATAAATCACCTAACATTCCTAAATTGTTTGGAATAACGTGCTTTAAAACATCCAGTGTGTGTATACGATCAGGTATGATGTTGTATCGATCAGGTAGTGTAAGGGTTACGCCCGCTTCACAGACATTGACAGGCCAAACTCCCCTTTTAATGCACCGCAAACAGTTCATTTGCACAACCGCAAACTCCCCATTTGCACAAGGTTGGATACCAAGCTAGCCACGTCCCGGTGATGTCATTGAAGGTTTCTTCCTCCACCCAGCCACGTACAACACCAAGGGTCCCCAAAAGGTCAATTGAATTGATTTTTCGAACGGGGAGATGGTTAAAAAAACGCTGGCTCCCTCCACTCTGTTTTAATCCACGGTCACTGCGTCTGCGCCGTGCAATTTACTGTCACACCCGATATGAGTGGTATTTTCTGTGGTACTATTCTCATCAGTTTAATCCCTGTTACATCCCATATCAGGGATTGCCTTTTGTGAAAAAAAATTAGGCCGGGTACCTTCGACTGCCTTCACAATGACAGACCAAACTCTCATACACCAAACTGAATGGATTTCAGGAACCGGGAGATGGAAACAGCAGTTTGGTCGGTCCTCTTACTCCCAAATTGGGGCACTGCGCGTGCACAGAGCAATGTGCTGTGACACCCTATATGAGTGGTGTCTTAACTAGTACTATTCCTATCAGTTTAATCCCTGTTACGGACCCTATCCGGTCGAATTGATTAACCATTGTCGAATTAGCGAACCATTACGACATCATGAAATAATTTAGTTCTGAGCTCTGTACTTGCTTTGTATTGGAATTGATGGGGATTTATTTAATTGTCTGCATCATTTCTAATAAACTATTAAGAGACTTTATTATGATTTTTTATTTTATGTATTAAAAACTTATTTTATCTATTAAAAAAAGGTAAATTAATGTTTTTTCTATGAAATATTATCCAGCCGTCCGATCGCTTTTGGTCTGACCATAAAGAAGCAACGGCCTTATCATCTGGGGTGTGGCAACATTGCCACCACACTCATAGAGGTGATGATGATTGCTTCATTGTGATACGCAAGCCCCTTCATCACAACAAGGTAACGATCACGAAGGGGAATTGACACTTGTACGGGCTTTTGTTTTTGTTATGTTTTTTCAGCCACAGTGCTGCACCATAGGACAGAAAAATTAGGCATTTACACATGCCTGAAAAATACTGGCACTACAGAGGGGGGCGGAGGAGCATTATATACTGGCACTACAGAGGGGGGCGGAGGAGCATTATATACTGGCACTACAGAGGGGGGCGGAGGAGCATTATATACTGGCACTACAGAGGGGGCGGAGGAGCATTATATACTGGCACTACAGAGGGGGGCAGAGGAGCATTATATACTGGCACTACAGAGGGAAGAAGAGGAGCATTATATACTGGCACTACAGAGGGGGGCGGAGGAGCATTATATACTGGCACTACAGAGGGGGCGGAGGAGCATTATATACTGGCACTACAGAGGGGACGGAGGAGCATTATATACTGGCACTACAGAGGGGACGGAGGAGCATTATATACTGGCACTACAGAGAGGGCGGAGGAGCATTATATACTGGCACTACAGAGGGGGCGGAGGAGCATTATATACTGGCACTACAGAGGGGGCGGAGGAGCATTATATACTGGCACTACAGAGGGGGACGGAGGAGCATTATATACTGGCACTACAGAGGGGCGGAGGAGCATTATATACTGGCAATACAGAGGGGACGGAGGAGCATTATATACTGGCACTACAGAGGGGGCGGAGGAGCATTATATACTGGCACTACAGAGGGGACGGAGGAGCATTATATACTGGCACTACAGAGGGGGCAGAGGAGCATTATATACTGGCAATACAGAGGGGGACGGAGGAGCATTATATACTGGCACTACAGAGGGGGACGGAGGAGCATTATATACTGGCACTACAGAGGGGGGCGGAGGAGCATTATATACTGGCACTACAGAGGGGGGCGGAGGAGCATTATATACTGGCAATACAGAGAGGGAATGGAGGAGCAGTATATACTGACACTACAGAGGGGGCGGAGGAGCATTATATACTGGCAATACAGAGAGGGAATGGAGGAGCAGTATATACTGACACTACAGAGGGGGCGGAGGAGCATTATATACTGGCAATACAGAGAGGGAATGGAGGAGCAGTATATACTGACACTACAGAGGGGGGCGGAGGAGCATTATATACTGGCAATACAGAGAGGGAATGGAGGAGCAGTATATACTGACACTACAGAGGGGGGCGGAGGAGCATTATATACTGGCAATACAGAGAGGGACGGAGAAGCATTATATACTGGCACTACAGAGGGGGGCGGAGGAGCATTATATACTGGCACTACAGAGGGGGACGGAGGAGCATTATATACTGGCACTACAGAGGGGGGCGGAGGAGCATTATATACTGGCACTACAGAGGGGGGCGGAGGAGCATTATATACTGGCACTACAGAGGGGGCGGAGGAGCATTATATACTGGCACTACAGAGGGGGACGGAGGAGCATTATATACTGGCACTACAGAGGGGGCGGAGGAGCATTATATACTGGCACTACAGAGGGGGGCGGAGGAGCATTATATACTGGCAATACAGAGAGGGAATGGAGGAGCATTATATACTGGCACTACAGAGGGGGGCGGAGGAGCATTATATACTGGCACTACAGAGGGGGCGGAGGAGCATTATATACTGGCACTACAGAGGGGGCTGGAGGAGCATTATATACTGGCACTACCAGAGGGGGCGGAGGAGCATTATATACTGGCAATACAGAGGGGGACGGAGGAGCATTATATACTGGCACTACAGAGGGGGCGGAGGAGCATTATATACTGGCACTACAGAGGGGGACGGAGGAGCATTATATACTGGCACTACAGAGGGGGAATGGAGGAGCATTATATACTGGCACTACAGAGGGGGCGGAGGAGCATTATATACTGGCACTACAGAGGGGGACGGAGGAGCATTATATACTGGCACTACAGAGGGGGCGGAGGAGCATTATATACTGGCACTACAGAGGGGGACGGAGGAGCATTATATACTGGCACTACAGAGGGGGCGGAGGAGCATTATATACTGGCACTACAGAGGGGGACGGAGGAGCATTATATACTGGCACTACAGAGGGGGACGGAGGAGCATTATATACTGGCACTACAGAGGGGGGCGGAGGAGCATTATATACTGGCCCTACAGAGGAAGCGGAGGAGCATTATATACTGCCACTACAGAGGGGAACGGAGGAGCATTATATATACTGACACTACAGAGAGGGAATAGAGGAGCATTATATACTGACACTACATAGAGGGAATGGAGGAGCATTATATACTGGCACTACAGAGGGGGACAGAGGAGCAGTATATACTGGCACTACAGAGGGGGCGGAGGAGCATTATATACTGGCACTACAGAGGGGGACAGAGGAGCAGTATATACTGGCACTACAGAGGGGGGCGGAGGAGCATTATATACTGGCACTACAGAGGGGGCGGAGGAGCATTATATACTGGCACTACAGAGGGGGCGGAGGAGCATTATATACTGGCACTACAGAGGGGACGGAGGAGCATTATATACTGGCACTACAGAGGGGGACGGAGGAGCATTATATACTGGCACTACAGAGGGGACGGAGGAGCATTATATACTGGCACTACAGAGGGGGACGGAGGAGCATTATATACTGGCACTACAGAGGGGGACGGAGGAGCATTATATACTGGCACTACAGAGGGGGACGGAGGAGCATTATATACTGGCACTACAGAGGGGGACGGAGGAGCATTATATACTGGCACTACAGAGGGGGCGGAGGAGCATTATATACTGGCACTACAGAGGGGGCGGAGGAGCATTATATACTGGCACTACAGAGGGGGACGGAGGAGCATTATATACTGGCACTACAGAGGGGGACGGAGGAGCATTATATACTGGCACTACAGAGGGGACGGAGGAGCATTATATACTGGCACTACAGAGGGGGCGGAGGAGCATTATATACTGGCACTACAGAGGGGACGGAGGAGCATTATATACTGGCACTACAGAGGGGGCGGAGGAGCATTATATACTGGCACTACAGAGGGGGACGGAGGAGCATTATATACTGGCACTACAGAGGGGGCGGAGGAGCATTATATACTGGCACTACAGAGGGGGACGGAGGAGCATTATATACTGGCACTACAGAGGGGGCGGAGGAGCATTATATACTGGCACTACAGAGGGGGACGGAGGAGCATTATATACTGGCACTACAGAGGGGGACGGAGGAGCATTATATACTGGCACTACAGAGGGGGCGGAGGAGCATTATATACTGGCACTACAGAGGGGACGGAGGAGCATTATATACTGGCACTACAGAGGGGACGGAGGAGCATTATATACTGGCACTACAGAGGGGGCGGAGGAGCATTATATACTGGCACTACAGAGGGGGACGGAGGAGCATTATATACTGGCACTACAGAGGGGGACGGAGGAGCATTATATACTGGCACTACAGAGGGGGACGGAGGAGCATTATATACTGGCACTACAGAGGGGGCGGAGGAGCATTATATACTGGCACTACAGAGGGGGACGGAGGAGCATTATATACTGGCACTACAGAGAGGGACGGAGGAGCATTATATACTGGCACTACAGAGGGGGCGGAGGAGCATTATATACTGGCACTACAGAGGGGGCGGAGGAGCATTATATACTGGCACTACAGAGGGGGCGGAGGAGCATTATATACTGGCACTACAGAGGGGGCGGAGGAGCATTATATACTGGCACTACAGAGAGGGACGGAGGAGCATTATATACTGGCACTACAGAGGGGGACGGAGGAGCATTATATACTGGCACTACAGAGGGGGCGGAGGAGCATTATATACTGGCACTACAGAGGGGGCGGAGGAGCATTATATACTGGCACTACAGAGGAAGCAGAGGAGCATTATATACTGGCACTACAGAGAGGGACGGAGGAGCATTATATACTGGCACTACAGAGAGGGACGGAGGAGCATTATATACTGGCACTACAGAGGGGGGCGGAGGAGCATTATATACTGGCCCTACAGAGGGGGGCGGAGGAGCATTATATACTGGCCCTACAGAGGGGGGCGGAGGAGCATTATATACTGGCACTACAGAGAGGGACGGAGGAGCATTATATACTGGCACTACAGAGGGGGGCGGAGGAGCATTATATACTGGCCCTACAGAGGGGGGAGGAGGAGCATTATATACTGGCCCTACAGAGAGGGACGGAGGAGCATTATATACTGGCCCTACAGAGGGGACGGAGGAGCATTATATACTGGCACTACAGAGAGGGACGGAGGAGCATTATATACTGGCACTACAGAGGGGGCGGAGGAGCATTATATACTGGCACTACAGAGGGGGGTGGAGGAGCATTATATACTGGCACTACAGAGGAGGGCGGAGGAGCATTATATACTGGCAATACAGAGGGGGACGGAGGAGCATTATATATACTGGCACTACAGAGGGGGATGGAGGTGCATTATATACTGGCACTACAGAGAGGGACGGAGGAGCATTATATATACTGGCACTACAGAGGGGGATGGAGGTGCATTATATACTGGCACTACAGAGAGGGGCGGAGGAGCATTAAATACTGGCACTACCAGAGGGTGACGGAGGAGCATTATATACTGGCACTACAGAGGGGGACGGACGAGCATTATATACTGGCACTACAGAGGGGGGCGGAGGAGCATTATATACTGGCACTACCAGAGGGTGACGGAGGAGCATTGTATACTGGCACTACCAAAGGGTGAAGGACGAGCATTTTATACTGCCACTACCAGAGGGGGACGGAGGAGCATTATATACTGGCACTACAGAGGGGGACGGAGGAGCATTATATACTGGCACTACAGAGGGGGACGGAGGAGCATTATATACTGGCACTACAGAGAGGGACGGAGGAGCATTATATACTGGCACTAGAGAGAGGGACGGAGGAGCATTATATACTGGCACTACAGAGGGGGGCGGAGGAGCATTATATACTGGCACTACAGAGGAAGCGGAGGAGCATTATATACTGGCACTACAGAGAGGGAATGGAGGAGCATTATATACTGGCACTACAGAGGGGGACAGAGGAGCATTATATACTGGCCCTACAGAGGGGGATGGAGGTGCATTATATACTGGCACTACAGAGAGGGACGGAGGAGCATTATATACTGGCACTACAGAGGGGGATGGAGGTGCATTATATACTGGCACTACAGAGGGGGCGGAGGAGCATTATATACTGGCACTACAGAGAGGGACGGAGGAGCATTATATACTGGCACTACAGAGAGGGACGGAGGAGCATTATATACTGGCACTACAGAGGGGGACGGAGGAGCATTATATACTGCCACTACAGAGGGGGGCGGAGGAGCATTATATACTGGCACTACAGAGGGGGGCGGAGGAGCATTATATACTGGCACTACCAGAGCGTGACAGAGAAGCATTATATACTGGCACTACAGAGGGGGACGGACGAGCATTATATACTGGCACTACAGAGGGGGCGGAGGAGCATTATATACTGGCACTACAGAGGGGGACAGAGGAGCAGTATATACTGGCACTACAGAGGGGGCGGAGGAGCATTATATACTGGCACTACAGAGGGGGACGGAGGAGCATTATATACTGGCACTACAGAGGGGCGGAGGAGCATTATATACTGGCACTACAGAGGGGCGGAGGAGCATTATATACTGGCACTACAGAGGGGACAGAGGAGCAGTATATACTGGCACTACAGAGGGGGCGGAGGAGCATTATATACTGGCACTACAGAGGGGGACGGAGGAGCATTATATACTGGCACTACAGAGGGGGTCGGAGGAGCATTATATACTGGCAATACAGAGGGGGCGGAGGAGCATTATATACTGGCACTACAGAGGGGGACGGAGGAGCATTATATACTGGCACTACAGAGGGGGGCGGAGGAGCATTATATACTGGCCCTACAGAGGGGGGAGGAGGAGCATTATATACTGGCCCTACAGAGGGGGGAGGAGGAGCATTATATACTGGCACTACAGAGGGGGACGGACGAGCATTATATACTGGCACTACAGAGGGGGGCAGAGGAGCATTATATACTGGCACTACAGAGGGGGGTGGAGGAGCATTATATACTGGCACTACAGAGGGGGACGGACGAGCATTATATACTGGCACTACAGAGGGGCAGAGGAGCATTATATACTGGCCCTACAGAGGGGGGTGGAGGAGCATTATATACTGGCACTACAGAGGGAGACGGACGAGCATTATATATACTGGCACTACAGAGGGGGCGGAGGAGCAGTATATACTGGCACTACAGAGGGGGACGGACGAGCATTATAAATACTGGCACTACAGAGGGGGGTGGAGGAGCATTATATACTGGCCCTACAGAGGGGGGAGGAGGAGCATTATATACTGGCACTACAGAGGGGGGCGGAGGAGCATTATATACTGGCACTACCAGAGGGTGACGGAGGAGCATTATATACTGGCACTACAGAGGGGGCGGAGGAGCATTATATACTGGCACTACAGAGGGGGACAGAGGAGTGTGATTTGTCCAGAAGATGGGAGGATGATGGAAAAGTAGTACATTAACATTTTTTTGTCAAACTGCAGAGATGAAAAATGGCAGAAAAATGTTTGTCTGGTCTCTGAAGGTCTGAAAGGAGAAGACGAGGACAAAGAACATCTACATCAGAGGAGACATCACTGGGGCTGTATTTTTGTAGTGATGGGTCGGGACGGATGGAGTCAGGACGGATTCTAAAGGGCCAGAGTAGGAGCGGGCCACGGAGGGGGAGGGCAGGCCTTGAGCTGTGTAAGGGGCCCCAAAATTTCTGCTGGCAGCCCTGGTGGTGGTCGTGCTTTCACACTACAGAAAAATGCGCTGGGATGGTGGGATAGCACATAGACACGCATGCACAGCAGCTCCGTTCCTGGCCGCCTTGTATCTGCTCTGCAATGGTGGTCAGAATCCTGGATACGAGCCGTTTCTCTACATGATAAAGGCCATTTGCTAAAGTGAGACAGCCCCTTTAAGATGCCACGTGATGTTACTCTAATGAAGTTTACTGCAATGTTTTACATTTATTACTGATTTATGCAAGAATAGGACATGCTCTATCTTTTGTGGAGCCGCGTCCGGATGTTTCGAAGCCGAAACCCAAAAGTTCGGGGCCGCGCTCCGCAAATGCGGAAGCAGACAGCACATAGTGTGCTCTACGCTTCACGTCCGGCCTCATTGAGAATGAATGGGTCCGCACCCGTTCCGCAGAATTAGGGTGTCCATTCACACGTCCACATTCAGTCTCCGCAATTATGTGGGACGGGTGCGGACCCATTCATTCTGAATGGGGACAGAATGGATTCGGAGAGCACAAAGTGTGCTCTCCGCATCCACATTTCCAGAGCGTGCTGCCGAACTTGTCAAGAATAGGCTGTTCTATGGGGGTGCCGGCCAGGTGTACTGCGGATCCGCAATACACCACGGATGTGTGAATAGACCCTAAGGCTGGGTTTCTACACCCAGGTGGAAGAAAGTACTGTATGTATAATAATATAACTGCTACAGTATTATAGTAGAAATATCATAGGCATAGAGAGGCCCTGAGCAGGCTAACTTTGCTCCTGCTCTGTGCAGTTGGGGGCCCCCTCTCCTCAGTGGGCTCGGGGTGGCCGCCCCCCATGTTCCTCCGTTAGCTACCTCTACCTCTGTGCTGTGGTGAGGACAGCTTAATGTACGCTGCATCTTCTTGTGCACATGGTTTGGCTGTTCTTTCTTACAACCAGAAGGTGGAGCCCTAACACCTCTAACAAAAAACATAGTATCGACCAGAATATGACAAAGATTTGCAACTCTCTAATAGGTTTTGGGATAAAAGTTATTTTTTAAGTGAATGGGAATATCCATAACCTGAAGACCTGCAGAGACCTAATGTACCTCCCGTTACAGTAGTTATATTCATAGGAGTAGTATTATAGTAGTTATATTCTTGTACATAGGAGGCCGGATTATAGTAGTTATATTCTTGTACATAGGAGACAGTATTATAGTAGATATATTCTTGTACATAGGAGCAGTATTATAGTAGTTATATTCCTGTACATAGGAGGCAGTATTATAGTAGTTATATTCTTATACATAGGAGCAGTATTATAGTAGTTATATTCTTGTACATAGGAGCAGTATTATAGTAGTTATATTCTTGTACATAGGAGCAGTATTATAGTAGTTATATTCTTGTACATGGGAGCAGTATTATAGTAGTTATATTCTTGTACACAGGAGCAGTATTATAGTAGTTATATTCTTGTACACAGGAGCAGTATTATAGTAGTTATATTCTTGTACATAGGAGCAGTATTATAGTAGTTATATTCTTGTACATAGGAACAGTATTATAGTAGTTATATTCTTGTACATAGGAGCAGTATTATAGTAGTTATATTCTTGTACATAGGAGCAGTATTATTTTAGTTATATTCTTGTACATAGGAGCAATATTATAGTAGTCATATTCTTGTACATAGGGGGCAGTATTATAGTAGTTATATTCTTGTACATGGGAGCAGTATTATAGTAGTTATATTCTTGTACATAGGGGCAGTATTATAGTAGTTATATTCTTGTACATAGGGGGCAGTATTATAGTAGTTATATTCTTGTACATAGGAGCAGTATTATAGTAGTAATATTCTTATACATAGGAGCAGTATTATAGTAGTTATATTCTTGTACATGGGAGCAGTATTATAGTAGTTATATTCTTGTACATAGGAGCAGTATTATAGTAGTTATATTCTTGTACATAGGGGGCAGTATTATAGTAGTCATATTCTTGTACATAGGGGGCAGTATTGTAGTAGTTATATTCTTGTACATAGGGGGCAGTATTATAGTAGTTATATTCTGTAC
The DNA here is from genome assembly GCA_033119425.1 of Bufotes viridis. Classification (NCBI taxonomy): domain Eukaryota; kingdom Metazoa; phylum Chordata; class Amphibia; order Anura; family Bufonidae; genus Bufotes; species Bufotes viridis. Next base: position 447,078,093 of record CM065592.1, read on the forward strand.
ATATACAGTTCAGGTGGTCTAACATCATAACTTAATCAAACAGACTCCCCCCTCAGTGTCTTAATGAATGAATAGGAAGAGAGGAGACACATGCAATGGGATTATCTCCTGAGTGTATTAAAGGGTGATCTACTCCTTTATCCCGGAGTCAGCTACTTAATCCCATCACTAGCACAACAGAACAAAGGGACAAATGAACTAACACCTTCCTTGGGAGTCTCAGTGCAGAGTTAAACCTTTTTGTGTTGCTGGGTTCATCCCTGCACCTTTAATGGGCAATAGGAACGATATGGCCTATAAACTCCACACATAAATCAGGATTAATAGTTTCTCGTAACCCCAAGAGGTCTGAGGGGGGTCTCCATGGTTCTGGGTCCATAGTCCGTAGAAAGGAGGCTAGCCCTCAGGCTTCTCCAGCAGCCCCAGTGACGGTTCAGTCCGTCACAGTACCCACTCCGCCGCCCAAGAAGAGCGGGACCTTCAAAGGGCTCAATTCCATGGTCTCTAAGGAAATAACGGCCCATGCCGCTACCATGTGGGATTATCGGAGAGCCATAGAAGACTGGGTGGTCCGTGTGTTGGATCGACTACAGCCAAGAGACCCAGAATTAGAGAAGAGGACGGGAACCGTTGTCTGGTTCTCCGTAGAGAGAGGCACTGGCTTCCTCCGGGATGGCGAGACAGATCAGGAGCTGTTTGTTAATTGTCACTCGGTCAAGGGCCCGTATCTGCCTCAGGCCCGACACATCCTCTACAAGGGAGACCAGGTGGAATACACCCCGATGCAGGCCCTCAAGGGACCCTTTGCAGCCAGAGTGACCCTCCTGGAGAAGCCCCTCATCCCAGCGCCATCACCGGAGTTCTGGCAGGAAGACCCAGCAGCTGAGGATCGCGTCCGTTGCCTGCAGAGGACCGCAGGGGGAGTACTGCGCTTCTGCGAAAAACCCCAACCAAAGACATAACTTCTAATCCCTGGACTACCACCACTACCAATTTGCCAATTGGGATGTGTATCTACCACTACAGTAACCTACAATTCAATGGTGGTAACCTATCAGCTCCCATGGAAGATGGCGGCAGTGATGGAGAGAGCCTTCAGCGATTCACCACCACGACCGGAGGATTACCTACCAGCTCCCTTGCAGCCGGAGGTTCTGAATCACTTCCCTATGGCAGGGGGTTCTGGTCCAGCCGAGCAAAGAGTTGCAACTACGATGACAAGTGTGACCACCAGGTCACTACCAAGATCCGCCAGCAGGAGTCGCCAAAGCACCACCGTTGCTGCATGCCTGGATTACAGGAGACAGGAGAAACCCTTGATGAGCTTCAGCAGCAGCAGCAGCGAGGAGGATTTCAAGAACCTCCTCTAAGGAGCTTCTTCACCAGCCTGCTAAAAGAAAAGAACCATGGACTAATGGGAGCCACGTCATGGACTGCGGTGGATAGCTTCATTTGGTTGTGGAAGAGGTAACTGACCTCCGCAAAACCATCTCGCAGATCCAGAGACCTCAGGCTGCTGGTTCCAACAGTGGGAATCAGGCCTCCTGTGAACCTAGTAAATGGCGCCCATGTGCATTCTTCTTTAAGTAAATCTCGACTGCTGAAAGAAATTATGGCGTGGGTAATAGGGAATTGATGGCCATTAAGTTGGCTTTTGAAGAATGGCGTCATTGGTTGGAAGGAACAATTCATCCTATTACTGTGCTTACTGATCACGAAAATCTGGCTTACTTGGAGTCAGCTAAACGACTGAACCCAAGACAGGCCAGATGGTCGTTGTTTTTTACCAGGTTTAATTTCATTGTCACCTATAGACCTGGGATTAAGAACGTCAAGGCTGATGTTTTGTCGCGTAGCTTTCCTGGGGGAGGTGATTCAGCAGATCTTGGCCCGATATTGTCCAAAGGGGTAGTAATATCCGCCCTATATCCCGACCTTGAGGCAGAGGTGTTGGAGGCCCAGAGAGATGCACCGGATTCTTGCACTCCGGGGAAGGGGTTTGTTCCGTCTGAATTACGTCACAAGGTGTTCGAGGACACCCTGGGAGCAGATCCACTGTCAATCTCATATCTCGTAGATTCTGGTGGCCGGAGTTGCGTAAGTGTGTTGAGGACTATGTGTCAGCTTGCGGTACTTGTGCATGTGCTAAGGTGACACATACTCGGCCTTCCGAATCTTTACTTCCGCTGCCCATCCCGTCCAGACCATGGACTCATTTATCCATAGATTTTATCAAAGATTTACCTAATTCTTCAGGGAAAACTGTGGTCTACCCAATGCTAGAAATCTTTCACAGGTGTTTGTCGACAACATCGTGAAATTACATGGTATTCTCTCTGATGTGGTGTCTGATAGAGGGACACAGCTTGTTTCCAAATTCTGGAAGGCGTTCTGTACTCGTCTGGGAGTACAATTGTCCTTCTCTTCGGCCTTTCATCTTCAGTTGAACGGACAGACTGAACGCACGAATCAGAATCTGGAGACTTATTTGAGATGTCTTGTCTCAGAAAACCAGGAGAAGTGGTCTTCGTTCTTGGCTTTGGCCGAGTTTGCCATAAATAACCATAGACAGGAGTCCACTGACAAGTCGCCGTTCTTTGGGGCATATGGGTTCCACCCGCAATTTGGCACATTTTCTGGCACTGAGACTTCTGGTGTACCTGAAGAGGAAAGATTTTCCTCTTCTTTGTCATCTATCTGGCGGAAAATTCAAAATAATCCGAAAAAGATGGGCAAGAAGTATAAACGTATGGCTGACAAGAGACATATGAGTAGACATAAGTTGAAAATACCTTCTTGGAAGTTGGGTCCAAGGTGTATCGGTCCATATAAGATCACTGCCATTTTTAACCCGGGAGCCTTTCGTCTTGAGCTTTCTCAAGCTTTCAAAATTCATAATGTGTTCCATAAGTCGTTGTTTAAGAGATATGTGGAACCTGTTGTGCCGTCCTCCTTGACTCCCACTCCTGTCATGGTGGACAGTAATTTGGACGTTCAAATTGCCAGGATAATTGACTCCCGAGTTCTCCGTAGATCCCTCCAGTATCTCGTTCACTGGAGGGGTTGGAGGGGTTACGGACCTAAGGAGAGGATGTGGATCCCCGCGGCCGACGTTAATGCTAGTTGTCTGGTGAGGGCCTTTCACAGAGCTCACCTGGATAAAGTCGGTCCTGGGTGTCCAGAAGCCACCCGTGGAAGGGGGGGGGGTACTGTTACGGTCCCTTCCGTGACAGGGGTTAGAAGATCGGAGAGACTGTCCGCATGTGATGTCATCTGACAGTCTCTTTTGGTTTCACTTCTTGCAGTGTTGTTGATGGTAATGACCACACCTCAAGTCTCAGGTGCAGCATAGTGGTCATTACTATTACCCTATATAGTCTAGCTACACCCATCACTCCCTGCGGTGGATAGCTTCATTTGGTTGTGGACGAGCTGGTGTGTTGTCTTCTCCGGTGTTCCTGCTCGTCCATCTTACTGCAGAAGTTAAGTGTCTCATTTCTTTATATTGCTATTGCGTTGTTTCCCCGGTCTTCTGGTATTAGGCCTGAGGTAGACTCCTGTTCCTTCAGCTGGGAAGGAACAGGTCGTCTGCGGCCCAGTCACTATCCCCAGGGCCTTACAGGTTTAGCCAGGCATTAGGTTCCTGTGAATGAACAGTCCTACCTTTGAGGTCTGTTCATTCGGTTAGCAGCCAGGGCTTCGGGGAGGATTTCATTAGGTGGTGACCTTTTCCTCTCCCTAGTTTCCAGGCCTGATACCTTCTCCCTCTCCTTTGTGTTTGGTGTGGAGTTCCCCTCCCAAAGCACGCCGTGACAGTATGTAATTGTCTATGTTTTCATGCAGCACTTTAACTTTTTGTTGGGTACCCTTAGAGCACACCCTAAGCACAGGCCGAGGGAGGCTTGGTTTTAAGTAAGGGGGAATGTAACGCCCCAGAGTGGCATTACCACTTCTTCACTCCGCTACTGTCTCTAATGGGCTAACAAACAGAATTAATCAAAAATAAAACTGCAGCAATTGCCGGTCTTCAATTCATGCTGGTTTGTTCACCAAAAATTGTGACGTTTCGACCTCTCGTTTTTTTTCAAGCAAACAAATGTGTGTGTATACATGAATACATATACCATCCTGAATGGTCACATGATCGTTATGCAAATTGAACAAATAATAATCATGCAAATGGTCACATGCTGAATGCGATCACATGACCAATGGTCTCATCATAATTATGCAAATTGGCCACATGACCACTATGCAAACTGAAGCAAAAATACATGGGGTGACAGCACCATTGTAGGTAAATACCCAAAGTCCATATAGTGGCGGTGCCTGCGATGTTAGGACCTGACCATTGGTCCCCAATACGATACCAAACAAGAAAGGATCGCGGCACTCCTTCGTCTGTAGAAAATGTTCTTTATTCCACCTTAAAGTGCGACGTTTCGACTTTAATCAAGTCTTTATCAAGCATACACAAATGAGTAAGTGACAGATATTTATACCCCACCCCCAGACATCATTGGTGAGTGGGAGGAAAACACCCTCCCTCTTCCTGTGACATCATCATGTAAAAGTAGGACACAATATAAAAATATATATGAATATGTAACATAAGAGCATCAGGGTTAAATCCAACCGTGTCATGAAAGTCTCGCTGATCAAAAAATCGTAGCGCAGCGATATATAAGTAAACATAAGCAATAGCCTTGTCTACTCCTTCCGGGTCAGGAGTTCAATTATCTTCATAGCAGGTCACGTGTCCACACGCATCAGAGATGACATCACCGCCGCTCCGATCATGTGACCATCACATGACTGCACATAGTAAACATGTCATTCAGGATTTTAACACAGTTTCTGTTATCAAAAATGATCGCCCCGATCTCCGTGCCATATCATGATCAAGTTCATCCAAGGACCGGTAAAGAGGTGGGTGAATGCCATCACACAGAGAGACACAATGATCTCATATATAATGAATCAATGACAGATGTCAGTCAATAAAGCACTCTTCATACATGGAGCAATCAGGACTTGCTGAAACATTGATGTAAAAAGAGCTTATGCGGATATACATGTATAAATACATATATCTCTCTCTAGCTCACGCCCTACAGGGTGGGAAAACCAAGACATACTTTTTCTCATGCACGACGGAAGGAGTAGACAAGGCTATTGCTTATGTTTACTTATATATCGCTGCGCTACGATTTTTTGATCAGCGAGACTTTCATGACATGGTTGGATTTAACCCTGATGCTCTTATGTTACATATTCATATATATTTTTATATTGTGTACTACTTTTACATGATGATGTCACAGGAAGAGGGAGGGTGTTTTCCTCCCACTTACCAATGATGTCTGGGGGTGGGGTATATATATCTGTCACTTACTCAATTGTGTATGCTTGATAAAGACTTGATTAAAGTCGAAACGTCGCACTTTAAGGTGGAATAAAGAACATTTTCTACAGACGAAGGAGTGCCGCGATCCTTTCTTGTTCACTATGCAAACTGGTCACATGATCACCATGCAAATGGTCACATGATCAATGGCCATATAAATGTACATAATATAAACTTACAGACATAATGCTCCTCTGGACATTTTCTATCAAGCAATCGCTTCACTAAATGGCAGACGAGTGCGCTCAATAGAACGGAGTACACATGTATTGGAATACTGCAGACTCGGCGTGTCCGGCGCTTCATTGCGCCTGCGCAACAGTTCACTCGGCCCTTCTTGTCTTATGAGTGTGATATCAAAGAAGCGCTAGTGCGCATGTACCATCAGCGCAATACATTGACGCATCAGTGCTGAATTCTCCCACTTAGTGGGGCAGATATAACGATATATAACGCTCCAGTAAAGCCTCTTTAGAATTTTCATAGGCTCCCAGACGGATAGATAGGATTAACCATTATCAAAAGGAGGACGCCATTCACGATATTGTACAATACAGTAATTAGGATCCGTTTTAGATTGAGGGGGATCAAAGTCATGGTATAAAGAAAATTTGCTGCTGAGACCCAGATCTGTAGGCGGCGTTCACACATGACTGAGATGGGGGCATATCTCCCACTTCGGTGAAGAAATGTGCCCAGCTTCCAACAATCTATGTGCACACCCCAAAAAAGGGGGCGTGGCCCTCAGTTTATGAGGGGAACACTGCCACTAATCAGGTGCACACTCACTCATTCAGTGGAAACGTCATCCCATATCTTGAACGTCGTAAAGAGGTCGAAACGTCACCATTTTTGGTGAATAAAAATGCAAGAATTGAAGACCGACGAGTGCTGCAGTTTTATTTTTTATTTATTCTGGATGATTTGGGGATGCTACAGACTGGTATCCGACTCTGCGGGTATCACCACCATAGAGACTTTTTGCTATAGATTCGTAAGTGCTGCTACTTTTTTTCTTTTTTGAGCAATGACGGCAGTCTGGAATGTACCACTAAAGGCACAGATTATAAAGAAGATATTGATTTTCTTTTTTTTTTTCTGAGTGGCAACGTGGGGGTCAGAAATGGAATCACCAAAAAGATCTGTTCACACCAGTGAAGAAGCGACACGGATCCTGGGTGGCACAGTGGGGGATGGATCCTTTCGGAATAAACCAACAAAGGACCTGGTTAAAAGAAAATGGGATTTGGAAATGAAACAGCATATCAACTATAAACTGCACCTTTCCACCCTAAGGGAATATAATATAGCTGAACGTATCCCGAGGGGTCTGAGAAGACATTAAAAGCTACTTTCACACTGGCGTTTTTGGATTCCGTTTGTGAGATCCGTTTCAGGGCTCTCACAGGCGGTCCAAAACGGATCAGTTTTTCCCTAATGCATTCTGAATGGATAAGGATCCGCTCAGAATGCATCAGTTCGCCTCCGATCCGCCTCCATTCCGCTCTGGAGGCCGCCTGCAGCGTTTTGATGTCCGTCTGATGAAACTGAGCCAAACTGATCCGTCCTGACACACAATGTAAGTCAATGGGGACAGATCCGTTTTCACTGACACAATAGAAAACGGATCCGTCCCCCATTGACTTTCAATGGTGTTCAAGACGGATCCGTTTTGAGCATGTTCAAGATAATACAAACGGATCCGTTCTGAACGGATGCATGCGGTTGTATGATCAGTGCGGATCCGTCTGTGCAGATACATGACATATCCGCACCAGACGCCAGTGTGAAAGTAGCCCCAGACCAATTTTATTACCTAATATTGAAGAGTTCTGTGCGAAATTTGAAATGATCTCAAATCGCTACTCAATGGATATAATGTATTAAACATGGAGTTTCTACAAAAAGAACTTAAAGAGAGGGACAAGCGTCCGGAATCACTTGGACAACAACTGAAAACCTTGATGACGACACAGGACTTTGGGGCATTGAAGGAACATTCACTAACAGAATTACAATCATATCGCTCCGGTATTGAAACCACAAAGAGGCAAAAGTGGTTTAGAAACCAAGATGATTATATTAAAGGGGGCATATATAAAAAACAACCATTTGAAGGCAGAAAAAGAGGAAAAATGCAAGGGAGGAGGAGATTAGGAAGAGAAAACTATGTCAGGAGACCATTAAATACGGACTCTGAATCGTCCGGGGAAACAAGTGAGAATCCGTGTTTTTTAGATCAGGAGAGGAGAGGACCTTGAAAGACAGAGGAAAAGACAGAAACAGAGACCAACAAGAAGGGGAGGACATAGACACCATAGGAGAAGGAAACAACGAAATGAGGATCACACGTTCCAAGAAACTGCCACTGGACAACAAAGCCTTACAGACAACATTGGGACGCTCGGAGAAACCGATGCAATGGAAACAATGAAGATACCGAGTGGGACGGGTAGACATAAAGAAAGTTCGGCAGGAAAGATCTTTGAAAAATGGAGGGCTTTCCTTACCTCACATTTCAGACGCTCCGAGATTGTGGAGATAGTTACACCATTCCAATATACTTCATGGTACCTAACGTCGTCATTGAAAGGCACATTGGGTGTCTTAGGCCCCTTTCACACTTGCGTTTTTGCTTTCCGTCCTAGAGATCTGTCCTCGGGGCTCTAGGACGGAAAGATACTGATCAGTTTTATCCCCATGCATTCTGAATGGAGAGAAATCTGTTCAGGATGAATCAGGACGTCTTCCGTTCAGTATGTGAACGTTTTTTGGACGTTGACAAAAGCGCAGCATGCTGCGGATTTGTCTCCGTCCAAAAATCCGGAAGACTTGCCGTAACGCCGGATCCGGAATTAATGCCCATTGAAGTGCATTAATCCGGATCTGGCCTTAAGCTAAACGTCGTTTCGGCGCATCGCCGGATCCGACGTTTAGCTTTTTCTCAATTGTTACCATGGCAGCCAGGACGCTAAAGTCCTGGTTGCCATAGTAAAATGTAGTGGGGAGCGGGGGAGCAGTATACTTACCATCCGTGCGGCTTCGGGCGCTCAGAGTGACGTCAGGGCGCCCCACACGCATGGATCACGTGATCCATGGGCATGGGGCGCTCTGGCGTCATTCAGGAGCGCCCCGGGAGCCGCACGGACCGTAAGTATACCGCTCCCCCGCTCCCCGCTCCTACTATGGCAACCAGGACTTTAATAGCGTCCTGGCTGCCATAGTAACCTGAAAGCATTTCGAAGACTGATCAGGATCCTAATCAGTCTTCTAATGCTTTCAGGCGACTTGCGTTCTGATGGATCCGGCGGGACGGAAGTGCCTGCCGGATCCTCAGAACGCAAGTGTGAAAGAGGCCTTAGATATACTAGGAACCGCGCCATAAGGCATTTTATCTGGCTGTTTTCGTATTGTATAATGGAGACATGTGTCCTTGGTATGTGCTGTACCAAGGAGCCCCCTACTGTTTTCCCTTCCCTTTTTCCTTTCTGTACCCCTTTTTTTTTTTTTTATATCCTGAATAAAAAGAATTTTTAAAAAAATATTAAAACAATAAAGATGGGAGCATCATAAGTAGTAAATATATCCTCTTGTGAACTGACTTAACATGAGGTATTGTTAGAGAACAATAGGGATCGATTGGTTTAGATGTGAAATTGATCTACCGTATTTTCCGGCGTATAAGACGACTGGGCATATATGACGACCCCCTACTTTTCCTGTTAAAATATGGGGTTTGGGCTATACTCGCTGTATAAGACTACCCCTCTTCCAACACACACCAAAAAAAAATGAAACAGACGATCCGAGCATGAGAAAACCACTGAGAGCAGGGAGAGGGGGCTGCTTCAGGAGCGGCTGGCCGGGATGCAGCGCACGGTGGCTCAGCTAGAGGGCGCCTGTCCGTGAAGCTGGAGAAGGACAGCTGGGAAGTAAAGAGGACCTTTCACTGGTCCGACGATTGTTAGATAATGATATATACCGTATGTGTAGAGCGGCGCCCGGGGATAATAGTGAGTGCAGAGAGATCCCTGGGCGCCGCTCTACACATACACATCATTATCTAACAATCGTTGGTCTAGTGATAGGTCCTTTTAAGTTTCAGCACGCCGTATACCGGCGTATAAGACAACCCCCGACTTTTAAGAAGATTTTCATGTGTTAAAAAGTAGTCTTATACGCCAGAAAATACAGTACATCAGTTTTTTAGAAGCGTTAAGTTACGTGTGTATTACAATAGTTCCAATACTCCTAATAGACTCACCGACGGACAGGATGTAAAAACCTTCCCCGACATGACGAATATACAGACTGAGTCAGACATGAGGCCAGTCAGACTTAAGGACATGGGCCTACAGCTACGGAGTGACTTCCAGCCACCTGTATTTAATGAGGCCATTAATACATACTGTATATGGATTTGGTGAAAAAGGGCATACAGCGTATTAGGCATGATTCCAACAAGTGCATGAGGAAATCTAACATGAATGAAAAAGAAAAGAGGGCTCTGAGGGGCCTATGTGACAGGAAGGGTGTTACCATCAAAAAAGCAGATAAAGGTGGTGCCATAGTAGTTATGGACACCACTGATTATATCGCTGAGATCAAGAGGCAATTAAGAGATACTGAAGTGTATAGAGAGCTGGACTCTGATCCAAAGTTTACTATTATGCGTAGGATGAAAATCCTTGTTGATAATGCTTTTGCAACAGATCTCATCGATGATAAACCACACAAGTTTTTTTTTGTAGAACATCCGGTGACACCCATTCTGTACATTTTACCGAAAATTCACAAGAGCCTGGAAAATCCCCCAGGCCGCCCCATAGTATCGGGCATAGATTCGGTATTTTCCCCAGCAGCTACCTTTTTGGACAAAGCCCCCAGACAGTATGCTATAACAGCAAAATCTTACGCGAGGGACACCACAGATTTGAATAAGCTTGAAACAGTGGAATACCAGGAGGGGCATATTATTGCCTCTTTTGATGTCACGAGCCTCTATACGAGTATTGAACAGAGCAAAGGAATGGAGGCGATCGAATGGGCCTTACAGAACGATAAGGTGGAAAGTGAGTTGAGGGATTTTTTCTCTCTTTACTGGAGATAGCACTCACATGCAATTATTTCGTTTTTTAAGATACTTATTATGTGCAGCAACAGGGGACCGCAATGGGGTCCAATGTGGACCCGACGTATGCAAACATATATATGACTCACTTTGAAGAAACATCAGTGTACACATCCAGCCGTTTTGCATTTGTGAAGGGCTGGATGTACACAAGCGGTCCAAAACGGATCAGTTTTGCCCTTAATGCATTCTGAATGAAAAAGGATCCGCTCAGAATGCATCAGTTTGGCTAGGTTCTGCCTCCATTCTGCTCTGGAGGCTGCCTGCAGCGTTTTGGTGTCCGTCTAACGAAACTGAGCCAAACGGATCTGTCCTGACATACAATATAAGTCAATGGGGACGGATACGTTTTCACTGACACAATAGAAAACAGTTCTGTCCCCTATTGACTTTCAATGGTGTTCAAGACGGATCCATTTTGCGTATGTTCATGATAATACAAACAGATCCGTTCTGAACGGATACATGCGGTTGTATTATCAGTGCGGATCCGTCTGTGCAGATACATGACGGACCCGCACCAGACGCCAGTGTGAAAGTAGGCTAGGACCAATTTTATTACCTAATATTGAAGAGTTCTTTGCGAAATTTGAAATGATCTCAAACGCTACTCAATGGATATAATGTTATTAAACATGGAGTTTCTACAAAAAGAATTTAAAGAGAGGGACAAGCGTCCGGAATCACTTGGACAACAACTGAAAACCTTGATGACGACACAGGACTTTGGGGCATTAAAGAAACAATCACTAACAGAATTACAATCATATCGCTCCGGTATTGAAACCACAAAGAGGCAAAAGTGGTTTAGAAACCAAGATGATTTTATTAAAGGGGGCATATATAAAAAAGAACCATTTCAAGGCAGAAAAAGAGGAAAAGCGCAAGGGAGGTGATCGAATGGGCATCACAGAAAGATAAGGTGGATAGTGAGCTGACGGATTTTTTCTCTCTTTACTGGAGATAGTACTCATATGCAACTATTTCGTTTTTGAAGATACTTATTATGTGCAGCAACGGGGGACCGCAATGGGGTCCAATGTGGACCCGATGTATGAAAACATTTATATGACTCACTTTGAAGAAACGTCGGTGTACACATCCAGCCATTTTGCATTTGTGAAGGGCTGGATGAGGTACATTGATGATCTTTTCTTCATTTGGACCGACATCGTAGAAAAACGGATGGATTTTCCCCGATACATGAATTCAGTACATCAGGAACTCCAATTTCCCTAGGTACAATGACAAACAGAGCTACAATTTCTTGACACAACAGTGTACACAGAAAAGGGGACCCTGCAGACGGACCTATATGTAAAACCAACGGACAGAAACAATATGTCCAGTGTGCAGATGACACTAAACTGTGTAAAGTAATTAACACTGAAGAGGACAGTTTTCTGCTACAGAGGGATCTGGATAGATTGGAGGCTTGGGCAGAGAAGTGGCAGATGAGGTTTAACACTGACAAATGTAAAGTTATGCACATGGGAAGGAATAATGCAAGTCACCCGTACATATTAAACGGTAAAACACTCGGTAACACTGACATGGAAAAGGATCTAGGAATTTTAATAAACAGCAAATTAAGCTGCAAAAACCAGTGTCAGCCAGCTGCTGCCAAGGCCAATAAGATAATGGGTTGCATCAAAAGGGGCATAGACGCCTGTGATGAGAACATAGTCCTACCACTTTACACATCACTAGTCAGACCACACATGGAGGACTGTGTACAGTTCTGGGCTCCTGTGAACAAGGCAGACATAGCAGAGCTGGAGAGGGTTCAGAGGAGGGCAACTAAAGTAATGACTGGAATGGGGCAACTACAGTACCCTGAAAGGTTATCAAAATTAGGGTTATTCACTTTAGAAAGAAGACGACTGAGGGGAAATCTAATAACTATGTATAAATATATCAGGGGTCAGTACAGAGATCACTCCCATCATCTATTTATCCCCAGGACCGTGACTGTGACGAGGGGACATCCTCTGCGTCTGGAGGAAAGAAGGTTTCTACACAAACACAGAAAAGGATTCTTTACTGTAAGAGCAGTGAGACTATGGAACTCTCTGCCTGAGGAGGTGGTGATGGTGAGTACAATAAAGGAATTCAGGAGGGGCCTGGATGTATTTCTGGAGTGTAATAATATTACAGGCTACAGCTACTAGAGAGGGGTCGTTGATCCAGGGAGTTATTCTGATGCCGGATTGGAGTCGGGAAGGAATTTTTTTCCCCTTAAGTGGAAAAAATTGGCTTCTGCCTCACAGGTTTTTTTTGCCTTCCCCTGGATCAACTTGTAGGAAACAGGCCGAACTGGATGGACAAATTTTTTTCGTTCTTATATACTATGTTACTATGTTAATATGCTTAGTTTCAATAGTGCCCAAGAAAAATGATAGAGACACTACCATACAGCCAACTTCTCAGAGTAAAACGCATAGTGACTGATGAGACTAAGCTGGAAGGTAAACTTGATAAAATGTGCAACAAGTTCCACCAATGAGGCTACCCCAAGAGTTTGGTGGGACGACACAGACAAAGAGTACAGGGATTAAACCGTAGGGAACTCCGGCATAAAAATAAAGAAGAAACAAGTGTGAGTAGGGGGATACCTACTGTCCACTTACTGTACATTCAGTAAACGAATAACGAACATATTGAAAACTAACTGGCATATACTGACTGACTCATTCCCGGACATTGAGAAGTTTCAATTACCTCCTCTTATGTCTTATAGAAGAGCTAAAAATTTGGGCGACAGACTTGTGCAGGCGGACACTAAACAGAAAAATGAGCCATTTATCAAAAGGAAGGGTTGTTACCCTTGCCTGGGATGTTGCAATTGTAATGGACATAGTTCCTCGCATCCACGTACCTGTAAGAAGTACCTCATTAGTCATTAAAGGAATTCTCCTACAGTGTCCCTGGGGCCTTTTGTATGTGGGCGAGACCACTCAAGAATTAAAAAATCATCTTAGCCAGCATAGGTACCAGATACGCAAATTACTCTCAGGAGAGAGACAAACTGAACTGCAAAATACAGAACAACCAGTACCAGAACATTTTCTGAATTTTGGTCATAATATATCCCAATTGAGATTCAGAATCATTGATGGGGTCTCCCCCCAAAGGAGGGGAGGAGATAGGGAACGTGCATTAAAGAGATTAGAGCTAAAATGGATTTTTTAATTTGAAACATTAGAACGGTCTGAATAGAGAGTTTAAAATAGGGTCACTCTATTGAACTATTCTGGGCCGAGAACCACTTCTTCACTGTATGAATACTACTGAGGAATTATATTGTTACGGTTTTATTAAGTTTGATGCCCAACCGGTTGGTTGTGATTTTCTCATATGTTTTTATCTCTCTTTTTTAGGTAACACTTTGGGTGCAACTTTAGGTGCAACCTGTGGACATAACTGGGAATCGCTTCACCAAGGGACTATAGAGTCTACCAAGTAATATGGGAGGCCCCAAAGACGGGAGGTATTATTTATTGTTGTCTTATAGGAGTACACCAGGATAGGTAACTTATTTACCTTTTTTTCTTTTTTGAGTAATGGGCTAACAAAGCGTCATCTATTTCAGGTCCACCACATTCCTAGTTCTAATGTAACTGTTATGTTCATGTGTAATGTGCCTGGTTCCCCAGCAGGTGGCAGCAAACATGGCAGAGCTATAGTTCGGTAGAATGAAGCTTTCCATTCCATTCTAACCCCCCTCTGTGGAGGAGTGGGCAAGTCCCACTTCCTGCAGGAAGGGTGGGGATCAGTTTTAATGAGTCTAGCTTACCCCCTGCTAGGGGAAGGAGGGTGTGCTGGGCACGTCTCTGCTGGACGTGCCCAGGCCAAGCCAAGGCAGCCAGAGCACCTTCAGCTCTGCTGGATGTGGAGGCCACAGCTTAGAGCCTCAGGAGCCAGGAGGAGAGTACCCTGGCATAATTAAGAGACAGACTACAAAGAGAGACGTTGCAGCATAAAGAAGCTAAGTTATACAGCAAGACTGTCCGCACAGCAGAGCCAGAGAGCAACAGATGTAGCAGAGTTGAGTTTGCCTGCTAGAGTTTTAATGCCACAGCCTGCTGGGACCAAGACAAAGTTGGAAGATTGTGTCTGATGAAAGTTTATCAAGTTAAAGCTGCTATTCAACTTCATCACATGGTCTGGACTCAATTATTTCTTCAAATTCCTGAACTATTTCCCCCTATTTGTGTGCTTCGGAGCCAAAGCCTGGGGTTCAACCGTATCCAGGTAGGAGCACCGTGACACTCACACTAGAAGGGACATTTTAGGCCACCCTATACCACTCAGCCATTCCTACACCTGGGTACCAACCCTCTACTAGGGCCCCAGGGGGCGGCCCGTTGCAGCTACCTCCATTAACCTGTGCACAGTCACCTCATTGGTGTTAAACAATATGGCCACCCCGGCATAAGGCTCCACAGCCAGCGACCAGTAAGAAGGACCCGGCCGCCATTCACTCTCAGCCGCTCGTAGATGCCCCAAGGTGTTCAAACTTGTCTCCTGCAGAAAGATGACATCTGCATCCAGGTATCTGAGGTGATCGTATACCGCGTGTCTGCTCCTTCTTACTTTGATGCTGTTCACATTGCTCGAAGCAACTTTTAGAGAAAACCCAGCGATCATAAGACAAGAGAGAAAGAGCAGATAAGCGACTCCCATCATCATAGGTCAGAATCAGAGGCTTCCTGCCGACCACCGGTCTCCATATCTGACTCTCTAGGGGCTTCTACAGGTGGGGGCTTTGTTGGGGGTCCCCCGTGTCTGCTTTATATTCATTTTCTATTCTCTGCATCTCTTGCTCATAATCACCATAAGCCTCATATCTGTTTGATAGGATCATGACTCCTGCACCGGTACTGACTTTTTTCCTGGTGTTTTGGCCCAGGTTATGTTCCTCCTCAGACTTACGGGAAGACGTCTCTTTTTTCCTCCTTTTGTTCCTCTTCATATACAGAAGGTGATACAGAGGCGGCTGCCTGAGGCTGGTCCTGAGTGACCACCTCCATGGTGTCCTGTGTGTTCCCTGAAGGCTGAGGTTCGGGTGTTGTCTCACCTGACCCCTGTTGTACCTCATGCCTCGTCAGTATGGTCCCTGACATCAAAGCCTCCTCCTCTATGGCGTCTGCGGCCTCCACTACATCCATCCAGAAGCTCCCTGCATACGTTATGCCAGACATCTGGGCAATCCTTGAGTGGCCTATCTGTCCGCAGAGATTGCATCTAACATTTAGTGATGAGCGGCAGGTGCCATATTCGATTTCGACGAAATTCGCGAATATTCGAATGAATATTCGTTTCGTATTCGTCGAAATCGAATATTCGTCATTTTTTCTAGTTATCGCGATTAAAATGCGATTTAAATAATCGCATATTGCGATTTGTACTTAAGGCTACTTTCCTATTGGTTTCATATCTAGAATTAGCGAGGATGACGAATATGACGAATGTATTCGTCATATTCCTCAAAACGAAGATAACGAAGTATTCTACATCTTCGTTTTAGCAACCTATTCGTCAACCTCGCTAATTCTAGCAATCAAATAGGAAGGTTGACTATAGAGACAGCTGTGTTAAATTAGCTATGCGATTTTTTTTTTTAATACAATAATTATATTACTTGATATGATAATATTATTATAAGTATTCTATTTATTAAAAAAAAAAATCGCATAGCGAATTTAACACAGCTGTCTGGTAAGTCAACCTTCCTATTTGATTGCTAGAATTAGCGAGGTTGACGAATAGGTTGCTAAAACGAAGATGTAGAATACTGCTATCTTCGTTTTGAGGAATATGACGAATACATTCGCCATATTCGTCATCCTCGCTAATTCTACCAAGCCAACCATAACTTCTGTGCTCATGGAGCGTCCCCATCACCATGGGAACGCCTCCATATACTAAAATGTACTGTCGGATTTGAGGAATTACGTTGAAATCGCAATGCGATTAATTCAAGTTATATTAATCGCATTGCGATTTCAACTTAGAGCTGGGTTTATAATGGGTCAGCTTGCTAGAATTAACGAAGTTAACGAATATGGAATATAGCAGCAGTGCTAGTTGAAATCGCAATGCGATTAATTTAACTTAGTATTCGCATTACGTATTTCAACTTAGCACTGCTAGTGCATAGCTATATATTCCATATTCGTTAATTCTAGCCTATGTAAGATAGCAGTGCTAAGTTGTAATCGCAATGCGATTAATATAACTTGAATTAATCGCATTGCGATTTCAACGTAATTCCTCAAATCCGACAGTACATTTTAGTATATAGAGATTTTCCCATGGAAGGGGACGCTCCATGAGCACGGAAGTCGGCAGAAGCGGCAACGGGCACTGACTGGAGCAGCCAGGAAGCCAGGAATCCTCATGACAGGTAAGAACTACTTTTGGGAAGTGGGAAAGAAAAAAATATAACTAAAAAAAAAAAAAAAAAAAAAAAACGAATATTCGAAATAGCGAATTTATAGCGCTATATTCGAAATATTCGCGAATTAGCGAAGTGCCGATATTCGCTAAAAAAATTCGCTTTTCGAATATTCGCGCTCAACACTACTAACATTGCACGTTGCACTTCGATGGCCGAGCTCACCGCACAGGTTGCACTTGACCACTGTGCACACATTTGCCACGTGACCGACCTTGCCACCTTTAACCCCCTCAGCCCCCCTAGCTTAAACCCCCTTAAGGACCAGGCCACTTTTTACAATTCCGCACTACACTACTTTCACCGTTTATTGCTCCGTCATACAACTTACCACCCAAATGAATTTTACCTCCTTTTCTTCTCACTAATAGAGCTTTCATTTGGTGGTATTTCATTGCTGCTGACATTTTTACTTTTTTTGCTATTAATAAAAATGTAACGACATTTTTGCAAAAAAAATGACATTTTTCACTTTCTGTTGTAAATTTTTTTTTAAAAAACTACATTTCTATATAAATTTTTCTCTTACTTTATTGTTCTATATGTCTTTGATAAAAAAAAAATGCAATAAGTGTATATTTATTGGTTTGGGTAAAAGTTATAGTGTTTACAAACTATGGTGCAAAAAAGTGAATTTCGGCATTTTGAAGCAGCTCTGACTTTCTGAGCGACTGTCATGTTTCTTCAGGTGCTAGAATGTCAGGAAAGTATAAATACCCCCCAAATGACACCATTTTAGAAAGAAGACACCCCAAAGTATTCGCAGGGGGGCATGGTGAGTTCATGTATCATTTCATTTTTTTTCACAAGTTAGTGGAAAATGACACTTTCTGAGGAAAAAAATAAAAATAATAAAGTTTCCATTTCTGCTAACTTCTGGCAAAAAAAAATAAAAAATCTCGGGGTGCATTTTAGGGGTCCTAAAGCGTGAGAATCCAAATGTGTAAAAATGGCCTGTGAAATCCTAAAGGTACTCATTGGTTTTAGGGCCCCTTTGCGCATCTTGGCTGCAAAAAAGTGTCACACATGTGGCATCGCCGAACTCAGGAGAAGTCGGGCAATGTGTTTTGGGGTGTATTTTTACATATACCCATACTGTGTGTGAGAAATATCGCTGTAAACAACAACTTTTTAAAAATTTTTATACAAAGTTGTCAATTTACAGAGATACACCCCAAAACACATTGCCCTACTTCTCCTGAGTACGGCGATGCCACATGTGTGACACTTTTTTGCAGCCAAGATGCGCAAAGGGGCCCAAATTCCAATGAGTACCTTTTAGGAGGGTATTTTTACGCATTTTTCTTCTCATGCTTTAGGGCCTCTAAAATGCCAGGGCAGTATAAATACCCCACATATGACCCCATTTTGGAAAGAAGACACCCCAAGGTATTCCGTGAGGGGAATGGCGAGTTCATAGAAGATTTTTTTTTTGGACTCCCTATGCCCCTTAGCGAATACCTTGGGGTGTCTTCTTTCCAAAATGGGGTCACATGTGGGGCGTTTGTACTGTTCTGGCATTTTGGGCGGGGCTAAATTGTGAGCAGCCCTGTAAAACCTAAAGGTACTCGTTGGAATTTGGGCCCCTTTGCGCACCCAGGCTGCAAAAATGTGTCACTCATGGTATCGCTGACTCAGGAAGTAGGCAATGTTTGAGTGTATTTTACATATACCCATGTTAGGTGAGAAAAATATCTCTGTAAATTGACAACTTTGTATAAAAAATTAAAAAGTTGTCGTTACAGCGATATTTCTCACACAAAGTATGGGTATATGTAAAAATACACCCCAAAACACATTGCCCTACTTCTCCTGAGTACGGCGATACCACATGTGTGACACTTTTTGCAGCCAAGATGCTAAAGGGCCCAAATTCCAATGAGTACCTTTAGGATTTCACAGGGCATTTTTACGCATTTGGATTCTCACGCTTTAGGACCTTAAAATGCCAGGGCAGTATAAATACCCACATGTGACCCCATTGTGGAAAGACACCCAAGGTATTCTGTGAGGGCATGGCGAGTTCACAGAAAAAAAATTTGGCACAAGTTAGCGGAAATTGATATATATATATTTTTTTTACAAAGTCTCATATTCCACTAACTTGTGACAAAAAATAAAATTTTCCATGAACTCACCATACCCCTCACGGAATACCTTGGGGTGTCTTCTTTCTAAAATGGGGTCACATGTGAGGTGTTTGTACTGTCCTGGCATTTGAGGGTCTCCGCAATCATTACACGTATGGCCAGAATTAGGAGTTTCTGCGATTCTCCGTATATTGAGCATACGGGGAATGAGATTTTTTTTTTCCGTTCAGCCTCTGGGCTGAAAAAAAAATGAACGGCACAGATTTCTTCATTCGCATCGATCAATGTGGATGAAAAAATCTCTGACAAAATCAGTGACTGCGGTGCAGTGGGCTGGGCGCTAGCTACCTAACAAGTAGCTAACTAACTGGCGGTGATAAGGGACCCTTAGGCCCCATTCACACGTCCGCAATTCTGTTTGCGGAACGGAATTGCGGACCCATTAATTTCTATGGGGACAGACTTTGTCCCGCTCGGATCCGGAATTACGGATCCGCGCTTCCGGGTCTGCACTTCCGTTCCGCAAAAATATAGAACATGTCCTATTCTTGTCCGCAATTGCGGACAAGAAAAAGCATTTTCTATATAGTTCTGGCAATGTGCGGATCTGCAAAATGCGGAAAGCACATTGCCGGTGTCCGTGTTTTGAGGATCCGCGGATCCGCAAAACACATATGGACGTCTGAATGGAGCCTTACAAGGGGTGTGATCAATGACAGGGGGGTGATCAGGGAATCTAGATGAGGTGATCAAGGGGTTAACAAGGGGTTAATAAGTGAGGGGGGGGGGGTTAGTGTGGTGCTTGGTGCAACTTTACAGAGCTACCTGGTCCTCTGGTGGTCGATCCCTGCAAATGGGACCAGAGGACCAGGTAGCAGCTATATCAGACGCTGTTCACAAAACAGCGTCTGGTATACATGTTTGATGCGATTTATTTTGCATCTACAGCCTGCCAGCGATGGATCATCGCTGGCAGGCTGTAGTACAAGTTGTTAGACACGAGGCACTGTGAACGTGCGGGCGCGTTCACGGGAAGTCTCGCGTCTCGCGAGATGACGCGCCGACGCGTCAACTCAGAACTACAGGACCGCCCGCCGGATGCATCCGTGCGTTAGGCGGTCCTGTAGTGGTTAAAGTACTTTCTAGGTTGCCCAGGATAGAAGCAGACGCCTTTCTCTCTACCAATGAAGAAGGAGTTAGGAAGATGACATTGACAATAACTGTGTCTGGTTTGGAAATTGGAATGAAAATGAACTTATTCCAGCCCTCGGTGTCTCTAACCCTGGCAAAGTTTGCCCAGAACCTATCCAGACTAGACATAAGCTTAAAGCTGACATCATAGCCCTGCCTGTCTGGTAGATTTATCACGGCCAGGATGTCCTCTGGAGCAAACCCCATCTGGTGGCACAGGAGCTCCCTCACCACAAACCTCCTATCGGGGAGGTCTTCTTTGGTGCCTCGGTGTTTAAAACTCACCACGTTCCTCCTCTTAAACGCCTGGCCTGTATAGCCTGCACTGGAGGTGAAGGATGGAGCGCCGCGGCTCCAGGCATTTCTGGGAGGATCCTGACGGGGCTCACTACCCTGAGTATTGGGGCGAGTGTCTCCACTAGAGGGGCCTGGCGGGGGGTCACTACCCTGAGTATTGGGGTGCGTGTCTCCACTAGAGGGGCCTGACGGGGGGTCACTACCCTGAGTATTGGGGTGCGTGTCTGCACTAGAGGGACCTGACGGGCGGGGGGTCACTACCCTGAGTATTGGGGCGAGTGTCTCCACTAGAGGGGCCTGATGGTAGATCACTTCCCTGAGTATTGGGGTGGGTGTCTGCACTAGAGGGGACAGTCTCATCTGGCGTAGATTTTGTTAAGGTGGGGAAATTACACACATTATATACACTTTCCTGCCCCCCGTCCACCTCAGATGGCTGAATATCCCACACAGACTGTACATTATCACCGACCCCTCAGGTACATTATCAATGTCCCCGGCCTGTGCCCCAGTAACAGAGCTCTCCTGCGTCACCGCATCACCCTGACCCATGGATGCATGTCCACTGTCCTGCTGTTGGACTGTCTCTGCTGGGATTTGTGGTGCCACAGCTCCAAGATGTTGCTCAGGGACAGCCGAAGGTGTTTGCGGCTGCTCTTGCCCATCTCCCTGCTGAAAAGAGAAACCTGCAGGCTTCAGTATTGGTTGTGTCACACGCCGGGGCTCATCTGGGGACACGGACCCTGATTGTGCTCTAGAGGAGCGGGCTCCAGAGCCACTGTTCTAGTTTCTGTAGGATTTGGCTAGGGGCCCCATCCTTTCCAGGACACAGGCTGTCTCCTTCACCACCTCCGCCAGCTCTATGCTCAGTGAGCGCAGCTTGGTATCATACAAGGTGTTACAATCGGGGTGCGCAGTTGTACACAGGTTGTACACACAGTCTATCTGCAGCAGTTGTTTGTGGTGCTTTAACTCCCCCATTCCCCTTAGCAGTGCCGGGATCTCCTCCGCCATCTGCAGCTCAGGTGCTCGTATGGTCTCTTTCACCTGCTGTCCTGGTTGGGGCAGGGGTCCAGGCTGTTTGTATTAAACTGTTTCCTGCAGCTTTCCCTGTCCAGCTTTGCTGTTTGCACTTGCAGTTTCATCTGCTGAGGTTTGTTCACACTTTGCAGGGTTTGTAGTCATGGCATTCCTGGTAACCTTTAGGAGACCGTATTATAGTAGTTATATTCTTGTACATAGGAGGCAGTATTATAGTAGTTATATTCTTGTACATAGGAGCAGTATTATAGTAGTTATATTCTTGTACATAGGAGCAGTATTATAGTAGTTATATTCTTGTACATAGGAGGCAGTATTATAGTAGTTATATTCTTGTACATAGGAGCAGTATTATAGTAGTTATATTCTTGTACATAGGAGCAGTATTATAGTAGTTATATTCTTGTACATAGGAGGCAGTATTATAGTAGTTATATTCCTGTACATAGGAGGCAGTATTATAGTAGTTATATTCTTGTACATAGGAGCAGTATTATAGTAGTTATATTCTTGTACATAGGAGTAGTATTATAGTAGTTATATTCTTGTACATAGGAGCAGTATTATAGTAGTTATATTCCTGTACATAGGAGGCAGTATTATAGTAGTTATATTCCTGTACATAGGAGGCAGTATTATAGTAGTTATATTCTTGTACATAGGAGCAGTATTATAGTAGTTATATTCTTGTACATAGGAGAAGTATTATAGTAGTTATATTCTTGTACATAGGAGCAGTATTATAGTAGGTATATTCTTGTACATAGGAGGCAGTATTATAGTAGTTATATTCTTGTACATAGGAGCAGTATTATAGTAGTTAAATTCTTGTACATAGGAGCATTATTATAGTAGTTATATTCTTGAACACAGGTTGCAGTATTATAGTAGTTATATTCTTATACATGGGAGGCAATATTACAGTAGTTATATTCCTGTACATAGGAGCAGTATTATAGTAGTTATATTCTTGTACATAGGAGGCAGTATTATAGTAGTTATATTCTTGTACATAGGAGGCAGTATGATAGTAGTTATATTCTTGTACATAGGAGGCAGTATTATAGTAATTATATTCTTGTACATAGGAGCAGTATTATAGTAGTTATATTCTTGTACATAGGAGCAGTATTATAGTAGTTATATTCTTGTACATAGGAGCAGTATTATAGTAGTTATATTCTTGTACATAGGAGCAGTATTATAGTAGTTATATTCTTGTATATAGGAGGCAGTATTATAGTAGGTATATTCTTGTATATAGGAGGCAGTATTATAGTAGTTATATTCTTGTACATAGGAGCAGTATTATAGTAGTTATATTCTTGTACATAGGAGCAGTATTATAGTAGTTATATTCTTGTACATAGGAGCAGTATTATAGTAGTTATATTCTTGTACATAGGAGCAGTATTATAGTAGTTATATTCCTGTACATAGGAGCAGTATAATAGTAGTTATATTCTTGTACATAGGAGCAGTATTATAGTAGTTATATTCCTGTACATAGGATACAGTATTATAGTAGGTATATTCTTGTATATAGGAGGCAGTATTATAGTAGTTATATTCTTGTACATAGGAGCAGTACTATAGTAGTTATATTTTTGTACATAGGAGCAGTATTATAGTAGTTATATTCTTGTATATAGGAGGCAGTATTATAGTAGTTATATTCTTGTACATAGGAGATAGTATTATAGTAGTTATATTCTTGTACATAGGAGCAGTATTATAGTAGTTATATTCTTGTACATAGGAGGCAGTATTATAGTAGTTATATTCTTGTACATAGGAGCAGTATTATAGTAGTTATATTCTTGTACATAGGAGATAGTATTATAGTAGCTATATTCTTGTACATAGGAGGTAGTATTATAGTAGTTATAGTCTTGTACATAGGAGGCAGTATTATAGTAGTTATATTCTTGTACATAGGAGGCAGTATTATAGTAGGTATATTCTTGAATATAGGAGGCAGTATTATAGTAGTTATATTCTTGTATATAGGAGGCAGTATTATAGTAGTTATATTCTTGTACATAGGAGGTAGTATTATAGTAGTTATAGTCTTGTACATAGGAGGCAGTATTATAGTAGTTATATTCTTGTACATAGGAGGCAGTGTTATAGTAGGTATATTCTTGTATATAGGAGGCAGTATTATAGTAGTTATATTCTTGTACATAGGAGCAGTATTATAGTAGTTATATTCCTGTACATAGGAGCAGTATTATAGTAGTTATATTCTTGTACATAGGAGGCAGTATTATAGTAGTTATACTGTACATAAAAGGCATTATAGTTGTGATAGTATAGGTATTTAGATGCATGTTACTATGAAGCACAGAAATAGATTGATAGGTATCACTCATTAACGAAGGCGTTAAAGCTGGCTGAAGATTATTTTCCATTGCAGGCAGGTTGCCAAAGTCATAAATCTTTGTGTTTCTCAGATATTGATGTCAGTGATTGAGAATCGATAAGGACCTAAGAAGGCGGCTTGTTGATAAAAGTGATAAAAGTGCAACACTGCAATATTTCTCTGAGAGATCATTTTCAGTAGATAATTAGCTGAGAAATATAGTCATATAGAAATCACTTTTGTGTCACTTTCATTTCAACTGAAAACATCTATGGTATCAGGGGCGTAGCTATAGGGGAAGCGACTGCTTTGGGGCTCAAACTCACAAGGAGAAACAAAAGATATTTTTGTCAAGGCCCCCTCACTGTATTATATAATGCATTATATACAGAGACGCTATAGGAAACAAATGTAGCCGCTTGCCGGGCCTCGTCGGAGAGCGATCTTGACTAACCACATAAGTGGGGGTTTCACGGGGGGAGCAGGTTGTAAAGAGGTTTCTAAGGAGGGCCCCGATGACAAATGTGTTGTGGGGCCCAGTTATTTCTAGTTACGCCACTGCATTGTGTATATGTATAGAGTAAGCAACAAAATATGAATTAAATAACTTGTGAATATTCAGTAAAAACAGAAAACTTTTATTTTCTTATAATTTAAATCTAGCCCTAAGATAATAAAATACAAAAAAATAATATAAGAAAGAATAAATGCTTGAGATTAAATACAATTGATTAATGTATGTAGAAAATGATGAATGAGGCGGGCCTTCTGGCCGCCCGCTTCCCTGTCCATGCTACACTTACCCTTTTAGACCTGACGTGAGCAGAGAAAAGTCGAAGACTGCGGCGCAAATAATCTTTGCGCCACAATGTGCGCCAGAAATACACCTAATATAGGTGCCATTCTGGATAGTTAATGACCGCCACAGTTATTCTGTCAGCAGGAACAGAGTTCTTCATATATGCCCATCAGTCTCCTCGTTTTTTATTAAATTATACCACTCTTACTGTTCTGTGTGCCTTTCTTTCTTCCAAAAAGCGATTTTATTGGTATGGAAATTACCTGGATAAGGAACCCAAGGGGTTGTCCCAGAATCGGTTGGAGCCCAGCCGCGCCCATCGTTCTGGAGCCCAGCACCGCCTCTCAGCTAATTATTTACTGCTCTGGCCGCTGACTTCATTTCTGAGGAGTGCCGTAATCTCGCGCAGGCGCATTGTATACAGTAGTTTGCGCCCGTGCAGACTACTGGCAGAGGCATCGTCGAGCGAAGTGCGCAGGAAGCCGGCTCATGCCGGAACACATCAAGGGTTAAGAGTTAACAACAAAACAAACCTCAATATTTATTACCTTGATTCTGCACTTTGCAGAAACACCCCATATGTGGTCGGATACGGCTGTTTGGGCACACGACAGGGCACAGAAGGCAAGGAGCGCCATATGGTGTTTGGAGGGCAGATTTTGCTGGAATGGTCTTTGAAGAGACCTTTAAGCACCCCCACAGTAAAAACTCCCAAAAAGTGACCACATTTTGTAAACTACACCACCCAAGGAATTTTTAAGGGGTGTAGCGAGCACTTCACTCCGCACCTGTTTCATATCATTTTTAATACTTGGGTGTAAAAATGAAAAATTACATATTTTTTTTTACAAGTCCCAAACTTTCTTTTTCACAAAGAACAACATAAAAATATCCCCCCACAATTTGCTACCCACTTTCTCCTGAATACAATAACACCCCAATTGTGGTCATAAACTGTTATTTGGGGATACGCCAGGGCTCAGAAGGGAAGGAGCGGCATCTGGATTTTCTAACATGGAATTTTCTCTCGTGGTTTTTAAGAGCAATAACTTTTTTTTTGTGGAATGAGCTGCGTGAGGGCTTATTTTGTACGAGACAAGCTGTAGTTTTTATTGGCACCATTTTGGGCTTTCTGGTTGCTTTTTATCTAATTTTTGGGAGGTGAAGTCACAAAAAAAGCTGCTTGGTGTCATTTATATATTTTATTTTTACACTGATCACTTGATGGGGTAGATCATATGATATTTTCATAGATACGGTCATTACGGATGCAACGATACCGAATATGTCCAGTTTTATTTTATTTTTTTTACGTTTTACACAATAAAAACATTTTTGTGTTGTCATTTTCTTAGAGGCATATTTTTTTTTCATTTTTCTGGCTATAGTCTTGAAAGAAGGTTTTCTTTTTTGCGGGACGAGTTGACGTTTTTATTGCTACCAATTTGGGGTACATACGACTTTTTGATTGGTTGATATTATGTTTTTGGTGAGGTAGCTAAAAAAAAAACAGTTTTGGCATAATTTGTATTCATTTTTTTTACACCATTCATTGTGATATTTTTGTAGAGCCAATTGTTACGGACGCGGCAATATCAAATATGTATTTTTTTATTCATTTTTTTACGTTTTACACAATAAGAGCATTTTTAAGTGAATGGGTCCCTATTCGTGATGCGGAAAGCACACGGCTGGTGCCCCAGGTATTGCGTACCTGCTATATGCAGTCAGCAGCACGGGCACAGTCAGCACAGGCACGGGCAGTTCGTGTGCAAGAGGCCTTATTGTGAGCCCTACATTAAATCGAATCCAATAACAGAATGGCATAAGCTCACACGTGACTTTCTATTTGGACGTTCCGGTCCTGCACTCAGACCTTGGTCACAGAGTCACAAGAGTGAGGAAATTAGGCGTATTTCTGGTGCAGATTGCTGCACAAAGGTCCTTTGCGACGCAATCTGTGACTTCTCCCCGCTCACACCAGGTCTAAAAAAGTGTGCGTGGTGTGGGCAAGAAAGGGCCGGAAGGCCCGTCTCATTCATCATTTTCTAGGCGTAGAAAATGGTCTTAATGTAAGACAGCAAGGAAGCCCTTATACATTTAGAAGTGGCGCTGGATACGCCAAAGTTTTGGCGGATCCACTGCCAGTGCAGGGCTACAATTCCTGCCTAAATAATATGGACGTACAGGGGCACATTTATTAAGACCGGCGTTTTAGACACGGGGCTTAATAAAGCCCTAAGCTGGCGGTGGATCCACGGGAGTTAAGTAGAGGCGCCGGCCTCTTCATAACTTCCACGTATCCAGCGCTGCTTCTAAATGTAAGACAGCTTCCGAGCGGTCTTACATTTAGACCTTTTTCTATGACTTGTCTGTAAACCAGCTAAAAACTAACCAGGAATGGGCAGAACAAGCCTATCTCCTGCCAACCTAAGACTGGCAGATTTAACTATTTAAACCCCTTATCAGTGATCCGCTGGGTCACTGCACTGACAATGAAGTTAAACTACTTTTCCATTTTATATTATTGGCCTAATCTAAGGATGAGCCATCCGTATCAAATTAGTGGGGATACGACACCCAACAACCCTACCGTTCAACGATTTTGAGTAGCTCCACCTGCAGCCATAGCTGGATCAGCGGGAACCCTTATGATTCCTCAATCAATAATGATCACAGCTTCACAAGGGAGGAGCCCCTACAATAGTGATCACCAGAGCTGATGGTTTTAATGGTCAGCCCTGGGCAAAGGCCTCCGGGGACCTTCTGTGTGGGTCCCAGTTAGGGCATATGCGCCATTTTACATGCACAATGCATTGGAATAGATTGGCAAGTCTTCTTGGGGAAAAATTGATAAAATAAAAATAAAGGCTAAAACTAATAAAAACAGTAAAGTAATAAAATACAGTAATAATAATTTTATATAATATTATTTATATATTATTATAATAATAGTGAAATAATAAAAGTGAAAACAATATATTCCCTAAATAAATACAAAATTTTACAATAAATATCTAATATAATTTAGAATATTCGGGGACGAAAGACAACTCAACCATCAGACAATGGTGGAAATTAATTTTTGTTCCGTAGGATTAAAAAATGAATAAAAAAATAAATGCAAATGTTTGTGTTCCAAATATTGATACAAAAATACACCACGAAGTGCATAAAACAAGACCTTTAATGTGATGGCCCAAAATTTCTTGAGGCGAAAACTGAAAAATATGCTGCCTACCTTAGGGCCAAACAAAACCATGTTCTGAACCAAATATTATGCATCGATATACTGGTTGAACATGATTAAACGTGGAAATCAAATGTGGCCAATCTAATTTCCTCCCAAAGTGTTCACCATCTGTGATGGATCGTGATGAAGGAAAAAGTTGGACAGTCCAATATGCACGGGTGGATCAAGCCCACTTTGTTGGTAACATGAAGCTAGGATTGCAAGGATTAGTGTCTGATGTTTACTGTTTCTTATGACTTTTTATAGTCCATGATTCAAGGTGAAAAGATAAGCGACAATTTATAGTCAAATGTTTTCTTAAGGTAAAACAACAATCAGAAGATTGTTCTCTTGTCAACTTTCTCAGTTATAATTACATAACATTGCACTTTGAGTTGAACTTAAAGAACATCAGCGACTGGTTTGAGGGACTGTATGAAGTCTTGTATAAACTCATGGAGCCTCCACCAGTTCTACGATTGGCAATGAAGGACTGCCCATGGCCTACTCTTTTTGCAAAGAAAGTAAAACCAAAATACCATAACACTAGGTACCTCTTGTGGTAACTATGCCTCACCAAGACATTTCCAGTTCCCTACTTTTCTTGGGCCAAAGTAGTAGAAGCCTCTGAAGAGTTAAGAGAATAGGGTAGACATACTACTAGCTGATCAAGTGGTTCCTCCAGAATGTCCTGTCTTCTTTTTGGGGCTTCTCTATCTTTGGTGAACCATGCTGATAGCTTCTTTCCCTGGGTATCGCAGCAATCAGATCATTACATTTTTTTGACTCTTCTCATAACATTTTTTGGATGACATAGGATGACCTCTGTCTGGTCATTTATTTCTCAAGTAGAATATTTCATGGGCTTCTCTTCAAGGTCTTCTCAAAAGTTTTCACCAACAAAGTTCAAAGGCTTCCTAATATGTGTGAAGAATGAACATGCACTGCCAACCGATGACCAGACAGATAATTGATTAGAAGAAAGAGCAAGCGGCACTCCACACTACTCCACTATGGAGCGGTGCCCGTATCCCGAGTCGGTGTACTCACAAATAGTAGTAGTATTGGATGGATCGGCACTCAAAGTGATCACTTTGAGTGCCGATCCATCCAATACTACTAGATAATTGATTAGAAGACATTGAGGTATTCATCATTTTCCACATTTGAGTTTGGTGTCATCAGCATATGGAAGGTATTTTTACTCTCTTCATACTTGAATCTTTGACCAGATCCATCAAGTTCCATTTCCGGATAGATCTGGACTTAGAGTCCTTGGATAGGTGATAAATATCAGATTAGTGTGGATCCAATACCTGGCAACCCCTCTGATCAGCTTGTTCAGGCAGCCGCTATCGTCGCCCCGAGTGTGATATTTATGACCTAACTGTTCACAATTGAGTGATTTTTTAAGACTTGACCTGATTGTTTGGCCAACATGGACTCATTCTTTGCATGCTCACCTCTATTACAGTACTGTGGGCGCCCATGACCTTCATATTGACCGTGATATCTATTTTTGGCCATAATATCGGCGAGAACTATCAGTACTATCAGCAACAAAATGGACCACATGCCACATAGGGTCATCTCAGTAGACTAGACATATTTCTCTTGATTCATGGGTTCCTTGGGTCCACCAGAGGAGATAATTCTGAGGACCATCTCCATCTATATGGAAACTAGGTTGTCTTCAGCAGGACCTATGGGGCCATTTATCGGTGGGCTGGTCCGACCCTGCTCCTTTATATATTTGGCTTACATATTATGTGCATCCATTGAACATAGAAGGTTCGATGTGATGTTTGTGACACTTGCTGTTTGTTGAATTATTTTGGAAGCAGACCTTGCCCTTCCCCCAGATTGCAGACTGTTTTGGCCCCATAGCTATTGCGTTCTTCGCCATACATTGTCCTAAGATCCAGAGACAGTCATTCCTGGCGGACTCATCATGTCAGATAAGATTTTACAAGTGTGACATTGAAATGTTTGTGCTCATTATGACATTTTATGGTCCATGAGGCCGGGCTTGAGCTCTCAAAGGTGAAGATGATAACACAATTTATGGTTGCTTGGTTATCAGCCGTGCACTAGGGGTATAAAAGCAGCCGGAGATGTAGGAAGCTTGCTTCTCCGTTATAGCAAGATATATATATAACTTAAGAATCTTGATTCGGAGAAGCCTCAGAAAGGATCCGGCCATGGCGGTCCATCTTGGAGGAGCTTTGTGCTTCTTCTTTGCACTCTTGTTGGTTCACGTGGATGGTAAGTAATGGGGGATTAATAACATCCATTGTAGTTAGTTTTTTCCTCTTTCTGTTCATTGGGATCTGTTAATTATTGATAGTTATGATTCTTGGAAGACCAGTTGTTTTAGTTCCAAGGAAGCGGCGAGGATCAGGCATTTCCTGATACACGTGAGAAGATGAGTGTATTGTAGGGTCAGATGTACTAGATATATTGTGTTCTTACTATAATGAGATATCATAATGTATGTAATGTGTCCTAGACTGGATAAAGCTTCTTCTATGTACCATGTTCTTGGGGTTGAGAACACCCTGGACACTTAGGGCCAGATTTATCATTAGCCTAAGTCACTTTTCTGGAGTTGAAAAGTCGCAAAAAATTGCGCAAAAAGCCAAATTGCGCAATTTTTTGCGACTTTTTGGAGACTTACGCCACTCACTCCAAAACCAAGTTTATGGGCGTTTTGTCGTATGTAAATCACTTGCAAGACAGATTTATTATTGCGACTTTTTAAATGGTCGCAAAAAAGTCGCAAAAAATTGCGCAAACTCACTCCACTCATGACCATGCTTATGTTTGACAAAATCACTTTTTTAAAATTGCGACTTTTCCAAAGACAAAGCCAAAATACAACTAGGAACCAGAAATACACCAGATTTATCAACCTCTGAAAGAGCCCATGATAAATTTGACTTGACTCAAATACACATACGCCTTCTTTGAAAGTGGAGTGAACTGCAAGAGTAATGATAAATCTGGCCCTTAGAGTTTAGATAACTGATGACCCTACGTTGGCTTGACTGGGCATACATATGTTCTGGAGCCACATACTCCTCCAGTGGCAGCTTATCTCTCCTGAAAACAAAAAGATGAGGCATTTTGAAATTCAGCCTACCCGATCCTTCTTTCCAATGGTCAGCCAAACAGCCAGAATCAGCAGGTTCAGCCTGAATTTGTCTAATGAGTATGGCCAGCTGTGGCGCCCACACCTGTCTCCATAACAGGGACCCGTCTTGTGAATGGAGAGGTTGCTGGACGTACATCTCCATTCACATCTATGGGAGTTTCCAAATACGGGAGCACACTTACCTATTTTCAGAACTCCCATATAAGTGAATGGAGAGAACTGTGTACGGGTGACCACCTCTCCATTCACCGAGGATGTGAAACAAGCTCTGCTCTCGAGATAGACATGAGTTCTACAGGCGGCCCCCTCGCCTATCAGACATTCTCTGTGAATATGTCATAAATATCGAGATGGGAATAACCCTTTAAGTTCAAGTGCAAAAATGACTTATTGCAACCCCCTCTTCCAATGGACCAGTTTCCACTAGGGTCCACATATGATGGAGGGCATCTGAAGATGTTCCTCAGCTTCTAGGCCGCCAGGCCGTGTTGCATAATTGTTCAAACCACCAAGTTTGCCAATGTCTCTGCCTGAAAGCTACCAGACCCACGTTCTCTCCTCAGTCCATCTAGATTTCTACAGAATAAATAGTTGATGAGGGTTCCTCTGGGTTCTTCTTTGGTGGACACATGTTGATTCAATATTCATGGGACTTGAGTAGTGCTGTACTAATGGATTTTCTGAATTACTATAAGGTCAGATATAGGACATTTAATATCCCATTAAATTCTGGTGTTAGTGCAGTCACCCACACTAGTGTTTAGATGCCTTTTGGATTTCCGATCTATTGGATGGCGGACAAATGGAATTTGACTGTATTGAAATATAAGAAATCCACAGATATATTGCTATGTACATAGAAACTCACCACCTGGGACCACTATCAGTGAACGTAAGACTGTATATTGATTAGCAATAAATAAACATTATGCATTAAAAATAACGATAAAAAGTTAGGCAATAAACTGTGATAGAAAATTGGCAATAATGAAAAAAATTTATAATAAAAATGACATAAAATAACATAAAATATAGACCAATCGTCAAGTTATCTCATGTGATGCAGCCTTTATATTTGAGCCACCAGAGGCCTCTTGCACACGAAAGTTTTTTTTTTCGTTTCCGCTCCGTTTTTTGAGTTCCGTATACGGACCGTGTACAGAAGCATTTATTTCAACAGATCCGCAAAAAAAAAAAAAGGAAGGTACTCCATATGCCTTCCGTTTCCGTATTTCTGTTCTTCTGTTCAAAGGTAGAACATGTCCTATTATTGTCTGCATAATGGACAAGGATAGGACTGTTCTATCAGGGGCCAGCTGTTCCGTACTGCAAAAAACGGAATGCACACGGATGTCATCCGTATTTTTTTGCGGACCACAAAATACTGTTCCGTTCCGCAAAAAATGGAATGCACACGGATGTCATCCGTATTTTTTTGCGGACCACAAAATACGGTCGTGTGCAAGAGGCCTTGACCACATGTATGGCTAAAAAGCATCTGAATTGATGTGATTGTGGGTTATGAAATTAACGGTATTGGTAAAAGGCAGACTCCATAGACAGCTAGTTAGTTATTACCATACATGAGTTTATGAATGGCTGCGATATCCACTGTCTGCTTGATACCACAATGAGTTAGGGTCCATTCACACGCCTGCAATTCTGTTCCACATTTTGCAGAACGGAATTGCGGACCCATTAATCGCGTTCCCGGAAAAAATAGAACATGTCCTATTCTTGTCCGCAATTGCGGACAAGAAAAGGCATTTTCTATGTAGTGCCGGCGATGTGCAGTCCGCAATTTGCGAAACGCACATCGCCGATGTCCGTGTTTTGCGGATCCGCGGATTCGTGGATCCGCAAAACACACACGGACGTGTGAATAGACCCTTATTGGTATATAGACCTTGAATTAGAACGCGCAGTGTGAGTCTAGTCCAGTTGTTGCCTAGAGCTTAGATTGCTGTTGGTGTCTAGAAATGCAATTGAATACTTTATATAGGGTTAGTTCACAAGCCTCATGGCGACATCTTCTCTAGGTGATCCGGAATATGATTCAAAAAATTAGCTCAAAAAGAGTTTCACAAGTTTGTTTCAAAGTGCCCAGTCCAGGGTCGCTCTACTTTACCAACCAAAATGCTCCCAGTCATTATATATGTCGTTGTCCATACGTAATTATTTATTGCTAATAAATATCTATAGTCTTCTGTTATCTCATGGCAGTCCCAGGTGGTGAGTGCCCATCTCTCTCTATGTACTTCACAACTGGGTGGGTGATTTAGATAAGTGCACCATATCCATAGCAGCAAACAGGTGAGCCGCTTTATTAATACATCATTGCCAGAAATAATACTATATCGCAAATATGTGGCGATCACATTAAAGGGGTGTCTGCTATCAAGGGAATTGGTGGTAACAGAGTGGAGAGTCTGGTGGACCTGCGGGGCTTATGGGCCATCATGCACCGTCCCATCCATTGTCAGGGGACCTTTTATTTGAGAAGGTGA
Organism: Bufotes viridis; assembly: GCA_033119425.1. Taxonomy (NCBI): domain Eukaryota; kingdom Metazoa; phylum Chordata; class Amphibia; order Anura; family Bufonidae; genus Bufotes; species Bufotes viridis. The sequence goes on from CM065592.1 coordinate 447,111,767, forward strand.
CACCTTTTGCCCTTTCTTGGATCAACTATTTAAAGGGATAGTTCTCCTTGAAACATACCAGAAGATGACATTGGTGGGGCACCATGTCCTATGACCTCCCCCGATGATTGCTAGAATAAGAGGGCTATGCTCGAGTCTCCAGTCCCATTGTACAGACCCAGAAGATGAAGGGGCATGGGGCTCGGAGGAGCCCCACTTCATTCTATCTAGAGTAGTAATCTGCTGTGCCTCAATGCAAAATGTATAATAGGGCCCCCATCTGCCATGTGCCATTTGGACCCCCTAAGGAACCAGGCGCAGGTGCACCAACAATAGCTACATATAATGGCTTCAGACAGGGGTGTAGCTAACAGCTTATGGGCCCTGGTGCAAGAGGTCAGCTTGGGCCCCCCTTCCCTCGGTGCTTTGTGTGTCTTCTTATGCGGCACAAGGGTCTTTGGGCCCCCTCAGGCTCCTGGGCCCGGTAGCGACTGCTACCTTTGCACCCCCTATAGCTACACTCATGGCTTCAGACATGTTACCGATAAAGCGTCTGATGACGATGTTATCCATAGGCCTTATTAGAACATATGGAGATCATGGGGGTCACCTGCCCAAGACACCCTCAGAGGGGAGGGTCGCTATGCAAGAGCTTCATAGCACGCCCCCTTGAAGCATGACGAGTCTTTGCATCTGATCAGCTCGACTAGCCGTCTCCATATTAGCTCGGCAGCGGTGATGTTGACGGTGTCCATGTTTTGCAGGTGTATTAATGACCCGTCTAGATCTAATCTGTGAGGCAGTAAAGTGTCCTATATATAACGTACCGGCAGCGATAAGGAGAAACGTTAGAGCCATATCATGCCCTAAGGTCCAGGTGTTAGGATGGACTTTCTGGTTTTAGGTCAATTAAACGTCAATTCCCTTACGTCCTACCAGCAGCACAGATGGGTTTGTGTGCTGCTGTTAGGACTAAGGGAAAACAAATTATCGTTAGAAATTAACGATTTTGTATCAACAGAGTTTTACAACTTTCCGGTAGACTTTGTGCTGTCATTCCTCACCAAATTTCAAGATCTCTGCTTACTGTCAGTAAACGGGAACATTCTTGAGGCTGTAAATAGCAAATGCTTCTCGCAGCTGAGGGTTTGTCACACTTGTATCCAGTCTAGACAATCCAAAAACAGGTCAGGGCCACAAATGCTTCTCATGATAGCTTGCTGCAGATACAATGTATCAGTCTGTTTATCTGACAGAGGATTGAATTAGTAGGTCAAGAGGGGCTTTGGGTGTAAAGAAAAATGTTTCCGTTTAATGACAGCAAGCAGCGATCTTGAAAATGGCATGGAACTGATATACAATGTCAGAAATAGGCGGGACTTTTCAGAGCTGCATTCTGGTGCAGTGGGGCTTCTGCTTGCATCATTGTACATTTACCGGTAGACGTTGTCGCCCTACGGCCCACCCTTCTTACAATGGGGTGGATTATGGGTCCCTCGTTGGGACTGCTGCCTCTGCACCCCCTCTAGGTGCCATATTCAGGGGTCACAATCTGTAATCAGAGCCTCGTAAGCTCCCCGCCATGAGGCACCTCTCTGGAAATGGAATCACACAGCACATTTCCGCCATGTTCCTGCCGGTTTCTTGGGCTCCTTCCAGCAGATTACAGAGTGACCAAGGAGATGATAGCGGCGGGGGCGTTTATTAACTCTTTCATCACCTGTGTCACCGCCCACGCCTCTCATTAACGTTTCATTGAGCCGCAAGAGAAAGCGAAAAAAGATGAATGGGATTCAGATCACCTAGATTAACCCTGGCAAGACAAAAAGACTATGGCCGCCCATAACAACCAATCAGATGGCAGCGTACATTGGACATACGGACACATGAGAGGTGGACTGGTTAAAAACTGGGTTTTAGGAGCCCCCACTATAGAGCCCCCAATCGGAAGGTCTACGCTGATCTAGCCAGGAGACACTAAGGCTGAGCTTCCCCCACAGTCCTTTTCAGTTGGACACCAGGCACATAAAGTGCTAGAAGTGGCTTGTGACAAAACCAAAAAAGTAGAAAAGAGACAATTGCCCCCTAGGCCTACCTTTTTGTTTTGAGCCTTCACTGGGATCTATTCCAGTCTCAGCAAATTTACATTATTCTTTGTATAATGAATAGTTAATTCATTTTCTGCATCAATTCCTCGTGGATTTAAAGATCTCTGCTAGCTGTCATTCAGTAGAAACCACATCATGTGACCAAACAGGGGCACGGCTCATTACAGTCCAGTCATTGGTGTTGTGTCTTGTGGCGAGCCAGGCAGCCGCGTGTCCATTTCTCCTACTGATGGACAGCAAGCAGAGATCTTAAAAAAAATTGAGAAATTGATACAGAAGGCATATTGGAAAATTGGAGAATTGTTCATTTGCTGAATTCAGAGGATTCGGCATCAGCATCAGCAACCAGAGCGAATGATTCTGAGAACCTTCTGACCCCAGATTCTGCTGGACCTCTGGGGCCCTGTTACATTACGCCTTACGCAGACGATGTGGATCTGCAAAATACAGATGATATCCGTGTTGCATCCATTTTTTTGTGGACCCATTGACTGAAATGGGCGCGCGGTCCTCTTTTTGCAGCTAAGTATAGGACACTCTTTGTGGAACGGACATACGGATTTGTAAAGCACACACAGAACATGTCCTGTCCTATTCTTGGCTGCAAAATGCAGTCCATGGACCCATTGAAGTAAATGGGTCTGCAAAAAAAAACGGATGCAACGCAGACGTCCTCCGTGTTTTGAGGATCTACGTTTTGCAGACCACAAAATACATAAGGTCGTGTGCATAAGGGCTTAGGGGGTACATTATAGTGTGAGATTCTGGACCCACTATACGATCCTCTGGTACTTTGTGGTAATACTCCGATATATTCTGCTCTATACTGACCACGGACCTTAGACAACGTATACGTAGGTAACCAGTTTTTCCTTATTTTAGGAAATCCTGCGGCGAACGCAGAGAGTGTCGAAAAAGTGACAAAAACCCCGGTAAGAAAGATGGAGTGTGAGCATTCAGAAATAGATTATACTGTGCGCTGCTGATATGTGTATCTAAACCTATCATGTGTGATACTGTCTCTCAGGAGCCAGTGTATCTAAGCCTATCATGTGTGACACTGTGTGCTGAATACCTGTATCTAATCCTATCTTATGCGATATAGTCTGCTGATCCCATGTATCTAAGCCTCTCATGTATGATACTGATACTGTCTGATGCTCCCATGTATCTAAGCATTTTGTGTGTAATACTATCTGCTGATCCCATGTATCTAATCCTTTCATGTGTGATACTGTCTGTTGCTCCCATGTAGCTAAGCCTCTCAGATGTGATACTGTCTGTTTCTCGCATAGATCTATGCCCCCTATGTGTGACGGTGTCTGCTGATCCAATGTATCTAAGCCTCTCATGTGTGATACTGTCTGTTGCTCGCATGTATCTATGCCTCCTATGTGTGACGGTGTCTGCTGATCCAATGTATCTAAGCCTCTCATGTGTGATACTGTTTGTTGCTCCCATGTATCTAATTCTCTCATGTGTGATACTATCTTAGAGAACCATGGCCTATAGTAACTCTCAGATCTTCAGCCATTCATTATAGGAGAGCTGTGATAAGACATATTGGTTTAAGTACAAGGTTACTATAGATATTGATTTGCGCTGGAGGTCGGTGAGTGCCGGAGCGGCGCGGCTCGTATGTTCTCCTGTTACTTCAGGTTCATTAAACTCCTCTTATCATCCACAGAGATTCCTGTTCCCATGTGACATTAATACGAGCAGGAGATCGGCCCTGGAGCCTGCATCAGGTGAGCGCGTCTCACACCTCTCTGATTGGAGATTCAATACCAGAGTGGTAAACTTCTCACCGATCACAGAGATCAGGTTACACTTCTCACCGATCACACGGATCAGGTTACACTTCTCACCGATCACACGGATCAGGTTACACTTCTCACCGATCACACGGATCAGGTTACACTTCTTACCGATCACACAGATCAGGTTACACTTCTCACCGATCACAGAGACCAGGTTAAACTTTACACTGATCACACAGATCAGGTTAAATTTCTTACCAATCACACAGATCAGGTTAAATTTCTTACCAATCACACAGATCAGGTTACACTTCTCACCGATTAGGTTACACTTCTCACTTATCACACAGATCAGGTTACACTTCTCACCGATCATGCAGATTAGGTTAAACTTCTCACCGATCATGCAGATTAGGTTAAACTTCTCACTGATCACACCGATCAGGTTACACTTCTCACCGATCACACGGATCAAGTTACACTTCTCACCGATCACACAGATCAGGTTACACTTCTCACACCGATCAGACGGATCAGGTTACACTTCTCACCGATCAGACGGATCAGGTTACACTTCTCATTAATCACACAGATCAGGTTACACTTCTCACCGATCACACAGATCAGGTTACACTTCTTACTGATCACACAGATCAGGTTACACTTCTTACTGATCACACAGATCAGGTTACACTTCTCACCGATCACAGGGATCAGGTTACACTTCTCACTGATTACACAGATCAGGTTACACTTCTCACCGATCAGGTTACACTTCTCACCGATCACACAGATCAGGTTACACTTCTCACCGATCATGCAGATTAGGTTAAACTTCTCACCGATCACATCGATCAGGTTAAACTTTTCACTGATCACACCGATCAGGTTAAACTTCTCATTGATCACAGAGATCAGGTGAAACTTCTCACCTATCACACAGATCATGTTAAATGTTTCACTGATCACACAGATCAAGTGAAACTTCTCACCGAGCACACAGATCAAGTAAAACTTCTCACCAATCACACGGATCAGGTTACACTCCTCACCGATCACACGGATCAGGTTAAACCTCTCATAAATTCATAATCACACAGATCAGATTAAATTTCTCACGATCACAGAAACCAGGTTAAACTTTACACTGATCACACAGATCAGGTTAAATTTCTTACCAATCACACAGAATCAGGTTAAACTTCTCACTGATCACACACATCAGGTTAAACTTCTCTCCAATCACACAGATCAGGCATTTGTTGGTGTGATCAGGAGGAAATAGCTCAGTTAATGTGGTTGCCTTGAGTATAAAAAGTTTCAGGCTGCAGTCTTCATTCCTTCATTTATTTTCAGACCCTTAATATTTAGTTTGTAATTTGGCCTAGTTTCAGACTTCTCTCATGTGGACATGTCCCACCCAGTAATACCTTCTGGATTTGTGTGTCCAGGATACTGCTGCCTTCCCCCTGCAGACTGCCTAGTGTGAGCTGCCTTCCTTGGTTTCTTTCCATCTTCTCCACTCTCTGAACTGCCACGTACAACCTCCTGCGGTTATCTCTAACACTGAAAGCAGGGTGTGGGGACTGGAGGGAGAGCCCTCAAAAACAGAAGCAGAGCTCTGATAGTTTTCTGTCAGACTCACCAGCACCAGGTGAAGGACTTACACTCTGCAGAAGCAAAATGGTAGAAAATTTATGAAGAAGACTGTTTAAAAAATGCTTCCTTTCGTATTTAGAAATCACATGAACAATAAAAAATCAGTGCAAATGTGTCCATAAGTCAAAACTTCTGATTCTTGTCCATACATCTGATGGTCTTCTCTGTATTGCAGTTCACTCGTTAATGCCTTCAGATATCAAAGTGGTTTCCACCCTTCGGAGATTAAAAATTGTGAGTAAAAAGTCTAATGTTTGCATTTGTAAATATGGAAAAACAGGGTTCATAAAGTAGTAGCTGGCTCCACTCATACTGTGACTGCAGAGAACCCCAATATCACTCCTCCTGCCTCGTCAAATCAGGGTAGAAAGTAAAAAATTTATTCTACACCCCACAGGGCGCCAATTTTTTTTTTTGTAATGTGTAAGTACCCATAAAAAACAACATATCTTAGCTCCCTCAGCGTCAATGGGTGTAACATGGAGGGAGGATATTGGGATTAAGGCTACATGCACACGACCGTTGCCTGCCTCCGCGTCCGCTCCTCCTTGAAATTTTGCGTCCTTCAAAAAAAACGGATGACGGACCGTTTTTTTGGACGGATCCGATTTTTATGGCAGATTCATTGTAAAAATGCCTATCCTTGTCCGCAAACATGCACTATTTTTTTGACGGAATGAAAACACGGATCACGGATGCGGAACAAAAACGGTTGACCATCCGCATTTTTTTAAGGAACCCATTGAAATGAATGGGGAAGCATCCTATCCGTGAAACAAAACGGAACGGACACGGAAACAAATAACGGTCGTGTGCATGGGGCCTTACACACATAATCCATTGATGTGAATGGACACAGTGTAATACTTTATTTCCCCTGTGGTGGCGCTGCAGGGAAATCAAACAGCTACTACCAGGTTTCCCCATAGATCACAGCTAATCGCTGGAGGTCCCAGCAAGGGGACACTTTGTGATCATTTTTTTATCAAGAGACCCTCTAACAATTAGAGATTGTCCGCAGTGGAAGACCCCTTTAGATTAGCCCATAGCTGGTACCATGGTGACCTCACTGTAGACTGTATTAGTGAATGCGTTACCCTTCAATATCACAGTAATAATTTTATAATTGTCTGAACTTCACAGAAATCTGATCCCAGCGCCGATCTCGTTACAAGGTGAGTTGACGTGATTTATCTTATCACCTGTGATCGTGATACCGAGCGTTATCAGATGATGTCAGAATATTATAATGACCGGCGGGCACGCAGCCAACTCATTTCTTTCCTTATTACCATTGTGTTTTTACGAGCAGCTTGGAAGAGACGCTCCAGAGAGCCAGCCAGTTCACAGAATTGTGTAAGTGCCATCACCGCATGCATCACAGGGTTTGGGGGTCTTATATACATTACATAGATGCCGGCGTTAAGGCCCCTAATTCATAGAGTCACCAGTGGTCTACCTACCATGGCGGCCCAGCACTGAACCTCTCCTGTGCTTCACATAGATTTAGTTCAATGTAGTTCAGCTTCCATTGATATCTATGGTGTCTGTATAAATTACGATGTACTGAGCTCCCTCTAGTGGCGGCAAACAGTTTTATAATATACTGTGTGAAGGGATTCAGATTTATCAGTGTATTTATGTCAGTTGTCTGGTGTATATTGAAACTTCCTGCAACATTTTATCTTGCGTTTCAATTCTTTACCAGTTTGAACATCTCTGCTTGCTGTCAGTGGATGGATGTATTTTGTTTTGTTTTTTTGCATTCAGGGATTTAAACAGTTTTTTGTTACAATGCATCAGTCTAGAAAATCATCTATGCTATCCTCAGTACAGACACCAGCCTCTCATCCTAGAATCAGATAGGCCTTACCTACTTAATCTACTGTAACCAGTCCTCAGCTGTAGCATGTAGCATGTCTTTCTCTCCCTAATGCTTTATACTGCAGCTCTGCAGGTTTTTATTCATTGCTTTGTGCTAAACATACATAATTGTAAGATAAATGCCATACATATATTTAGGGAAATGAGCCTTAGTAAAGAAGAGACCAGGGACGTGCTTTAAAGTGAAGCTCCTCTCCCTTTTTATCCAAAATGATGTGCTGAATTATTTCTTAATGTATTGTTGATTAATTTTTTTCTGACAGAACCTGCAATCTTCAACGTAAAATTCTGTCTGCCAGCAGCCGCCACTAGAGGGAGCTCAGAAACTGTATGTACATTTTACAGCTCATGAGCTCCCTCTAGTGGTGACTAAAAGCAGACAAAATATTATTATATATCTCGATGCTGGATATGTGGAGGTCTGTATAAAAATATAAAAATATAAAGATGTATTATAGAATTGATCAGTACCAAATGTTGAACCTAAAAAAACAACCTGATGTTTGAAGATGGATATTCCCTCTAAGGACACTCTTTATAAGTTAATTAGAGTTTAGGCAATAGGAGTAGGAGTACATTGTATCTAGTTATCGCTATAACTTATCTTATCTGTTGCATTTCACAATGAAAGGATGATATCGCGGAGACTTTACACACTGATATTAGTTATCAGATGGTGGGTTATTATGGGGTGACACGTCATAACTCTGCAGGACACTTGCAGGGGTTGTACAATCTCTTTTTGTTGGAAGGGTTTCTAAAAACAATCTGACGACAGGGTGTCCTGTTACAGGGACTCCTAGTAATCTCTGGAGAGAAGCGTTCACTCATCCTGCAGTGCCCCCGCAGGGGAAAATCAGCATTACACGCTTCTCATTTAAACCAGTGGGCTGTCTGTGTAATTCACATGCCTGCCGAGTAGGGCAGATCATTAGTGACAACAGTATGACTTGTCCTTTATCTCTGTAGCACTCCACATATAAAACCTATGGAGACAAAGCAGATGTTGCAAGATGTAGAATTATTATTATAATGTATACATTTTACCATATCCACGTTATATTTCTCGTTTATAGTTGTTGGACAAAAGTTGCATTACTTAACATCTAATATTTCCCCGGTCCCTCAGGGGTAAGTAGTCAGGAGAGATAATAATACTATTATACGAGGGCTTCCTACCTACCTAAAGCATACATTACTGTCTATGTTATAGAAACCTGCTGGATGAAGCCAAGAATCTGGTGGAAAGTCTCAAGCAAAGTGCAGTAAGTCTCAGAGATTTCACTCGGGTGTAATAACACTTAATAAAAGCCAAGACTAAAGAACAACCCTGCCTGGAAAGTGAAAACTCAAGAATTAATGATCACACACTGACCATGTTATCACTCACTAATGAACCTCCACTCCATCATCACCATTCTTATTCATCATCTTTCTTTCCCTCTCCCTTAAAATGTCTGCTCCTTCTTCCTTCTTCTTTGCCTTCTCTTCTTTCACTTTTATTCTTATTTATTCCTATTCATCTTATCCTTCTTTTCGTCCTACTGTCTTCTCTTTTTCTTCTCCTTGTCCTTATACATGGTTGCTTTCTTCCTCGTTGCCTTTCTTCTTCTTGTTCATGTTTTTTCTCTCTTTATTCTACCTTCTCATTTTCATTTTTCTCTTTCTCCTTCTTGTTCATTTAATGTTGCTTTCCTATCTTTTTTTTCTGTCATCATTCTCTTTTGTTTTTTACGTGTCTCTTCCTTTTTACTTTTACCTCTCCTTTGCATTTGTTTTCTTACCCTTTCCTATCACTCCCTCTTATTCTGCCATCTCTGGTTTTTACTTGTTTCCTTCTTCTCTTCCCGCTTTTTCTTTATCTTATCTTCCCATTCTTCTTCATCTTCACTTTATTTTCCCTCTTCTTCTTCTTCTACTTTCTGTTCAGTTTTCAATTTTTTTCTTCTTCTTCTCCTTCTCCATCTTCTTCATCTTCGCCTCCTCTTCTCATTCTTCTTCATCTTCACATCCTCTTCCCATTCTTCTTCATCTTTGCCTCCTCTTCCTATTCTTCTTCATCTTCACCTCCTCTTCTCATTCTTCTTCATCTTCGCCTCCTCTTCTCATTCTTCTTCATCTTCACATCCTCTTCCCATTCTTCTTCATCTTCACATCCTCTTCCCATTCTTCTTCATCTTCGCCTCCTCTTCCCATTCTTCTTCATCTTCGCCTCCTCTTCCTATTCTTCTTCATCTTCGCCTCCTCTTCTCATTCTTCTTCATCTTTGCCTCCTCTTCCCATTCTTCTTCATCTTCACATCCTCTTCCCATTCTTCTTCATCTTCGCCTCCTCTTCCTATTCTTCTTCTTCTTCGCCTCCTCTTCTCATTCTTCTTCATCTTTGCCTCCTCTTCCCATTCTTCTTCATCTTTTGTTTTTTACGTGTCTCTTCCTTTTTACTTTTACCTCTCCTTTGCATTTGTTTTCTTACCCTTTCCTATCACTCCCTCTTATTCTGCCATCTCTGGTTTTTACTTGTTTCCTTCTTCTCTTCCCGCTTTTCCCATTCCCATTCTTCTTCATCTTCACATCCTCTTCCCATTCTTCTTCTTCTTCGCCTCCTCTTCTCATTCTTCTTCATCATCACATCCTCTTCCCATTCTTCTTCATCTTCACATCCTCTTCCCATTCTTCTTCTTCTTCGCCTCCTCTTCTCATTCTTCTTCATCTTTGCCTCCTCTTCCCATTCTTCTTCATCTTCACATCCTCTTCCCATTCTTCTTCTTCTTCGCCTCCTCTTCTCATTCTTCTTCATCTTCACATCCTCTTCCCATTCTTCTTCATCTTTGCCTCCTCTTCCCATTCTTCTTCATCTTCACATCCTCTTCCCATTCTTCTTCATCTTCACATCCTCTTCCCATTCTTCTTCATCTTCGCCTCCTCTTCCCATTCTTCTTCATCTTCGCCTCCTCTTCCCATTCTTCTTCATCTTCGCCTCCTCTTCTCATTCTTCTTCATCTTCACATCCTCTTCCCATTCTTCTTCATCTTCGCCTCCTCTTCTCATTCTTCTTCATCTTCACATCCTCTTCCCATTCTTCTTCATCTTCGCCTCCTCTTCTCATTCTTCTTCATCTTCGCCTCCTCTTCTCATTCTTCTTCATCTTCACCTCCTCTTCCCATTCTTCTTCATCTTTGCCTCCTCTTCCCATTCTTCTTCATCTTCGCCTCCTCTTCCCATTCTTCTTCATCTTCACATCCTCTTCCCATTCTTCTTCATCTTCACCTCCTCTTCCCATTCTTCTTCATCTTCACATCCTCTTCCCATTCTTCTTCATCTTCGCCTCCTCTTCCCATCTTCATCTTCGCCTCCTTTTCCCATTCTTCTTCATCTTTGCCTCTTCTTCCCATTCTTCTTCATCTTCGCCTCCTCTTCTCATTCTTAATTTTTTCCTTCTTCTTCTTATTCTACTGTCTCTGTGGTTTTCCTTCTTCACCTTCTCCACTCACTTGTCCATTCTGCCTCTTTCTTCTACTCCTCTTTCCATTCCCTCACGCATCATATTTTAGCAATAAAGCAATATCAAAATCATCATTATCAGGGTCATCATCATCTCCTTCTATATTACATTTTTACATATATCTTTTGCTTTTCTTGATCGTTTCATCCTTTCGATTTCTTTAGTTTCTTTTCTTTCACTTTATCATAAACCAGATAAACTTTATACAATAAAGATTACACGACCCATCTAGGCATTGTGACCCAAGTGCAAATACTGAAGGTGTCACTGTTCTACCCCCCCCCCCCCCCCCCCCAGCTGTATGTGTTTTCGTTTGTTTTTTGGCTACTGGGACTCTTTGGGGAAGCAAAAGAATTGTAATGTTCCAAAACTGTTTTTGTAGCCTTCCTGTGTATGAATATCAGGAGTTACTGTGAAAAGCGTTCTTTTGGGGTTAGACCTCTCCAGAACCAGTGCCACCTTTGTCCGCTGGCTATGTCTGGTATTGGAGCTCAGTCCCATCCACTGGAAATATAAGCAACACTTTTTTTCTACTTTCAAACTGTCCCTTTAAGATAATACCTGGTGATGGCACAAAAATAAATATTTCTAATGTTCCAGTCAATGGAATTGTCACCTTTTAGAAACGTTGACCTCTAGGAATTGTATTATGACCCTGCTGGTTGCCATCTCACCCAGCTTTCTATAGACCCCGGGAAGTACATAACTCCACATCTTTGTACGTGGCTCTCTCTCATTTTATTTTAATAAAATAATCTGTAAGGGTCCCAAAATTAACTCTTTCTGCTCCTTAGACAGTGTCTTTCGACAATGACTGGAAGATGGTCTTGTTGTTTGTGGCCGCTGAAGATCCATGTGGCTTCTGTGAGCAGGTAAGGAGGCCTTTTTAAGAAAATGTTTGTGCCTAAAATCCTAGGTTTTAATGAACTAACCTTAATAGGGCCACAGTGCTCAAATGTTTGTGCCCATTTTTGGACAATCCCTTTTAGACAAAACGGTGAGTACCCTCACCAATCCGGCACTCTGAGCAATCTACTGTAACCTGTAGAAGAATCCAACAGGAAGTGCTCAATTTCCCTGCAGCGCCACCACAGGGGAAATTAAGCGTTACATGCTGAACATTAAAATCAATGAAATGGAAATGTAAGAGAGAGACCTTTTACATAATAAGGGAACCAGATGACTCTGAAGATATCTGGGTTCCTGACTAAAGCAGCCACACTTAATATAGCCGATAGCAATCACTCCCAACCAATCCATACACATGCACTCTTGGCTCGGCCAAGCATGCATGTATCCTGAATAGCAAGAGGGGAAAAAGCCCCTTCCCATCTCTCCGAGAACACCCAGAATATCACCTGGGGGGCTTGTTATCCCCCAAGTGCCCACTGCTAGCAATGCAGCTAGTACACATCCTTTAATAAGATGAAGCTCCTGTAATAGATCCCGATCTGTTGCATTCCGGGAACATTTCTCTGAGCTGTAAGAAAGGCCTGGAGGGAACAGGACAATCTCCAGCCGTCACTGGGGTTTTCTGCTCTGTTCCTATTAAGATTTAAGGAAACAGATAAGCGAGACGTTAACCAGTCCAGTCATGATGATGGATCCAATGATATTACAGCTCCTGCAGAACCTGCAGATAACAGAATGTAATCACCGACCCGAGCGGGACTATTCCCGAGACAAATGAAAGCGCAGGGGACTACGAGGCTGAACAGTTATAAAATGTCATCGGTATCTTTGCGGTCAAGTGTCTCGGAGGATTGAAGGTATCTGAGGAAGCATGGGCTCCAAGACCAGGTCAAGGATGCTGACTGCCATTACTGCTCAAATTAGGGGTAGTAGACCCCAACTGGTAGACAATTCACTGCATCTCTGAGATTGAATTTGGGGAACAGGGAGATGAAGAGCGATATAGAGTTATGGCTGGTTGCCATCTCACCCAGCTTTCTATAGACCCCGGGAGGTACATAACTCCGCATCTTTGTACGTGGCTCTCATTCTATTTTATGGTGTTTTGTTTGTGTATTCATCACATATCTAGCACTGAATTCAAGAACTATTTGGGTTACTCCTGAATCGTTCCTGGCTGAATAGAGGGGTGCTGGGACTTTAAACTGAAGCTCTACTTTTGTAACACCTTGTTGCCTTAAGTTCAATATTCTGTGCTGATACATTTTATATTTCTTTACTTCGGTTGAAGATCTGTTTTTTTTTTTAAATAAAAAGCCCTGAATCCTCTGCCTACAGATATGTACAGCCACCACTAGAGGGAGCTCAGGAGATTACTGAATACAGATATATACAGCCACCACTAGAGGGAGCTCAGGAGATTACTACATACAGATATATACAGCCACCACTAGAGGGAGCTCAGGAGATTACTACATACAGATATATACAGCCACCACTAGAGGGAGCTCAGGAGATTACTGAATACAGATATATACAGCCACCACTAGAGGGAGCTCAGGAGATTACTACATACAGATATATACAGCCACCACTAGAGGGAGCTCAGGAGATTACTACATACAGATATATACAGCCACCACTAGAGGGAGCTCAGGAGATTACTGCATACAGATATATATATAGCCACCACTAGAGGGAGCTCAGGAGATTACTGCATACAGATATATACAGCCACCACTAGAGGGAGCTCAGGAGATTACTGCATACAGATATATACAGCCACCACTAGAGGGAGCTCAGGGGATTACTGCATACAGATATGTACAGCCACCACTAGAGGGAGCTCAGGAGATTACTGCATACAGATATATACAGTCACCACTAGAGGGAGCTCAGGAGATTACTGCATACAGATATATACAGCCATCACTAGAGGGAGCTCAGGAGATTACTGCATACATATATATACAGCCACCACTAGAGGGAGCTCAGGAGATTACTACATACAGATATGTACAGCCATCACTAAAGGGAGCTCAGGAGATTACTGCATACAGATATATACAGCCATCACTAGAGGGAGCTCAGGAGATTACTGCATACATATATATACAGCCACCACTAGAGGGGGCTCAGGATATTACTGCATACAGATATAAACAGCCACCACTAGACGGAGCTCAGGAGCTTACTACATACAGATTTATACAGCCACCACTAGAGGGAGCTCAGGAGATTACTATATACAGATATATACAGCCACCACTAGGGGAGGCTCAGGAGATTACTACATACAGATATATACAGCCATCACTAGGGGAGGCTCAGGAGATTACTACATACAGATATATACAGCCACCACTAGAGGGAGCTCAGGAGATTACTGCATACAGATATATACAGCCACCACTAGAGGGAGCTCAGGAGATTACTACATACAGATATATACAGCCACCACTAGAGGGAGCTCAGGAGATTACTACATACAGATATATACAGCCACCACTAGAGGGAGCTCAGGAGATTACTGCAAACAGATATAAACAGCCACCACTAGAGGGATCTCAGGAGATTACTGCATACAGATATATACAGCCACCACTAGAGGGAGCTCAGGAGATTACTACATACAGATATATACAGCTACCACTAGAGGGAGCTCAGGAGATTACTGCGTACAGATATATACAGCCACCACTAGAGGAGCTCAGGAGATTACTGCATACAGATATATACAGCCACCACTAGAGGGAGCTCAGGAGATTACTGCATACAGATATATACAGCCACCACTAGAGGGAGCTCAGGAGATTACTGCATACAGATATATACAGCCACCACTAGAGGGAGCTCAGGAGATTACTACATACAGATTATACAGCCACCACTAGAGGGAGCTCAGGAGATTACTCATCCAGATATATACAGCCACCACTAGAGGGAGCTCAGGAGATTACTACATACAGATATATACAGCCACCACTAGAGGGAGCTCAGGATATTACTACATACAGATATATACAGCCACCACTAGAGGAGCTCAGGAGATTACTACATACAGATATATACAGTCACCACTAGAGGGAGCTCAGGAGATTACTGCATACAGATATATACAGCCACCACTAGAGGAGCTCAGGAGATTACTGCATACAGATATATACAGCCACCACTAGAGGGAGCTCAGGAGATTACTGCATACAGATATATACAGCCACCACTAGAGGGAGCTCAGGAGATTACTGCATACAGATATATACAGCCACCACTAGAGGAGCTCAGGAGATTACTGCATACAGATATATACAGCCACCACTAGAGGGAGCTCAGGAGATTACTACATACAGATATATACAGCCACCACTAGAGGGAGCTCAGGAGATTACTGCAAACAGATATAAACAGCCACCACTAGAGGGATCTCAGGAGATTACTGCATACAGATATATACAGCCACCACTAGAGGGAGCTCAGGAGATTACTACATACAGATATATACAGCTACCACTAGAGGGAGCTCAGGAGATTACTGCGTACAGATATATACAGCCACCACTAGAGGGAGCTCAGGAGATTACTGCATACAGATATATACAGCCACCACTAGAGGGAGCTCAGGAGATTACTGCATACAGATATATACAGCCACCACTAGAGGGAGCTCAGGAGATTACTGCATACAGATATATACAGCCACCACTAGAGGGAGCTCAGGAGATTACTACATACAGATTATACAGCCACCACTAGAGGGAGCTCAGGAGATTACTACATCCAGATATATACAGCCACCACTAGAGGGAGCTCAGGAGATTACTACATACAGATATATACAGCCACCACTAGAGGGAGCTCAGGATATTACTACATACAGATATATACAGCCACCACTAGAGGGAGCTCAGGATATTACTACATACAGATATATACAGCCACCACTAGAGGGAGCTCAGGAGATTACTGCATACAGATATATACAGTCACCACTAGAGGGAGCTCAGGAGATTACTGCATACAGATATATACAGCCACCACTAGAGGGAGCTCAGGAGATTACTGCATACAGATATATACAGCCACCACTAGAGGGAGCTCAGGAGATTACTGCATACAGTATATACAGCCACCACTAGAGGGAGTTCAGGAGATTACTACATACAGTATATACAGCCACCACTAAAGGGAGGACAGGAGATTACTGCATGCAGATATATATATTCACCACTAGAGGGAGCTCAGGCGCTTACTGCATACAGATATATACAGCCACCACTAGAGGGAGCTCAGGAGATTACTGTATACAGATATATACAGCCACCACTAGAGGGAGCTCAGGAGATTACTGCTTACAGATATATACAGCCACCACTAGAGGGAGCTCAGGAGATTACTGCATACAGATATATACAGCCACCACTAGAGGGAGCTCAAGAGATTACTGCATACAGATATATACAGCCACCACTAGAGGGAGCTCAGGAGATTACTATATACAGATATATACAGCCACCACTAGAGGGAGCTCAGGAGATTACTGCATACAGATATATACAGCCACCACTAGAGGGAGCTCAAGAGATTACTGCATACAGATATATACAGCCACCACTAGAGGGGGCTCAGGAGATGACTGCAAACAGATATATACAGCCACCACTAGAGGGAGCTCAGGAGATTACTGCATACAGATATATACAGCCACCACTAGAGGGAGCTTAGGATCCTCCTCCTGAGTTCAGAGTATAACAGCATGTAGTAAGCTCCTGAGCTCTCTATAATGGTGGCTGCAGGCAGACAGACTGTCTATGGAATTACAGAGGATCTTATTTATTCATTTTACTCACTTATAGAGCAGTGACATACTCCGCAGAGCTTTACAGACATTATTATAGCTTGTGGTCTGCAATAAAGCTCACAATCTAAGTTCCCTATCAGGATGTCTTTGGAGTGTGGGATGAAACCGGGGTACCGGGAGGAAACCCACACAGACACAGGGAGAACGTACAGACTGCATGCAGATGTTGTCCTTGGTCAGAATCGAACCTAGAACCCCGGAGCTGCAACCACTAGTCACTGTGCTGGATATGGAGCTCTGTATCGGAAAAATGAAGCTCTGACTACTATAAGGATATATCTCAAAATAATCCGCACAGACTGTTGGATGTGTTTAGAGTTAAAGTGGACATTCCCTTTAAGGGCAATAGCTTCTGCCTCACATTTTCTTGTTCATTCCACGCAGGACGACCACACAGAAAATACAATAAAAGAACTGACGGCGGCTCTAGACTATTTACATCAACAGGTAAGCGGAAGATGGTCATATATTCTCTATGGGGGTCATTTATTAAAGACCCCCTATATGTCTATACATTTACTATCCACCCGCCATTGTCATCATTATCAATATTCCGCTATCATTGCCACCGCAGGATATAAAATACGTGGCAAATGCTTATAAGTTGTGTCTTCTTACGACCTCATAATGAAATGAACATTATGGTGTGATATGTACTTGGCACTGACTAAGACATTGTTATGTGGAAACCACCAACAAGCTGCTGTTGATGAAACCTGTGATTTTATCTCTGTCATATAAATGAATCAACTTGTGTTCATGTACGTTGGGGAAAGGGCTCAGTTAAATAATTGATTTCTTCAGTCGCTATATGGAAACCATCAACAAGCTGCTGATGGATCTGTTAGTGTTGATTAATAAAATGGTAAGTATTTGACTTCTCTGGTTGCTCTATGGAAGCTGCTGTTGACGGACCTGCCATTTTATTCATTATGTTCCTATACCTCAGTGAAAAGGCTAAGTTAAATAGTTGATTTCTCCAACTGCTATGTGGAAACCATCGACAAGCTGTTGCTGATGGATCTGCTATTCTTACTAGATGTTTTTTTTGTGCTTTGAGCACACAACGGTGTCCTGCCGTGAATGGGGAATATATATCCCCCTGGCACCCAGCTCATCCATATGAATTTCCAAGGAAAGTTTTGACGATTCATAAGTTGCGGTAATCGACCATTTGGATGTTCGCACTCTCATAAGTTTCGTGTGTTATTCAGCTGAACTTCCTACCTATTCACACAAGCAGTAACGCTGGGTTCAAACCTGAGCGTTTCTGAGACGTGCGTTTTCCGCGTGTTTTTGTGCGCATTTTTGGCAATAGTAAACGCGCGTTTGTGTGATTGACTGCAGTATTGTCCAATGACCAAATATCCCTGCCTATATGAAGTTTGGCCTTTCCAGCATGTTGCAAATTCATAAACGCGCGTTCGAACGCGTTTTCAGTGTCAAAAAAGCGCAAAATACAAGCGTTGCGCGTTCCCATTGAAGTCTATGGGCCAAAACGCGCGACAAACGCCCCAAAAAAAGCTCAAGTACTTGTTTATGTGTCGGGCGTTTTTCAGCACGTTCGAACGCGCTGTAAAACGCGAAAATGTGAACCAGTCCCATAGGGAAGCATTGGTTTGCATCGGTTATGCGTTTTACGGCGCGTTCGAATGCGCTGTAAAACACGCAAGTGTGAACTGAGGGTAATAAGATTAAAAATTGGCAGTAGCATGCATGCTGATGGTTTCCAAGCAGATGTTATATCTACTAAAGGTAAAAATAAGGTGGAAATTCCACAGATAATGTATTTTTTATACGTGTATTGCGTGAAAACATGTTACACGGATTCATCATCTGAACCTCTATTATTCTGCAGCTTCCAAAGACCTTTATTAGTTTGGTGGATTTAACCCTGCTGAGCGGCCTCTACCTCTCCTATCCGCAAAATGCAGAGATCAGGTGGGTTCAGAGTCTATAACAGATCACCTGGTTATTATATTGTTATCACGGATCTTTCCAGAAGACTGGCTGTACATGCAGATTGGTGTTGGGAGATCCTGCCAAAATTGATGCCAACATCATAGGAAACAAGGACCGGGCAGGTTGCATCTTATGTGTCTAGAGCCGCTACATCTCAGCTGATCGGAAAGTGTCTGCTTATGAGAGGATAGCGATAAACTGATTTCAGCGGCCACCATGTAATACTTCATTTCACCTGCGGTGGTGCTGCAGGAAAACTAAGCACTTGCTGGTGGATTCTACCATAGATGACAGGTTACCAGAAACGGGACACCATGTGATCAGCCCTTTCAATATAACCAGCAGAATTATGGATGCAGCTCTGGATGTGGCTGGAGTACAGGACATTATACACGATAAATGGAGCAGAGGATTTAGGAACTTACTCTGCACTCTTCTGATTTAGGGCTCATGCACGTGACCATATGCACGCAAAAAATACGGATAACGTCCGTGTGCATTCCGTGTTTTGTGAGACAGAACAGCTAGCCCCTGATAGAACAGTCTTATCGTCCGTAATGCGCACAATAATAGGACATGTTCTATTTTTTTGCGGAACGGACATGCGGACGTATACGGAAATGGAATGCCGTTTTTTTTTGCGGACCCATTAAGATAAATGGTTCCACATACGGGCTGTAAAAACACCGTAACGGACACGGAAAGAAAATATGTTTGTGTGCATGAGCTCTTAACCTGCTGCTTAGAATTAGGCTACATTCACACATCCGTAAGTGTTTTGCGCATCCGCAAATTGCGGATCTGCAAAACACGGACACCGGCAATGTGCGATCCGCAATTTGCAGACCGCACATAGCCAGTACTATAATAGAAAATGCCTTTTCTTGTCCGCAACTGCGGACAAGAATAGGACATGTTCTATTTTTTTCAGGAACAGAATTGCGGATCCCGAAAAAACGGATGTGGATCCTGGAAAAACGGATGCAGATCCCGAAAATGCGGATCTGCATCCGTTTCAGCCCCACTGAAAGTGAATGGGTCCTGAAATTGCGGAACGGATGCGGACCCAAATTACGGATGTGTGAATGGACCCTTAGAGCTGGGATTTAGGGCTCATGCACGCGAATGTATTTTCTTTCCGTGTCCGTTCCAGTGTTTTTGCGGCCCGTATGTGGAACCATTTATTTCAATAGGTCCGCAAAAAAAACGGAAGTTACTCCGTGTGCATTCCGTTTCTGTATGTCCGCATGTCCGTTGTGCCAAAAAATAGAACATGTCCTATTATTGTGTGAATTACGGACAATAAGACTGCTCTATTAGGGGCTAGCTGTTCCATCTCACAAAACACGGAATGCACGCGGACGTTTTCCGTTTTTTTTGTGGATCACAAAATACATATGGTCGTGTGCCTGAGCCCTTAATCATCTGTATACTCCTAGTTGCCTGGCTGCTGATGGTTTCCATACTTGTTTCATTTCAGGAAGTCCTGTGAGTGTTTCAGGAAACCTTCAGACTACAGTAAAGCCATGTTCCGCTTCTCTTTTCAGGTGAGATGTGACAACGAATCGGAATGTGGCGCAAAATATTTAGGTCCTACCTCAAATCCACCATGAATCCTATGGTCAGATTCCTCAGTGAAACCGATAGATAGTCATAGATCCAGTCTAGCCAGTCCCTGGTGCTTTATACGCATGATCACTACACATCTCTGAGGGTTTGTTGCAATGTATCCGTACAGATAAAATGTATCGATTTGGAGAGTTTAGTGCTCAGATCATTTTCTAGACTGGATACAATTGTAACAAACTCTCAGCGACAGGTGTTCTGCCTCTGGATGTAAACAAGAGCTGATCAACTGATCCTCGACCCATGGACTACTCTCCCATTATGCTCTCTAGCCCCATCTGATAAACACGATTATCCCATAAACACATGACGAGACATTTTCCTATCTAGAGCTCCATCTCAGAGTTGGACCGTCCTGCGGAGATAAAGTCTCCTCCGCCATTATCACCAGGATCGCGGATGAGTCAGGAGACGGCGGTGATAATATTAATGACCGTTATCTGAACATCTTAAGACAAAGTCCAGCGTCTGTACAATAGTCCCAGCTATAGTAGTGTCCATACAATAGTCCCAGCTATAGTAGTGTCCATACAATAGTCCCAGCTATAGTAGTGTCCATACAATAGTCCCAGCTATAGTAGTGTCCATACAATAGTCCCAGCTATAGTAGTGTCCATACAATAGTCCCAGCTATAGTAGTGTCCATACAATAGCCCCAGCTATAGTAGTGTCCATACAATAGTCCCAGCTATAGTAGTGTCCATACAATAGCCCCAGCTATAGTAGTGTCCATACAATAGTCCCAGCTATAGTAGTGTCCATACAATAGCCCCAGCTATAGTAGTGTCCATACAATAGTCCCAGCTATAGTAGTGTCCATACAATAGTCCCAGCTATAGTAGTGTCCATACAATAGTCCCAGCTATAGTAGTGTCCATACAATAGTCCCAGCTATAGTAGTGTCCATACAATAGTCCCAGCTATAGTAGTGTCCATACAATAGTCCCAGCTATAGTAGTGTCCATACAATAGTCCCAGCTATAGTAGTGTCCATACAATAGCCCCAGCTATAGTAGTGTCCATACAATAGTCCCAGCTATAGTAGTGTCCATACAATAGCCCCAGCTATAGTAGTGTCCATACAATAGTCCCAGCTATAGTAGTGTCCATACAATAGCCCCAGCTATAGTAGTGTCCATACAATAGTCCCAGCTATAGTAGTGTCCATACAATAGTCTCAGCTATAGTAGTGTCCATACAATAGTCCCAGCTATAGTAGTGTCCATACAATAGTCCCAGCTATAGTAGTGTCCATACAATAGTCCCAGCTATAGTAGTGTCCATACAATAGTCCCAGCTATAGTAGTGTCCATACAATAGTCCCAGCTATAGTAGTGTCCATACAATAGTCCCAGCTATAGTAGTGTCCATACAATAGTCCCAGCTATAGTAGTGTCCATACAATAGTCCCAGCTATAGTAGTGTCCATACAATAGTCCCTGCTATAGTAGTGTCCATACAATAGTCCCAGCTATAGTAGTGTCCATACAATAGTCCCAGCTATAGTAGTGTCCATACAATAGTCCCAGCTATAGTAGTATCCATACAATAGTCCCAGCGATAGTAGTGTCCATACAATAGTCCCAGCTATAGTAGTGTCCATACAATAGTCCCAGCGATAGTAGTGTCCATACAATAGTCCCAGCTATAGTAGTGTCCATACAATAGTCTCAGCCATAGTTATGCCCATTGTGACAGAACCATCTGTCTGATTATTCTTTTTTAATGCTTGTTTCCCTGCTGTATTCGTCTGTTTGCATTCCGTTCGTATGTCGACCACGAGGCAGCGGCCATTTTAAACTATGCGAAAGCCCAGCGGTGTTCGGCTCTATTTTCATGGAACTAAAAACGGACACTTTTTCTGCCGAACACCGCTGAAACAACAGAACACCTGTTATTGCCTGGATTCCTAACTTTTATTTTGTTGATTGTATCACAGACAATGTCATTGTGTTGTTGATTGTATCACGGACAATGTCATTGTGTTGTTGATTGGATCACAGACAATGTCATTGTGTTGTTGATTGGATCACAGACAATGTCATTGTGTTGTTGATTGGATCACAGACAATGTCATTGTGTTGTTGATTGGATCACAGACAATGTCATTGTGTTGTTGATTGGATCACGGACAATGTCATTGTGTTGTTGATTGGATCACGGACGATGTCATTGTGGTTATTAAATGTACATTGACGAATGGGTTCTGTTTAAAATGTGACACTGTAAATGATTGACTGCTATGTTTATACCACGTGGGTGGTAACCTTGTTGGAAAATGTGTATAAAAGGAAATGCTTGTGTGGTCATTGAAAGAGTTCTTATTTGACCCTCAATGCGGAGCTTCTGTCTCGTTATTGGGGGGGATTTATTATTGGCGTTTAGAGACTGCTGAATGGAAATGGAAGCCGCTTGGTGAGTGTGATTGTTCGGCGGCTTGCAGCAGTTCGTGGATTACCGTTCGTGCGTTTGGAGCCGTTCGTGAGATTGCCGCTTCCCCTGCATTTTGGTTCGTGCCCTCCAGTTATGCGACGGAGGTTATGTGTACAGCAGCCAGGGAAGGTCTACTAAGCGCGGTTTGGTTTAAAGACCAGGAGGCGTCTAAGCAATTTACTGCTGCCGCAATTGTTAAGGCGCCTCCTGGGTCTTTAAACAAACCGCCGTGTGACCTCCCGACTTGCTACTCAACTCGTTAACTGACTGGGGACGCAGTAAATGCCTGAGGCATGCTCAGCGGCTGACGCAGCGACAGCGATCATCGCAACTGCATGCTGAGCAGTCACACTCTGGCGGCTTCCATTCCATTCAGCGATCTCTGGCATAATATCATCTGGCGGACGAAGTCGAGAGTCAGACTAACTCGGTGACCGCACAGCATTCGCTTTATACCATTTTCAACAGGCCACCGCACGTGTATAAGCATAGCGGTCAATCATTTGCAGTGATGCATTTAAACAGAACAGCGTCAATGTACGTTCAACCACAGTGACATCGTCGTGATTCAGCAACAGTGACATTGTCGTGATCCAATCAGCAATGACATTGTCTGTGATCAATCAGCTGCACAATGACATTGTCTGTGATCCAATCAACAACACAGTGACATTGTCTGTGATCAATCAACAACACAATGACATTGTCTGTGATCAATCAACAACTATGACATTGTCCGTGATCAATCAACAACACATGACTGTCTGTGATACAATCAACAAAGCATAAAGTTAGAATCAGGCAACTGGAGTGTTCTGTTGTTTCAGCGGTGTCGGCAGAAAAGTGTCGCTTAGTTCCAGTAATGAGCCGATACCGCTGAGCTTCGCATGGTTAAATGGCCGCTGCCTGGTGGAGCATACGAACGAATGTCAGCTTAGCAGGGAAACAAGCATTAAAAAAGAATAATCAGACAGATGGTTCTGTCACAGTGTGCATACAATAGTCCCAGCTATAGTAGTGTCCATACAATAGTCTCAGCTATAGTAGTGTCCATACAATAGTCCCAGCTATAGTAGTGTCCATACAATAGTCCCAGCTATAGTAGTGTCTATACAATAGTCTCAGCTATAGTAGTGTCCATACAATAGTCCCAGCTATAGTAGTGTCCATCCAATAGTCCCAGCTATAGTAGTGTCCATACAATAGTCCCAGCTATAGTAGTGTCCATACAATAGTCTCAGCTATAGTAGTGTCTATACAATAGTCCCAGCTATAGTAGTGTCCATACAATAGTCCCAGCTATAGTAGTGTCCATACAATAGTCCCAGCTATAGTAGTGTCCATACAATAGTCCCAGCTATAGTAGTGTCCATACAATAGTCCCAGCTATAGTAGTGTCCATACAATAGTCCCAGCTATAGTAGTGTCCATACAATAGTCCCAGCTATAGTAGTGTCCATACAATAGTCCCAGCTATAGTAGTGTCCATACAATAGTCCCAGCTATAGTAGTGTCCATACAATAGTCCCAGCTATAGTAGTGTCCATACAATAGTCCCAGCTATAGTAGTGTCCATACAATAGTCCCAGCTATAGTAGTGTCCATACAATAGTCCCAGCTATAGTAGTGTCCATACAATAGTCCCAGCTATAGTAGTGTCCATACAATAGTCCCAGCTATAGTAGTGTCCATACAATAGTCCCAGCTATAGTAGTGTCCATACAATAGTCCCAGCTATAGTAGTGTCCATACAATAGTCCCAGCTATAGTAGTGTCCATACAATAGTCCCAGCTATAGTAGTGTCCATACAATAGTCCCAGCTATAGTAGTGTCCATACAATAGTCCCAGCTATAGTAGTGTCCATACAATAGTCCCAGCTATAGTAGTGTCCATACAATAGTCCCAGCTATAGTAGTGTCCATACAATAGTCCCAGCTATAGTAGTGTCCATACAATAGTCCCAGCTATAGTAGTGTCCATACAATAGTCCCAGCTATAGTAGTGTCCATACAATAGTCCCAGCTATAGTAGTGTCCATACAATAGTCCCAGCTATAGTAGTGTCCATACAATAGTCCCAGCTATAGTAGTGTCCATACAATAGTCCCAGCTATAGTAGTGTCCATACAATAGTCCCAGCTATAGTAGTGTCCATACAATAGTCCCAGCTATAGTAGTGTCCATACAATAGTCCCAGCTATAGTAGTGTCCATACAATAGTCCCAGCTATAGTAGTGTCCATACAATAGTCCCAGCTATAGTAGTGTCCATACAATAGTCCCAGCTATAGTAGTGTCTATACAATAGTCCCAGCTATAGTAGTGTCCATACAATAGTCCCAGCTATAGTAGTGTCCATACAATAGTCCCAGCTATAGTAGTGTCCATACAATAGTCCCAGCGATAGTAGTGTCTATACAATAGTCCCAGCGATAGTAGTGTCCATACAATAGTCCCTGCTATAGTAGTGTCCATACAATAGTCCCAGCTATAGTAGTGTCCATACAATAGTCCCAGCTATAGTAATGTCCATACAATAGTCCCAGCTATAGTAGTGTCCATACAATAGTCTCAGCTATAGTAGTGTCCATACAATAGTCCCAGCTATAGTAGTGTCCATACAATAGTCCCAGCTATAGTAGTGTCCATACAATAGCCCCAGCTATAGTAGTGTCCATACAATAGTCCCAGCTATAGTAGTGTCCATACAATAGTCCCAGCTTTAGTAGTGTCCATACAATAGTCCCAGCTATAGTAGTGTCCATACAATAGTCCCAGCTATATTAGTGTCCATACAATAATCCCAGCTATAGTAGTGTCCATACAATAGTCCCAGCTATAGTAGTGTCCATACAATAGTCCCAGCTATAGTAGTGTCCATACAATAGTCCCAGCTATAGTAGTGTCCATACAATAGTCCCAGCTATAGTAGTGTCCATACAATAGTCCCAGCGATAGTAGTGTCCATACAATAGTCCTAGCTATAGTAGTGTCCATACAATAGTCCCAGCTATATTAGTGTCCATACAATAATCCCAGCTATAGAAGTGTCCATACAATAGTCCCAGCTATAGTAGTGTCCATACAATAGTCCCAGCTATAGTAGTGTCCATACAATAGTCCCAGCTATAGTAGTGTCTATACAATAGTCCCAGCGATAGTAGTGTCCATACAATAGTCCCTGCTATAGTAGTGTCCATACAATAGTCCCAGCTATAGTAGTGTCCATACAATAGTCTCAGCTATAGTAATGTCCATACAATAGTCTCAGCTATAGTAGTGTCCATACAATAGTCCCAGCTATAGTAGTGTCCATACAATAGTCCCAGCTATAGTAGTGTCCATACAATAGCCCCAGCTATAGTAGTGTCCATACAATAGTCCCAGCTATAGTAGTGTCCATACAATAGTCCCAGCTATAGTAGTGTCCATACAATAGTCCCAGCTATAGTAGTGTCCATACAATAGTCCCAGCTATAGTAGTGTCCATACAATAGTCCCAGCTATAGTAGTGTCCATACAATAGTCCCAGCTATAGTAGTGTCCATACAATAGTCCCAGCTATAGTAGTGTCCATACAATAGTCCCAGCTATAGTAGTGTCCATACAATAGTCCCAGCTATAGTAGTGTCCATACAATAGTCCCAGCGATAGTAGTGTCCATACAATAGTCCTAGCTATAGTAGTGTCCATACAATAGTCCCAGCTATATTAGTGTCCATACAATAATCCCAGCTATAGTAGTGTCCATACAATAGTCCCAGCTATAGTAGTGTCCATACAATAGTCCCAGCTATAGTAGTGTCCATACAATAATCCCAGCTATAGTAGTGTCCATACAATAGTCCCAGCGATAGTAGTGTCCATACAATAGTCCCAGCGATAGTAGTGTCCATACAATAGTCCCAGCTATAGTAGTGTCCATACAATAGTCCCAGCTATAGTAGTGTCCATACAATAGTCCCAGCTATAGTAGTGTCCATACAATAGTCCCATCTCTAGTAGTGTCCATACAATAGTCCCAGCTATAGTAGTGTCCATACAATAGTCCCATCTCTAGTAGTGTCCATACAATAGTCCCAGCTATAGTAGTGTCCATACAATAGTCCCAGCTATAGTAGTGTCCATACAATAGTCCCATCTCTAGTAGTGTCCATACAATAGTCTCAGCTATATTAGTGCCCATATAATAGTCCCATCTCTAGTAGTGTCCATACAATAGTCCCAGCTATAGTAGTGTCCATACAATAGCCCCAGCTATAGTAGTGTCCATACAATAGTCCCAGCTATAGTAGTGTCCATACAATAGTCTCAGCTATAGTAGTGTCCATACAATAGTCTCAGCTATAGTAGTGTCCATACAATAGTCCCAGCTATAGTAGTGTCCATACAATAGTCCCAGCTGTAGTAGTGTCCATACAATAGTCCCAGCTATAGTTATGCCCATATAATAGTCCCATCTCTAGTAGTGTCCATACAATAGTCCCAATTATAGTAGTGTCCATACAATAGTCCCAGCTATAGTAGTGTCCATACAATAGTCCCAGCTATAGTAGTGTCCATACAATAGTCCCAGCTATAGTAGTGTCCATACAATAGTCCCAGCTATAGTAGTGTCCATACAATAGTCCCAGCTATAGTAGTGTCCATACAATAGTCCCAGCTATAGTAGTGTCCATACAATAGTCCCAGCTATAGTAGTGTCCATACAATAGTCCCAGCTATAGTAGTGTCCATACAATAGTCCCATCTCTAGTAGTGTCCATACAATAGTCTCAGCTATATTAGTGCCCATATAATAGTCCCAGCTATAGTAGTGTCCATACAATAGTCCCAGCTATAGTAGTGTCCATACAATAGTCCCAGCTATAGTAGTGTCCATACAATAGTCCCATCTCTAGTAGTGTCCATACAATAGTCCCAGCTATAGTAGTGTCCATACAATAGCCCCAGCTATAGTAGTGTCCATACAATAGTCCCAGCTATAGTAGTGTCCATACAATAGTCCCAGCTATAGTAGTGTCCATACAATAGTCCCAGCTTTAGTAGTGTCCATACAATAGCCCCAGCTATAGTACTGTCCATACAGTAGTCTCATTTATAGTAATGTCCATACAATAGTCTCAGCTATAGTAGTGTCCATACAATAGTCCCAGCTATAGTAGTGTCCATACAATAGTCCCAGCTATAATAGTGTCCATACAATAGTCTCAGCTATAGTTAGGCCCATATAATAGTCCCATCTCTAGTAGTGTCCATACAATAGTCCCAATTATAGTAGTGTCCATACAATAGTCCCAGCTATAGTAGTGTCCATACAATAGTCCCAGCTATAGTAGTGTCCATACAATAGTCCCAGCTATAGTAGTGTCCATACAATAGTCCCAGCTTTAGTAGTGTCCATACAATAGTCCCAGCTTTAGTAGTGTCCATACAATAGTCCCAGCTATAGTAGTGTCCATACAATAGTCCCAGCTATAGTAGTGTCCACACAATAGTCCCAGCTATAGTAGTGTCCATACAATAGTCCCAGCTATAGTAGTGTCCATACAATAGTCTCAGCTATAGTTATGCCCATATAATAGTCCCATCTCTAGTAGTGTCCATACAATAGTCCCAATTATAGTAGTGTCCATACAATAGTCCCAGCTATAGTAGTGTCCATACAATAGTCCCAGCTATAGTAGTGTCCACACAATAGTCTCAGCTATAGTAGTGTCCATACAATAGTCCCAGCTATAGTAGTGTCCATACAATAGTCCCAGCTATAGTAGTGTCCATACAATAGTCTCAGCTATAGTTATGCCCATATAATAGTCCCATCTCTAGTAGTGTCCATACAATAGTCCCAATTATAGTAGTGTCCATACAATAGTCCCAGCTATAGTAGTGTCCATACAATAGTCCCAGCTTTAGTAGTGTCCATACAATAGTCCCAGCTATAGTAGTGTCCATACAATAGTCCCAGCTATAGTAGTGTCCATACCATAGTCCCAGCTATAGTAGTGTCCATACAATAGTCCCAGCTATAGTAGTGTCCATACAATAGTCCCAGCTATAGTAGTGTCCATACAATAGTCCCAGCTATAGTAGTGTCCATACAATAGTCCCAGCTATAGTAGTGTCCATACAATAGTCCCAGCTATAGTAGTGTCCATCCAATAGTCCCAGCTATAGTAGTGTCCATACAATAGTCCCAGCTATAGTAGTGTCCATACAATAGTCCCAGCTATAGTAGCGTCCATACAATAGTCCCAGCTATAGTAGCGTCCATACAATAGCCCCAGCTATAGTAGTGTCCATACAATAGTCCCAGCTATAGTAGTGTCCATACCATAGTCCCAGCTATAGTAGTGTCCATCCAATAGTCCCAGCTATAGTAGTGTCCATACAATAGCCCCAGCTATAGTAGTGTCCATACAATAGTCCCAGCTATAGTAGTGTCCATACAATAGTCCCAGCTATAGTAGTGTCCATACAATAGTCCCAGCTGTAGTAGTGTCCATACAATAGTCCCAGCTATAGTAGTGTCCATACAATAGCCCCAGCTATAGTAGTGTCCATACAATAGCCCCAGCTATAGTAGTGTCCATACAATAGTCCCAGCTATAGTAGTGTCCATACAATAGTCCCAGCTATAGTAGTGTCCATACAATAGTCCCAGCTATAGTAGTGTCCATACAATAGTCCCAGCTATAGTAGTGTCCATACAATAGTCCCAGCTATAGTAGTGTCCATACAATAGTCCCAGCTATAGTAGTGTCCATACAATAGTCCCAGCTTTAGTAGTGTCCATACAATAGTCCCAGCTATAGTAGTGTCCATACAATAGTCCCAGCTATAGTAGTGTCCATACAATAGTCCCAGCTATAGTAGTGTCCATACAATAGTCCCAGCTATAGTAGTGTCCATACAATAGTCCCAGCTATAGTTAGTGTCCATATAATAGTCCCAGCTATAGTAGTGTCCATACAATAGTCCCAGCTATAGTAGTGTCCATACAATAGTCCCAGCTATAGTAGTGTCCATACAATAGTCCCAGCTATAGTAGTGTCCATACAATAGTCCCAGCTATAGTAGTGTCCATACAATAGTCCCAGCTATAGTAGTGTCCATACAATAGTCCCAGCTATAGTAGTGTCCATACAATAGTCCCAGCTATAGTAGTGTCCATACAATAGTCCCAGCTATAGTAGTGTCCATACAATAGTCCCAGCTATAGTAGTGTCCATACAATGGTCCCAGCTATAGTAGTGTCCACACAATAGTCCCAGCTATAGTAGTGTCCATACAATAGTCCCAGCTATAGTAGTGTCCATACAATAGTCCCAGCTATAGTAGTGTCCATACAATAGTCTCAGCTATAGTTAGTGCCCATATAATAGTCCCAGCTATAGTAGTGTCCATACAATAGTCCCAACTATAGTAGTGTCCATACAATAGTCCCAGCTATAGTAGTGTCCATACAATAGTCCCAGCTATAGTAGTGTCCATACAATAGTCCCAGCTATAGTAGTGTCCATACAATAGTCCCAGCTATAGTAGTGTCCATACAATAGTCCCAGCTATAGTAGTGTCCATACAATAGTCTCAGCTATAGTTAGTGTCCATACAATAGTCCCAGCTATAGTAGTGTCCATACAATAGTCCCAGCTATAGTAGTGTCCATACAATAGTCCCAGCTATAGTAGTGTCCATACAATAGTCCCAGCTATAGTAGTGTCCATACAATAGTCCCAGCTATAGTAGTGTCCATACAATAGTCCCAGCTATAGTAGTGTCCATACAATAGTCCCAGCTATAGTAGTGTCCATACAATAGTCCCAGCTATAGTAGTGTCCATACAATAGTCCCAGCTATAGTAGTGTCCATACAATAGTCCCAGCTATAGTAGTGTCCATACAATAGTCCCAGCTATAGTAGTGTCCATACAATAGTCCCAGCTATAGTAGTGTCCATACAATAGTCCCAGCTATAGTAGTGTCCATACAATAGTCCCAGCTATAGTAGTGTCCATACAATAGTCCCAGCTATAGTAGTGTCCATACAATAGTCCCAGCTATAGTAGTGTCCATACAATAGTCCCAGCTATAGTAGTGTCCATACAATAGTCCCAGCTATAGTAGTGTCCATACAATAGTCCCAGCTATAGTAGTGTCCATACAATAGTCCCAGCTATAGTAGTGTCCATACAATAGTCCCAGCTATAGTAGTGTCCATACAATAGTCCCAGCTATAGTAGTGTCCATACAATAGTCCCAGCTATAGTAGTGTCCATACAATGAGTCCCAGCTATAGTAGTGTCCATACAATAGTCCCAGCTATAGTAGTGTCCATACAATAGTCCCAGCTATAGTAGTGTCCACACAATAGTCCCAGCTATAGTAGTGTCCATACAATAGTCCCAGCTATAGTAGTGTCCATACAATAGTCCCAGCTTTAGTAGTGTCCATACAATAGTCCCAGCTTTAGTAGTGTCCATACAATAGTCCCAGCTATAGTAGTGTCCTTTCAATAGTCCCAGCTATAGTAGTGTCCTTTCAATAGTCCCAGCTATAGTAGTGTCCATACAATAGCCCCAGCTATAGTAGTGTCCATACAATAGTCCCAGCTATAGTAGTGTCCATACAATAGTCCCAGCTATAGTAGTGTCCATACAATAGCCCCAGCTATAGTAGTTTCCATAAATAACTCTAAAGTGGCCCATTTTGAGCCTTAGCAACGCTCCTCTGTCTTCTGTTTACATAACTGTGTAGACTGAACACTGAAGACAGAGGAGCATTGCTAAGGCTCAAAATGGGCCACTTAAGAGTTATTTTTCTGATAGAAATGTACGATTTAGTAATTAAAGTATATTGGTCGGTATCACTGCCCCTTCACATTACAAAATAAAAAAAGTATGACAGTGACACTTTAAGATCACTCTCTCAGACCAGTCCTGGGACCCGGTTTCCTACATGTATATACTGTATATACTGTCACTGTATATAACGGCTTTGTATAATACTATAGAGTGGGCCCTGACAGTAGCATCTTTTAGTCCTCCTCCTGGAAAATGCGGCAAGGTCCTCATACACCCCAGCTCCCCCTTGCGCTTTTACACGTGTATTCCGTAATTAAACAGTTCCTTTATAGTGTTGAGCGCGAATATTCGAATAGCGAATTTTTATTGCGAATATCGACACTTCGCTAATTCGTGAATATTTCAAATATAGCGCTATAAATTCGCTATTTTGAATATTCGGGTTTTTTTTGTTTGCTTTTTTAGTTATATTTTTTTCTTTCCCACTTTCCAAAAGTAGTTCTTACCTGTCCTGAGGATTCCTGGCTTCCTGGCTGCTCTAGTCAGTGCCCGTTGCCGCTTCTGCCGACTTCCGTGCTCATGGAGCGTCCCCATCACCATGGGAACGTCTCCATATACTAAAATATACTGTCGGATTTGAGAATTTCGTTGAAATCGCAATGCGATTAATTCAAGTTATATTAATCGCATTGTGATTACAACTTAGCACTGCTATCTTACATAGGCTAGAATTAACGAATATGGAATATAGCTATGCACTAGCAGTGCTAAGTTGAAATCGCAATGCGATTACTTCAAGTTAAATTAATCGCATTGCGATTTCAACTTAGCACTGCTGCTATATTCCATATTCGTTAACTTCGTTCATTCTAGCAAGCTGACCCATTATAAACCCAGCTCTAAGTTGAAATCGCAATGCGATTAATTTAACTTGAATTAATTGCATTGCGATTTCAACAGACATGGTTTACTATGGTTGCTAAAACGAAGATGTAGAATACTTCGTTATCTTCGTTTTGAGGAATATGACGAATACATTCGTCATATTCGTCATCTTCGCTATAATTCTAGATATGAAACCAATAGGAAAGTAGCCTAAGTTAAAACCGCAATACGCGATTATTTAAATCGCATATTAATCGCGATAACTAGAATAATGACGAATATTCGATTTCGACGAGTATGAAACGAATATTCTTTCGAATATTCGCGAATTTCGTCTAAATCAAATATGGCACCTGCTGCTCATCACTATATCCTTTATTCATAAATTCCATAAAAACATAAAAATCAGTAATACATTAAGTATTCCTTCCTGCCATGTTCAGACTGCTGCGTCTCCGCGCATTTCAATCCATGTCTGAGAGCGATAGTGGTTTACAGGGACCAAAACCTAAATTTGGGAGATGATGTGACCTTCCGTAGCTGAACGATCTCCTCCAGATCCTGTTACCCTCATAACCCCCCAAGTGTTTTTTCTTCCCCAGTCGGCCCTGGAGAGACTAATCAGCTCGCAGAGATACGACACCAGGGGCGATTTCACTGTCACCCTACACCCTGTGCTCCATATGGTGAGTACCACATGAGACTGGGGTCCAGGAAGTGCCCCCCGCAGTCTCATATCAAGACGCCTCCTGCAGGCATATTACTCCTGTTCCCTATGACAACACTTCCTGTCAATGTTTATGGCTTTTTTTAACCTTATCCTATCATCGTACACATCTGGACTCGCCTGAATAGATGTGGACTTGGATGTGGCAGGTGATTTGGGGGTATTACTGCATTCGTATCGCGGTATGAACCACCACAGTACAGCCAGGAAGAGTTGTCATGAGGACACTAAGGCTGTTAACCCTTGCGGTGCATTTACCGTGTTCACTACAATTTAGCACAAAGATCTGAGGATCTGAATTATATTCATAGGATGTCAATCATTTTGCAGGTTGATTCTGAGAAGAAGAACATTAATAACTATGGGGATGTTTATGAAGTGCAGTGCTCACAGCAGGTAGGTCCTCATAAGTAAGTGCCCCTCAGTGTTCAGTATCTAACCACAGGGGTCTAGCACTTTTTGGGTTAATTCCCTTACTACACTAAGGCCTTATTCACACGTCCGCAATTCTGTTCCGCATTTTGCGGAACGGAATTGCGGACCCATTAGTTTCAATGGGGACAGACGATGTCCCGGCCGGGTCCGCAATTGCGGATCCGCACTTCCGGGTCCGCAATTGCGTTCCCGAAAAAAAAAAAATAGAACATGTCCTATTCCTGTCCGCAATTGCGGACAAGAAAAGGCATTTTCTATGAGAGTGCCGGCGATGTGCGGTCCGCAAATTGCGGAACGCACATCGCCGATGTCCGTGTTTTGCGGATCCGCAAAACACGACGGACGTGTGAATAAGGCCTTATTCTGTCCTTCTTATATTGGCTCTCCACCCACTGACTTCCTGCTGAGTGTACTTAGACACAGCAGCCAATCTGAAGAAGCAAAGCCGCAGTATAAAGCATGAGGGAGGCAGAATTAAAACCGTAACAGCGTGAGCCTCTCAAATAGGATGAGATGTTCTTTGACTCCCAGTAGACACTGCAGTTAAAGGGACACTTCCATCAGAAAAGGGGTATTTTTTTAAACTCAATATTTACAGATTTTTTTTTTTTAGTTTTTGTCTTCATACTATGTCATTGAAAGTAAAAAAAAAAAAAAATCTTGTCCTTCTTTAGCAGTCCGCACAGAAATATATATAAGACGGGTAACCTATTATTACTTTACTGCTCCTTGGAAGGAAAGATGTTATCTGCTAGTGTAATAGTAGATTAGTAGAATTGGGATAACGGTATGACGCCCACAGAAGAGCATGCACTTATCAGTGTAGTGTCTGATGCTCTAATTCAGTCATTTATCTTCTTCCCTCTCTGGCTGCAGTGATGGTCTGACTGAGAGAGTTAAGAGAGACTGCTGTGAAGGAAAGGTGTTATCCTCTAGTATAATAGTAGGTTAGTAGAATTGGGATAACTGTATAATAGCTCTATTGCTAGGCCTAGATAAGATACCCACATAAGAGCCAAGATCCAGCCACTACCCAGCAAATATGCTGAGAATCGGACAGACAGAAGTCGCTGCACGTTGTCTGGCCTATTCCCAGCATTCTCTGTGGGAACAGCCGGCTGGAACGCCCCCACCCGCCTACGTGAAACAAGCCTAAGGTGACGCCTCCTATTAAGGTTGTGGCCTACATGGGCAGAGCTAAAATAAAGCTGGAGAAACTATAGTTTGTGAGACTTTTGGGGGCTCCTTAGGCACGAGGGCCCGGGTGCTGCTGTCACCATTGCACCCCGCTCTGCTACACCATTGCACCCGGGTCTGCTACACCCGCGCTCGCAGTGTCCATGAGAAATGACGATGTTCTGGAGTCATCAGATTGAACACCCTCATTCCATCGACTCTATTGGAGCATACATAGGTAAGGGGGAGCTCTGCTCACAGTGGACTGCCCCTTAAAGGCTTTGCTGGGTTTAGGTCCCCTTTTTATAATCTATATAACACGCCGGCTGGTCAAATGCTTTATCCGCAGGACTCCGTCTTCTTGAACACACATAAGAACAGTCCGTACCTGTGGCTGAAGGACATGATGCAGGTGAAGGAGAGCCGAGCACAGGTAAGAAACCGGAGCACGTATACAGCTAGGTGGCCCTCCGACTGCTTAAAGAGCAATCCCCTAATGTGCAATAACCTGTAATCTGCATTCTGAAGTATGCCCCTTATTATTACAGCCGCGGGTATACGGGTCCAATTTCTCCTGCATAAATCTGTCCCCTTCAGATACAGTCCCAACATCAGGTAAGTCCTGGGCCACGATGCAAACCCTGGTCGGAGCATAAAATATACTACCGAAATATCCATTATATATGTGACGGCTACTTTAACCCCTTAAGGACCCTTGCCGTACATATACGTCACAGCTGGACGTGACTTAAGGACCAGTGACGTACATGTACGGCGGGCTGATTGGGCGGGTGCAGGAGCTGCGCCCGCCAGATCAGCGGCACGGACCCGGCAGTCACTGACAGCCGGGTCCCTGCTGCATACGCCGGCATTGCAGAGGGTTTGCGTAGGGTGTGGGTGCGCTCCGCATCTCCATCGAGTCCCCGTACTGCGTCCCTGTACTCCTTCCATAGGCATCGGGGCTTGTCTCCTACGGAAGCCTGTGAGATCCAGCCCCTTAGGCTGGGTCTCACAGGCCGGCTGTCAGCATATAAGCTGACATGCAATGCATTACAATACAGGTTGTATTGTAAAGCATTGCAGAGGGGATCAGACCCCAGAAGTTGAAGTCACAGAGTGGGACAAAAATAAAAAGTAAAAACAAAGTAAAAAAAAGTGTTTTTCAAAATAAAAAGTAAAAAAATAAAAATAAATCCCCAAATAAAACACATAAAATTGTGGGGGAAAAAATAGACATATTGGGTATTGCCGCATCCGTAACGACCGGCTCTATAAAAATATCACATGATCCACCCTCTCACCTGAACGCCGTGGAAAAATAAAATAAAAACTGTGCTAAAACAAACATTTTTTGTCACCTTGCATCACAAAAAGTGCAACACCAAGCGATCAAAAAGGCGTATGCCCCCCAAAATAGTACCAATCAAACCCTCACCTTATCCCGCAAAAAATGAACCCCTACATAAAACAATCGGGCAAACAATTTAAAAAAAAAAATATGGAGACACTAAAACATGATTTTTTTGTTTCAAAAATGCTTTTATTGTGTTTTAAGTGAAAAAATAAAAAAAGTAGACATATTAGGTACCGCTGTGTCCGTAACAACCAGGTCTAATAAAATATCACATGACCTAACCCCTCAGGTGAACACCATCACAAAAAGTGTAATACCAAGCGGTCAAAAAGTCATATGCCCCCCAAAATAGTACCAATCAAACCGTCATCTCATCTCACAAAAATATTAGACCCTATCTAAGACAATCGTCCAAAAATTAAAAAAGCTATGGCACTCAGAATATGGAGACACTACAACATGATTTTTTTTGTTTCAAAAATGCATTTATTGTGTAAAACTTAAATAAATAAAAAAATTAGACATATTAGGTATTGCCGCGTCCGTAACAATCTGCTTTATAATAATATCACATGACCTAACCCTTCAGGTGAACACCGTAAAAAAAAAACTGTCAAAAAAGCAATTTTTTGTCACCTTATATCACAAAAAGTGTAATACCAAGCGATCAAAAAGTCATATGCACCCTAAAATAGTACCAATCAAACCGGCATCTCATACTGAAAAAAATGAGCCCCTACATATGACAGTCGCCCAAAAAATTAAAAAATTATGACTTTCAGAATATAAAGACAGTAAAAAATCATTTATTTCAAAAATGCTTTATTATGTAAAACTGAAACAAACAACCAAAAACATATTTGGTATTGTCGCGTCCGTAACAACCTGCTCTATAAAAATAACATGATTTAACCTGTCAGATGAACATTGTAAAAAACAAAAAATAAAAACGGTGCCAAAACAGCTATTACTCACAAAAAGTGTAATATAGAGCAACCAAAAGTCATATGTACCTTAAAATAGTACCAACAAAACTGCCACCTTATCGCGTAGTTTCCAAAATGGGGTAATTTTTTGGAGTTTCTACTCTAGGGGTGCATCAGGGGGCCTTCAAATGTGACATGGCAACTTACAATTATCCCAGTGAAATCTGCCCTCCACAAACCACATGGTGCTCCTTTCCTTCTGCGCCCTGCCGTGTGCCCATACAGCAGTTTACGACCACGTATGGGGTGTTTCTGTAAACTACAGAATCAGGGTGATAAATATGGAGTTATGTTTGGCTGTTAACCCTTGCTTTGTTACTGGAAGAATGGATTAAAATGGAAAATCTGCCAAAAAAAGTGAAATTCTGAACTTTCATCTCCATTTTTTTTTCTTATTCTTGTGGAACACCTAAAGGGTTAACAAAGTTTGTAAAATCAGTTTTGAATACTTTGAAGGTCACTGTTAAAGGGTTGTTTACTGTGGATGTTACTGTTAAGGGGCAGGCCACTGTGGAGGTCACTGTTTAAGGGGCGGGCACTGTGGAGGTCACTGTTAAGGGGGCGTTCACTGTGGATGTTACTGTTAAGGGGCAGGCTGCTGTGGAGGTCACTGTTTAAGGGGCGGGCACTGTGGAGGTCACTGTTAAAGGGGTGTTCACTGTGGAGGTCCCTGTTAAAGGGGCAGGCACTGTGGAGGTTACTGATAAAGGGGCGGTCACTGTGGAGGTCACTGTTAAAGGGGCATTCACTGTGGATGTTACTGTTAAGGGGAGAGGCCACTGTGGAGGTGACTGTTAAAGGGGCAAGCACTGTGGAGGTCACTGTTAAGAGGGCAGAGGCCACTGTTAAAGAAGCAGCTGCTGTGAAGGTCACTGTTAAGGCAGCAGGGTACTGTGAGGTCACTGTTAAGGGAGCGGGGTACTGTGTAGGTCACTGTTAAGGGAACAGGGTACTGTGGAGGTCACTGTTAAAGGGACGGGTGCTGTGGAGGTCTCTGTTAAAGGGGCAGGGAAAAGTGCAGGTCACAGATAAGTGGACATCCCCTATGGAGTTTAGTGTTAAGGGGCGGGGTGCTGTAGAGGTCACTGTTAAGGGGACGGGCCCCTGAAGAGGTCAAAGTTAAGGGGATGGGCTGCTGTGGAGGTCCCATTTTAAGAAGGCTGGGCACTGTGGGGGTCAGTGTTAAGGAGTGGGGGGACTGTGGAGCTCACTGTTATGGGGGATACTGTCTATATCTTTTAATGACACACACAAACATTAAATGAAATAGATGAAATATACCTGTGTGAAGCCGGGTCCTTCTGCTAGTAGATTATATTTCATCTACACTGTATGTTTTATTCTTATGGCACCATTACATTTTTATGTCGCTGTTGTAAAGCTCCTGATTCTAACCCAGTTTGGCTTTAGTTCACAGACTGAAACCTGCAGATTTTAAAGTAATCGCTGCATTGGGAGACTCGATTACTGTAAGTACTGACCTTTCAGGGCATTTTCAGCAGGTCCCAGAGGTCACTGAATGTTGTGGTATATCCTAGTGATATATGACAACCTTATGAGATGTGAATCACCCCTTAGTAATGTTTCCCAGAGCACACTTACCATCTTGCTAAGGCCCCATGCACACGACCGTTGTTTGTTTTTCCGCGTCCGTTCCATTTTTTTTCACTGATAGGATGCTTCCCCATTCATTTCAATGGGTCCGTCAAAAAATGCGGATGGTCAACCGTTTTTGTTCCACATCCGTGATCCGTGTTTTCATTCCGTCAAAAAAATAGTGCATGTCCTATTTTTTTCACGTTTGCGGACAAGGATAGGCATTTTTACAATGGATCTGCCATAAAAATCGGATCCGTAAAAAAAAACGGTCCGTCACCCGTTTTTGATGGACGCAAAATTTGCAGGAGGAGCGGACGCGGAGGCAGGCAACGGTCGTGTGCATGTAGCCTTAGTGCAATACTTCAGCTTCGAGCCTCCCTTGCCCCCGCCTCTGGCAGTCTTTGGAGGCTGAAGGCACAACGCGTTGATCACTGGTGGAGGGGAGTTAAAAGGGTTTTCCAGGATTTTATAACTAATGACCTATCCTCAGGATAGGTCATGAGTATCTGATCGTTGGGGGTTTGACACCCAGGACTCCCGCTGATCAGCTGTTTGAGAAGACACCAGCGCTCCGGTGAGCGCCACAGTCTTCTCCTTGCTCACCAAGCACAGCGCCGTACATTGTATAGTGGCTGTGCTTGGAATCGTGCTCAGCCTCATTCCCTTCAATGAGCTGCGCTGAGGTCATGTGACCAATAAACCGTAAACGCGTTGTCACTGGCATAGGAAAAGCAGTGAGAAGGCTGCGGCACTACTGCGAGCACCGCTGCCTTCTCGAACAGCTGATTGGCGGGGGTCCCAGGGGTCAGACCGCCAGAGATCAGATACTCAAAAATGGGTCAACAACATTAAAATCTCAAAAACCCCTTTAACGAATAAATGGTGATAACATGGGTGATCAAAGTACTTGAGGGGTAAACCCAGATCCTTGGTGGTCTACTGTACGAAAGAAATCAATGTGAACATTTGTGGTCCAGATTGAAGGACCACTTAAATACTGTAACCCACGAGAGATGTCAGTGGTTTCGGGTATTTAAGGGGTCAATGCCTATATTCCTGATCAGTGAAGGGGCTGATATTCATACTCATTACTATTACAGGCAGGTAACGGCGCCGGTGCATTTGTCATGGATGTGCTAGATGTGGTGACCGAGTATCGTGGATTATCCTGGAGGTAAGAAGAAAGAGGGGTCCAAATAAACTCAACGCATGTCCTCGGCGTTGATCTAACCTGAGTACCATGCCCATTTGGCTCTCCTCGGAGGGCTACGCAGAAAGGAATGCCAACGTGAGGAATCGGGTCCACCATACTTGTATTTTAGTCTTTGACATGTCTCAAGTTTTCCTAAAAATGTTTTTAAAAATTTTCCCTAAAAATATGCATACTTTAAGGAATACTGTTGTACAATATACACGTTCTGCTCATCAACGCTCTTACTCTTCCTTCTAACAGCATCGGTGGGGACGAAGACCTCAGTAATGTTACCACTTTGGCAAGTATGTACCTGTATGGAAATGTATTTACATTGAGAGGGTAATACCATCAAAAATAATAATACAAAAAAAGCTGAATATAGGTGGACATGAGTGGATATGATATTATTACTGCCCCCTGGTCTTTTTGCACAGACAGTGCAAATAAAGGGAACTAGGTCAATGGTCCCGCCATGCAAACAGGGTCCAAAAAGCACTAGGTCCACTCGTCCTGGTTGAAAAGGGGGGTGGCTTGAACTAGCACCAAGATGAGACCCCATTACTATTTTCTGTATGTACATTCTGGAGCATCTATAGTATAGATTCTATATCATTAAAGAGGTTGTCCCATGAAACATATTTTCCATTTTTCAATCCAGTGCCTGGACATGAGTACCTTTGTAACTGCATGTGGTTAAAAATTCAATAAAATATGTCTGTATAGCGCCACCTGCTGTTTGTTCTTTTACTTATTTATCTGTCCTCCTCGCTGATGTGGTTGCACATGCTCAGTTCTATCTATCTTGATACCAGTCCCATCTACTGTTAGAAGCTGTGACAGTTACAGAGAGAGAGTTACACCCCTGAACTGTGATAGGGAGTGAGCTGCAGCAGAAAGGACCCCCCTCCTGAGCTGCCAGCTTGAAATATATGTAGCAGAGCAATTGGAGCAATGATAGGGAAGAGCTCTGGTTCCATGTGAGTTACAGGGCTGGTTCTAGTTTTGTTAGAGTCTGTCATGTATTATATGATGTCTGACTTTCATTTTTTACATGATATAGGATAACCCTTTTAAAGGGGTTGTCCGGGTTCAGAGCTGAAGCCGGACATACCCATAATTTCACCCAGGCAGCCCCCCTGATGTTAGCCTCGAAGCATCTCATGCTCCGATGCGCTCCCTTGCCCTGCGCTGGATCACGCAGGGCAAGGGCTCTTTTGTTTACAATAAAACACTGCCGGGCGGAAGCTTCTGCCCATCAGTGGCGGTAACGTCACCGGGCTTCCTGGCAGCCCCATGGAGAGCCCAGTATGTCACCAGAACTCCAGAAAATGCCTTTGCCGTGCGCGATTTAGCGCAGGGCAAAGGAGAGCATCGGAGCATTAACTGCTCCGATGCTTAAGTCAGGGGGGCTGCTATGTAACTGCTATGGGCTCGAAATAATAGAGGGCCCAGCTAAGGTCAGTCCTGCCTCCCTTGCCTATGACCTATGTTGATAAGCACAGGGTCCTTGCTCTCACCAGCAGCGGAAAACATGTTCATTTTTGCTATATATTATAAAATGATAATTTGCAGACCCTCGAGGTGCAGAGCTTTCAGTCTATGTCATAGCATGGGGGAAACAACTGGGGGTGAATGGTGGGTAAAGTAGGATAGAAATTAAATGTGCAACTTTTACAAAAGCACTTTTCGTCTTTCAGACATCCTCCGGCTGTTCAACCCAGATATACAAGGTTACTCGACAAGGAAGGGATCCCATCATTTAACAAATTCAAGACTCAACCGCGCCGTTCCTGGAGCAAAAGCAGAGTAAGTACTGGAGATATGAGGCAGATTTCAAACAATTTAAATTTGCCCTCTATATTGTGCCCAATAATAATGCTCTTATTGTAGTTACAGTAGTAATAACGCCTCCAAAGTAGAAATAATTTTCCCCAAAGTGCCTCCAGGAGTTATTATAGTGCCCGCCGTAGTTATAATGCTCCCTATAGTGCCCCCAGCAGTTATCATGCCCCACTATGTCGGAACTATTAGTTATCATGCTCCCCTATAGTGGCCCAGTAGTTAGAATGCCCCCTATAGTGCTCACAATAGTTATAACGATCCCCCATTGGTCCCAGTATTTATTATGCCCCCAATAGTGTATTTGGTAGTTACAGTACCCCACAGTGCCCCTAATAGTTATACTGCCCCCATAGTGCCCCCTGTATTTATAATGTCCCCTACGATGCCCCCAGTACTTTTATTGTCCGCTATAGTGGCCCAGTGCTTATAATGTGCCCTTATAGTGCTCCTGATAGTAATAATGCTCCCACAGTGCCCTCCGTACTTATATAATGTATAATGTCCCCTATAGTCGGTGGGATAGATACAAGTAAGGGCCCCATAGCAAGGCTCAAACCAGGCCCCCCAAACCCTTTCCACTGGCTCGTTTGCTAAAAGTTGTTCTTTTAGAGCAGGGATGCCCAACCTGCGGACCCCCAGCGGTTGCAAAACTACAACTCCCAACATGCCCTGATAG
Source organism: Bufotes viridis (assembly GCA_033119425.1). Lineage (NCBI taxonomy): Eukaryota > Metazoa > Chordata > Amphibia > Anura > Bufonidae > Bufotes > Bufotes viridis. The sequence continues at coordinate 447,154,127 of CM065592.1, forward strand.
CAGTAGGCTGTCAGAGCATGCTGGGAGTTGTAGTTTTGGAACAGCTGGAGGGCCGCAGGTTGACCATCCCTGCTTTAGAGAGTAGAGTCTTGACCAAGTTTTCACCTCCAATAGAAGAGGAGATGATCCCAACTAAGACTGGACCCCCCCTTGCCTTGGGCCCCATAGCAGTCGCATGGTCTGCCGCTATGGTAGTTACGCCCCTGCCACCAATAGTGGCCACGTACCTTTACCCTCCCCCCCCCCCATAGTGCTTGTAATAGTTATTAATATCCCTACAGTTCCCTCCTCCGTACTTATAATGTCCCCTATAGTTGTCCAGTACTTGTAATCCCCTCTCTGGGATTCAGCCAACACAATTTTATGCAATCTGGTTGAAATTTTACCAATCGGATCGGGACATCCGGACAGAACTGTCTGAATCCCACACCTGGCTCTCACTAGGTGAGTTCCAAAAGTCACATTATTTTCTAAGGTTGATTTACTCCACCGACATTGCTCCATCCGCGGGTGGCTCTTCTATCGTCCATCTTCCCTTGTTTTGCAGTGATATGCTGAAGCAGGCCGAGTTACTGGTGACAAAGATGAAAGATATGGAAACTGCAAAGGTGAGCATAAGTGAAGGTTTCCTGACCCACACATTCTGCTGGGTTCATCCGTGTCCGCTATCATGTCCATTACTTGACATGACTTAAAGTGGTAAAAAATGACTACAGAGGACCATTGATAATATGGACCCAATGGGTTGCAACAGAGCTGGCAAAGGGCTAAACCCCAGAGCTGAGTCTAAGGGCTTCTCTGGTATTCACTCATTGACCTCTAAATAGAAACCTGGGATTCCAAGGTCAGCTTTCTGGTGCAACAGTAGTCAAATGCTAGGACAAGCCGGGTCATGATCAAGATTACCGGTCAGTAGTGGACCCCAGCCGCCATTAGTACTAAATGGACCTTACTACCAGGATGGTGGTGTAAGAGTCCAAAAGAAGAGTTAGGGAACATGTGCATTGGTCCTTTAGGAGCAGAGAGTAAGGTGCTCATAGGGTTAGTGGGTAAGGCATCTCAACCCTGGAGGGATATACTCACCTGTATTAGAGTGGTGAGTGCGTTGGAGATGTAGGGTTTGTCGGTGGAGACAACGAGGATGATGAAGGCCCTGCAGGCAGGGCCAATACATATGGATGGAATCCTCCAGGCAAAGTCGCCAAACCGCCGGAGGAATATCACATGAATAGAATGGTGAGTAGGGGAGGTATACCTGTTTGGTTCCGCCCAACTCAACTGGTTGAGGCAGGCGACGGGGGCGACCAGCACTTTTTGGGTTCTAGGACCCCTATATTTTCGAGGATTGGATAAGGTAGGCACTAGTATCGCACTCTGCAATAATTGTACTGTTTCTTATTACGAAGTGACCAGTGGTAATAAGGAACAGTACAATTATTGCTGAGTGCGATAATAGCGCCTACCATATCCAATCATCGACAAAGACTTGATAAAAGGGTCCTAGAACCCCGAAATGCGTTGTCTGTTTTTTACCCACCAATAAAGCTCCTTTTATTAATCTGCTGGTCATCCCATGAACCTGCCTCAACCAGTTGAGTAGTGCGGAACCCAACGGGTATACCTCCCCTACCCACCCTTCTATTCTCGTGTCTTCTTCTTGAGTGGCAGGGCCAGGTTCTTGCACAGTCATCTCGTCTGACCCTGTCAATCAAGGGATGTACTGGTAGAGGAATGTGGAGGTCATGGGTGCACAGAGTGGCTTGGGGCCGCCCTCAGTGCCCTTAATTGTGCATTTGCATATGGATTAAAAGTCATTTTTTTCCAGAATGAAGCATCACTAAGTGAAAGGTGAGCTAGTAACTTTCTAGGTAACAGACTCCCTTTAAAGTGGTTGTCCGAGATTTTAATATTGATGACTTATCCTCCAGATAGGTCATCAATATCATATTGTAGGTGTCCGATTCCACTCTGGTGAGCACCACAGCCCCTTCCTAGGCCTGTGGGGTCACGTTCATCGGTGACATGGCCTAGACGCAGCTCAATCCCATTCAAGTGAGCTGCCTGAACTGCAGTACCAAGCACAGCCACTATCCAGTGGAAGGCGCTGCACTTGATAAGCTAGAAGGAGGCCGCGACATAATTAGAAAAGGAACGAAGAACCGTGTGCACCTGCTAACTTTACTGCATTTTTCTTGTCTAGCTCATTAATTATACAGAAGACTGGAAACTCCTGACTGTATTCATAGGAGGAAATGACTTATGTGGCATCTGCAAAAATCCGGTATGTGATCATTTTTTTTATTTTTTAAATGTTGCCCAGTAAAGAACTGGGTCTTGGTGGCACATAGACATTCTGAATACAGCAGCGCCATGAGCATGGAGACATATGAGGTCCCTGTGCCTCCATACTATGGAGTCATAGGAGCATATGTGGCCTGCATATGTGGCCTTTCTGGGGCTTCAAACAGAGCAATGTCTGAAGTCTCCTGTCACACCGCTAAGCTCTGCCCCATGGCACTGCAAATATGGTGTCCACATATGTGTGCAATACAGTGCCTATTATGTGCACCCAACACAATATGATGCCCTCATGTGTGCCCCCAACACAATATAGTGCCACTTTATGTGCCGAAAACACAATATTGTGCCTCCTTAAGTACCCTTGTACAATATGATGTCCCTTATGTGCCCCAAACACAATATGGTGCCCCCTCACAGACAATGGGGGCATATTGTTAGGATATGCCCCCATTGTCTGATAGGTGTGAGTCCCACCGCTGGGACCTGCACCTACAACGAGAACGGAGCGGGGGGAGTTGTGGCTGGAAACCCGGGGTCTGGCCACCAACAAGCGCTGCTCCCATACAAGTAAATGTGCCTAACGATATGCCCTCGTTGTCTGTGATGGCAAAACCCCTTTAAGTGCCCCTGTACAATATGGTGTCCTTATGTGCTCCCAACACAATATCGTGCCCCCTCAGTCATCACAAAAATCAATACTCCCCTAGTGAGTACTGACACTGGTAATATTGTGACTCCCCCACACACATTATAATGCCCCCTTATGTACCCCAACACAGTATAATGCCCTTTATATGCCCCAATAGAGAATAGTACCTCCAATACAATATGGTGCCCCTTATGTGCCGTCCAGAGAATATAGTGCCCCCAACACAATATGATGCCCCTTTTGTATCTCGAAAACCAGTACTCCCCTGGCCCACATTCCCGCAATGAATGCACCAGATCTCTTGCTGCAGATCTGCTGGCACAATAGGCATAATGAGGCAGCTGAAAGTGGTTCCACTAAGGAAAAATTACAGAAAAAACTAAGATAAAAACATCCTACACAATATGCTAAATAAATATGCTGATGTCATGACTACATTTATGAGAAGAAGAAAAAAAAATCATAAAAAAACTGATAATAATGCACTAACACAATAGACGCAAACATTATATATGGACTAAGCGCTCATTCTTTTGATCATAACACATCTGTGCCCGCCTACCCGCGCCAAAGTGGTCTGAGTCTGGCAGGTCCTACGCTAAACATACCTATGCTATTAAGCATCTATGTTCAGGAGAGCAGGTTCCACTGCCAGGGGGCAGCAGGGGGCCCCACACAATGGCATTGTCTGCATGATGCCCTCTATCTGCTCCCATATAAGTTTTGCAGCACTGTATTACAGAGACTTCCAGCCCAGAAGCAATGCTCATAGAGAAGAATATTTCCGTAATACACCGAGGCGTACTTCCTGGGCCCCAATGAAATATCTGTATGTAAAATGGCCCCAACATAGCATATACCATCACTAATTCTGAACTATACAGCTACCTGTAGGTTATTTACTATACACTTCTAAGACTTAGGGCTCTTTCACACGAGCTGATGCTGTGCGTGGAATCCGCTGCGTGAAAGAATGCCAAGCCGCACTCTGGACAGCAGAGAGACGGAGCATTAACATGATTAATAATGCTCCGTGCCTCTCTGTGATCTTTTTACTATAAAATCACAGTGAGATAAAGTTGTCATCGTGATTTGGTAGTAAAAAGGTCACAGAGAGGCATGGAGCATTATCATTCATGTTACTGCTCCTTGTCTCTGCTGTCCAGAGTGGAGCTTAGCACTCTTTCACGCAGCGGATTCCCTGCACGACATCCGCTTGTGTGAAAGAGCCCTTAGGATTATGCATAGTTTAGATAATTGTGGCTTCTTTGTACTTTATCTATGACGAATGTGAAGAGATAACTTCTGTAATGAGCAACAGATATATTAATCAATAGTCTTTGTGCCCAGCGAGATATCATCCAAGAGACACTCCTTAGTATACATCCCGAGCAAGGACTCTGCAGGTTATAACGCAGGAAAAATCCTGCACAACTCCTCTGTTTAGTTATGTGATTTATCAGTATTTATTAGCATATTGTGGAAGGTATATTACACACCAGTATCTCCTATTACGCTGTGTGCCCATTTGTACTTAGAATTGGCAGTAAGCAGCTTCACGTTTATGTGACAAGTAATAGAGCGGAAGAACTCATGTATTTTTCATTTTTATTAGGTTTATCATTCCCCAGAACAGTTTGTCTACCGCATTAAGCAAGCTCTGGACTATCTGCACCAAGAGGTATGGTACATCATCGCGAATCCTTATCGAAGAGGCCATGGAAACTAAGCTTAAATGGATTGAAGTCCAGAATCCTGGTAGACCTATCCTGGTAGACCTATCCTGGTAGACCTATGCTGATAGACCTATGCTGGTAGACCTATCCTGGTAGACCTATCCTGGTAGACCTATCCTGGTAGACCTATGCTGGTAGACCTATCCTGGTAGACCTATCCTGGTAGACCTATCCTGGTAGACCTATGCTGATAGACCTATCCTGGTAGACCTATCCTGGTAGACCTATCCTGGTAGACCTATCCTGGTAGACCTATCCTGGTAGACCTATGCTGGTAGACCTATCCTGGTAGACCTATCCTGGTAGACCTATCCTGGTAGACCTATGCTGATAGACCTATCCTGGTAGACCTATGCTGGTAGACCTATCCTGGTAGACCTATGCTGGTAGACCTATCCTGGTAGACCTATCCTGGTAGACCTATCCTGGTAGACCTATCCTGGTAGACCTATGCTGGTAGACCTATCCTGGTAGACCTATGCTGGTAGACCTATCCTGGTAGACCTATCCTGGTAGACCTATCCTGGTAGAACTATCCTGGTAGAACTATCCTGGTAGACCTATCCTGGTAGACCTATGCTGGTAGACCTATCCTGGTAGACCTATCCTGGTAGACCTATCCTGGTAGACCTATCGTGGTAGACGTATGCTGGTAGACCTATGCTGGTAGACCGATCCTGGTAGACCTATGCTGGTAGACCTATCATTCCTAGTAGATTCTAGTAGGCCCAAGTCTAGTCTCTTTTGTCCAGCATCATGATGGCAGGCTTCTGCAGTAGGATTTTGATTTTTATCACATCCAATATGCATTTTAGGGTTAATCGTTGAAACCTGGGTAGTATTCTCCATTCTCTATTATGCCTCATTCACACGTCAGTGTTTTGCTCAGTGATTTCCATCACTGATTTTGAGCAAAAACCAGATGCGGCTCTAAAAACAGAAGAGGTGCAGATCTTTCCCTTATACCTTATGTCTGTAGAGGCTCCAGTCCTGGCTTTGGCTCACAATCACAGACCTGTGAATGAGGCTTTATAGTTGCAGTGGCTTAGGTAAGATATAGTCAGGTAAGGTATAGCTTCGGTATAGTTGCTTTGTCTTTCCTTAGAGACCAGCCCTGTATGGAGACTTACTGGAGGTGCTCCATGGAATGGAGAATTATTGGCAATGTCCCATGGCCCAAAGGTATCTCCCAAGGAAAGAGGACCATCTTGCTAGTGCTACCTTGTGGATGTGGGAAAAAAGCCAAGTCCGATATCCATCCATAGACAGTAGTAGATTTTTGTCTTGCCCATTTTTCCTTGTCATGTCCCAAACTTTTTTATAAGTTGGATTTTGACTTGGGGGAAGCACTTTCACAAGGTGAAGCTAGCGAGATGGTTCTCTCTTCTTGGGAGATACCTCTTTGCATAAAGCTTTAGTGGAGAAGACAAGCTGTGTTTTTATTTTTTGCAACTACTTTTTTTGGTTCAATCTGTGTATTTCTTCGATACAGGTCCCAAGGTTGTTCGTTAATTTGGTGACAATTTTGGACATTTTGCCTCTGAAAGAACTTTATGATAATAAGGACACTCACTGCCCAGAGATAATCATGAGGTTAGTCTTCTGATCGTCTATGCTGATGGTAAATTTTTTTAAAAAAAATTCTACTCATCTTTCTCCTCCAACAAAAGTTCCAACCACCCAAAAAAGTTACAGACTGTCAGCCATATTAACTCCTAGAGGGGTTCCTTCCTTGGTCACCTGCAGTCTGACACAGAATACAGGGAATGTCAAGAAGGATAGTTCTTCAGTATAGCATGAAACATAAGAAAACTGTGCTCCCATTCCCCCTCCCTGGCGCTTGCTGTTCTGGCTGGATTCATTCCACCAAGTGCCCACCACCATGTACAGTGATGGACATCTCCACCTTTACTGCAAAGCAAAGGTCCCCATTCGCATTAGATGGTTGGCTTACGCCTTATACACACGACCGTTGTTTTGGTCTGAGTCGGAGCCACATATTTTGCGGCTCAGGCGCGGACCCATTCACTTCAATGGGGCCGCAAAAGATGCGGACTGCACTCCGCGTGCTGTCCGCATCCGTTGCTCCGGTCCGTGGCCCCACAAAAAAAATAGAGCATGTCCTATTTTTGTCCGTTTTGCGGACAAGAATAGGCATTTCTCCAATTTCTGGTTTCACTCATGTGACATTCACAATTCATTATATCACCCAGGTGCCTGTAAAAGTAAATCAATCTATAGGTTCAAGGTATAAGATATAAGTAGAAGTTGAATGAAGACACAAATCTCGGTGCAGGGTTTAATCGTACCTATTTATGGCCCGTTATCTGTACTGAAACTAATAACGTGGTGTATACCATTGTTCAATGCTATCTCTAAAAAACCCTGACCTGATGAAGAGACGATAGCGAGACCTCAATAATTTACAGATATTTTTTATTCATTAATGGTAAAATAGCACCTGTCAGCATGATCAACCCTTTTTAACCAAGCATACTGGCTGGCAGGGTTGATCACGCTTAGCTTTTACTGCTGTTGAGGTATCATTACTTTTATATTTATAAAAATGAGTTACTTGGAGCACAGAGGGGTTGGCTATAGCACTAGCAGCACCTCTACAGCTATGTCCTGGTACAGTACACCCCCCCCTCCCATTTGACTGACAGGGCAGAACATCTCATCTTACCATGTCCTCTTGTGCCCTCGCTGTTGCTCACAAACTCGTCATTTCACCCAGAAGTGGTGGCGTTGGCAGCGTCAAAGGCAGAGCAGAAACACTTCCGGGTGGAATGACATCATCGGCTCACACTGTCGGCAAGCGGAGCAGATCTGGAGCACAGGCATCATGTTTATGAGCCACAGAACAGGTGCTAGAAGACAAGTCAAAACGAGATGTCTTGCCCTGTCAATCAAATGGGAGAGAGATTTGCACTGAGCATTGGAGAAGAGCTGCAGCGGTGCTCCTAGTGCTACAGCCAGACCCTCAGTGCTCCAACTAACTAATTTGCATAAATATAAATAATAATACAATCTCAGCAGTAGTGCACGCTACAGACAAAAGAGAGATATAGTTTTAATCAGCATGATCAACCCTACCAGGCGTTATGCCTAGTTTAATCGGTTTGTAATGCTGACAGGTGTGCTTTGAACTATAGAAGAACCAGGCGATGTTCTGACCAACTGCAATATGTCTATAATATGTCCACATACGGTTCCACCCCATATGACCCACCCCTGAGAATAGATCATCAATTATAAAAAAAAATTTAAAAAGGTGCCACTTGCTTTTTGTCAAGGATCCAGAATTTTTTGCAAAAACCAAATACATTTCCAATCCCTCTCTTTTATTTAGAGGCATAACGATGCGCCTTGGCCCCAGAACTCCCACCTGTCATGTGTCATTTCTAATACCGATAATCTTCTAATGTGGCAGAGGGGCCATTGGTCCCCCTCAGCTGCCAAGATCTGGGTGCAACTCCTCCCTATGCACTCCTTATAGCTACGCCCCTGCCTTTATTGTCACACCCACAAGGAGCCAGTGACAATTCTGCTCATAATTTTTTTATGAAAACATTTTTAATTGTTAATTGAAAAAATGTTTTTATTTGGCAGCTGATCATCCAGAAGTTGTCTATGGCAAAAAAAATGTATGATAATCTTGAGCAGTAATAGTTGTTTTTTTACCCAATTTTATTTGCTTTTTAATGGTAAACTTTACTAATCCAACCCCTTTATGACCCTTGTGATGCCAAAGTAATGTTATAATATTATAAGGTTGACGTAAACAATAGAAAGATATAGTCATGAGAACCTACTTTGGTTGGTGAGGCTTGGGCAAACCGGTAGGGGGCGAGTCTAACAAATGGAAGGAAACAATGGCTTCCTCCACAGCATGGTCCTGTCAATCATCTAAAAAGAAAAATAAGGTCAAAATGACTGAAAGATAAAAACGTGTCTTCCTGCAGTGCGCTTTGTGGATGTGTGGTCGACAACCCAGAAGGCTCCAATGAAATTTCAACTCTTCAATTATTCAACAAGCAATACCAAGTAAGTTAGACACTGCGTTCGAGTCTTCCGTCAGAGGTGTACAAAGGGAGGATTTCCTTAGATATAAGCCCATCACAAAGATCAGTTCTTAGGCACCACAATCATTTCTTAGGCACCACATCCGACAGAAGGCCCCATTGTACGCCGCAGCATATGTTTTTGCCAGATGACTCTGTATAGAAAGCATAGGCAACCAAGCTATTCTATACAGTAAAAAGAAGGTATACAGACATATTCCAGCCCAACCGAGGCCAAATGGACACCCTTTTGGCTTCTGTTGGGTAAGTTATAGCTTATGGCTATGCTTTATGTATGCAGCAGGAGCTTTCCCATTGTATACTCCTAATCCTTGCAAGAATACCAAGTATACCATGGAATATAAAATCTCATCATCTATATAATTCAATTGTTTTCAGGAAAAAACTCGCCAGTTGGTGGAAACCGGGATGTATGACACCAAAGAAGATTTCACCGTCGTCATTCAGCCATTTTTGGAGCGCCTTGTGATACCAAGAAATGAGGTAAGCATACTGAAAAATCCCAAATGTCACCATTGATAGACGAAACCATAATTCAACTTTTAATGCAAACCCTGTCCTACATCCTCTGATGACTGGGCAAGAATAAAGATGACCCGCCCAACAGATCAGACCGGCTTGTGACCGACTGGTTGGGATTTCTTGGTTTAAAACTCTAATCTAAAGAGCCGTCTTTGTGTTCTGTATAGAATGGAGTTCCTGACAGATCCTTCATGGCTCCAGATTGTTTCCATTTTGGAGAAAAAGCTCACGCCCAGGGTGCTCGTGGTTTATGGAAGAACATGGTGAGATCACAAGTTTCACATTTTCGTCTTTAGAACGCACTGATCGGTACGCACCTCCACAATTGTATGACCTGGTCCTCATTCTATTCCTATCTAGGCAGGCTTTCAAATTTGCTACAGACAGTTGTACAATAGTGATAAGATTAGACCTTTTATGGGGCTGTCATGGGTCTTCGGTAATAGTGTCTTCTTGTATCCAACCATATAACCTGATCAGCAAATCGGTGGTCATCTATGGTCAAAAAAAGCCAAAAACAAAGGAGGTGCAACCCCACTAAAGGCTGACATGTTCACATTCCCACCAAGCTATTGTTATGGGGCACATTAGGAGGGATCTACCTCTGTTTTCCTTCAGTCTTATCTTTATTTACTGCTCTAGGTAGGTTGGGTGTGGGACCTAGGTTGATCTAGGTACCTCAATTTCTGGGTCGCTTTGATTTCTCGACACCCTTCCTCCTTTTCCTGCTATATACGGTCCTGATTCCATATTTTATTATCTCATAATGAAACTTTTTGAAGCTATCTTCACTGTCCCATAACATCATGCCATTTATGAATGCACTTTTTTATTTTGCTCCTAGTTTGAACCCGTTGGACAGAAGACCGATAACCAGGAGCTTGATGAGAACATTGGTATTTTCTGCCCCCCTGAGGTACGAGTACTAGATTTAGACATAACATCTATTTTAGGAACCTTTCAACAATGAGAACGGGACAACCTTGCAAGATGGACATTTTTGAAATTTAAGCAAACAATCACGAGTTGTCAGAGATGGTGAATTACCTGTAATGGATGACGTGGAAGCCATAAAATACCTGAAAACTCATCTAATATTGTTTTTGTTTTTAGAATGATCCTTTCGTGAAAACTGCAAAGAACAGTAACTATGTTTATCCCACCATTACTCCAGACCCAGTGAGTAGCCATGCTATCATTATAAAGAGTCTGCGGTCTACCGTCATGTAGGCAGTGTTTGTTGTGTTTCGCCAAGTACTGGCCCCCCGACTCCAAAAATGTACCGTACCTTCAAGGCTATGATCATACACTTTGCTGCTCATTTAAAGCATTGGGGCAATGCAAGTACTCTAGATAGATGGGGTACATATGCCACAGGTTGAGTACCTAGGGTTATGGATGTGTGGTGCCCCCAGGTATTGGTGAGGTGCTATTGTGGAGGAAGGGTTTACGCAATTGATTATATGTTGCATAGAACTTTCTATTTTTGCACCAGTCTCTAATGTACCACCATAACTGGCTGTTTTTTTGGTTTACCTTAATGTTTTTGAAGATAAATTGTTACTGTCATGTTACTGGCATGGGCTATGACCATTGGTGGGGCATGTTCTAGCTGGTGAGGCGCTATAAGAAAAATACTGAGAAGCCCTAGGGCAGGGGTAGGCAAACTTTGGCTCCCAGCTGTTGTGAAACTACAACTCCCAGCATGCATAGTTGCTCTGCTCTTCTAAGAACTTACATAGAAATGAATGGAGCATGCTGGGAATTGTAGTTTCACAACAGCTGGGAGCAGAAGGTTGCTGATGCCTGCCCTAGGGTGTAGATCATGATGTTAAGGCAAGTGGAATAATTAATCAGGTTCCTGGCCTAATTCAACACATCAAGGAGAATAGTTATGTTTCCAAGGGCATATATGCCATAAGGGCAGCCCATCCAGTTGCACAGGTGCCCAATGGAAAGTGAGGGTCCAGCCATAGAAGATCCCAAGCTCATTACTATTGGGTAGCAAGAACTTGTGCAGAATTAGGGCTCATTCAGACCATATCCATTTTTGCGGATTCGCAAAACTCAGATACCTGCCGCATGCGTTGGAATGGAATGGCCCGCCCTATCATAGAAATGCTTTTTCTTGTCGGCAACTGCGGACAAGAACAGGACGTTTTATCTTTTTTGCAGGGTTGCGGAACAGAAGTACTGATGCAGACAGCACATGGTGTGCTGTCCGCATCTTTTGCAGCCCCATTGAAATGTATGGGTCCATATCCGTTCTGCAAAATTGCGGAATGGATGTGGACACAAACATGCGGTCGTCTGAATGCACCCTTAAGGGGTCATTCCCATCTCAGCCTTTAATGGCTGAGACTGGAATAATCAGACTAAGCACCGGCCAGTGGTAGGTGGATTTGCAAATCTTTCTGGGTGGGCTGCGCTCCGCTGCTACTGCAACTCCTGTAGCAGTGAATGGGATCTACGCAAACAGTGTAACACGTCTAACGACACGGTTTCTGTTACTACCGAGTTACTGGAAACATCGTAGCTCCCATCTACTGCTATGAAAGTTACGGAAAACGTGACTGCGTCACCATTTCCATATTTCTGCCTACCCCCAGCCAGCGCTTACTTTTGGAAATGGGAATATCCCTTTAATTATAATTGAAATCTCTTAAAATAACAAAGTATGAGGAACATCTTTGTGAAACTTCATCTTACTTATTGCAATTACTCATTCCCTGCTCTAGGTGCACGGCAGCAAACTGGAATGTGCAGACCGCACTCCATCTCCTTCCAAACCCACTTCTGGTAAGACTCAAGTATCTCTACAATCCAGTCCAGATGCCAAAACCTTCTTTGCTGCTTCGTGGAGTAAATTGTTTTTCTATTGCATCTTATTCGTGATTTTTCATCTGTTTCCAGTTCACCATCTTCGGCCAGCAGACATTACGGTTGTTGCAGCCCTTGGTGACTCTCTGACTGTAAGAAACTGGAATGTATTAAGATAATGTAATACACAGCGACCTATGAAGATTTTGGACAATTGGATATTACACTAGAACATACCACGTGTAAGGCTCCATTCACACGTCCGTGGTGTGGTGCGGATCCGCAACACACCCGGCCGGCAGCCTCCATAGAGATGCCTATTCTTGTCCGCAGCTGCAGTCAAGAATAGGATATGTTCTATCTTTTGTGAAGCCACGGAACGGAAGTTTGGGGCCGCGCTCCGCAAATGCTCTCCGCTTCACGTCCGGCCCCATAAAGAATGAATGGGTCCGCACCCGTTCCGCAGAATTGCAGAACGGATGCGGACCATTTGCGGAAGTGTGAATGGGGCCTTAGACTGTGAAAGAGAGGGGTGTGACCTTATGAAAATTACATTTTGTTGGCCCAAAGAGTCTACTACAAGCCAGATCTACCCATCTAGGCTTAGTCCTGGCATAACACTTCCCTAAAGACGTGCTGCTGCTATTCACAATTAATATCTTTACTAGAATGGTTTTTGTAGATTTAGGGACTCCGTTCTGGTTCGGGTCCAACATCTGAGACCTGGGTCCTATCTGACATCGGTGGCTTATCCTAGCGACAACTCTTTTAAATGAGATTCTCTTGAATGAGATCCACACATTCGTATTGTGCATCCGTGTTTAGTGGTCACCTACTGTTACGTTTCTCACAACCTATCAACATATGGCAGAATTTACATAAATGCCTTATGATTGTGGCCCTAAAAAATACAGGATGTCCTTTTGTAATAAACACGTTCCTACTTTTAGCATAGTGTCATTTTCCACGTGTTGATATATTTCAGGCTGGAAATGGAATTGGCTCCAAACCCAACGATGTCTTGGATGTAATCAAACAATATCGTGGATTGTCATGGAGGTAACGCTGTTGACTAATAAATAACAGAAGGAAATCATAAGCCCACATAATATTTCACACATCTTATAATAATATTATTATTCTATGTACTGAATAAGCTTATAACATCCCTGTTGCAATCAAGTGACAACGTAGACAACTTGGCGAGCCAGCCAGGATAAAGTATATTGTGATGTACCTGTCAAATTTGCACACATGTGGTTGAGAAAATAAGTTGTTTAAAATGTTGTTTTTCAAGAAAAAAATGAAGGCAACAAACAGGAATATTTTAGAAAGAAAAGTTTCCGGCACTGCAATGTTGTTCGGTTAGATCTTCCTCTTTATTATCGTAACATAACTCCATATACAGACAAATCCTTCCAACACGCGTTTCGGACACAATATCCTTAGTCGTAACCAGGAATATTTTAGGAAGGACAATGCGACAGAACATAATGTCAGGAATATAATGACATATTGTTTCCATGTGTTTCAGTATTGGAGGGGATTCTGTTCTAGACCACGTCACCACCTTGCCGAGTGAGTACAATATGGAAATCTATCACTGATCCACTGACGATATGAAAGAGGATGTCTCATGAAAACAACTGCTTCTGTATTAACCCCTTAGTGACCCGCCTGTTTTGGGCTTTAGTGACCAAGAAATTTTGTAAATTTTTTCATCGTCACATTCCAAGAGCTATAACTTTTTTATTTTTCTTTCGATGTAGCCACAAGAGGGCTTGTTTTTTGCTCAACAAGTTATATATGGGTGTTCATTTTTCCGTATAAATCATTAGAATCTTTGGTATCATTTTGGGATATATAACACAGTTTTTTAGTTCTATTTTGGTAGCAAATAAGCAAAAAAAAAACAGCAATTTTGGCATCAATTTGTTTCTTACACCACTCATCGTGCAGGAAAAATTGCATGATAATTGTATAGTGTGGGCTGACAAGCGATTTTCTGATCCCTCCTATAATACACTGTACTACTTATGTAGTACAGTGTATTACAGAAAGGACACTTATGTATTACAGTGTATTATATTGTAAATACTGTACTGACCAGAACTATCAGACTTTAGCGTCCTGGCTGCCATGGTAACCATTGAGAAAAAGCTAAACGTTGGATCCGGCGATGCGCCGAAACGACGTTTCGCTTAAGGCCGGGTCCGGATTAATGCCTTTCAATGGGCATTAATTCCGGATCCGGCCTTGCTGCAAGTGTTCCGGATTTTTGGACGGAACAAAAAGCGCAGCATGCTGCGGTATTTGCTGCGTCCAAAAAACGTTCCGGTCCTGAACTGAAGACATCCTGATGCATCCTGAACGGATTTCTCTCCATTCAGAATGCATGGGGATAAAACTGATCAGGATTTTTCCGGCGTAGAGCGCTGAGGACGGAACTCTATGCCGGAAAACAAAAACGCCAGTGTGAAAGGGCCCTTAAAAAGTATAGGTCATCAGTATCAGGACCCTGATCATATGCCCTAGAACAGTGATGGTGAACCTTTTAGAGACCGAGTGCCCAAACTGCAACCCAAAACCCAATTATTTATCCCAAAGTGCCAACATGGCAATTTACCCTGCATACTACAGCCCAGTATAGTCTATCTTCCATGTACTTTATCACTTAGCTATAACAGCTGCCTACATTCTGTGCGCTGCCTGTGCTGTTCATAGTGCGCCTGCGCTGATGAGTGGCAGGAAAAGTCTAAGGCCTTTTGGCACCCATAGACTTTTTCCAGGGGGCGGGTGCCCACAGAGAGGGCTCTTAGTGCCTGTGCCATAGGTTCACCACCACTGGCCTAGAACGTATGAAACGTGGACAAACCATTTAGATCTAAAAACAAATAAACAAAGCATGTTTATAGTAAATGTATATTAAATGTTACTAATAATGACTTCTATTCTCACCACGTTCCTCTCTGTTTTTAAAGATATCCTACGACAGTTCAATCCGCTTCTTACGGGATTCTCCATAGAGGCTGGGAATAGCAGCTCGCACAGCTCATTTCTTAATAAGGCCGTCCCCGGGGCTAAAGCTATGTAAGGACTTCACCCTTTATCTTCTTTTGCAGTTTATTTTAATTGATCAAGTTGCAAAACGGTTTACGTGGTCCTCAAGTTACTCAAATTACAAAATGCAGCACATACCATAATACCTAATAGTAACCTATACCAGATGTAGGGTGCTGCCTCATGTGGGGTCAAAGCTAGGCGTGGATTAAAAAAAGGAGAATTAGTATCTGCCCTTAATACTTGCTCTCCTTTTATGATCCACGCCTGATTAGGATTACAAAAACTACATAAAAAAGCCTGAAGGTAAAGCTGCACCCATACATCTCAGGAGCCCGTGGGTGCAGAATGGGAATACATAAAAAAAACTGAGGGTAAAGCTGCACCCATACATCTCAGGAGCCCGTGGGTGCAGAATAGGAATTCTATCATTATTTCAGCCGCCCCCTGCGACAACTTGAAGTTTTACTGTAGGCTGTAAAGTAAGACACCTTTTTAACCATAGCTTTAGCCTGTTATGCTGACACCTAGTGGCCAGTATGAAGTACTTCACAACTACTGCTGGGAGGTTTGGGAGGTTTCCGTTACTTACCTGCAGCACTTTACCAGCTATAAGCTGTTGGGAGACTACAATTCCAAAGATACTCTGAAAGTCTCAGACTCTCTGGAATGTTGAGAGTTGCAGTTTCACAAGAGTTGAAGAGTCACAATTTGCAAGCACTAACCTAGAATATCGTCAGGGACGGCATACCGGTCACTGGAAGTCCTTCATGTCTGACTCCTAACCATTCAGACTATGTGGGGGGTATAATATTTTCTGTTTAAAGGGATTTTCCTTGAATTTTAAACTGTTTTTACTCACATTTCTTCCTTTTATGTGGGTGGGCAGCAGCTCATCGAGCATCTGTATCTCCCAGGATGCATTGCAATCAGCATTTGTTAACCCCGTCCTCCTCTGCATAGTCGCTCACGTATAGTCCCGGCCCCATGGTATGTATTCCCCCCACAATTTCCTTGTGCTGAGAGAGATAGAGCTATATACCTCTATGAATTCAGAAGTAGGGATTAATGAATGGTGTCTGGGCTTCTTCACGGCCTTTCTATGAGATCACTCTGCTGGCGGTGAGGGAAGGTGAAGGGGGCAGACAGGGGTGCACCACCAATGAGGCCAGGTGAGGCGGGCAACACCAGAGGGGGGCAGCGGAAGGGCCACGGGCAATGAGCGCTTTCATTGTGGCAAAGGGGTTAGGTTAAGAAATTAGCATTGGGGAGGGGCGCCTTTTCAGTTTTCGCCTCAGGCAGCAGAAAGGCTAGGTGCACCGCTGGGAGCAGAGAAGCTGCTACGTGTGTCAGTCCACCACTGAATGCAGGAGAAGGTGGACCATAAGCATAAACAGCAGGGGGCGCTACCAGAGAGGAACATTTAATGTACATAAAAACCTTACAATATTCTTATTGCAGTGATACTCCCTTTGTAATGCCCAGGGTCTGTGCACTGGGTCATGTTAGGATTTCCTATATCGTCCTGTACTTTGCTCCTGAGCAGACTGATGTATACCTACAACAGATAAGTGCATGCTTTACAGCCTGTAGTAAAACAGCCGCTGTCATAACCTCTCATTGCATATCACTGACTGATCACTTTTAGGCCTCTTGCACACGACCGTATCATTCTTTTCAGTATTTTGCGGTCCGTTTTTATCGGATCTGTTTTTCCGTTTTTTGCTTCCGTTGTGTTTCTGTTTCGGTTCCGTTTTTCCGTTCCGTATTTCCGTATGGCATATACAGTATACAGTAATTCCATAATAAAAATTGGGCTGGGCATAAAATTTTCATTAGATTGTTCAGTAAAAACGGAACGGATACGGAAGACATACAGATGCCTTTCCGTATGCTTTCCGTTTTTTTTGAGGACCGATTGACTTGAATGGAGCCACTGAACGGGATTTGCGGACAAGAATAGGACATGTTCTATATTTAAACGGAACGGAAAAACGGAAACACGGAAACGGAAGGCATACGGAGACACTTCAGTATTTTTTGCGGTCCCATTGAAGTGAATGGTTCAGTATACTGTCAGTATACTGAACTGAAAAAACTGCCAGTATACGGTCCGCAAAATACTGTCGTGTGCAAGGGGGCTTATTGCACACGACCGTATGGTTTTGCGGTCCGTTTTTCACGGATCCGTTGTTCCGTTTTTGTTATCCGTTGTGTTTCCGTTGTGTTTCCGTTTCCGTTCCGTTTTTCCGTTCCGTTTTTTCGTATGGCATATACAGTATACAGTAATTACATCGAAAAAATTGGGCTGGGCATAAAATTTTCAATAGATGGTTCCGCAAAAACGGAACGGATACGGAAGACATACGGATGCATTTCCGTATGCGTTCCGTTTTTTTTGCGGACCCATTGACTTGAATGGAGCCACGGACCGTGATTTGCGGGCAATAATAGGACATGTTCTATCTTTGCACGGAACGGAAAAATGGAAATACGGAAACGGAAGGCATACGGAGACACTTCCGTTTTTTTGCGGACCCATTGAAATGAATGATTCCGTATACGGACCGTATACGGAACTCATAAAAACGGCCCGTACACCCGCAAAAAAAATGTTTGTGTGCATGAGGCCTTAGGAATAGGGAAACTAGAGTACATTCCCTTTTACCCTAAGTTCACACCTAAGCGTTTTACAGCGCGTTCCTACGCGCTGTAAAACGCTCAACAGGCGAAAACCCATGTTTCCATATGGGCATGGTTCTCACCTGAGCGTTTTACAGCGCGTACGACATAAACTAATAATACGCGCGACAAAAACTCAGAAACGCTCAGGTGTGAACCCAGGGTAAGTGTAGGTGACTAGTATAACCCCAGGGCGTCACAGTATAATCCTTTCTTCTATATACTTCCGCCTTCTTTCAAAGCTATGATACCATGCTGCATGCTGGGCATAAACGGCAGAGATCTCAAGGGGCCTGGGCTCCATCTTGCATTCATTACAAGAATTGTATTACAAGAAATATTGCTTCATACAGAAAGCCGCCTCTATACACAGCGCACCCCTGGAGCCCCCAACGATCAACTGGTATCATAAAAGTGGAAGCAGCGGCCACTACAGGGGAAGTGCAGTATTGCATGCTGCCTATTCAATTGAATGGCTGGCCATATTTTTGGGGACAAGCGGGGTCCTCCCAGAGCACAAGCCAGGCTTGCTTAGTGGCTCTCGCTTTTCTCTGCACCCCCACTGCTTCAGTGTCTGGTCTGAGAGTCCTCTGCTGTCATGCACTCTGGGACATGTGGCTCTGACAGAAAAAATGTCTTGTTGCTTTGCAGTGATATGCCCACCCAGGCCCAAGATCTGGTTGTCAAGATGAAAGAAGACAAGGTAGGTCATTGTATAATCTCAGAAAGGTCAAGGTTGTCAGAGCCAAACTTAAAGGGATTGTTCAGGGTTAGATAAACATGGCTGGTTTCTGCTTAAAACAGCACCACACCTCTTTACAGGCTGTTTGTGGTATTGCAACTGAGCCCATTTAAGGAGCATTGATCAGCAGAATCATCTCCATTACATCAGGTGAGGTTGATTCTGCTGATTATAATGATACCTGTCTTGTGAAAGTTGGTTGCAGCATTCCCGAGAAATAAAAAAGGCTTATTTTTATGCAATTAAGTGCTTCAGTGCACTGAGGGGCGGGGCCTAGCCTCAGGGTGCACTTTAGCTTCTCTACTTTCCATTGTTGTATTTTTGCCCCCCCCCCCACACACACACACACACACACACATACACATTTGCATAAAGAATAGCAGTCACCATCCAGGTATCATTTTAGTCAGCAGGATAAACTATACGAAGGCAGTGTGCAAAGTTTAATAGGGTTGATCCTGCTGAAATGTGCGCTTTAAAACTTACCTTTAGGAGATCTGTCTTGTAAATGAAAGGGGTGAAAATAGTGAGATGCAAGAGCCACCGTACGACCCCCACCCCCCTTAATACCCACCTTGCATCCTCCTAAATGACAATTTGAAGCTATGTTTCACCATTCTAGCCTTAAAGAAGTATAAACTAAAAAGATGGAAGAACAGGGGAACCAAGATGGAGTCTTCAGTTTTCGGTGGAGTTTAATTTGGGAAATATTAAATATACAGTAGCTGTAAATATAACTATAATATGATGATAATAAATAAATCTTTAATATTTTGCAGAGAGTTAATTTTGAAAATGACTGGAAAGTGATCACAGTTTTTGTTGGCGCCAATGACCTGTGTGCCTCCTGTACAGACAGCGTAAGTCCTGAGATGGTAACCGTGCAACAATGTATCACAGACTGGAACCATCAGGCCCCATACACTCATCATACAGACATCAGATCATAATGTATCTTTATAGTGGTCAAGGCTCCATTTTTTCTAATACAAAGCTCCAAATCTCCTGTATACACATAGTTATATTATAATTATCTGCAGTCACCACTAGGGGGAGCTTATTGCAGACACCACTTTGGGGAGCTCACTGAATACAGATATATACAGACATCAGTTGGGGGGAGCTCGCTGAATACAGAAATATACAGACATCACTACAGGGGAGCCCACTGAATACAGATATATACAGCCACCACTAGAGGGAGCTCAGGAGATTACTGCATACAGATATATACAGTCACCACTAGAGGGAGCTCAGGAGCTTACTGCATACAGATATATACAGTCACCACTAGAGGGAGCTCAGGAGATTACTGTATACAGATATATACAGCCACCACTAGAGGGAGCTCAGGAGCTTACTGCATACAGATATATACAGCCACCACTAGAGGGGGCTCAGGAGATTACTGCATACAGATATATACAGCCACCACTAGAGGGGGCTCAGGAGCTTACTACATACAGATATATACAGCCACCACTAGAGGGAGCTCAGAAGATTACTGCATACAGATATATACAGCCACCACTAGAGGAAGCTCAGGAGATTACTATATACAGATATATACAGCCACCACTAGAGGGAGCTCAGGAGATTACTACATACAGATATATACAGTCACCACTAAAGGGAGCTCAGGAGATTACTACATACAGATATATACAGCCACCACTAGAGGGATATCAGGAGATTACTGCATACAGATATATACAGCCACCACTAGAGGAAGATCAGGAGATTACTACATACAGATATATACAGTCACCACTAGAGGGAGCTCAGGAGATTACTACATACAGATATATACAGCCACCACTAGAGGGAGCTCAGGAGATTACTACATACATATATATACAGTCACCACTAAAGGGAGCTCAGGAGATTACTGCATACAGATATATACAGCCACCACTAGAGGGAGCTCAGGAGATTGCTATATACAGATATATACAGCCACCAGTAGAGGGAGCTCAGGAGATTACTACATACAGATATATACAGCCACCACTAAAGGGAGCTCAGGAGATTACTGCATACAGATATATACAGCCACCACTAGAGGGAGCGCAGGAGATTACTGTATACAGATATATACAGTCACCACTAAAGGGAGCGCAGGAGATTACTACATACAGATATATACAGTCACCACTAGAGGGAGCGCAGGAGATTACTACATACAGATATATACAGTCACCACTAGAGGGAGCTCAGGAGATTACTGCATACAGATATATGCAGCCACCACTAGGGGGAACTCAGGAGATTACTGCATACAGATATATACAGCCACCACTAGAGGGAGCTCAGGAGATTACTGCATACAGATATATACAGCCACCACTAGAGGGAGCTCAGGAGATTACTACATATAGATATATATACAGCCACCACTAAAGGGAGCTCAGGAGATTACTACATACAGATATATACAGCCACCACTAGAGGGAGCTCAGGAGATTACTGCATACAGATATATACAGCCACTACTAAAGGGAGCTCAGGAGATTACTACATACAGATATATACAGCCACCACTAGAGGGAGCTCAGGAGCTTACTGCATACAGATATATACAGCCACTACTAGAGGAGCTCAGGAGATTACTACATACAGATATATACAGCCACCACTAGAGGGAGCTCAGGAGATTACTGCATACAGATATATACAGCCACCACTAGAGGGAGCTCAGGAGATTACTGCATACAGATATATACAGCCACCACTAGAGGGAGATCAGGAGATTACTACATACAGATATATACAGCCACCACTAGAGGGAGCTCAGGAGATTACTACATACAGATATATACAGCCACCACTAGAGGGAGCTCAGGAGATTACTACATACAGATATATACAGCCACCACTAGAGGGAGCTCAGGAGATTACTGCATACAGATATATACAGCCACCACTAGAGGGAGCTCAGGAGATTACTACATACAGATATATACAGCCACCACTAGAGGGAGCTCAGGAGCTTACTGCATACAGATATATATATATAGCCACCACTAGAGAGAGCTCAGGAGCTTACTGCATACAGATATATATATATAGCCACCACTAGAGAGAGCTCAGGAGCTCACTACATACAGATATATACTGTTAGTATTGAACTGTATGGGATATGTAGAGTTCCCCCTGGTGGTGGCAAATAATAGAATTTACATGGACACAGTAGGATGAATTTTCAAGCGGATGTGAATTCAGTGCGCATTGTATCTCACACTTCAACTAATGTTCTTATCGTCTCCTCTTCAGAATGTGTTCTCACCGACAACTTATACCACCAACATCCGGAGGGCTCTGGATATACTGCACAAAGAGGTATATACTCAGACAGAAGCCGTAAACCACATACCACAAAGGTCCGGACATTGCCCAGCGATGTCAGTCAGAGCCGTGTAAGGCTTCATTCCCCCTGTGGTGCCAGGTCCCCTACAGATCCCAGCTGGTTGCTGCAGGTCCTAGCACCCCGTCATCCGTTTATCTAAGGTTAGGGCGTTGTCCATCGTGGGGCTTCCCTTGTAACTAACCTATTTGTCAAATTGTGTGTCGAAAGATCACAAAAGGGGCGTGGTAGTGATGATCGACCCACATATCTGTGGACCAGTATTTTCATTCCCTTAATGACCGCTATTATGCCTTTTTATGGCGACCATTCAGGGGCTTATTCTGGAGCCCTCTGATTTTACAGTGCTGCGCAGGTGCTGAAGCTGCTGGGATCACAGGAACCAACGATCCCCGACACTTAAAGGGGTTTTAAGGAACACTAACCTATCTTAATTACACATAACTCACCTATAGGAGAAAGGTTGCAATAGACTTAGCATTCTGAAATTGCGTGGATCAGCCGCTCAGGAACCTGGTCATGTGACTCCCCTCTTCTGAAAAGCCTGCATCCGCCGACTTCACAACCTTTACCAGGTCTCCGGTTTGGTCTGTGGATGGCAAGTCACTTCTGCTGTGGACGGGGACCTAACTATTCCTCTCTCCTGAATCCAACTTATCTGCACATGCGTTCCGAAATTGCGTGGATCGGCCTCTTGGGAACCTGGTCATGTGACACTCCTCTTCTGAAAACCCTACTTACACGTCCTTTACCAGGTTTCAGGTTTGGGCTGCGGACTGGGCCAGAACCATTCCCTCTATGGCGCATGCACAAAATTCTGGATCCGCAAGCGTCAGGGAGAGTAATAGTTCTGGACCTGTCCACAGCAGAAGTGACGTCCCGTCCAGGGGTGCACCTCCAACGAGTCCAGGTGAGGCGATCGCCTCAGGCAGCAGCAGAAAGCGGAAGAGCCATAGGCAATGAGCGCTTTCATTGTGGCAAAGGGGTTAGGCTAAGAAATTGGCATGGGGGGGGGCTGCACCGTTTCAGTTTCTGCCTCAGGCAGCAGAAAGGCTAGGTGCACCCCTGGTCCTGTCCATAGCCAAGGCCATAAACCCAGTAAAGGACGTGACTACAGCAGAAGCTGGCCTTTCAGAAGAGGAGCGTCACATGACCAGGTTCCCAACTGACCGATCCCCATCAGAGGGACCCGTCCACAGCGCCTCCCCTGTCCTGGAAGTAACATCCCAGTCCAAGGACCAGAAAGGTAACCTGGTGTTCGGACTGAAGGACGTGATGTAGGCGGATGTAGGGTTTTCCAAAGAAGAGCATCACGTGACGGCGTTCCAGAGCGGCCGATCCAGGTAAGTATATTAGAAGGCGAGATATGAGTAAGGCGGGTTGATGGGACCCCTTTTAAAGGGATTTTCCATGTATGGAACTGATCTCCATTTGCAGAAATGTGTGAACATATCCTAAGCAGCACCTAGCCTTTCTGCTGCCCGAGGTGAAAATTGAAACGGTGCCCACCCCTCCAGCCCTACTGTGTAAGGCATACTGTGATACAGTTGAATATAGAGAGATGTTGCCACAGCCCTGCCACCGTCCCCACTTGTCTCTAGGTTTTGCCGCCTGAGGCAATTGCCTCAACTGGCCTCATTGGTGGTGAACCCATGATCCTAAGGATATACCAAGGGGATTTGCCTTCGTAGATTTACATGCGGTAAATCCATAGTGCATTACGCTACCAGCTGACCTGTGGCGCAGATATTAAATCCTCGGCCCGTAAAGTTATGCTGCGGATTTCCACTTGCGGATTTCCACTGTGGATTGCCCCCTTTGCAACGTATCGGGTGAAATCTGCAGCAAAATGAGACAGATTTGTGGCAGATTAAAATGACGTCCCACATGAGCGTCCCGTCACTGTTGTGTATTTCTGTATACAGGTTCCCAGGGCCTATGTCAACCTGGTGGAGGTGATGGACATTATACCGCTAAGAGAAGCGGTGCTGGACAACCGTGTGAAATGTCCGAATCTGATCACAAGGTAACGCTCCTGCAGCTGTGCCCCTTCCCTCAGCCTTCTGTGGGCACCGTTTCTTTGCTGCCTAAAGAGGTCGCCCCATATCGAGGGGGAAATAAGTCCTCCTGCCCACCACAAAACCAGCGAGATACATAGCTAAAGAAATATGTGCAGAAACTAGGAGGGTTTACCGTAATATCAGACTATGTAATACCACCATATAGTGCCACGCTAATGACGCCATGTACAGCTCACATAATGCCACCATATAGTGCCAAGCTAATGACGCCATGTACAGCTCACATAATACCACCATATAGTGCCACGCTAATGACGCCATGTACAGCTCACATAATACCACCATATAGTGCCACGCTAATGACGCCATGTACAGCTCACATAATACCACCATATAGTGCCACGCTAATGACGCCATGTACAGCCCACATAATACCACCTTATAGTGCCACGCTAATGACGCCATGTACAGCCCACATAATACCACCTTATAGTGCCACGCTAGTGACGCCATGTACAGCTCACATAATACCACCATATAGTGCCACGCTAATGACGCCATGTACAGCTCACATAATACCACCATATAGTGCCACGCTAATGACGCCATGTACAGCTCACATAATGCCACCATATAGTGCCACGCTAATGACGCCATGTACAGCTCACATAATGCCACCATATAGTGCCACGCTAATGACGCCATGTACAGCTCACATAATACCACCATATAGTGCAACGCTAATGACGCCATGTACAGCTCACATAATACCACCATATAGTGCCACGCTAATGACGCCATGTACAGCTCACATAATACCACCATATAGTGCCACGCTAATGACGCCATGTACAGCCCACATAATACCACCTTATAGTGCCACGCTAATGACGCCATGTACAGCCCACATAATACCACCTTATAGTGCCACGCTAGTGACGCCATGTACAGCTCACATAATACCACCATATAGTGCAACGCTAATGACGCCATGTACAGCTCACATAATACCACCATATAGTGCCACACTAATGACGCCATGTACAGCTCACATAATGCCACCATATAGTGCCAAGCTAATGACGCCATGTACAGCCCACATAATACCACCATATAGTGCCAAGCTAATGACGCCATGTACAGCCCACATAATACCACCATATAGTGCCACGCTAATGACGCCATGTACAGCTCACATAATACCACCATATAGTGCCACGCTAATGACGCCATGTACAGCCCACATAATACCACCATATAGTGCCACGCTAATGACGCCATGTACAGCCCACATAATACCACCTTATTGTGCCACGCTAATGACGCCATGTACAGCCCACATAATACCACCTTACAGTGCCACGCTAGTGACGCCATGTACAGCTCACATAATACCACCATATAGTGCCACGCTAATGACGCCATGTACAGCTCACATAATACCACCATATAGTGCCACGCTAATGACGCCATGTACAGCCCACATAATACCACCTTATAGTGCCACGCTAATGACGCCATGTACAGCCCACATAATACCACCTTATAGTGCCACGCTAATGACGCCATGTACAGCTCACATAATACCACCATATAGTGCCACGCTAATGACGCCATGTACAGCCCACATAATACCACCATATAGTGCCAAGCTAATGACGCCATGTACAGCTCACATAATACCACCATATAGTGCCACGCTAATGACGCCATGTACAGCTCACATAATACCACCATATAGTGCCACGCTAATGACGCCATGTACAGCCCACATAATACCACCTTATAGTGCCATGCTAATGACGCCATGTACAGCTCACATAATACCACCATATAGTGCCACGCTAATGACGCCATGTACAGCCCACATAATACCACCATATAGTGCCACGCTAATGACGCCATGTACAGCCCACATAATACCACCATATAGTGCCCACATAATACCACCTTATAGTGCCACGCTAATGACGCCATGTACAGCTCACATAATACCACCATATAGTGCCACGCTAATGACGCCATGTACAGCCCACATAATACCACCATATAGTGCCACGCTAATGACGCCATGTACAGCCCACATAATACCACCATATAGTGCCACGCTAATGACGCCATGTACAGCCCACATAATACCACCATATAGTGCCAAGCTAATGACGCCATGTACAGCTCACATAATACCACCATATAGTGCCACGCTAATGACGCCATGTACAGCCCACATAATACCACCTTATAGTGCCACGCTAATGACGCCATGTACAGCTCACATAATACCACCATATAGTGCCACGCTAATGACGCCATGTACAGCCCACATAATACCACCATATAGTGCCACGCTAATGACGCCATGTACAGCCCACATAATACCACCATATAGTACCCAATTAATGCTGTCATATTAAACCCGCATAATAGATGTTGTTCTCTGGTGGAGATTCATTTTAAGGAAGTAGTGAAATAATACAGATAGCACGTACAGCTCAGACACGGACCTAACACGGAGCACGGATGTGAGTCCATGTGACACGTATTGCGCTTTTCTCTTCTAGTATGCTGTGTCCCTGTCTACTGAATGTCCAGTCGAATGCTCAAGAGCTCGAAGATCTTAAGAACGTCAACCGTGCCTATCAGGTATTAGGTCTCATCCACATTTCCGCTAGGATGAGAAAAACATGGCTTCTTTCTTCCTAAAACAGCGCCACCCCTGTACGCTGGCTGTGTAGAGTACTGCAGCTCAGCTCCTTTCACTTTCAATGGAGCTGAGCTGCAATGCCAGATACAACCCGTGGACAGGCGTGGCGCCGTTTCTTGAAGAAGGCAGCCATGTTTTTATAATCCTGGACAACTCCTTTACGTTTTCTTCCCCTTTTGCAGCACAGTCTCCAACATTTCGTCGATTCTGGAAGATACGACACCAGAGAAGACTTCACTGTGGTTCTCCAGACATTTTTCCGGCATACGAAAATTCCACATCTCGCGGTAATCCATGCTTCTGTCCTCACCACTGGGAAATGGACTCTCTGATGGCCAATAGTTTGGTGGTGTAGTTTCTGGTCTGATGGTTTCTGGTTTGGAGCCCCCTAAAAGTCCTTGAGTCCGTTAGTTTGGTGCCCACAATCATCCCCTGGAGTCCCTGGTATACATTGGTAATCCCCCATGCTTTACAGTGTCACACTGTACAGTTCACAGGATCCTCCTATGCAGCCAAGTGCCTAATTCTGTAATAACATGGAACAGCTGTCACCGGGCAGCAGCTCCAGTCCTTAATAGAGAAGGAGCAGCGGATGTCTGACAGCTGTTCCCATCTTTGTGGTTATTATACTGTATGTGGGCATGCGGACTGAGGAGGCGGCTGAACACTAGGAGGCGGCTGAACACTAGGAGGCGGCTGAACACTAGGGGCGCCCTCTGGGTTCTACCTCAGATCTGTACAGTAGGAGGCGCCCTCTGGGGTCTACCTCAAGTCTGTACAGTAGGAGGCGCCCTCTGGGGTCTACCTCAAGTCTGTACAGTAGGAGGCACCCTCTGGGGTCTACCTCAGATCTGTACAGTAGGAGGCACCCTCTATGGTCTACCTCAGATCTGTACAGTAGGAGGCGCCCTCTGGGGTCTACCTCAAGTCTGTACAGTAGGAGGCGCCCTCTGGGGTCTACCTCAAGTCTGTACAGTAGGAGGCGCCCTCTGGGGTCTACCTCAGATCTGTACAGTAGGAGGTGCCCTCTGGGGTCTACCTCAGATCTGTGCAATAGGAGGCACCCTCTAAGGTCTACCTCAGATCTGTACAGT
Organism: Bufotes viridis; assembly: GCA_033119425.1. Taxonomy (NCBI): domain Eukaryota; kingdom Metazoa; phylum Chordata; class Amphibia; order Anura; family Bufonidae; genus Bufotes; species Bufotes viridis. The sequence goes on from CM065592.1 coordinate 447,181,907, forward strand.
AGGAGGCGCCCTCTGGGGTCTACCTCAGATCTGTGCAATAGGAGGCACCCTCTGGGGTCTACCTCAGATCTGTGCAATAGGAGGCACCCTCTAAGGTCTACCTCAGATCTGTACAGTAGGAGGCGCCCTCTGGGATCTACCTCAGATCTGTACAGTAGGAGGCGCCCTCTAGGGTCTACCTCAGGTCTGTACAGTAGGAGGCGCCCTCTGGGGTCTACCTCAATTCTGTACACTAGGAGGCGCCCTCTGGGTTCTTCCTCAGATCTGTACAGTAGGAGGCGCCCTCTGGGGTCTACCTTAGATCTGTACAGTAGGAGGCACCCTCTGGGTTCTACCTCAGATCTGTACAGTAGGAGGCGCCCTCTGGGTTCTACCTCAGATCTGTACAGTAGGAGGCGCCCTCCGGGGTCTACCTCAGATCTGTACAGTAGGAGGCACCCTCTATGGTCTACCTCAGATCTGTACAGTAGGAGGCACCCTCTATGGTCTACCTCAGATCTGTACAGTAGGAGGCACCCTCTATGGTCTACCTCAGGTCTGTACAGTAGGAGGCGCCCTCTGGGGTCTACCTCAGATCTGTACACTAGGAGGCGCCCTCTGGGGTCTACCTCAGATCTGTACACTAGGAGGCGCCCTCTGGGGTCTACCTCAGATCTGTACACTAGGAGGCGCCCTCTGGGGTCTACCTCAGATCTGTACACTAGGAGGCGCCCTCTGGGGTCTACCTCAGATCTGTACAGTAGGAGGCGCCCTCTGGGGTCTACCTCAGATCTGTACAGTAGGAGGCACCCTCTATGGTCTACCTCAGATCTGTACAGTAGGAGGCGCCCTCTGGGTTCTTCCTCAGATCTGTGCAATAGGAGGCACCCTCTAAGGTCTACCTCAGATCTGTACAGTAGGAGGCGCCCTCTGGGATCTACCTCAGATCTGTACAGTAGGAGGCGCCCTCTAGGGTCTACCTCAGGTCTGTACAGTAGGAGGCGCCCTCTGGGGTCTACCTCAATTCTGTACACTAGGAGGCGCCCTCTGGGTTCTTCCTCAGATCTGTACAGTAGGAGGCGCCCTCTGGGGTCTACCTTAGATCTGTACAGTAGGAGGCACCCTCTGGGTTCTACCTCAGATCTGTACAGTAGGAGGCGCCCTCTGGGTTCTACCTCAGATCTGTACAGTAGGAGGCGCCCTCCGGGGTCTACCTCAGATCTGTACAGTAGGAGGCACCCTCTATGGTCTACCTCAGATCTGTACAGTAGGAGGCACCCTCTATGGTCTACCTCAGATCTGTACAGTAGGAGGCACCCTCTATGGTCTACCTCAGGTCTGTACAGTAGGAGGCGCCCTCTGGGGTCTACCTCAGATCTGTACACTAGGAGGCGCCCTCTGGGGTCTACCTCAGATCTGTACACTAGGAGGCGCCCTCTGGGGTCTACCTCAGATCTGTACAGTAGGAGGCGCCCTCTGGGGTCTACCTCAGATCTGTACAGTAGGAGGCACCCTCTATGGTCTACCTCAGATCTGTACAGTAGGAGGCGCCCTCTGGGGTCTACCTTAGATCTGTACAGTAGGAGGCACCCTCTATGGTCTACCTCAGATTGGTACAGTAGGAGGCGCCCTCTATGGTCTACCTCAGATCTGTACAGTAGGAGGCGCCCTCTATGATCTACCTCAGATCTGTACAGTAGGAGGCACCCTCTATGGTCTACCTCAGGTCTGTGAAGTGATTTTTTTGCAAATAATAATGTAATTCACATCATTTCATTCAGTGTTCATTATGTCTTTCATACAGACCGGAGAGCCTGATGTCTCCTACCTCGCTCCTGACTGTTTCCACCTCAGCCAGAAGGCTCATTCTCAGCTAGCGAGGCAGCTCTGGAACAATATGGTAAAGGCATTGATGGATTTTACAGCAGTTACTTTCCAGAATTTAGTGTCTTGATTACCAATTTCCATGGAAAATGTCCACAAGCTGCTGTTGACGGATCCAGTACTTTTGGTTATTATGTGTTTATATTTAGCTCTTTTAGTGCTCCCTTCTTGGGGTCAGAGAGGAGCACTGTGGTAATCACACCACCTTGGTTTTTAGAGTTTTTGCTACATTTTGGGGGTTGAACGCAGGTATGGCGTTTTTTTCTTCTCTATAGAACCTAAAAAATGGCAGAAAAAATCATATATACCAAATGTAACAAAAAAACGCACCAAAAATACTTGTAATAATGTTATTAAAATGTGTGGTCTCTGTGCGTGAAGGATCCCTTAAAGGGGTATTCCAATTAAAACAAGTTGTCCCCTATTCACTATCTTGATGATGAGACGGGGGGTCCAGAGTGCTGGTGGAGCTCTTACGCTGCTGCATTCTCTCTCTAGGGGACTGCCCGAGACAGCCCAGTAGAGCACTCAACTGTCTCCATCAATCCCATAGGCTTTGACTGGAGCGGCAGCATGCACGCCCAACCATCAGTCCATTCATACGGGTGCAAGGGACCCTCATACGCATAATTGTGGGGGCCCCAGCACATAGGAATAACCTCAGTGGATAACGGATAACTTCATCTAACTGGAATACCCCTTTAATTTATACAAGCCAGATCTGTTAGCAGTAGCTGCCTGCTTGTTGATGGTTTCCAGGTAGCCACCTACTTTTGTTTCCTTCATCCTTCATTAACCCAGCTTGCTTTTATTTCCCAGCTGGAGCCTCTTGGCCAAAAGACAGACACTATGGATTTTACTGAAAGCATCCAGCTCAGATGTCCTACGCAGGTAGGTGGCCTCAGCTGTTAATGGCTTTGAAGATTTGACTATCATGAGACATGCAGAATAATGAGAGCACCCCCTCCTTTGTGTATGGGAGAGGCCAGGTAGTCTATGCTAGACCTCACCCACTAGCACCCTCTACTGTTCTCCATATAGAATATCAGCCATGATCTGCAGTCGGCAGTCACTGTCCGGGAGCCAAACGTGACACTCATGCAAAAAATGGGATCTATTCAAAATAGGTGCCTGGAGAGCAGAGACCTAGCTTTAGTGTGAACAAGTCAATGTTAAAGGGGTTCTCCGGGAAATAAGAAAATGAAAATACTGAAATATGACTTTATTATAAATATATTCCCAAATACCTTTCATTAGTTTTAATGGCTTGTTTTGTCTGGGGAGCGATCATTAGGAGAAATAAAATGGCCGTTGTCTTATTAGCACACACAAAACCTGTCCTAATCACTAGTGATGAGCAGCAGGGGCAATATTCAAATTCGCGATATTTGCGAATATTTGGGCGAATATTCGCCATATATTTGAGAATTTGCGAATTCGTGATCTACAGTCATTATTTTCTTGATTGCGAAAATCCTCATAAAAAATTTCCATCAACTGGTATTTTTAAAAAAAAACAACTAATATTCGCGATTACAAATATATTTCGTGATATTATAAATATTCGCGAATTCTCAAAGTGCCGATATTCGCGATTAGAATTCGCAATTCGAATATTCGTGATCTAGTTACTTAACAACACTGAGCTAAAGAGCTGCCTCATCCTCCTCTCTGCTCTGCTTGTCAGGGATTATGATCCTGAATACAGCTGATAAGATCTTCAGCTAAATCTTTATAGGATTGGAGTTCATGAGGAGACATGAAGTAAAGAGAGGATGGACTGTGGTAATGGAGACTGCATACACGAGCTGCTGCTCATCACCCTCACCTCCTCTCTGTTCTTTATGTCTCCTCATGAACGCCATTCCCACAGAGATTCAGCTGAAGATCTTATCATCTGTATTCAGGATCATAACCCCTGATATGAAGAGCAGAGAGGAGGATGAGGCAGCTCTTTAGCTCAGTGTTGTGAAGTAACTTGTCCTCCTTTGTGATTAAGACAGGTTCAGTTTGTACTAATAGGACGGCGGCCATTACTCCTAATGATTGCTCCCCAGACAAAGCCGAGCCAGTATAAATAATGAGTAATATTTAAGTATTTTCATTTATTTTATTTTCTAAATTCCCAGAGAACCCCTTTAAAGGGGTCCTCTGCTTTGAACATTTGTTAGGAGCGTCTCCTGACAATAAGCTGATCACAGAGTGTCCTCCTGCTGGGACCTGTAGGGAAACCTGGCAATAAGTGTTCGATTTCCCTGTAGTGCCACCACTGGGGAAACTATAGTATTACACAGTGTCCATCAAAAATCAATGGGTAACATAGGACAGGACAGGTCCTCCAGACCAAGAGATGAAGATCCTGAACAGAGGACCTCCCTCCATTAACTCAGAAATTACTAATACAGCATATGGCAATGGATTCTCTAAATGGACCTTTGGACCCCTTTAACTGATATGTCTTCTCTACCCCGGGGCCTGGCCCTGTGATAAGATTATTTTGGCTGATCTCACTTCGGTACGTGTCCATGATGCTTGTCCTTTAAGTCAGCATAGCCATCGGACACGTGACCCAAGAGATTCGTGCTCTTAGATTTGCATTAGATTTTTATAAAATTTCCTTCTTTTTTCAGGCTGAGCCGTACCTGAGGACCTACCAGAACAGCAACTACAACTACCCCATCCCACCGCCCACGCCGACTCCTGTCAATGTAATGTCACCCATACTATGTGCCTTATCTCACTGCGTATTAGTTGGGCAGATCCCTGTGGATTTTGTCTTTTGTGTATATTTAAAGGGGGATTCCATCTCTCTGCTGGGTCCCATTTGTTTTGGGAAATATCATAAGTTTTGATCATGGGGGTCCAGATAAGGAAACACCCACAAGGACTACAACAAAGGGGCCGGCTTTCCTTGGGAGCAAGTCAAGCGCTCAGGGTTGGACTGGCCTTAGAACCTGTGGGCTGAGGCCTAGGGAGGGGGCGGCCCAAGCTCTCCTAACAGCCGCCAACTGGGTACATAACTATCTGATTCTCTCCAAAGCCCCTGGCCAGCGGCCGCAGGTGCCCTCCTGAATTCAACTATATCACTGTCCTCAGGACGTTGATGATATTGAATCCTGTGGGGCGGGCTGTGGTATTTTTGTGCTGCACTGTGGTATTTGGTTCTGCTGGGGCGGTATTTGGTTCTGCTGGGGCAGTATATTGTGCTGCACTGTGGTATTTGGTTCTGCTGGGGCGGTATTTTGTGCTGCACTGTGGTATTTGGTTCTGCTGGGGCAGTATATTGTGCCGCACTGTGGTATTTGGTTTTGCTGGGGCGGTATTTTGTGCTGCACTGTAGTATTTGGTTCTGCTGGGGCAGTATATTGTGCTGCACTGTGGTATTTGGTTCTGCTGGGGCGGTATTTTGTGCTGCACTGTAGTATTTGGTTCTGCTGGGGCAGTATTTTGTTCTGCACTGTGGTATTTGGTTCTGCTGGGGCAGTATTTTGTTCTGCACTGTGGTATTTGGTTCTGCTGGGGCAGTATTTTGTTCTGCACTGTGGTATTGCTGGCTATGCCTACTTCTGTTGTCCCTGCCTACATATGCTAGCCTTGCCTACTTGTGCTGCCCCACGTTCTATCAATTTGGACCAACCTACAACATGGCCCCACGTTTAGTTTTTGTCCAGAGCCACTAAAAGTTCCCACTTCGCCCCGGCAAGTGCTGTACCGGCTCATAGAAAATCTAAGGCTCCAGACATCAATTGCTTGTCTCTTCGAAGGGGCGTAGAACTCAGCTGAGCACTTGGGCCCCTGTGTTTTGGAGTGCCCTAACGCCAGGCATCAAGTAAAGACAACCCTAGGGTCCATTCGGCTAACTGCGCAGAGGTTCCCCAATCCCCGAACACCATGATGACCAAATCAAAAGGCAGATCCTTCCAAATAAACAATTTGTGGTGTGGGAATTAGATGAAAAGTTGTTTTGTCCCTTTAAATTGTGCTGCCCTGGACAACTGCCTAGTTTGCCCTAATGATATGGCTCTTTGCATGGTTTATCAAAGGGTCTTTGTATGATCCTTCCTCAGTTCTGTCTGAGGTGGTCTTATGCTTCTGCTATGATTTTCAGCATATCCAGTATCTGCGCTATTAATATAATCCCGTTTCCTCACAGAACTGGGGCAGTGATATGGAGTGTGGCGGTTACACAGCCGTGTCTAATAGTATTCCCAAGTCAGGTGAGAAGACGACATTATAGATATATACTGTATCTTATATTGATATCATTCTACTACGTTGTAATCAACTCCTTCATTATTTTACAGTCCATGAGCTCCGTCCAGGAGATATCAAGGTGGTGGCCGCTCTGGGTGACTCGCTGACCGTAAGTCACTCATTTTGTAATAAGGGCAGGATTTACACTGCGGCACGAGGCAGAGACACAACTATTGGCAGCCTGTTGCAGATATTTTTTTTATTTTTAAACTTTCCTGGGGCGACCATATCGGAAGCGTACACTTCTCCTGGATTGTCTGTATAGACAGCACAGCAGGGTGTATGATTTAGGTCAGACTTGAGGAAAAGACGGAGTACACCCCTACCGCGGAGACCAGGGGAATAAAAAACTTTCCATATCTGCGTGTACATTGTTACTATTAAACCTTCCCCTCTTTAGTGATAGTGAAAGGACTCTGCTAACTCTATCCCAGTCTATACAGCAAAGCTGAAAAGTGAAACAGTGTCTGTGTCTAGTATAACAACAGAAAAATTTCAATCCATTTTTGGGAAGTGACTACAATATAAACCTGATTTAACCCCTTGCTGCATAATCAATTACTGTATTTTTCGCCGTATAAGACGCACTTTTTCTTCCCCAAAACTGGGGGGGGGGGAAAGTAGGTGCGTCTTATACGATGAATACACATTTTTTACATGCATTAGAATTGCCCCTAACTTTGTGTGGCGCTTGCTCACTGGATTTGCGGAATGTACTGCGGGCTGTGGAGACTTCTGTGACTCTCCCTGCACGCCAGGCTGTTTGTGCAGGGACGCCAGGCTTCCCTCTTTCTCCCATAGCGCGCCTTGTCTCCCCCCCCCCTCACGACAGTCTAACCACGTGCTGCCCGGGCACCATGTCAGCGCTCTGCTGAGCTTACCGTGCCTCCATCAGTGCGGGCTGTCCCTCCTCATGTCACCGCGGGCAGTCTCGCTCCTTGCAGGGCAGTGTGGGCATTATCTTCTTCTGTGCATTTCTCCCGGGCGCTGTATGCTATGCTGCCCAGAAATGTCTGCACGTCCGCCCCTCCTGCTCCATATGTTCCGCCTCCTCCGGCCAAGATTGGGTTGTGTGTGCTGTCCGTGCTCTGCTCCGCCCCGCTCCTACATGATTTGATGCCCGTGATTGATGGGCAGAAGAATTGAACTGCCAAAGCTCGGCCCCCCCCCCCCCCGAATCCCAGGGAGAAGACAGCGTCCTCCCTCCCTAATCTTTTTTTTCTTGATTTTGCTCCTTTAAAATTGGGTGCGTCTTATATGCCGGTGCGTCTTATATGGCGAAAAATACGGTACTTGTACACCATCAGCATTAAAGGGTTGTATGGAGGGGGCTCACCCGCTGAGCTCGCTCCATGCACAGCGGGTGGGGGGCTGTATAATATACCTGACACCTGATGGCAGTGATGGGGATTAGAGATGCCTCCGATTCCAGTCATTTAACCTCTCAGATGCCGCTGCCAATTGAGACCATGGCATCTGTTGGGTTAGACAGAGGGAGGAGGCTCCCTCTCTTGTCCGATCGGAGCCCTGAGATGCTGCTAGTATGGCAGCAGTGGGCCTTGTGAAGGCTTCCAGGCCTGCCATAGCAAGCTGCCTGTTAAGCTCTGCCTGAGGCCATTAAAATACTGTAGACTGCAACTGAGGCCATTAAAATACTGTAGACTGCAATAGTATACTATTGCTGTCTATGGTACAAGCGATCAAAAGATAACGTACTCAAGTCTTCTATGGGGACTAAAAATGACAGTGAAAAAAAAGTATTTTAAAATATCAAAAAATATATCAAAAATGTAGAAACTCCCTTTTCCAATTTTAAAAATAAATAAATAATAAAAAATAAACATCATTATGGCTGTGAGAGTAAGTGATGCAAAGAAAAACAAACATTTTTGAAGTTTTTTTTTTTGAAGGGTAGTAATAGAAACTATAAAATTTGGTATTGCCTTAACCCATTCGCTACCAGCGCCGTACATGTATGGCGCTGGAGCCATGGCCAAACATGGCACCCTGTCACACGTGCAGCAGGTGTCATGGCCGGCGGGTCTCCGCTGTTTCAAACAGCAGAAACACACGGCTAATGACCGCGATCAGCAATAATGCAGATCGCGGTCATTAAAGCCTTCAGATGCCGTGATCAAGTGAGGATGTCGGCAATTGAATTCAATATGCCGGGTCTCTCTGAAGAGGGTATTGAAGCTGCAATTTTTATTTTGGCCATCAGGTGGCATGCCAACATGAGAAATGAGCAATTCTGTACAAATAATAGGTCTAAAAGACCTATGATTGTTTAAAATCATAAAAAAGTAAAATAAACTGTTAAAAAATAGTTTAAATCACCCCCCTTTCCGTAGAATAAAAAAATAAATACACAAATAACAAAAAATATAATCAGGGGCATCACCGCGTCTGAAAACGCCCGTACTATTAAAATATAAAATATTTTTCCAATATGGCAAATGGCATAACGGAAAAAAGTCACACACTCAAAAATGGTATCAATAAAAACTACAGATGGTCCCACAAAAAATAAGCCCCCACACAGCTCAGTAGATCTTAGAACTATAAAAAAGTTATGGGGGTCAGAATATGGTGGTGTAAAAAAAATTTTTTTTTTTTCAAAGTTTAAATTTATTATAACCAGGTTATAAGGGAAAATAAAAAATTCTACAGAATACTCTACCCGAAACTGGACTTCAGTGATGAAGTCCGGCTTTGGGTCTGGGTACCAAACATGGCGATTTTTCACATGCGCGTGCAAAATGCATTACAAACGTTTGCACCCACGTGGAAAAATCGCGCATATTCCCGCAACGCACCCGCCTCTTATCCGGGCGTCAAACATGACGCCCATGTGAAAGAGGCCTTAAGGAGGGCTTCAGGCATCAGTGCTCTATAGGAATATACTGAATTCTCCAGACAATACTTTCTCAATAACAGTATTGTATGGGAGAAGAGTTCTAATGATCGCATAGTTAGGTCCCCTAAGGGGGCTTAAAAAAGAGTAAAAACAAAATTTAAAAATATAAAAAATATACAAAGTCAAATCACCCCCTTTCCCCAAATATAATAATAAAAATACAAAAAAAAGATAATTTGCACTGCTGCATCCTAAAACACCAAAAGTATTAAAATATAAAAGTATTTATCCCATAAGGTAAATGCCATAATGGGAAAAAAATCAAAATGGCTCAAAAAAATGAATGAAAATTAATCAAAGATTCATAACATCTCAAAATGGTATTGCTAAAAACTACAGATTGCCCCACAAACTATGAGCCTCGCACAGCTCCATAGACATACAATAAAAAGAATATGTCAATAAAAAGAGAGAAAAAAATTCCAGTTTTTATTTTTTTTAAGTAACTTTATAAGGGAAAAATAAACTTTTTATAATATTTTCTACTGTTCTAAACTTAGAAATGGAAGCTTTACAAGTCAGAATGTGACTGAGATAATGTTCTGTGATATATTTTTTATATTGTTGTAGCTTTATCAGTTTACGTTGTGTTTTAGGCTGCTTTTGGGGCCAAATCAACATCACTGGCAAACCTTACTACGGAGTGGAGAGGCGTTTCATGGAGGTGAGAACCGTAAGATGCAGCTGTAACTAAACTCTTATTGGTGTATATGGGGCCTGATACAATGTGTCCGTTTGCAGACCGCAAACCGCAGATCCGCAAAGCACAGACACCGGCTGTGTACACTCTGCATCGTCATGAGGACCCGTTAACTTCAATGGGTCACAATCCGCATGATGCGGCCAACGATAGGACGTGTCCTATCTTTTGTGGCACTGATCCAGGAGCACACAGAAGCCCTTCTGCGTGTTTCCAGGCCCGTGTATAGCAGGGCCACAAAAGGACATGTCCTATTTTTGCCCACAACTTGCAGATCATGGACTGAATAAAATCAATGGGTCCGCACTGCGATGCAAGGTGCACATGGCTGGTTTTTGCAGATCCACGGTTTGCGGTCTGCTAAACAGACACTGACATGTGAATGGGGCCTTATCCTAACGAATGATTGGTTCAGCTGTAAGATCCAGTGGGACCTACATTAATGGTTTGCATGTGTGGGTTATAATTGGTGATATATGCCATGACTCTGAGACAATCCCTTTAAGAGATGTCTCATATCCCAGCATCACCACCGCCATTTGCTGTAGATAATAAAGAAAGGGACAGGACAACCACTTAGATTAAATCTGCACCAAGACACAATATCTTGTGAACGGTTTACTTTTCATTGCAGTATCGGAGGAGACGGGACTCTGGAAACCTACACAACATTACCAAGTAAGAGATTTCACTACACGATTGACTAGTAATAGTAAGACTCAGGATTTGGTTTAACATGTATTTTTATTTAAATCTGACATCCTGTTGTTTTATAACTTCCTATTTTCTATGTTCTTTTCAGACATTTTTAAGAAATTCAATCCAAAGGTAAAGGGATATTCGACTGGTACAGGCACAACTAACCAGATGTTCAATGTGGCTGTTGGGGGAGCCAAAGCTGAGTAAGTATTACGTATCCAATTATATCATTTATTAGACCAGAAATAATATAACATACTAAAATGCAGATATAAAACTGCCCCTAGGTAGAATATTACTACTATAATACTGCCTCCTATGTACAATAATATAACTACTATAATACTGCCTCCTATGTACAAGAATATAACTACTATAATACTGCCTCCTATGTACAATAATATAACTACTATAATACTGCTTCTATGTACAATCATATAACTATTATAATACTGCCTCCTATGTACAAGAATATAACTACTATAATACTGCCCCTATGTACAAGAATATAACTACTATAATACTGCTCTTATGTACAGGAATATAACTACTATAATACTGCTCCTACGTACAAGAATATAACTACTATAATACTGCCCCTATGTACAAGTATATAACTACTATAATACTGCCCCTATGTACAAGAATATAACTACTATAATACTGCTCTTATGTACAGGAATATAACTACTATAATACTGCTCCTACGTACAAGAATATAACTACTATAATACTGCTCCTACGTACAAGAATATAACTACTATAATACTGCTCCTATGTACAAGAATATAACTACTATAATACTGCTCCTATGTACAAGAATATAACTACTATAATACTGCCTCCTATGTACAAGAGTATAACTACTATAATACTGCTCCTATGTACAAGAATATAACTACTATAATACTGCCTCCTATGTACAAGAATATAACTACTATAATACTGCTCCTATGTACAAGAATATAACTACTATAATACTGCCTCCTATGTACAAGAATATAACTACTATAATACTGCTCCTATGTACAAGAATATAACTACTATAATACTGCGCCTATGTACAAGAATATAACTACTATAATACTGCCTCCTATGTACAAGAATATAACTACTATAATACTGCTCCTATGTACAAGAATATAACTACTATAATACTGCCTCCTATGTACAAGAATATAACTACTATAATACTGCTCCTATGTACAAGGATATAACTACTATAATACTGCCTCCTATGTACAAGAATATAACTACTATAATACTGCCTCCTATGTACAAGAATATAACTACTATAATACTGCACCTATGTACAAGAATATAACTACTATAATACTGCCTCCTATGTACAAGAATATAACTACTATAATACTGCTCCTATGTACAAGGATATAACTACTATAATACTGCCTCCTATGTACAAGAATATAACTACTATAATACTGCTCCTATGTACAAGAATATAACTACTTTAATACTGCCCCCTATGTACAAGAATATAACTACTATAATACTGCTCCTATGTTGAATAATATATACCATCTTTATGTGACCTTGGTTTTATGTGGTTGTAATGAAGTGCTGTCATGTTTTTTCATGTAGAAACATCCCTGCCCAAGCTGAGAGCCTAGTAAAGAAGATGAAGGAGAGCACAGTGAGTGTTGTCAGAGTACTAACAATTGCTGCTTTACAAATTGATGAATGGAATGAGAGGGTTTAGTTACAGGTTATGTATTATATAGTATATTGCTTGATTTGTTTTTAACCATTTCACGACCACCCATTGACTATAAACGTCCTATGTGCAATCATTTATCTCTGATTGAGATTCAGAGATGGCAGCTGCACGCTAATCATGCAGGTGCCGAGCGAGGGGCCGTTATCAGTGACAGCAGGGCACCCCAGAGAGAAGGCAGGGACCGTTCCTCGCTATGCTGCTTCCCGTCCTGGCCCGGTGGTCATGTGAAGGCCGGGTGAGTGCAGGAGCTGTCGGGTCTTCCATAGACCTCGATCAGCCCTGCACTGAGGCTGTACAGCGCTGTACTCTGCTGTGCAGCCTCTCCGTATTCCCCTGTAACAGGGTCTGCTATGTGCGTCCCAGTTACAGGAGAAATTAATAGTCGGGAAAAAAGTGAAATGTCTCCCAGAGGTCTTGTATGGGGGTGATCAAAAAGGCGTATGTCCCACAAAATGGTACCAATAAAACCGTCACTTCATCCTGCAAAAAATGAGCACCTACATAATAAAATCGCTCAAAAAGTAAAAAAACTATAGCTCTCAGAACATGGAAACATTAAAACAAATATTTGCTATTATTGTGTTAAAGTGAAATAAATAAAAAAAAGTATACATATTAGGTATCGCCGCATCCGTAACAACCAGCTCGATAAAAATATGACTTGACCTAACCCTTCAGATGAAGACCGTAAAAAAATTAAAAATAAAAACAGTGCCAAAAACGCAATTTTTTTGTCACCTTACATCACAAAACCAAGCAAAAATTGCAACACCAAGCGATCAAAAAGGCGTAAGCCCCCCAAAATAGTACCAATCAAACCGTCACCTCCTCCCACAAAAACTGAGACTCTACCTAGGAGAATCGGTCAAAAAATAAAAAAGCTATGGCTCTCAGACTATGGAGACACTAAGGCCTATTGCACACAAACGTGTGCGCCCCGTGCACGTATTGCGGACCGCATTTGTGGATTCGCAATACACGGGCACCATTCCGTGGCCATTCCGCATCACGGATGCGGACCCATTCATTTCAATGGGTCCGCAAATCCGGAGATGCGGAACGGTGCAGAATGGAATGACGGAACGGAACACTACGGAGTGCTTCCGTGGGGTTCCGTTCCGTACTTCCGTCCCACAAAAAGATAGAACATGTCCTATCTTTTTTCGGAACGGGCAGATCGCGGACCCATTCAAGTGAATGGGTCCGCGATCCGCTGCGGCTGCCCCACGGCCGGTGCCCGAGCATTGCGGGCCGCAGCACGGGCACGGGGTGCACACGTTCGTGTGCAATAATGCTAAAAATGCTATTATTGTGTAAAAGTTAAATAAGAAAAAGTATACATATTAGGTATTGCCACGTCCGTAACGATCTTCTCCATAAAAATGTCACATGACCTAACCCCTCAGGTGAACGATGTAAAAATAAATAAATAAATAAAAACTGTGCTAATACAACCAATTTTTTGGTCACCTTGCACCATAAAGTGTAATAATGAATGATCAAAAAAGCATATGTACCCAAAAATGGTACCAATAAAAACGTAAACTCTTCCTGCAAAAAACGAGCCCCTGCACAAGACAATCGGCAGAAAAATAAAATGAATATGGCGTTCAGAAAATGTAGACACAAAAACATTATTTTGTCTTCAAAAATGCTTTATTATGTAAAACTGAAACAAACAAACAAAGTAGACATATTTGATATCATTGCGTCCGTAACAACCTGCTCTATAACAATAGTACATGATCTACCCTGTAGGATGAATGTTGTAAAAATAAATAAATAAAACCAGTGCCTCACAAAAAAAACTTAATATAGAGCAATTAAAAATCATGTGTACCACAAAATAGTACCAATAAAACGGGCACCCTATCCCCTAGTTTCCAAAATGGGGTCACTTTTTGGGAGTTTCTACTGAAAGGGTGCATCAGGGGGGCTTCAAATGGGACATGGCATCTAAAAACCAGTTTAGTAAAATCTGCCTTCCAAAAACCTTACAGCGTTCCTTTTCTTCTGCGCCCTGCCGTATGCCCTGACATCAGTTTACGACCACATATGGGGTGTTTCTGTAAAATGTAGAATCAGGGTAATAAATATTAAGTTTTGTTTGGCTGTTAACCCTCGATGTGTTAAAAAAAAATGAATTAAAATGGAAAATCTGCCCAAAAAGTGACATTTAGAAATTTATTCTCCATTTTCCTTTAATTCTTGTGGAACACCTAAAGGGTTAAAAAAGTTTGTAAAATCATTTTTGAGTAACGTGAGGGGTGTAGTCTCTACAATGGGGTCATTTATGGGGGTTTCTACTATGGAAGCCCACAAAGTGACTTCAGACCGGAACTGGTCCTTAAGAGTTAACTTTGGAAATGTAAAAATTTCAAAAATTGTTAAAAAAAATCTAAACCTTCTAACGTCCTAAAAAAATAAAACTATATTACCAAAATAAAATGATGCCCACATAAATTAGATGTATGGGGAATGTTAATTAATGAATATTTTATGAGGCATCACCATCTGTCTTAAAAGCAGAGAGATTCAAATTTAGCTTTTTTAACTTCTGGTTTTTATTGATTCAAATATACCATTAACATGAAGTACAATGTGTCACAAGAAAATTAATCACTGAATGGCTTGGATAAGTAAAAGCGTTCCAAAGTTATTTAAAGTGACACGTCAGATTTGCAAAATTAGGCCTGGTCAGGAAGGGGGTAAATGGCCCGGTCTGGAAGTGGTTAAAGGGATTGTCCGAGAATCAGGAAAATTAAGATACTTAAAGAGATGGACCATGTGATTGGACCATGTGATTGGACCATGTGATTGGACCATGTGATGTGACGTCACCACAGGTCCTTTAGTTGTTAGCTGATGGAGGGAAAGAGAGGAGAGATCGCGACTACGCGATCAAGTGGCTAAGGTAAGTTAACTTTTATTATTTTTAACCCCTTCATCTTCATTTTACTAAGCATTCTTTATTAAGAATGCTATTATTTCCCCTTATAACCATGTTATAAGGGAAAATAATAAATTCACCAGAATACCCGAAACCGGACTTCAGTGATGAAGTCCGGCTTCGGGTCTGGGTACCAAACATGGCGATTTTTCTCACGCGCGTGCAAAACGCATTACAAACGTTAGCACCGCGCGGAAAAATCGCGCATATTCCCGCAACACACCCGCCTCTTATCCGGGCGTCAAACATGACGCCCGTGTAAAAGAGGCCTTAGTCTTTCCGTAAAATTAGCCTTTAAATGGCCGGTAGTCAGGCTGTCTACTGACTTTAGATCAAAGCTGGGTTGCCCTGTACTGACAGAAGAAAAGGGAAAAAGCTGCCTGTCCGCCATCTCACCGTGTCATTCACCACCTCTGCTGGCTCCAGTAATCAGATTTTCTGTAATAATACAGCCCTATAATAACTATAGGTGTGCAGTATAGTGCTCGGGTGCCCAGCACTCTGCTCTGTAATGATGAGCCCATAATGGACGCTCTGTTCTTTTCTCTTCACCTTCTGTTAGGAAATTAACTTTGCAGAAGACTGGAAGCTGATCACAGTTTTTATTGGTGGTAATGACCTCTGCCAGTACTGCCGAAACCGGGTGAGTAAATCTTATTAAAAGTAAGTATTACAAGTAATCCATCACAGTTCATAAGAATAGAAAGCTGCACTGCATTTTTACTTTTATTTTCACATACCAAGAACTCTTTACGGTGCTGTCCTTCTGTTATTCCTCCTGGAAATGTGTTTGACAACTAGGTGTTACAAGAGTAATGTATCCCAATTAAAGAGCATCTGTCAGCTAATTTGTACCTATGAAACAGGCGTCTGTGTTGGTCCCATGTTCACATGTGCCTGTATTGCTGAGAAAAATGATGTTTTAATATATGCAAAGGAGCCTCTAGGAGCAACGGGGGCGTTACCATTACACCTAGAGGCTCTGCTCTCTCTGCAACTGCTGCACTTTGACAGGGCCAGGCAGTGTAAACATGATCACACCTGGTACTGTCTTCTCCTAAAATCAATCACAATGCACAGGGCGCAGCAGTTGCAGAGAGAGCAGAGCTTCTAGGTGCAACGGCAATGCCCACATTGCTCCTAGAGGCTCATTTGCATATATTAAAACATCATGTTTCTAGGTAATGCGGACACATATGAACCTGGGACCAACACAGACGCCTTTAGGCCTCATTCACACGGCAGTGATTTGGTCAGTGAGCCAAAATTAGGAGTGTAGGCTACACAAAGATAATGTACAAGGGAAAGATCTGCACCCGTTCTGTGTTTAGAGCCGCATCTGGTTTTGGCTCAAAATCACTGATGGAAATCACTGACCAAACACTTGCGGGTGAATGAGGCTTTGGCCTCATGCACACGACCGTTGTTTGTTTCTGCGTCCGTTCTGTTTTTTTTTTTCACGGATAGGATGCTTCCCCATTCATTTCAATGGGTCCGTCAAAAAATGCGGATGGTCAACCGTTTTTGTTCCGTATGCGTGGTCCGTGTTTACATTCTGTCAAAAAAATAGAGCATGTCATATTTTTTTCACGTTTGCGTACAAGGATAGGCATTATTAAAAACGGATCCATAAAAAAAAACGGTCCCTCATCCATTTTTTTTTTGGCGGATGCAAAATTTGCGGACTAACGGACGTGGAAACAAACAGCGGTCGTGTGCATGAGGCCTTTAGCTGCCAAGTGCACATGTAACAGGTCAGCCAGTGTCATGGGTACAGATCTGCGGACAGAGGACCTTTAACTCTGACACTGTCTCTACTAGAGACAAGCGGATCGGTTCGTCTCATCAGCAGGACTTCTTCCCCTGTGGGGGGCTGTGCCCGCAGGTAAAGAAGGGCCCAACTGCCACTAGATTGACAGAGCCGGACATTTAGCACTGCACTGACAATTTCCTTCCTGCGCCACTGCTCCGATTAGCAGAGCAAAAGAAGAGGCTCGGCTTTTGCTTTGGAGCTGTCACTGCACAGGCGCCTCTGCCCTTGATCTGCTAATTGGAGCAGCGGCGCAGGCAGGAAATAGCAGCAGGTAGGTGCTTCTTCACCTGCGCGGACAGCCCCCCACAGGTGAAGAAGTCCTGCTAATGAGCTGAATGAGTTGGCTTCTCTCTAAGGCTACGTTCACACGACGACAATTGTCGCACGACAAAAAGTCGCGCGACAATTTGGGAACCACTACACTAGCATGACATTGATGTCACATTAATGTCGCGCGACAATTTTTATAATGGGAGTCTATGGTGGTGTCGCACGTGCAACATGCGACATGTTGCGACTGCGACACAACAGTCGCCAAAAATCCATCCCTGATGGATTTTTTCCGACTGTCGTGTCGCAGTCGCAGCATGTCACATGTCGCAATGCGACACCATAGACTCCCATTATAAAAATTGTCGCGCGACAATAGTGCGACTTTTTGTCGCGCGACAACTGTCGTCGTGTGAACGTAGCCTAATTCTTACCCAATATATATTCACTATCCTATTACATTTCCAGACTCTGCCCTTACCCCAGGCATGCTTAAAGGAATGGAGAGAGGCACGCCTGTGCAGGCTGCTTTCCATTCACAGTGGTGCACATCGGGCCCCCATTTTTAACATAGGAGCAGGCCCCACGGGTGGGAACACTTATGGCATGCCCTTTTAGGAATTCTGTAGGTATAATAATAATGCTTTACATTTACTTTCCAGGAGCGCTATTCTCTGACCAATCACATGAAGCATCTTGAGAGAGCCCTGGACACGTTCTATAAAGAGGTGCGGCCTATAGGCTCTCATCTGTGCCTCGTATCTCCTCAATCAGACGATAGCGTGCTCAGTATTACTTCTAACTCTGTCTCCTTATAGATTCCTCGCGTTTTCATTAACCTGGTGCAAATCATGGAGGTCGAGGGACTGCGCAGAGTCAAGGCTGAGACCTTTGGCTGCAGCATCTTAAAGCCGTAAGTGTACTATCCCCATGTCCAGCTGGTGTTGGGAGTCCTACAGGCAATGCATCCTGGGAAAACTAGGCAGATTAGTAGGAGGAAACTGTCTCTACTGCCACCTATAGGTCGCTATCTTGAGTCTTGAAACATGACGACTTGGGAAGAAACAAGAACCCGGATGAAAACTTGCAAGCTTCATACACATGTCCCACCTGTGCTAACCACTGAGCCAACTATGTCTGAACTGTGTATATATATATATGTATATAATATATTTACACCATGTGCACCATAAACCGATCAAGCGATCTTCATTGTATAGGAAACTGGAGGCCACCGAATAGTTCTGCTTATAAGTGGGGGTCCTAGAGGGTAACCCCCTCTCCAATCAGAAATTTATATAACTGCTTCCCCCCCAAAAAAGCCACTGGTACTCAGAAATCATTTGTTTTCCTTTCTTGCAGAAACGCTTGCCCCTGCTTCATTAACCCACCAGAGGGATCACCAGAACTGAGCGAAATCAAGAAATTCAACAGAGATTTGCAGGTGAGTGGTCAGATAATGTGTCAGTGACATATACACCGCAGACAGGGGGCGCACAGAAGCTCCCCCCTCCTGCAGCACTCAAGTCATGCAGCCAAATTCTGTCTACCTGCAGCCTCCACTAGAGGGAGCTCCAGACAATATGGACTAATAGGATCAAGCTACAAAAATCTGCCTACTTGTGAGTGATACAAGCCTCACAACGCCTTATTAGTAGGCAAATTTAACTTTCTGGAGTCTGAGAAAAGCTGTATCTAAATGAGTTGTCACCCAGCTTTCCCAAAAACACATATAACTTAGAAGTGGCTGGACAAAATATGTAAAGAAATGACAACAGACGATATAGATGACATGTATTGATGGACACTTTCTCCTGCACAGGTGCACGTAGCTGCGCTGGCCGACAAGTACAAAGGCCGAGAAGATTTTGCTGCAGTGGCTCAACCATTCTTCACAAACACTGTGGTGCCTGTGGACGGTGTAAGTTATGGAGTAACACGGAGTTACCAGGAGTATGGCTGAGCAGAGTGGGTGGAAAGTGGCAGAGCAGGGACTGATGCCGTTATGCCTGTCCCACTGCATAGTGCAGAACTTTAATTAGTCCTGGAGCAGTAGTGTAAAGCTCTGGACTAATCCTGGAGCAGTAGTGTAAAGCTCTGGATTAGTCCTGCTGCAGGGGAGCAGAGCTCTGGATTAGTCCTGCTGCAGTGGTGCAGAGCTCTGGATTAGTCCTGGAGCAGTGGTGCAGAGCTCTGGATTAGTCCTGGAGCAGTGGTTTTACAGAGCTCTGGGTTAGTCTTGGAGCAGTGGTGCAGAGCTCTGGATTAGTCCTGGAGCAGTGGTGCAGAGCTCTGGATTAGTCCTGGAGCAGTGGTGCAGAGCTCTGGATTAGTCCTAAAGCAGTGGTACAGAGCTCTGGATTAGCCCTGGAGCAGTGGTTTTACAGAGCTCTGGATTAGCCTTGAAGCAGTGGTCCAGAGCTCTGGATTAGTCCTGGAGCAGTGGTGCAGAGCTCTGGATTAGTCCTGGAGCAGTGGTGCAGAGCTCTGGATTAGTCCTGGGGCAGTGGTACAGAGCTCTGTATTAGTCCTGGAGCAGTGGTGCAGAGCTCTTGATTAGTCCTGGAGCAGTGGTACAGAGCTCTGGATTAGTCCTGAGCAGTGGTGCAGAGCTCTGGATTAGTCATGGAGAAGTGGTGCAGAGCTCTGGATTAGTCCTGAGCAGTGGTGCAGAGCTCTGGATTAGTCTTAGAGCAGTGGTACAGAGCTCTGGATTAGTCCTGGAGTAGTGGTACAGAGCTCTGGATTAGTCCTAGAGCAGCAGTATGCAGCACATTAAGATGTGACCTCTTTACCGCAGGATGGGATGCCAGACCTGAACTTCTTCTCTGTAGACTGCTTCCATTTCTCTGAGAGAGGACACGCTGAGATGGCCATCGCCCTGTGGAACAACATGGTAAGATCAGCACGGGGCGCTCTCATACCTTCCATACCTCCTAGTCCTAACCTTTGAAAAACAGAAAGAGGGACAATATGTGGGGCAATTTTTTTCCTACTAGGTCATGTCTCTAGCTCTGCCCAAAACATAATTATACACACCCAGTCCCACTCAGTGCCCTTAATGCGTTATGCCAAGCTGTGCCCCCTTCACAGTAGTTATGCCCTTGTTGAACCCTTCATAGTAGTTATGCCAAGCTGTGCCCCCTTTACAGTAGTTATGCCAAGCTGTGCCCCCTTTACAGTAGTTATGCTTACATTGTGCCCTTTTCACAGTAGGTATGCCCAGATGTGCCCCCTTCACAGTAACTATGCCCAGATATGTGCCCTCTAACAGTGATTACGCCAGATGTGTCCCCTCACAGTGATTATGCCCACATTGTGCTTCCTCAATGTAATTATGCCCAGATGTGCCCCCTTCACAGTAACTATGCCCAGATATGTACCCCCTTACAGTAGTTATAGCCAGATATGTGCCCTCTCACAGTGATTACGCCAGATGTGTCCCGTCACAGTGGTTATGCCCACATTGTGCTTCCTCAATGTAATTATGCCCAGATATGTGCCCCCTCACAGTGGTTACACCAGATATGTGCCCCCTCACAGTGGTTACACCAGATATGTGCCCCCTCACAGTGTTTTTGCCAGATATGTGCCCCCTTCAGAGGAAGTAAAGATCAGTAAATACTCACCTAGTTCCTCTGATGCTCACAGCTCCAGTGCCGACTGTCACACATCACGCTGTTGGTTTGTGGAGGAGGGGCACAGAGGCTGATTACACAGTCCAGCAGCGCCATGTGTGAGGGTATTGTGCTACTGCTGTGGAGCGCCAGCGGCGGAGCTGCATGGTGAAGGGGGGTGCGAATGGTTCTCTGTTTCACCATTACAATCAGAAGTCTCTGCGTCCTGTGGACACAGAGACAGCAGAGAGCGGGACAAACCTAACCTTAGCCGTTCCGGGACCATGGGACAGCCACCGAAATCCGTGACAGTTGGGAGGTATGATGGCAGTGCGCTGAATTGCCTCTTTCTCTATTTCCTCCTCAGATTGAACCGGTTGGCGAAAAGTTGAGCTACAACAACTTCACCCGCAGCCGCTCCAAACTCAAATGTCCGACCAACGTAAGTACAACCAGAGGAGGTGCGCAGCGAGATGTGCTGTTCATGCGTCTCATCCGCCACACTCGTATAGTGTATCCTCCAGGTTATTAAAGGGGTTGTCCGGGCTTTTAACCCCCGTCTCTCTTCCTGCTGAAAACAGGGTAGTGCACGTAAATTTGCTGTGTATGTGCAGGAGGCTGAACAGAGAGATGTCTGACTGCTGCCGTCAGGATGGACTAGAGGGCGGCAGTTCAGTGAGGGGACGACCGATTAGCAGAGAGTCAGAGTAACGTATAGAAAAACGTACTACTTGACGGACTCATAGACTATAATTGGGCAAACATAGTCCAAAACTGCGTACTTCTGACTCCGTGTCTCACTGGTTACATTTTTTGGAGGATAGAATACATACCACGCTGTTCTGTCCTGCAAAAAATAAATAAAAAAAAGATAGAAAAGCATATACTTTTTTTTACATTGAAGTGAACGGGAGACGGGTGGAGGTGCAAGACAATATGTTTCCATCCTTTAACTGTATCTCATTTTTCAGATAAAGTCTACAAATTTTTATTTAAAAAAAGGTTTTACAAAAATATATACGATTTTTGTTTAAAAATAGTTATTGAAATGTATCCATTAAAAAAAAGGATAGATAACATCTATATAGATAACAAAATTGCATACTTTTTTCTACGTTTTTTACTGTATGTCTGAACATATCCGCTTTACGTACAGTAAAAATGAGATGTGAGCAGCCCTAATTACTGCTTTCTGTCAGTGAATAGAACTATTCTTATTACCAATCCGCTTACACGGGTAGAGAGCTTGTCATGGTGGATCAGGGTTCTCTCTCAAAAAGATACAGAATAGTGAATGCAGCTCTGAAGTATAATACAGGGTCTAACTCAGGATCAGTACAGGATAAGTAATGTATGTACACAATGACTGCACCAGCAGAATAGTGAGTGCAGCTCTGGAGTATAATACAGGATGTAACTCAGGATCAGTACAGGATAAGTAATGTATGTATGTACACAGTGACTGCACCAGCAGAATAGTGAGTGCAGCTCTGGAGTATAATACAGGATGTAACTCAGGATCAGTACAAGATAAGTAATGTATGTACACAGTGACTGCACCAGCAGAATAGTGAGTGCAGCTCTGGAGTGTAATACAGGATGTAACTCAGGATCAGTACAGGATAAGTAATGTAATGTATGTACACAGCGACTGCACCAGCAGAATAGTGAGTGCAGCTCTGGAGTATAATACAGGACATAACTCAGGATCAGTACAGGATAAGTAATGTAATGTATGTACACAGTGACTGCACCAGCAGAATAGTGAGTGCAGCTCTGGAGTATAATACAGGATGGAACTCAGGATCAGTACAGGATAAGTGATGTATGTACACAGTGACTCCACCAGCAGAATAGTGAGTGCAGCTCTGGAGTATAATACAGATGTAACTCAGGCTCAGTACAGGATAAGTAATGTATGTACACAGTGACTGCACCAGCAGACTAGTGAGTGCAGCTCTGGAGTGTAATACAGGATGTAACTCAGGATCAGTACAGGATAAGTAATGTATGTACACAGTGACTGCACCAGCAGAATAGTGAGTGCAGCTCTGGAGTATAATACAGATGTAACTCAGGCTCAGTACAGGATAAGTAATGTATGTACACAGTGACTGCACCAGCAGAATAGTGAGTGCAGCTCTGTAGGATAATACAGGATGTAACTCAGGATCAGTACAGGATAAGTAATGTATGTACACAGTGACTGCACCAGCAGAATAGTGAGTGCAGCTCTGGAGTATAATACAGGATGTAACTCAGGATCAGTACAAGATAAGTAATGTAATGTACACAGTGACTGCACCAGCAGAATAGTGAGTGCAGCTCTGGAGTATAATACAAGATGTAACTCAGGATCAGTACAGGATAAGTAATGTAATGTATGTACACAGTGACTCCACCAGCAGAATAGTGAGTGCAGCTCTGTAGGATAATACAGGATGTAACTCAGGATCAGTACAGGATAAGTAATGTATGTACACAGTGACTCCACCAGCAGAATAGTGAGTGCAGCTCTGGAGTATAATACAAGATGTAACTCAGGATCAGTACAAGATAAGTAATGTATGTACACAGTGACTGCACCAGCAGAATAGTGAGTGCAGCTCTGGAGTATAATACAGGATGTAACTCAGGATCAGTACAAGATAAGTAATGTATGTACACAGTGACTCCACCAGCAGAATAGTGAGTGCAGCTCTGGAGTATAATACAGGATGTAACTCAGGATCAGTACAAGATAAGTAATGTATGTACACAGTGACTGCACCAGCAGAATAGTGAGTGCAGCTCTGGAGTATAATACAGGATGTAACTCAGGATCAGTACAGCATAAGTAATGTAATGTATGTACACAGTGACTCCACCAGCAGAATAGTGAGTGCAGCTCTGGAGTATAATACAAGATGTAACTCAGGATCAGTACAGGATAAGTAATGTATGTACCCATTGACTGCACCAGCAGAATAGTGAGTGCAGCTCTGGAGTATAATACAGGATGTAACTCAGGATCAGTACAAGATAAGTAATGTATGTACACAGTGACTGCACCAGCATAATAGTGAGTGCAGCTCTGGAGTATAATACAGGATGTAACTCAGGATCAGTACAAGATAAGTAATGTATGTACACAGTGACCCCCTTATCCATTGAAAAATGATCCATGTGATGTCTCTTTGATTCTTCTCTCAGGAACATCCATTCCTCTTCACCTTGAAGAACAGCAGACTCCCAGAAGAAGAGATCCCCTCTGAAGACAATGATGGCGACCAGGTTCCAATGTGGTCGGTGATTGTGGCCTCCATCGGGGGTGTTGCTCTGGGCTGCGCAATTGTTGGGATTGCAATGTCAATGACAAAACGGAGGTCTAATAAGAAAAAACGGATGAGCGAAAGTGGCTCCTCGTTCTGAGTGGCGAGGTTCAAGTAATGTCCGTATGAGAGGGATATAACTCAGGGTATTCCCGAAACATCGTCTATAATATTCAACCATGAAATGACAAATCTCATGATAAGAAGCTCAACCAACGTCTCCCACCTAATTCCATTAATTAAGATACGTTATAGCAGAAGTAAAGGATACTGACCCATCACAGGACTTTGTCATAATCCAGTTAGATCCAGAGCTGCAATCACAATTCAGCTGGTTGCCACTTGGAAGAGGAACCAGAAGAATTGTGAATGCTATTTTCGGTGTGGTCAGAGGGAGCAGTTATCAGAAAATCTACAATTTACTTGCCATCATCACACCCCATTGTAGTATATTGTGCGGCCATATGGAGCGGCACAAGACTGATCATGAGATAATTTAATAAATTATACATAAACTCTGATATGGCCTAATAGTGGTTCTGCACCCACAAGCCAACCCCCGAGGAGCTCAGGGGGCGGTCTATATGCAGATGAGGGTTGCCAATCTGTATCCTCAAGGCACATCACCTGACCAAACCGTCCAATGCCAGAGCTGATCTTTTTCGATTCTGCAGAGCAGTCGGGAGAGGTCAAAGATTCCCATCCTCATATAGCCAGAACTATGGACACTATAGCCAACCCCCGGGGGTCCAATTGGGGCGCACAGCACCATTAGGTCCTCTGTTTTGCATAAATTATCACGCCCGCAGTGTGTAAATAGGCATTAGGTGACATGATTACAGCTGAGTTCACAGAATGGCAGGAAATGTGTCTATGAATGGATTCTGTATTATATTGTGATGTTCTGCGTTCATGATCTCCAGCGAAATAATAAAGAACATAAAGAAATGTGTAATTGTCATTGTGGCTCCAATCTGTGGCTCTACCGCTGTTGTGAAACTACAACTCCCAGCATGGCCTGTGCCAACTACCCGCCTGGTGTCACTTGTTGTAACCCCAGTCTGAGCAGAGAAGGTAATAATAGGAAAAGACACTGTTAACGCAGATATCAACGTCACCACTAGAGGTAAGCTCAGTGAATAGAATGCCACCGTTGACAGTGGCTACTGACACAAAGTAATATCAGTAGGAGAAAAGGAGACGAGTAAGGCTTGTTTTATTGAAAATGATATGCTGGGTAATTCAAAGCCCCCTCTGCTATTTTAAAGGGATAGTCTCACCTTAGACACTTGTCCACAACAAGCACCCTTGACCGGTCCATGACTCCCATAAATGTAAATTTATAGAACCACGTACGGCCACGTCTGCATTCATTCTAAACCTGGATGCGGAGGCAGGCGGTCGACTCGCCCCCATTCTGGAGATATCAGAGGTGTATCCTGTCGTTATGCCTAATTGTCTTATGTGTGAATACCCCTTTGAACATTTTTTTTTTTGTAATTTATTTTTGTTAATTCAGCCATATTGTGTCAAGTTAAAGGGGTTCTGCAGTTCTTTTACCCTAGGTACACACCTAAGCGTTTTACAGCGCGTTCAAACGCGCTGTAAAACGCACAACATGTGAAAAGCTATGCTTCCCTATGGGCATGGTTCACATTTGGGCGTTTTACAGCGTGTTTGAACGCGCTGTAAAACGCCCCACGCCCAAACAAGTACATGAGCTTCTTTGGGGCGTTTTAACGCGACTATGGACAATGATGCCATAGGGGAGAACCACTGAATCGCGCGTATGACGCGCGTTTCTTAGTTACAAAAACGCACATCCAAAAATGCGCGTAAAACGCGCGTCATACGTGCGATTCAGAAACGCCTAGGTGTGTTCCCAGCCTTAAACTAATGATCTATCCTCTAAATAGATCATCAGCATCTGATCGGCGGGGGTCCGAAACCCGCGACCCCCGCCGCTCAGCTGTTTGAGAAGGCAGCGGCACTGGTAGTAGCGCTGCGGCCTTCTCGCTGTTTACCGCAGGCCAGTGATACTAGTCGTAACGTCGAACAGCTGATCGGTGTGGACCCCCGAGGATCAGATGCTGATGATCTATCCAGAGGATAGATCATCAGTTTAAAAGAACTGCAGAACCCCTTTAATATGTAATATACAACCCACATACTACTATGATATAGTATCACTATCAAGATAATACCGCTATAATGCCCAAATAATACTGCTACATACCACCCACATAATACTGCCATATGTAATACTGCCACATGGAACCCACACAATACTGCCACATAGAGCCAACATAATACTGCCATATAGAGCCCACATAATGCTACTATAAAATCATACTCCCATATAGAGCCCACATAATACTGCCATATCGAGCCCACATAGTACTACTATATATAAAACTGCCATATAGCATACCACCAAACCGTCCCGGATCTGGCGGCAGAGTCCCGGATTGCAGTAGCTGTCCCGGGACGGGGGAACCATGTCCCGCTTTCTGGCAGCTGTCTCTGGTGGCAAAAAATAATTAGGACACGATGGGGCACATTTAATAAGACTGTGGTTTTAGACGCCAGTCTTAAGTGCTGGCGGTGGATCCGCTGGAGTTATGAAGAGGTGCTGACCTCGTATCTAGCGCCACTTCTAAATATATGACGGCCTCCTTGCTGTTTTACATTTAGACCATTTTCTCCACCAAAACCAGGCATAGAAAATGATGAATGAGACTGGCCATCCTGCCCACGCCCCGTCCCCTTTTTTATACCTGGTGTGAGTGAGGAAAAAGTTACAGATTCTGCCGTAACATGGCGTGCGACTGAATCTGCACCAAATATATGCCACAAAAGTGGTGTATATCTGTTCGTAAGTGACCCCCTATGTGCTGCCATACTGGGTCTATACATTGCTGTGTGCATACATCCCCTGTAGCTCTGTTCATCCATGAGCTTCCTGATTCACCAATAAAATGCCAGACCTACAGTGCAGACTGACACTTGGGAAAAAGGAATAGATCTGCATATCAATGTATACTTACAGTGCATCCGGAAAGTCTTCAGACCCTTTCACGTTTTTCACATTTCATTATGTTGCTCCTTCTGCTAAAATGAAACTAAATTCATGTTTTTGCCCATCAATCTGTTATCAATACCCCATAATGAGAAAGTGAAAACAGAATGTTAGAAATAATTACGAATTTATCGAAAAGGAAAAACTAAAATATCACATTGACATAAGTATTGACACCCTTTACTCAGGACATAAGTATTCACACCGTTTAATCAGGACTTAGGCCCCATGCACACGACCGTTGTTTGTTTCCGCGTCCGTTCCGTTTTTTTTCACGGATTGGATGCTTCCCCATTCATTTCAATGGGTCCGTCAAAAAATGCGGATGGTCAACCGTTTGTGTTCCGCATCCGTGATCCGTGTTTTCATTCCGTCAAAAAAATAGTGCATGTCCTATTTTTTTCACGTTTGCGGACAAGGATAGGCATTTTTACAATGGATCCGTCAAAAAAAACGGTCCGTCAAAAAAAACGGTCCGTCATCCGTTTTTTTTGACGGACGCAAAATTTCAAGGAGGAGCGGACGCGGAGGCAGGCAACGGTCGTGTGCATGTAGCCTTAGTTGAAGCCCCTTTGGCAGGGATTCCAGCCTCCAGTCTTCTTGGAGATGATTGCACCTGGATTTGGGGATTTTCTCTGCAGATCCTCTCCAGCTCTGTCAGGTTCGATGGGGCCGTCGGTGGAAAGCCATTTTCAGGTTTCTCCAGAGATGTTCCATTGGGTTCAGGGCTCTGGCTGGGCCACTCAAGGACATTCAGAGTTGCCCCTAAGCCGTTTCTGTGTTGTCTTTGCCATGTGCTTAGGGTCATTGTTTTGTTGGAAGGTTAACCTTTGGCCCAGAGATCTGGATCCGGTTTTTATTAAGAATATCTCTGTACTTTGCTCCATTCAGCTTTCCTTCCACACTGACCAGTCTCCCTGTCCCCCACACCACCATGCTTAACGGAAGAGACGGTATTGGGAAGGTGATGAGATGTGCCTGGTTTCCTCCAGACATGACACTTAGAATTGAGGCCAAAAGATCTCAGTCTTGGTTTCATCAGACCAGAGAATCTTGTTTCTTACAGTCCAAGAGTCCTTTAGGTGGTTTTTGCAAACTTTTACCCTGGGTTCAGACCTGAGCGTTCTTGAAACGCGCGTTTTACGTTTCTGTCGCGCGTATTTCAGCGCGTTTTTGCAAATAGGAAACGCGCGTTCGTACGCGCGTTCTTGTGATTGACTACTGTGGTGTCAATCACAAAACGCGCGACAAACGCCCCAAAAAAAGCTCGAGTACTTGTTTATGCGTCGGGCGTTTTACAGCGCGTTCAAACGCGCTGTAAAACGCTCAAGTGAGAACCAGGGCCATAGGAAAGCATTGGTTTTCATGTGTTGAGCGTTTTACAGCGCGTTTGAACGCGCTGTAAAACGCTCAGGTGTGAACTTACCCTTACTGAGGAAAGACTTCTTTCTGGCCACTCTGCCAGATTGGTGGAGGCTGCAGTGATGGTTGACCTTCTGGAAGTTTCTCCCATCTGCACACAGAATCTCTGGAGCTCAGCCAGAGAGATCATTGGGTTCTTGGTCACCTCTCTAACCAAGGCCCTTGTCCTCCGATTGGTGGGGCGGCTAGCTCTAGGAGGGTTCCTGGTTGTTCCAGACTCTTTCCATTTAAGAATTATGGAGGCCACTGTGATCCTGGGAACTTTTGGTACAGCAGAAATATTTTTGGCCTTCTCCAGATCTGTGCCTCCAAACAATCCTGACTCCGAGCTCTACAGGCAGTTCTTTCCTCCTTATGGCTTGGTTTTTGCTCTGATATGCATTGTCACCTGCAAAACCTTATATAGACAGGGCTGTGTCTTTCCAAATAATGTTTAATCAACTGCATTTATCACAGGTTACTCCAATCGAGGTGTAGAAACATCTCAGAGAAGATGAACGGAAATGGGAGGCCCCAGAGCTAATTGTCAAGTGGCAGAAAAAATTTCCTTTTCAATAAATTAGCAAACATTTCTAATTTTCTGTTCTCACTTTCTCACTATGTGGCACTGAGTGCATTTTTATAGGGAAATTTTTGTTTTTGAAAAATGTCAAAGGGTTTTAAGATTTACTGAATGCACTGTATATGCTATTCAGAGTAGGTGGAAAGTTGGGCGACAGCCCTTACAGACACTGTTACGGCTATTTTCATGCTCAAGGTGAGATGAATATTTCTCTGCCTCCGGAAGCCTCACAATACTCCGTCCTTGCTCTCGTATAACAAACAAGGTCCATTCCGTGGATGAGGATCTTCAGGAAGCATCGTACAGTCCCGCCGTTAGCCCTCCCTGGCGTGATTTATTATATCGCGAACCGTAATCTCTCGCTCCTTGCCGACAAAGCGACAACTTCTTTACTTCAGCCCAGAACGGGGAATACATCTCCAAGGACAATGCCAGCCTCTCACTGTCCCATCTGTCAATCTGGTGCTGACGTTGTTTATATTGGATGTTGGTGGAGAAAACAAATTACATCCAAACAGCAGATAAAATAAGAAGCACAATTTTCTTCCTTTTCTATTATACTTTCTGTTTTTGTAATAAATTGTAACTCAGCTCATCAGGACATGCTGTCTAGTCTGATCATTTAGTTTTTTATTTTTGTGTTTATTGAATATTTTTATGATTTTATTTGTTTTATTTATGTTTAGCCTCATATTATTTTTATTGTTTACCTTATATATTTATTTATCTTTTTATTTTATCAATAATAATGCATTCATTATTTAATATTTTTTACATTTCTTTTTACTCATTTTATATTTCACATCATTTGTTTATTATATTTATGTAATCATTTTTATTATTTATTTTATTTTTATTTTTTTACAACCATGGTTACCTCTGAGAGCTATATGACTTTTAAAGAACACTTCAGGAAAAGCTGATACATTGTGTCATGGTTGAATTTGATGGACATATGTCTTTTTTCAACAGTATTAACTATGTAACTATGTCCACCTTTGAAAACTGTGTCATGCTCCGCCCACTCAGATCTTGTGTTTCATGGAGTATTCAGAGTGCTAAGCACTGTCCAGTGGCAGTCAGTGTTTGATCCATTATCCATTGCTTGGAAGTCAGTGGTATATAGCATCCATTGCTTAGTGGTTAGTGGTAAATGGGCCATGTTGTCAAGCAGGAATAGTGTTACTTAGCCCTGGTGATCAGTGGCAGAGTAACCCTTTGAGCCCTCATGATCAGTGGTTGATGAAACCTCCTTTACCTGGTGCTATGTGTCAAATCCCTGAAGGTTAGCAATGGATCCGCCCTATCCCCAGTCAGTGACAGATATATCTTACATACCCTGATGGTCAGTAGTATTCAGGCCCTGTTGAATGGTTGTAGTTGCACCCCTCATTTCCACAAGTGTGCATCCTCTATTGTCTGGTGGTCAGTGCTATCCAGACTGTGGTGGTTAATGGTAGATACACCCTCTATTTCCAGTGGTCAGTTGTATCCAACATAGAGGGAGACGTAGCTTCCATTTTCTGATAGCAGAATGTCAGTTTGCTCCTCTGTGCCTTGTACCTTAGCTCTAGACCTGCTCATAAACCTTCTGTGTACTGACCATAGCTTGTTTTCTGGATTAACTCCTCATCTCCTAAATTGGCTTCTTCTGATTCTCCTGATATTCTGACCATGGCTAGTTTCTGGATTAACGCATTGTCTGCTGTCTAGGACTGTAACAGTGGCTGCTGTGCACCGCTGTTCCCCTGCTTACCACCGCGATCCCGGGCGTCATGTTCGCGATGTTCTGCTGCCAGTGTTTCCTTTCAGCCCTTGTCACAGCACGCTTGCTGCTTGTTTCCTGCAGTATTTCCTTAAATGCCGGCGTGCGTCACTTCCTGTGTTTTATGGGTTGGATCATGTGAATTCGCTGACCAATCCTAGCCCTCCTGCACATATATAAGTGGCTCAGGCCCCTTCCCAGATGCCTCAGTGTCAAGGTCCTTGTGTCCTGTTAAGGTTCCTGATCTCTGCTTGTGTTCCTGACTCGTACTTGTATTCCTGGACTCTGCTACCTGTTTGATCCCTGCCTGCTTGCCTTGACTCTCCTGTTGCCAACCCGGATTGCCTGCCTGTACCTGTGCCGCCTGCCCTGATCTATTGCCTGTTTGACTTCGCCTCTGCCTCATCCTTCGGTGCTGCACTGTTGCTCCTGGTTATGACTCAGCCTGCTGACAATGCGTGTATCTCTGGTACCTCGCTCAGGTACCTCCTGGTCTGCCTGGACCAGCTGCTTCGTGTGCCAATCCTCTTCAAAAGGTAGCGACCTGGTGTTCACCTCAGGAAAGTCTATCCCCATCAGGGGTACTGTAAATATCGAGGGGTTCACTTAGAGAACGCCCTAAGAGGAGGTAGGACACGTGGCACCCGTTGGTTTGTGAATGTACACTGAGGCCATGGACCCCGCTGGTCATCTCAAGTCTGGCGTTCAGGAACTGTTACATGAAGTGAGGCGTCAGAGCGAACGTCAGGATGTCATGATGCAGTTCATGCAAAATGTTGCTGCTCGTCTGGATGCCATGTCCTCTCCAGCTACTGCAGGGTCGCCAGCCGCCGCTACCCTTGCGAAACCCACACTGGTGAATCCGGATTTGTGTGCATTTGGTGCTATTCCGCTATGGTGGGGATCCAAAAACCTGTTGTGGATTCCTGAACCAGTGCCTGTTCCACTTTGAGTTGCATGGGCAGGAGTTTCCCACTGAGTGATCCTTCATTGTGTCCCTGCTGTCTGATGAGGCCCTTGCTTGGGCAAATCCTATTTGGGAACATGGAGGTCCAGAAACCACTAATCTGCAGTCTTTCCTGGCTACCTTCCAGGTGGTCTTTGTGAAGAGCCCGGCCGCACGTCCTCCGCTGCATCAGCACTGCTGCGTCTACGACAGAGTTCCTTGTCTCAGGGTCAGTACGTCGTACAGTTTCGTACCCTGGCTGCCGAACTTGCATGGAACAATGAAGCTCAATTGGCAGTGTTCTGGGAGGGTCTTTCTGACCGGATTAAGGATGAATTAGCTGGTCGCAACAGTCCGTCTACTCTGAATGACCTGATCACCTTGGCCACAAGGATAGATATGCGTTTCAGGGAACTTTCTAAGGAGGTCACATGCACCAGAAGACCACTTCGTTTGGCTCCATCCTTCCAGAGGCCCGTTCTTCCTCTAGTGTCCACCCCATCTGAAGAGCCCATGAAAATAGAGCGATTGTCTGACCAGAAACGTTTAAGCCGCAAAGCAGAGAACCTGTGTCTGTATTGTGGAGGCAAGGCCCACTTAATGCGTAATTTTCCACAGAAACCGGGAAACGCCAATGTGTAGGATCAGTTGGAGAGGTGGTCCTAGACAAGAAGACCTCTCCAAAACTTTCAGTTCTCTTACAAGGGAGTCACACTGTCTGTGCCTGCATTCTTGGACTCTGGGTCAGCCGGCAACTTCATTCAGCAAGCTCTGGTCCATCAGTACCGGCTCCCTACCATCCGTCTAGAAAGGCCTCTTTCTGTGACTTCAGTAAATGGACTGCCACTTCCTGAACCTGTGCTTTCTGTTACCATGCCCCTTAATTTGCAAATAGCGGTTCTGCATTGAGAGATGATCTCCATCTATGTGCTGCCAGTGTCCGTGAATCCAGTTATCCTTGGTCTTCCCTGGCTGCGACAGCACACTCCAGTTTTGGACTGGCACTCCGGTCAGATTCTGTGTTGGGGATCATCCTGTCAGTCCACCTGCTTATCGGAGGTCTGACCTGCTTTCTCGCCTACTGTACCTGTAGACTTGCCTGGACTTCCGCAGCAGTATGCCACTTTTGCGGATGTCTTCAGTAAGAAAGAGGCCGAGATCCTGCCTCGTCGTCGTCCATATGAATGTCCGATTGACCTTCTGCCTGGTGCCACTACCCACTCTCACTTCCCGAGACCGAAGTGATGTCTGATTATGTCAAGAAGAATCTTGAGAGGGGATTTATCCGGAAATCAACTTCACCAGCCTGTGCCGGGTTCTTCTTTGTGCAAAAAAAGATGGATCAGTCAATAATCCATACCCTCTTCCGCTAATCACAGAACTCATTGACAGGATCCGCGAAGATAAGGTCTTCACAAAATTCGTCCTGCGTGGCGCATACAACCTTATCCCCATTCAAAAGGGTGATGAGTGGAAGACTGCTTTCAACACTCGTGATGGACACTACAAGTATTCGTCATGCCCTTCGGTCTGTGCAATGTATTCCAGGAGTTGGTAAACAATATCTTCCAGGTCCTGCTCTATGTCTGTGTGATAGTATACCTGGACGATATACTGATCTATTCTCCAGATTTGACCACTCACTGGAAGCATGTACGGTTAGTTTTACAGCGGTTGAGAGAGAATCAACTTC
This sequence comes from Bufotes viridis, assembly GCA_033119425.1. NCBI lineage: Eukaryota > Metazoa > Chordata > Amphibia > Anura > Bufonidae > Bufotes > Bufotes viridis. The sequence continues at coordinate 447,215,506 of CM065592.1, forward strand.
ATGCCAAACTCGAGAAATGCATCTTTGAAAAATCTACCGTACCGTTCCTAGGATACATAATCTTGGATGCCGGGTTGCAGATGGATCCTGAGAAATTGAATGCAGTAATGGACTGGCCCCGCCAACAGGATCTTCGTGCTATACAGCATTTCCTTGGATTTGCTAATTTCTATTGTCAGTTCATCCCAAATTTTTCATCTCTTACATCTCCGCTCTTACTAAGAAAGGGGTGAATGCCAAAGTCTGGACTCCTGAGGCTGAAGCCACCTTTGTTCAATTAAAAAGGTCTTTTGCTTCTGCACCTATTTTATGTCATCCCGATGTCTCCTGCCTTTTTACAGTGGACGCCTCCTCCATAGGAGCCGGTACTGTTTTACTACAGAAAGGTTCCAAGGGCAAGATGTTTACATATGGATTTTTCTCTAAGCTTTTCTCCCCTGCTGAGAGGAATTACTGTATAGGAGACAGAGAGCTTCTGGCCATAAAATTTGCTTTGGAGGAGTGGCGATATCTATTGGAGGGGGCCCAGCATTCAGTGATAATCTTCACCGACCACAAGAACCTTACTTATCTGCAGACGGCCCAGCGTCTGAACCCTCACCAAGCCAGATGGGCACTTCTTTCCCCGTTTTGATCTTCACCTTCGCCTGGCCGAGAAGAACATCTAGGCAGGTGCTCTGTCTCGGTCATTTGACTTCTCTGACCAGCAGAAGGAGCCCCAGTACATTGTAGATCCTGCTCGCTTGATCACAGTGGCTCCTATCCTGGTAAAAGACATCCCTCCCGGGAAGACATTCGTGCCATCTGCCAAGAGAAAACGTATTCTAGCTTGGGGGCACAACTCCAAACTATCTAGTCACCCTGGGATCCGCAAGGCCACAGAACTTTTGTCTCGCCACTACTGGTGGACCACACTGTCTAAGGATGTGCGTGATTGTGTATGCCTGTACCGTCTGTGCTCAGAATAAAGTGTCAAGGACCAAACCACCTGGTCTGTTGTTACCTCTTCCTGATACCCCATGGCAACACATTGCCATGGACTTTTTTACAGATCTGCCCTCATCTGCACGATGTACAGCTATCTGGGTGGTCGTGGACCGGTTCTCCAAGATAGCGCACTTCGCTAAACTGTTCATGAGACACATATTCCGCTTGTATGGGCTACCTTGGCATACTGTTTCCGATCTCGGAGTCTAGTTTACTTCTAAGTTCTGTAGAGGTCTTTGCTGGCTGCTCGAAATTGAGCAGGACTTCTCTTCCGGTTATCATACCCAGACCAACGGGCAAGTGGAGCGGTCAATCAAATATTAGAGAACTATCTCCGGCTCTGGTGGTTAGTGGTAGATGAACCCTCCATGATGTAATAGCAGTATACAGCTTTTACTCTTTGGTGGTCAGGTATCCAGTCCCTGGTAGTTAGCACTAGATGGACCCATCACTATAGTAGGATGCAGTGTTTATTCCCTGGTGATGAGAGGTATCCAGTCCCTGAAAGTTAGCACTAGAGGGACCCATCATTACGCACTAAAAGGATGCAGATTTTATTCCCTGGTGGTCAGGTGTATTCATTCCAGTCCCTGACAATTAGCACTAAATGGACCCATCATTACGTCATAGTAGCATGCAGCGTTTATTCCCTGGTGGTCAGTGGTAAGCAGGCCCTGGTGGTTAGTAGTAGATTAACCCTCCATGACGCAATAGTACTATGCAGCTTTTATTCCCTGGTAGTCAGGAGTATCACGTCCCTTGTGACTAGTCCTTGAAGCATCCTCCACTGTTCTTACATGCAGTTTCTTTAAGTGTCTGGAGATTTGAGTTTCACTCACTTACAGCTGACTCTTTCCCGGGCAGCATTGTGTTATCTTTGGATGATCAAGCACTGAACTCAACAGGCAGAGGATGTACGCTCACCGCCCAGAATAATGAGTTCCCAGATGATTTACTAGAGATATTTGGAGAGGGGAATTGCAGGTGGCTCTGATACCCCATAGGATGCTGCTGACAGAAGCAGCATTCTCCTACAGCATCAATACCCTGTGTTCCATTGTAAGACATGGACATGGAGGGTCCCAAGGGGCCCGCTCCTCGACAATCTTCAAACTGTTTCTCTGCAATTCAAATCATTTATTTTTCTTAAACAAGATGCGGATTCGTCCCCTGTATTGACCCCCTCCCCCTCAGCAGAGTAAGTGCATTACAATTCACATCAAGTTCTCTAATTACAAGGAACAGGCTATGTGCACCCAGCGGCCTCTGGGCCCCTGACCTCACTCCTGGTTTGGGAATTACATCGGCTTTAATTAATGACTTGGCTCAATCTGAAATATTGATTTGTTTTGCTGCTGGCCTCTGATATAACCCAGGCGCTGAGCAGCTTGAATTATGGGACACGATGACTGCTGGAATTCAGCTGCTCTGTCTCTAGATTGGGCTTCGAGTGCTGCAGTCACGCCCCCTCTATGCTGATGTGTTGATCATCATAATTCATACCTGGGAAATAAAACAAAAAAGTCAATACAGGTGGCAATACAATAAAAAAAATGTTTTTCACCCTTTATTACAATAGATCCCTAGCAATGCACTCATTACCACCATTACTACCCTAGATCACCAAGGATGTACTTTATACCTTCTTCATTGTCCTAGACCAGTGGCGATGCACTTATTACCATTAGATCAAGAGTGTACTCATTACTGCCTTAATTATTATTATTATTTATTAATAAAGCTCCATTTATTCCATGGCGCTGTACATATGAGGAGCGGTGCACATACATAATACAAAACAAATACACTAAGCATGAACACGATGAGTTACAAACTGTTACAGAAGGAGAGAGGAGCCTGCCCGCGAGAACTTACAATCTACAAGACCACCAATGGTGTACTTATTACATATTTTACATAGTAACATAGTACATAAGGCCGAAAAAAGACATCTGTCCATCCAGTTCGGCCTGTCATCCTGCTAGTTGATCCAGAGGAAGGCAAAAAAAAAAATCCTGTTAGGTAGAAGCCAAAATTCCCCCAATTTTATTGCCATAAACCACCAAGGATGTACTCATTACCTCCGTTACTGCCCTAGACATCCAAGGGTCATTACTGCCTTTACTGCCCAAAATCAGACATGTGTTTTCACCTCCTTTACAGGTTCACACCACAGAACATGTACTCATTACCTCATTTACTGCTATAGACCACCAGAGATGGGATGTATTTATTACCGTCTTTACTATCCTAGACCACAAGAGATGTACTCATGACCTTATTTACTGCCCTAAACCACCAGAAGTGTATTCATTACTATCTTTACTGCGCAAGACCACAAGGGTTTACTCATTCGATCCATTACTGCCCTAAACCAACAGGGATGTACTCATTGCCTCATTTACCTCCATAGAGCACCAGCGATGCACTCATTACCTACTTTACTGCCCTAGACATCCAAGGGTCATTACTGCCTTTACTGCCCAAAATCAGACATGTGTTTTCACCTCCTTTACAGGTTCACACCACAGAACATGTACTCATTACCTCATTTACTGCTATAGACCACCAGAGATGGGATGTATTTGTTACCGTCTTTACTGTCCTAGACCACAAGAGATGTACTCATGACCTTATTTACTGCCCTAAACCACCAGAAGTGTATTCATTACTATCTTTACTGCGCAAGACCACAAGGATTTACTCATTCGATCCATTTCTGCCCTAAACCAGCAGGGAAGTACCTCATTACCTCATTTACCTCCATAGAGCACCAGCGATGCACTCATTACCTACTTTACTGCCCTAGACCTCCAAGAGTCATTACTGCCTTTACTGCCCAAAATCAGATATATGTTATTACCTCCTTCACAGGTTTACACCACAGAAGATGTACTCATTACCTCCTTTACTGCTGTAGACCTCAAGAGGCATTGCTGCCTTTACTCCCCTAGACCACCAGAGATGGACTCATTACCTCCTTTACTGCCCTAGACCACAAGGGATGTAAGTATTACCTCCTTTACTGCCCAAGACAAGGGATGAACTCATTACCTCCTTTACTGCCCTAGACCACCAGGGGTACACTTATTACCTCATTTACTGCTCTAGACCACATGAGATGTACTCATGACCTCCTTTCCTTCCAATACCATCAGGAGAGTACTTACTACCTCCTTTTCTGTCCTATAACCACCAGAAATTAACTCATGACCTAATTTGCTGCCTTAGACCACCACAGATAATACTAGTACTCTGCTGGCACAATTGTATAAAATAAACACCAGCTGTCAATCTTTACAGGGGCGCTCTGCCTGCTCCATTGTTTGCGGAGATCTGTCTTGGCACTACTGTCTACCAGAAGGGCGTAGTACTGCTTACAGGGGCACTTGACTACTACCATTTTTTTACAAGGGCAGATTGCCATAATTATTGTTTATGGGGCACTCTGCTTGTACCATTGTTAATAAGGGGATTTGCCATTACTATTGCTGTCTATGATGTTGCTATACATTGAGACACTGATGGTTAATGGGGGATCCCTGGCTGTTGAGGTCCATGGTGTTTTTGTTGGTTAGTTAACCAGGGTTTCATCCTCTGGATGTAAACAAGTTTCCATCCAATGACAGTAAGCAGAAAAAAGTGAGGTAAAATGGATTAGAGATGGAAAAATGCAATATTTTCCGCTGAGGCGCTCTGTGCCACATTATACAAGCAGAGGCTGCAGGACTGGAGCACAGGGACCTGGGCACATAAAACATCAGAAAATATAGTGTGAAATCGGCTTTTCGAGGCGCAGCTGCTGCCGGCTGTCCATGTCATCAGAGAGAAACTTAGAGAACATCTCACAGGCCTCATGTCTCCTCCTGCTGCACTTTGTCACCCAAAGTCTTAAACATAAACCGCAAATCTATAAGGGAAATTTATAATAACCCAGCTTTTTCTAGAATATCCGATGCGCTGCTGTAGGATGCACCTAATTTATGGTGCACCCTCCGGAAGTCCGTACGCCAAAATGAAGTCTATAGAGGCTCTGAGCTGTCATAGAGTGCAGTCTTTTTAATGCCAGAAAACTGATGTAAAAGAAGATAAATGTGCCAGACCTGCTCTTGTCACACCCCCATTTTGGAAAGTGGCGAGGGTGGCATGGAAACACCGCTTACACCTAGTTTAGTCGCAAACACAGGGTAAACTGCAGGGGAACGATAAATTCTATCTATCTACCTGATTTCTATCTATCTATTACTTAAAGGGGTTGTCCACTTTCTGTTTATTGCTGACCAATGTGCTTGTGAGATGATTATATGGCACATTTCATAAGGTATGCCCTCTTATTTACAGAGTCTTTTCTGCTGTCCACATAGAGGTCATGTCCATAAAAAGGCTGATGGAGGGCCATGTGCCCAGGACAATCACCTCCATGTGATGTCTTCCCCATTCAAATACACTGCACCTGCACCAAACTCCGAAAAGAACAAATGCAGATAGCAGGTACAATGTATTTAAAGGGTTTCTGTCACCAGGTTTAACCCTATGAAGATAGCTGACATTAGCGATGTGCTAATGTCAGCTAAACCTAACTAGCCTATTCTTACTTTTCTCAGTGCCTGCATTAACCTAAAAATCGAACTTTTATAATATGCTAATGAGGCTCTAGGAGCAGGGGGGGCGTTGTTCCTGCTCCTAGAGCCTCCGTTCTCCCACCTTGGTCTCCTCCCTCCAAGTCTTGATTGACAGGGCCAGGCAGCGTTTGCGTCCGTCTGCCAGCCCTGTGCTCGGATGAAATCTCGCGCCGTTCTGAACTCAGCGCAGGCGCGGTGAGGGAAAGACGCTCGTCGGCTGCCAGGTTCCTCACCGCGCCTGCGCTGAGTTCAGAACGGCGTGAGATTTCATCCGAGCACAGGGCTGGCAGACCGACGCAAGCGCTGCCTGGCCCTCTCAATCAAGACTTGGAGGGAGGAGATCAAGGTGGGAGAACGGAGGCTCTAGGAGCAGGAACAACGCCCCCCCTGCTCCTAGAGCCTCATTAGCATATTATAAAAGTTCGATTTTTAGGTTAATGCAGGCACTGAGAAAAGTAAGAATAGGCTAGTTAGGTTTAGCTGACATTAGCACATCGCTAATGTCAGCTAACTTCATAGGGTTAAATCTGGTGACAGAAACCCTTTAAATGGAGGATACATCAGATGGAGGTGGTTTGCCTCAACACATGACCCTGGATCAGCGGCCATCTTATGGACAGGACCTCTGTGTCCACAGTATAAAAGACTGCAAACAAGGGTGCATACATTATTAACTACAGGAACTGGTGGAGATTTTCAACAAAGGCTCTTTTAGCAAGTGCCATATAGTGATCTCACATAGACATTGGTCAACAATAACCAGAAAGTGGCCAATCCCTTTAACTATCTAATCTATCTATCATGTACACTGACGAGCAAAAGGTTGAACTTTTGACTTTCAGGCTCCATATCTCACCATCCACTAGAGCTTTGAACATGACAAACATCTTGGCTATCTCATCCATAAATTTGACTTGTAACTATTTAGCATATGATTAGTTCTGCAGATTCTTCTCATGTAACTGCAGTGTTACTGTTTTGCTCCTGGTGGAGGAACAATCTTGGAGGAATACGAAATGAAGCCCGTCCATCCATTCCAAAGCCAAGAAATGGATGTCTAGGCAAAATATCAGAGTCAACAAGTCGGCTCATCACAAGGTCTATCGGTTCTGGCGTGACAAACACAGCAGTGGAGGAATCTTGTATGCTTCATGATAGTGAGAACACAGACATCCAAGCAAGTACCGTGCAACGCGCATGACAAAAGTCTGGAATGGTAGCCTAAAAAAATCGTGCAGAAGCCTCAACTTATCATCAGTGTCGCCTCAAGTTTTCAAAAAGGTACAAACAGGCTCTGCACAGGGTGCAATGGGGTCTGGAAGTACCAAGAAAAAAGAGGTCTAACGGATCGAAAAATTCAAGGAACTATCAAGTTCGGTGGAGGAAGCCTGATGACATGGGGTGGTTTCACAGCCAAAGGCGTTGGATACTTGACCAGCATCGATGGTGGTCTCAATGCTGAGCTATATGTGAGTAGCCTAGAAGACAAGTTACTTCATATATCATCTATCTATCTATCTATATTTATCTATCTAATTTATCAATCATCCATCTAAATATACAGTATAATAGCCTTGCCAAAGCAAGTGGGAAAAAATTGGGTATGGTTGTGGGATGTGGAGACATCCAGGGTGGGGGTGAAGGAGTCTATGGTATATCAGGCTCCTCTCAGTCTATAGCAGGTAGTAATATATTGTGCTGCTATGGCCGCTGTGTTCTCCTCTTCCCCCAGAAGTATGGAGAGTCTCTCTTCCTCCTCCATGGAGGTGAAGACTGGGCAGAGATCAGACAGTCTCCTGACATGGCTATTCCTCACTGCTGAGTATTTGGGCACCGCAGCAGGAAGTGGGCTATATATATATATATATATATATATTTATCTCATATCTATCTATCTCGGTCAGTCTCTGTCTGGCTATCAATCATCCATGTTCTCTGTATCCGCCACAGTGTGATTATCTCATCTGTCACATGCAGGTGACATAGATCTATAAATGTCATCATTTTAATCTCTGGTATAAGCCGATTTCTTACTGCTCTAATTTTCCATTCACCTTGTCCATTCTGAGACGCCCGATTAGTACATTGGCACATGTCCCCACTCCGAGCATCGGCTGCAGAGACTGGACAGAGATCTTGTTGACATGAAGAAAACGATGAAACACTACAGAAAATGAGAACATTTTCAAAGACATAACACACTCCACCCAAATAGAAGAGAGCTAGCCCTAGTTAACAAAGAAATATATATAAGAAAATTGCAGTAAAGACTGAGACACATAGCAGTATATGGGGGGGGGGGGGCGAGGGGGGGGGGTCCATTATGTAACTTAGTAGAACATTAATACCCTATAAAACACATATCTATCAAGACGACTGGACATAAAATGGTATTAGAAAACGTTTTTTAAACGCCTTTGAGTAGAGATTCTTATTCTAACAGTGACAAACGGAGAAAAATAAAATAAAAGACATCAACAGCAGCTTGTTAACAATTTGTTATATCACTATATACAAGATGTATAACTTATACCAGCTGTACGTATATAATTATATACAGGAGATACCCAGGTTATACCAGCTGTACATATATAATTATATACAGGAGATACCCAGGTTATACCAGCTGTACATATATAATTATATACAGGAGATACCCAGGTTATACCAGCATGCTCCATATCACTGTATACAAGAAGATGTATAACTTATACCAGCTGTACATATATAATTATATACAGGAGATACCCAGGTTATACCAGCATGGTCCATATCACTATATACAGGAAGATGTATAACTTATACCAGCTGTACATATATAATTATATACAGGAGATACCCAGGTTATACCAGCATGCTCCATATCACTATATACAGGAAGATGTATAACTTATACCAGCTGTACATATATAATTATATACAGGAGATACCCAGGTTATACCAGCATGCTCCATATCACTATATACAAGAAGATGTATAACTTATACCAGCTGTACATATATAATTATATACAGGAGATACCCAGGTTATATCAGCATGCTCCATATCACTATATACAGAAGATGTATAACTTATACCAGCTGTACACATATAATTATATACAGGAGATGCCCAGGTTATACCAGCATGCTCCACTATATACAAGAAGATGTATAACTTATACCAGCTGTACATATATAGTTATATACAGGAGATGCCCAGGTTATACCAGCATGCTCCATATCACTATATACAGAAGATGTATAACTTATACCGGCTGTACATATATAATTATATACAGGAGATACCCAGGTTATACCAGCATGCTCCATATCACTATATACAGAAGATGTATAACTTATACCAGCTGTACATATATAATTATATACAGTAGATACCCAGGTTATACCAGCATGCTCCATATCACTATATACAGAAGATGTATAACTTATACCGGCTGTACATATATAATTATATACAGGAGATACCCAGGTTATACCAGCATGCTCCATATCACTATATACAGAAGATGTATAACTTATACCAGCTGTACATATATAATTATATACAGGAGATACCCAGGTTATACCAGCATGGTCCATATCACTGTATACAAGAAGATGTATAACTTATACCAGCTGTACATATATAATTATATACAGGAGATGCCCAGGTTATACCAGCATGCTCCATATCACTATATACAAGAAGATGTATAACTTATACCAGCTGTACATATATATTATATACAGGAGATGCCCAGGTTATACCAGCATGCTCCATATCACTATATACAAGAAGATGTATAACTGATACCAGCTGTACATATATAATTATATACAGGAGATGCCCAGGTTATATCAGCATGCTCCATATCACTATATACAAGAAGATGTATAACTTATACCAGCTGTACATATATAATTATATACAGGAGATACCCAGGTTATACCAGCATGGTCCATATCACTGTATACAAGAAGATGTATAACTTATACCGGCTGTACATATATAATTATATACAGGAGATACCCAGGTTATACCAGCATGCTCCATATCACTATATACAGAGGATGTATAACTTATACCAGCTGTACATATATAATTATATACAGGAGATGCCCAGGTTATACCAGCATGCTCCATATCACTATATACAGTAAGATGTATAACTTATACCAGCTGTACATATATAATTATATACAGGAGATGCCCGGGTTATACCAGTATGGTCCATATCACTATATACAGGGAGATGTATAACTTATACCAGCTGTACATATATAATTATATACAGGAGATACCCAGGTTATACCAGCATGCTCCATATCACTATATACAGGAAGATGTATAACTTATACCAGCTGTACATATATAATTATATACAGGAGATACAAAGGTTATACCAGCTGTACATATATAATTATATACAGGAGATACCCAGGTTATACCAGCTGTACATATATAATTATATACAGGGGATACCCAGGTTATACCAGCATGCTCCATATCACTATATACAGGAAGATATATAACTTATACCAGCTGTACATATATAATTATATACAGGAGATGCCCAGGTTATACCAGCATGCTCCATATCACTATATACAGGAAGAAGTATAACTTATACCAGCTGTACATATATAATTATATACAGGAGATACCCAGGTTATACCAGCATGCTCCATATCACTATATACAGGAAGATGTATAACTTATACCAGCTGTACATATATAATTATATACAGGAGATACCCAGGTTATACCAGCATGCTCCATATCACTATATACAAGAAGATGTATAACTTATACCAGCTGTACATATATAATTATATACAGGAGATGCCCAGGTTATACCAGCATGGTCCATATCACTATATACAGGAAGAAGTATAACTTATACCAGCTGTACATATATAATTATATACAGGAGATACCCAGGTTATACCAGCATGCTCCATATCACTATATACAGGGAGATGTATAACTTATACCAGCTGTACATATATATTATATACAGGAGATACCCAGGTTATACCAGCATGCTCCATATCACTATATACAAGAAGATGTATAACTTATACCAGCTGTACATATATAATTATATACAGAAGATGCCCAGGTTATACCAGCATGGTCCATATCACTATATACAGGAAGATATATAACTTATACCAGCTGTACATATATAATTATATACAGGAGATACCCAGGTTATACCAGCATGCTCCATATCACTATATACAGAAGATGTATAACTTATACCAGCTGCACATATATAATTATATACAGGAGATACCCAGGTTATAACAGCATGCTCCATATCACTATATACAAGAAGATGTATAACTTATACCAGTTGTACATATATAATTATATACAGGAGATGCCCAGGTTATACCAGCATGCTCCATATCACTATATACAAGAAGATGTATAACTTATACCAGCTGTACATATATAATTATATACAGAAGATGCCCAGGTTATACCAGCATGCTCCATATCACTATATACAGGAAGATGTATAACTTATACCAGCTGTACATATATAATTATATACAGGAGATACCCAGGTTATACCAGCATGCTCTATATCACTATATACAAGAAGATGTATAACTTATACCAGCTGTACATATATAATTATATACAGGAGATACCCAGGTTATACCAGCATGCTCCATATCACTATATACAGAAGATGTATAACTTATACCAGCTGTACATATATAATTATATACAGGAGATACCCAGGTTATACCAGCATGGTCCATATCACTATATACAAGAAGATGTATAACTTATACCAGCTGTACATATATAATTATATACAGGAGATACCCAGGTTATACCAGCATGGTCCATATCACTATATACAGGAAGATATATAACTTATACCAGCTGTACATATATAATTATATACAGGAGATACCCAGGTTATACCAGCATGCTCCATATCACTATATAGAAGAAGATGTATAACTTATACCAGCTGTACATATATAATTATATACAGGATATGCCCAGGTTATACCAGCATGTTTCATATCACTATATACAGGAAGATATATAACTTATACCAGCTGTACATATATAATTATATACAGGAGATGCCCAGGTTATACCAGCATGGTCCATATCACTATATACAGAAGATGTATAACTTATACCAGCTGTACATATATAATTATATACAGGAGATGCCCAGGTTATACCAGCATGCTCCATATCACTATATACAAGAAGATGTATAACTTATACCAGCTGTACATATATAATTATATACAGGAGATACCCAGGTTATACCAGCATGCTCCATATCACTATATACAAGAAGATATATAACTTATACCAGCTGTACATATATAATTATATACAGGAGATACCCAGGTTATACCAGCATGCTCCATATCACTATATACAAGAAGATGTATAACTTATACCAGCTGTACATATATAATTATATACAGGAGATACCCAGGTTATACCAGCATGCTCCATATCACTATATACAGGAAGATGTATAACTTATACCAGCTGTACATATATAATTATATACAGGAGATACCCAGGTTATACCAGCATGCTCCATATCACTATATACAAGAAGATGTATAACTTATACCAGCTGTACATATATAATTATATACAGGAGATACCCAGGTTATACCAGCATGCTCCATATCACTATATACAGAAGATGTATAACTTATACCAGCTGTACATATATAATTATATACAGGAGATACCCAGGTTATACCAGCATGGTCCATATCACTATATACAAGAAGATGTATAACTTATACCAGCTGTACATATATAATTATATACAGGAGATACCCAGGTTATACCAGCATGGTCCATATCACTATATACAGGAAGATGTATAACTTATACCAGCTGTACATATATAATTATATACAGGAGATGCCCAGGTTATACCAGCATGGTCCATATCACTATATACAGAAGATGTATAACTTATACCAGCTGTACATATATAATTATATACAGGAGATGCCCAGGTTATACCAGCATGCTCCATATCACTATATACAAGAAGATGTATAACTTATACCAGCTGTACATATATAATTATATACAGGAGATACTCAGGTTATACCAGCATGCTCCATATCACTATATACAAGAAGATATATAACTTATACCAGCTGTACATATATAATTATATACAGGAGATACCCAGGTTATACCAGCATGCTCCATATCACTATATACAAGAAGATGTATAACTTATACCAGCTGTACATATATAATTATATACAGGAGATGCCCAGGTTATATCAGCATGACCCATATCACTTTATCCAAGAAGATAGGGAAAATTGGTTACCTGGAATTTTGCTTTCCTAGTATAATTACCTATATAGTATATGAACACGCCCCAGCAACCGTACTCTGTGTTTTAAAAATAAATGTAGATAATAGATCTAGGAGGGAGGGTTTACATGTGCTGCCTTCGGACTCAAGGAAAGCAAAATTCCAGGTAACCAATTTTCGCTTTCCCTTTTTGTCTTCGGCAGCACATGATAGGATTTAGATAGATAGCAAAGGGTGGGTACTTCAACATAGGACTGCACTTAGTACACCTGTGCCAAAGGCTGAGCTCTTAGTATCAATGTGCAGCCGATAATGATTCACAAAAGTTGATGGCGTAGACCAGGAAGCTGCATTACAAATATCCGGTTCTGAGACTTGTGCTTACTCCGCCCATGATGCTGCTGTGGATCTTGTCGAATGGGCTCTAAGCGGAAACGGAGAGGCTTCACCCTCTAAGGAATAAGATTCCATAATTATGGCTTTAGATGCTTTCTGCCCCTTTTCTTGGTCCAGCAAACAAAATAGATTTTCAACAGCTTTAAATTCTTCTGTTCTTTGAAGATAATTTTCAATAGCTCTTTTGACAGCTTAGGCCCCTTTCACACTAGCGTTTTAGCTTTCCGTCCTAGAGATCTGTCCTCGGGGCTCTAGGACGGAAAGCTACTGATCAGGATTTATCCTAATGCATCCTGAATGGAGAGAAATCCGTTCAGGATGCATCAGGATGTCTTCCGTTCAGTATGTCAACGTTTTTTGGACGTTGACAAAAGCGCAGCATGCTGCGGATTTGTCTCCGTCCAAAAATCCGAAAGACATGCCGTAACGCCGGATCCGGAATTAATGCCTATTGAAGGGCATTAGTCCGGATCCGGCCTTTAGCTAAACGTCGTTTCCGCGCATCGCCGGATCCGACGTTTAGCTTTTTGTCAATGGTTACTATGGCAGCCAGGACGCTAAAGTCCTGGTTGCCATAGTAAAGAGTAGGGGGAGCGGGGGAGCGGCATACTTCCATTCCGTGCGGCTCCCGGGACGCTCCAGGATGACGTCAGGGTGCCCCAGTGCATAGATCACGTGATCGCATGGATAACGTGATCTATGCGCGCGGGGCGCTCTGACGTCATTCAGGAGAGCCTCGGGAGCCGCACGGAATGTAAGTATGCCGCTCCCCACTGCTACTATGGCAACCAGGGTCCTGGCTGCCATAGTAACACTGAAAGCATTTTGAAGACTGATCAGTCTTCAAATGCTTTCAGTTCACTTGCGTTGTTACGGATCCGGCGTGCATTCCGGCGACGGAAGTGCACGCCGGATCTTCACAACGCAAGTGTGAAAGAGGCCTAAGGTATGTAGGAGAGCCTGGTCTTCATTGGAAGGTTCTGGAAAGAATACTAGAAGGAAACATTCCCTGTTTACATTAGAAAAAGATGGTACTTTGGGCAAGAAGGATGGCTTGGTCCGCAATAGTACTCAATCTGGCAGAGATCTCAGATACGGATATTTAGAAGACAGAGCCTGTAATTCTCCAAGCCTTTTCGCAGATATAATGGCGACCAGGAATAATACTTTACAGGAGAGCCATTTTAGTTTAGCTTGTGCCAACGGTACAAAAGGAGGACCTGTCAGTTTTTTAGTACTAGAGATAAGTCCCAGACAAGTATAGGGTCTCTAATTGCCGGTTTTATCCTTTTTACTGCTTTAAAGAATCTGAATATTAACGGATGATGTACAAACTTGTTCTCAGTCATCGAGTTGATTGCTGTCATATGGACTCTCAATGTATTTGGTTTGAGACCTTTCTGGAAGCCGTCTTGAACGAATTGGAGAATGGAAGAAACATTTATGTTGGTACAATTAGACTCTATCAGCCAGGATGCAAATTCTTTCCATATCTTTGCATATTTAATATTTGTAGAGAATTTATGGACACAGAGTAAAGTATTAATTGTGACAGGTGCAGCACTATGAAGTGCCTTTTGCGCTGTGGCATTAGAAGAATTTAATATATCTAACTTTTTAGTCCAACCAGACTGTCTATTACTCTGCTTTAGTCTTGTTTCTTTTGCGCTAATTCCTCTAGCGCTGTTCTATGGAAACAGTAGGCTTAAAGAGCACACCAAACGCTTAAAATAATTTCTTTATTAACTTCAACTTTTCTTCCATATATAACACTGCCACCTCCGCAGAAGATAGTCCATGTACAAACACGTGTTGCATAATGTACCACAAAATGGCGGTATGCAGAAAATGGTGGCTTAACTGTTCAATCTTGTCATTCAACATAAATAGTTGATATATTTATCTCTTTAGTATCTGTACTTTCACTCTAAGTTATTTAAGAACTTTATAATCCCTCTGAGAGGTATATCTGAGGCTTACCCAATAGTTCTATTTGCACAGTTTGTGCGTAGTTTGGTTGCAGTTTATATGTAGTTTGGTCGCAGTTTGGTGGAACTGTAAACAAACATATACAACTGGTCTCAGTATATAGTTCTGATCACAGTATCAACAACATGAACATTATATAACCGTTCTAAATACCTATTTGGCCTCTTGTTCTCATAAAACAAAGCTCTGACTGGATACGTTTGTCCAGCTCCTCTTCTCTAGTCTATACTAACTCCTAAGATTCTGCTAGGGGATTTACCACACATACTCAGTGTTAGGCTGGCTGTGATTGGTTAAGACTCCTGGGCAGTAACAACAGTTTAACTCTATGCTTTCTGTTGTTAATTCTGCTGTGTCATTGAGCTTACCGTACATTCATTTACTGAATCTTAAAGGCATAGTATCTTTTCTGCTTCTGTGAACACAATAATTACCTGTTATATGACATCCAGAAACATGAAGTCACTGTAAATAACTCTCTTTCTGTCCCTAAGATATAAACATAGGAACTATATTAAATTTATTGGCAAGTCTAACTATACAAACATGTAAGTCATATTGGCAATCTAGGACAGGTCTTAGCTGGCCAGCTACATTAATCACTGACCCAGAGAAGCCTTTTTCTTCTAATCTGGACCTTTCAGTCTCCAAGCTGTAAGTCTGTTCAGGTTTTGGTGATATAGCCATTCTGTAATAACAGATCGGGAACAAGAGGAAGTTTCCAATACTCTTCCTTCGACAGATGGAGTAGAAGAGTGAACCAAGCCTTTAGGGTCCAAAACGGGACTATTATTATAGACAGAGGCTTCTCCACTAGAATATTCTGTATAACCCTCAGGATGAGAGGGACTGGAGGAAATATATAAACAGACAGGCCTTTCCAGCTGATTGAGAATACGTCCACTATCATAGGTCTGTCGAACCTGTTTAGGGAAAAAAATTTGAGTAGTTTTCTGTTCCGTCTGGACGCCATCAAATCCCAAACTGGCATGCCCCACTTGGCTGTAATCTGTTGGGAGTAACGAAGGTTTAGCTCCCAATCCGTCGAATTGATTTTCCTCCGATTCAGATGATCCGCTTGAATATTGCAACAGCCTTTGAGATGCATTTCTTTTAAGTCTAGAAGATACAATTCTGCCCAGGCAAAGATCTCTTTGCATAACCTCAGAAAGGACTGACTTCTTATCCCTCCTAGTACAGAAAGAAGATTGTCCAACTCAACAATCACAGATTTTTTCATCAGATCTGCTTGAAAATGACGTAGAGCAAGCTTGACTGCTTTTAGTTCTCTAAAATTTGACAACTGTTGCTTCTCCAGAGTGGACCACCGACCCCAAATTCACCGGTCTTGAAGATGAGCTCCCCACCCTAGGGCAGAAGTATCTGTGGTAACTACTACAGGCAAAGAGAACCAGAATGTTTTCCCACTGGATAAATTTCTGTACTGTACCACCATTTGAGATTTTGAACTGTGGATGCTCTTAATTTGACCCGGGCTCCCAAGTTGTGATGACTGTAATGCCAGACTTGTAATACGTCTTGTTCGAGATCTCTCACATGAATTCTTGCCCAGGGAACAGCATCTATCACTGCAGTTAGGTGACCAAGAGTCTTCATCACCCTGCAGACTGAAGGTATTGGAGAAGAGATTATATCTTTTACTTCTTTCTTTAGAGAATTGATCTTAGGTAGACGTAAGTAAAGGTTCATGGCACATACAGTTGTGTTCAAAATTATTCAACCCCCACTGAAATTGAGTGTTTTGGCCATTTTGACATTGATTTAGATCATTTCAGTCATCTTGTTTACAATTAAATCACAGAGGCCCTTGTAAGTCAGACAAATATAACATAACATTTATAATGAAATAACCACAAATGTCTTTTCTGTGCTCACATCATTATCAGTTTTATTCAACCCCCAAGTGACATTCAATCTTAGTACTTAGTACAACATCCTTTTCCAGTTATAACAGCTTTTAAACGTGAAGCATAGCTTGACACAAGTGTCTTGCAGCGATCTACGGGTATCTTCGCCTTTTCTTCATGGGCAAAAGCCTCCAGTTCAGTCACATTCTTAGGCTTGCGCGCCTGGGAGTTCTGGCATGGAGGCCTTCATTACGCAGTGTGCGCCTTATTGTCTGAGCTGAAACTTCAGTACCCGCATCTGACAAATCTTTCTTCAGTTCCTCAGCAGTCACACGGGGACTTTTCACGGGGTAGCACACAGCAGTCGAAGTCAGCATCTTCTTTCTGCCACGACCAGGTAGCGTTTCAACAGTGCCCTTTGCCTTGAATTTGCGAATGATGCTTCCTATGGTGTCTCTTGGTATGTTTAACATCTTTGCAATCTTCTTATAGCCATTGCCCTTCCTGTGAAGAGAAATCCCCTCTTCTCTTGTCTTCCTGAACCATTCTCCTGACTTCACCATGTCTGTAAACGCACCAGTAAATGTCTAGAAGGAGCTGAGTATCACAGTCATTTTACATCTGCCTCATTGGGGCTTATTCTGCTTGATTGCTGCTCCTTGACATCCACAGGGGTTTTCAATACCTGATCGAAAACACTTGAATGAACCTCTGTTCTTAGGAGCGGTCGTCTTTAAGGGATTGAATAATTGTGTCAATGAAAAAATCACAAAAAAAAAACATTTAATACTGTATTACAAAAACAATTGATGTCATTTTAGTTGCATTTGGTTCTTTAAAAAGTCCTTGTGAAATTTCATTCTGAACACAATTACAAATGTGCACTAAATTCCCTAAAACCCTTTACAGCAGGCATGTCCAAACTCCGGCCCTCCAGATGTTGCAAAACTACAACTCCCATCATTCCTGGACAACCTACAGCTATCAACCTACAGAAGAGCATGATGGGAGTTGTAGTTCTGCAACACCTGGAGGGCCAGAGTTTGGACATGCCTGCTTTACACCATTGGGGGTTGAAAAATTTTGAACACAACTGTATATCTATCTGGAATCCCAGAAACAGCTTGGAAGTGGTAAGGTGGATGTCTGATTTTTTCCAGTTGATCAGGAACCATAATGAAGGTTGGTGACCACCTGAAGAGGAGTCTTTAACAGGCACTTGGATAGAGCTACTATGAGCTAGTCATTTAGATATGTGAACACTTGTAAGGCATGGATACGAAGACTCGCCACTGCTAAAACTGCAATCTTTGTAAATATCCTGGGTGCGGAAGAGAGACCGAAAGGTAGTGCTTTGAACTGGAAATGTCTTATTTTGCCATTTTTGAGAATGGCCACTCTCAGGAATTTTCTTGAAGACTGTCTTATTGGTATATGTAGGTAAGTATCTTTCAGGTCTTATGGTTTCCATTCTTAAGTGGAGTTTTCTGATAACGATTCACATAACGAAGGTCTATGATCAAACGCCATCTGCCCCCTGGCCTGGGAACAGCCTAGAATACACTTCTGCCCCTACTTGATGTCTTGGAACCGGTTCTAATGCTCCTTTTTGTAGAAATTCTTCCACTAGTTGTATAACTGGCGGGTCTTCTTTTTGATTTAGAAGGAATCTGTTCCTTGGATAACGATGAAATTCTAAAGCATAACCTTCTGTTATGATTTCCAGAACCCATTTGTCTGAAGTAGTGTTTTCCCAAGCTCAGTAATATTGAGTAAGGCGACCCCTACTCTTTGACTTCTGGCGTCAAAAGTCTGATTTGGATGGCTTATTTTCATCAGTTTTTTCCCTTGATTTTTCTGATGCTACTCCACGGAATCTACAGTCTGTTCTCCCTCTGTCAGAACGTCCACAGAAGCCATATCTCTGGTATCCTTGTCTTCTGTAGAGATGAAAAAACCTTGTCCGTTTTTTTCAACTGGACTGTGGGAATTCTAGAGCTTTATCTTCCTTGTTGGCTTCTAGCAGTTTGTCCAGCTGAGAGCCAAACAATCTTCCTGGCTCAAAAGGAAGAGAACATAGATTACTCTTTGATGCCATGTCTCCTGACCACAGTTTCAGCCAGATGGATCTTCTAACAGATTTAGAAAGTGCCATGTTCTTCGCTAGAACCCTTAAGAAATCTACAGGAAAATCGCAGAGGAAATCTGCAAGCTTCATGGTTGGCAACTGCTGGAGTAATTCTTCCCTTGGTACTCTATCTTCTATATCTTTCCCAAAATGACTTAACCAGACTCTAAGAGCACGGGCTACTGGTACTGCAGCCATGGCGGCTTTATTGAGTGAAGCCAGGTAGGTATGCAGTCTTTTTAAAAGGTTGCCTGCTTTTTTATACATTGGATCGTTAAGCAAAGTGGAATGATCTTCTGGCAAGTCTAGTGGCAGCAGGATCAACCCTGGATGGAGACTCCCAGCTTACTGACTTAAAGGGAATCTGTCACTAGCTTTTACCCTTGTCAGCTAAACATATGCTGACATTAAGGGTCTCCATAGCAGTCCTAATGTGTGTTTATTTTAGATATTCAAGTCTTTATTTTCTCAAAAAACAGGTTTTACCCACCTGTCAATCATCAGAATAAGGAGCCCAGGGGGAGGTCTGGCCATGCAGGGTGCTCGTCCGCACCCTCCTCCATCAGTGCCGCACGCCGCCTCTCCAAACTTCTGCGCCGCCTCCTAAAGCGCAGTGCCGCCTCTCCCTCCCTCCCCCTCCTTCCCCGTCAAGATCCCGCACGTGCGCACAGCGCACTGCGCCCGTGCGGACTCCGGCAACCGGCTTCAGGGAGCGAAGTGCGCATGCGTCGGCACTTCGCTCCCTCCCTGGTATGACCGCACCCTGTGCGCACGCGCGGGATCTTGACGGGAAAGGAGGGGGAGGGAGGGAGAGGGAGAGGCGGCACTGCGCTTTAGGAGGCGGCGCAGAAGTTTGGAGAGGCGGCGTGCAGCACTGATGGAGGAGGGTGCGGACGAGCACCCTGCATGGCCAGACCTCCCCCTGGGCTCCTTATTCTGATGATTGACAGGTGGGTAAAACCTGTTTTTTGAGAAAATAAAGACTTGAATATCTAAAATAAACACACATTAGGACTGCTATGGAGACCCTTAATGTCAGCATATGTTTAGCTGACAAGGGTAAAAGCTAGTGACAGATTCCCTTTAAGGATCCGTTTTATACATGGCTTTAAATCTGGACCCTTAGTCCATCTTTTTAATGGGATATTTCCATTCATTCTGAATGACAGACTCCAATACTGGATGGCTTGGGAATACACATGCTCTTTTTCTTGGAAAGTAGAAAAAACTTTCTTCATCCTGATCAGCAGTCGTCAGGGGCGTAGCTAAAGGCTCATGGGCCCTGGTGCAAGAGTTCCGCTTCGGCCTCCCTTCTCTCAGTGCTTTGTGTGTCTTCTTATGCAGCACAAGTGTCTTTGGGCCCCTTCAGGCTCCTGGCCCCGGTAGTGACTGCTACCTCTGCACCCCCTATAGCTACGCCCCTGGCAGTCGTCTACTTCTTAGACGTCATTATATTTTTTACCTCCTTTATTAAACAATTAGCATTTTCCTCTCTGAAAATAAAAATATCTTCAGCAATGGTCAATTCATCTTCTGAACCAGAAGAAACTTCTCCTTCAGAGCGAACAGATTCCTCAGAGGAAGAAGATGGTAATGGGTACAGCTTCTTTTTTACTGCCTTTCTTTTGAGAATGTGACGGAATAGATTTTAAAAGTATCAACAACTTTTTAGTTTCATCATCAGAATCTTCATCAGGCTGAGAACAATCTACACAAATGTTAGATGAGTAGTCATCAGGCAGAGGTTGGATACAGGAGATGCACAGAGCATGTTTTCTCTTTAGCTTTTTTAGAGGACTTCTGAGAAGAATGAGCAGCCAATTCCACATCCCAAGCCTCACAGTAATCACGCAGGTGTTCATCAGGAAGGGGCTGTTCACATGACGCACACAGCCTGTGCCTATGTTTCTTAGATTTCTTTCCACTCCTGCTGCAATGGCTGGACATCTGTTTAAATAATAGAAACAGGGACCCAG
This sequence comes from Bufotes viridis, assembly GCA_033119425.1. Taxonomy (NCBI): domain Eukaryota; kingdom Metazoa; phylum Chordata; class Amphibia; order Anura; family Bufonidae; genus Bufotes; species Bufotes viridis. The sequence continues at coordinate 447,236,798 of CM065592.1, forward strand.
TTACTCACAAACATAGACATCAATAAGGTTCGTCTGACCCAGGACAGAAACTGTACCTTGTAACTGCAAGAGCTCGACTGCCAGGCACCACAGGCATCATGGCTCTGCACTACACCGCTTAAATACTTAACTTTGGCACCAGAAACGGGAGGGAGGAGGAGAGCTGATGACATCAGTCGCTGCTGAACCATGTGCGTTCCACCCGTGCGTTCCACCGCCTGTGCAGGATGCTGACTTTTAATGTAGACACGCGCCTCCCGGCATGCGCACCGTGCTCACTGCCATCTGATACTATCCCGCCAGCTGCCTCGATCATGCCCGATACACAGGGACAAAGCAGCGCCAGGGACACACCTCCTGGCTATGCTGAACTCTAAGCCATGTAACCTGGGAACACACCCCAAGGTATAAGAAGCAAAAACACCACAGCTGGGCTTCTCTTCAGGAATGAGGACAAATAAAAAACACAGACTATGGTTGTTGGGGGCGTGTTTATATACTATCTAAGTCATTATACTAATTGTATGTTTAATCTAGGTGAGCGGCCTTACTGGGGAAAATGAGAGAAGATTAACCCTTCATGTGCTGCCGAGGACAAAAGGGGAAATATAACATAAACCAGCTGTACATATATAATTATATACAGGAGATACCCAGGTTATACCAGCATGCTCCATATCACTGTATACAAGAAGATGCATAACTTATACCAGCTGTACATATATATTATATACAGGAGATACCCAGGTTATACCAGCATGCTCCATATCACTATATACAGGAAGATGTATAACTTATACCAGCTGTACATATATAATTATATACAGGAGATGCCCAGGTTATACCAGCATGGTCCATATCACTATATACAAGAAGATGTATAACTTTTACCAGCTCTACATATATAATTATATACAGGAGATACCCAGGTTATACCAGCATGCTCCATATCACTATATACAAGAAGATGTATAACTTATACCAGCTGTACATATATAATTATATACAGGAGATACCCAGGTTATACCAGCATGCTCCATATCACTATATACAGAAGATGTATAACATATACCAGCTGTACATATATAATTATATACAGGAGATGCCCAGGTTATACCAGCATGCTCCATATCACTATATACAGGAAGATGTATAACTTATACCAGCTGTACATATATAATTATATACAGGAGATACCCAGGTTATACCAGCATGCTCCATATCACTGTATACAAGAAGATGTATAACTTATACCAGCTGTACATATATAATTATATACAGGAGATACCCAGGTTATACCAGCATGGTCCATATCACTATATACAAGAAGATGTATAACTTATACCAGCTGTACATATATAATTATATACAGGAGATACCCAGGTTATACCAGCATGGTCCATATCACTATATACAGGAAGATGTATAACTTATACCAGCTGTACATATATAATTATATACAGGAGATACCCAGGTTATACCAGCATGCTCCATATCACTATATACAAGAAGATGTATAACTTATACCAGCTGTACATATATAATTATATACAGGAGATGCCCAGGTTATACCAGCATGCTCCATATCACTATATACAGGAAGATGTATAACTTATACCAGCTGTACATATATAATTATATACAGGAGATGCCCAGGTTATACCAGCATGCTCCATATCACTGTATACAAGAAGATGTATAACTTATACCAGCTGTACATATATAATTATATACAGGAGATACCCAGGTTATACCAGCATGCTCCATATCACTATATACAGGAAGATGTATAACTTATACCAGCTGTACATATATATTTATATACAGGAGATGCCCAGGTTATACCAGCATGGTCCATATCACTATATACAGAAGATGTATAACTTATACCAGCTGTACATATATAATTATATACAGGAGATACCCAGGTTATACCAGCATGCTCCATATCACTATATACAAGAAGATGTATAACTTATACCAGCTGTACATATATAATTATATACAGGAGATACCCAGGTTATACCAGCATGCTCCATATCACTATATACAGAAGATGTATAACTTATACCAGCTGTACATATATAATTATATACAGGAGATGCCCAGGTTATACCAGCATGCTCCATATCACTATATACAGGAAGATGTATAACTTATACCAGCTGTACATATATAATTATATACAGGAGATACCCAGGTTATACCAGCATGCTCCATATCACTGTATACAAGAAGATGTATAACTTATACCAGCTGTACATATATAATTATATACAGGAGATACCCAGGTTATACCAGCATGGTCCATATCACTATATACAAGAAGATGTATAACTTATACCAGCTGTACATATATAATTATATACAGGAGATGCCCAGGTTATACCAGCTGTACATATATAATTATATACAGGAGATGCCCAGGTTATACCAGCATGCTCCATATCACTATATACAGGAAGATGTATAACTTATACCAGCTGTACATATATAATTATATACAGGAGATACCCAGGTTATACCAGCATGCTCCATATCACTATATACAAGAAGATGTATAACTTATACCAGCTGTACATATATAATTATATACAGGAGATGCCCAGGTTATACCAGCATGCTCCATATCACTATATACAGGAAGATGTATAACTTATACCAGCTGTACATATATAATTATATACAGGAGATGCCCAGGTTATACCAGCATGCTCCATATCACTATATACAAGAAGATGTATAACTTATACCAGCTGTACATATATAATTATATACAGGAGATACCCAGGTTATACCAGCATGCTCCATATCACTATATACAAGAAGATGTATAACTTATACCAGCTGTACATATATAATTATATACAGGAGATACCCAGGTTATACCAGCATGGTCCATATCACTATATACAAGAAGATATATAACTTATACCAGCTGTACATATATAATTATATACAGGAGATGCCCAGGTTATACCAGCATGGTCCATATCACTATATACAGAAGATGTATAACTTATACCAGCTGTACATATATAATTATATACAGGAGATGCCCAGGTTATACCAGCATGGTCCATATCACTATATACAGAAGATGTATAACTTATACCAGCTGTACATATATAATTATATACAGGAGATGCCCAGGTTATACCAGCATGCTCCATATCACTATATACAAGAAGATGTATAACTTATACCAGCTGTACATATATAATTATATACAGGAGATACCCAGGTTATACCAGCATGCTCCATATCACTATATACAGAAGATGTATAACTTGTACCAGCTGTACATATATAATTATATACAGGAGATGCCCAGGTTATACCAGCATGCTCCATATCACTGTATACAAGAAGATATATAACTTATACCAGCTGTACATATATAATTATATACAGGAGATACCCAGGTTATACCAGCATGGTCAATATCACTATATACAAGAAGATATATAACTTATACCAGCTGTACATATATAATTATATACAGGAGATACCCAGGTTATACCAGCTGTACAGATATAATTATATACAGGAGATGCACAGGTTATACCAGCATGGTCCATATCACTATATACAAGAAGATGTATAACTTATACCAGCTGTACGTATATAATTATATACAGGAGATGCCCAGGTTATACCAGCATGGTCCATATCACTATATACAAGAAGATGTATAACTTATACCAGCTGTACATATATAATTATATACAGGAGATACCCAGGTTATACCAGCATGCTCCATATCATTATATACAAGATGTATAACTTTTACCAGCTTTAGATATATAATTATATACAGGAGATGCCCAGGTTATAGCAGCATGGTCCATATCACTATATACAAGAAGATGTATAACTTATACCAGCTGTACATATATAATTATATACAGGAGATACCCAGGTTATACCAGCATGCTCCATATCACTATATACAAGAAGATGTATAACTTATACCAGCTGTACATATATAATTATATACAGGAGATGCCCAGGTTATACCAGCATGGTCCCTATCACTATATACAGAAGATGTATAACTTATACCAGCTGTACATATATAATTATATACAGGAGATACCCAGGTTATACCAGCATGCTCCATATCACTATATACAAGAAGATGTATAACTTATACCAGCTGTACATATATAATTATATACAGGAGATGCCCAGATTATACCAGCATGCTCCATATCACTATATACAAGAAGATGTATAACTTATACCAGCCATACATATATAATTATATACAGGAGATGCCCAGGTTATAGCAGCATGGTCCATATCACTATATACAAGAAGATGTATAACTTATACCAGCTGTACATATATAATTATATACAGGAGATACCCAGGTTATACCAGCATGCTCCATATCGTTATATACAAGAAGATGTATAACTTATACCAGCTGTACATATATAATTATATACAGGAGATACCCAGGTTATACCAGCATGCTCCATATCACTATATACAGGAAGATGTATAACTTATACCAGCTGTACATATATAATTATATACAGGAGATACCCAGGTTATACCAGCATGCTCCAGATCACTATATACAAGGAGATGTATAACTTATACCAGCTGTACATATATAGTTATATACAGGAGATACCCAGGTTATACCAGCATGCTCCATATCATTATATACAAGATGTATAACTTATACCAGCTGTACATATATAATTATATACAGGAGATGCCCAGGTTATACCAGCATGGTCCATATCACTATATACAAGAAGATGTATAACTTATACCAGCTGTACATATATAATTATATACAGGAGATACCCAGGTTATACCAGCATAGTCCATATCACTATATACAAGAAGATGTATAACTTATACCAGCTGTACATATATAATTATATACAGGAGATACCCAGGTTATACCAGCTGTACATATATAATTATATACAGGAGATACCCAGGTTATACCAGCTGTACAGATATAATTATATACAGGAGATACCCAGGTTATACCAGCATGGTCCATATCACTATATACAAGAAGATGTATAACTTATACCAGCTGTACATATATAATTATATACAGGAGATACCCAGGTTATACCAGCATGGTCCATATCACTATATACAGAAGATGTATAACTTATACCAGCTATACATATATAATTATATACAGGAGATGCCCAGGTTATACCAGCATGCTCCATATCACTATATACAAGGACATGTATAACTTATACCAGCTGTACATATATAATTATATACAGGAGATGCCCAGGTTATACCAGCATGCTCCATATCACTATATACAAGAAGATGTATAACTTATACCAGCTGTACATATATAATTATATACAGGAGATACCCAGGTTATACCAGCATGCTCCATATTACTATATACAGAAGATGTATAACTTATACCAGCTGTACATATATAATTATATACAGGAGATGCCCAGGTTATACCAGCTGTACATATATAATTATATACAGGAGATGCCCAGGTTATACCAGTTGTTCACATATGATGAAGCAGGCTGTATTGCTGGTGAATTCCTTGTATCTCTGGCTTCTCCTTGGGTTATATTATGAAGCAGACAGAACATTACAGATATAGGATGGTATTTCTTTCTGTAATAATACAGATTCACTTCGCCCTCACATTTCCCTGTCTATTAGTGCAGTGATAACATGATAGATGATGGGAGTCATACTCTTCTTGACGTGCAGGAGATTAGCTCAGCGAGAACGTAACGAATGAGCCAATTTCCTGAAATAGATGATAGCATGGATTATGTAATAAGCCGCAGACAAAGGATTCCTATTGTCAGGCGCCGGCCCTGGGCTCAGCGACGTTCTGCATCTGAGGGCTCCATTCTATAACAGGCAGCAGAGGTACTGTATGTGGTGGGCCAAGGTTTATGAGTGTGAGACCCCTCTCTGGGCTCCTGCGGCAATGTCCTACACTATCCAGACCCACATCCACCTCCTTACATGGGACTGACAGACCTTGGAGAGTGGAAATAATGACCATGTTACATCGTAATGAAAGAGCTAGAATCCTGAAACATTGCTGACAAAATCTCATCCTATCAGAGGCTTCTAAAACCGTTCACAAGCAGAATAGTGAGTGCAGCTCTGGAGTATAATACAGGATGTAACTCAGGATCAGTACAGGATAAGTAATGTAATGTATGTACACAGTGACTGCACCAGCAGAATAGTGATGGCAGCTCTGGAGTATAATACAGGATGTAACTCAGGATCAGTACAGGAGAAGTAATGTAATGTATGTACACAGTGACTGCACCAGCAGAATAGTGAGTGCCGCTCTGGAGTATAATACAGGATGTAACTCAGGATCAGTACAGGATAAGTAATGTAATGTATGTACACAGTGACTGCACCAGCAGAATAGTGAGTGCTGCTCTGGAGTATAATACAGGATGTAACTCAGGATCAGTACTGGATAAGTAATGTAATGTATGTACACAGTGACTGCACCAGCAGAATAGTGAGTGCAGCTCCAGAGTAAAATACAGGATATAGTTCAGGGTCAGTACAGGATAAGTAATGTATGTACACAGTGACTGCACCAACAGAATAGGGAGTGCAGCTCTGAAGTATAATACATGATGTAACTCAGGATCAGTACAGGATAAGTAATGTAATGTATGTACACAGTGACTCCACCAGCAGAATAGGGAGTGCAGCTCTGAAGTATAATACATGATGTAACTCAGGATCAGTACAGGATAAGTAATGTAATGTATGTACACAGTGACTGCACCAACAGAATAGGGAGTGCAGCTCTGAAGTATAATACAGGATGTAACTCAGGATCAGTACAGGATAAGTAATGTAATGTATGTACACAGAGACTCCACCAGCAGAATAGTGAGTGCTGCTCTGGAGTATAATACATGATGTAACTCAGGATCAGTACAGGATAAGTAATGTAATGTATGCACACAGTGACTGCACCAGCAGAATAGTGAGTGCAGCTCTGGAGTATAATACAGGATGTAACTCAGGATCAGTACAGGATAAGTAATGTATGCACACAGTGACTGCACCAGCAGAATAGTGAGTGCAGCTCTAGAGTAAAATACAGGATATAACTCAGGATCAGTACAGGATAAGTAATGTATGTACACAGTGACTGCACCAGCAGAATAGTGAGTGCAGCTCTGGAGTAAAATACAGGATATAGTTCAGGATCAGTACAGGATAAGTAATGTAATGTATGTACACAGTGACTGCACCAGCAGAATAGTGAGTGCAGCTCTGGAGTAAAATACAGGATGTAACTCAGGATCAGTACAGTATAAGTAATGTATTGTATGTACACAGTGACTCCACCAGCAGAATGATGAGTGCAGCTCTGGAGTATAATACAGGAGGTAACTCAGGATCAGTACAGGATAAGTAATGTAATGTGTGTACACTGTGACTGCACCAGCAGAATAGTGAGTGCAGCTCTGGACTATAATACAGGATGTAACTCAGGATCAGTACAGGATAAGTAATGTAATGTATGTAAGCAGTGACTCCAGCAGCAGCAGAATAGTGAGTGCCGCTCTGGAGTATAATACAGGATGTAACTCAGGATCAGTACAGGATAAGTAATGTAATGTATGTACACAGTGACTGCACCAGCAGAATAGTGAGTGCAGCTCTGGAGTATAATACTGGATGTAACTCAGGATCAGTACAGGATAAGTAATGTATGTACACAGTGACAGCACCAGCAGAATAGTGAGTGCAGCTCTGGAGTATAATACAGGATGTAACTCAGGATCAGTACAGGATAAGTAATGTATGTACACAGTGACTGCACCAGCAGAATAGTGAATGCAGCTCTGGAGTATAATACAGGATGTAACTCAGGATCAGTACAGGATAAGTAATGTATGTACACAGTGACTCCACCAGCAGAATAGTGAGTGCAGCTCTGGAGTATAATACAGGATGTAACTCAGGATCAGTACAGGATAAGTAATGTAATGTATGTACACAGTGACTTCACCAGCAGAATAGTGAGTGCAGCTCTGGAGTATAATACAGGATGTAACTCAGGATCAGTACAGGATAAGTAATGTATGTACACAGTGACTCCACCAGCAGAATAGTGAGTGCAGCTCTGAGTATAATACAGGATGTAACTCAGGATCAGTACAGGATAAGTAATGTATGTACACAGTGACTGCACCAGCAGAATAGTGAGTGCAGCTCTGGAGTATAATACAGGATGTAACTCAGGATCAGTACAGGATAATGTAATGTATGTACACAGTGACTGCACCAGCAGAATAGTGAGTGCAGCTCTGGAGTATAATACAGGATGTAACTCAGGATCAGTACAGGATAAGTAATGTATGTACACAGTGACTGCACCAGCAGAATAGTGAGTGCAGCTCTGGAGTATAATACAGGATGTAACTCAGGATCAGTACAGGATAAGTAATGTAATGTATGTACACAGTGACTGCACCAGCAGAATAGTGAGTGCAGCTCTGGAGTATAATACAGGATGTAACTCAGGATCAGTACAGGATAAGTAATGTATGTACACAGTGACTGCACCAGCAGAATAGTGAGTGCAGCTCTGGAGTATAATACAGGATGTAACTCAGGATCAGTACAGGATAAGTAATGTATGTACACAGTGACTGCACCAGCAGAATAGTGAGTGCAGCTCTGGAGTATAATACAGGATGTAACTCAGGATCAGTACAGGATAAGTAATGTATGTACACAGTGACTCCACCAGCAGAATAGTGAGTGCAGCTCTGAGTATAATACAGGATTTAACTCAGGATCAGTACAGGATAAGTAATGTAATGTATGTACATAGTGATTTCACCAGCAGAATAGGGAGTGCAGCTCTGGAGTATAATACAGGATGTAACTCAGGATCAGTACAGGATAAGTAATGTATGTACCCAGTGACTCCACCAGCAGAATAGTGAGTGCAGCTCTGGAGTATAATACAGGATGTAACTCAGGATCAGTACAGGATAAGTAATGTATGTACACAGTGACTCCACCAGCAGAATAGTGAGTGCAGCTCTGGAGTATAATACAGGATGTAACTCAGGATCAGTACAGGATAAGTAATGTATGTACACAGTGACTGCACCAGCAGAATAGTGAGTGCAGCTCTGGAGTATAATACAGGATGTAACTCAGGATCAGTACAGGATAAGTAATGTATGTACACAGTGACTGCACCAGCAGAATAGTGAGTGCAGCTCTGGAGTATAATACAGGATGCAACTCAGGATCAGTACAGGATAAGTAATGTATGTACACAGTGACTCCACCAGCAGAATAGTGAGTGCAGCTCTGAGTATAATACAGGATGTAACTCAGGATCAGTACAGGATAAGTAATGTATGTACACAGTGACTGCACCAGCAGAATAGTGAGTGCAGCTCTGGAGTATAATACAGGATGTAACTCAGGATCAGTACAGGATATGTAATGTATGTACACAGTGACTGCACCAGCAGAATAGTGAGTGCAGCTCTGGAGGATAATACAGGAGGTAACTCAGGATCAGTACAGGATAAGTAATGTAATGTATGTACACAGTGACTGCACCAGCAGAATAGTGAGTGCAGCTCTGGAGTATAATACAGGAGGTAACTCAGGATCAGTACAGGATAAGTAATGTAATGTATGTACACAGTGACTGCACCAGCAGAATAGTGAGTGCAGCTCTGGAGTATAATACAGGATGTAACTCAGGATCAGGACAGGATAAGTAATGTATGTACACAGTGACTGCACCAGCAGAATAGTGAGTGCAGCTCTGGAGTATAATACAAGATGTAACTCAGGATCAGTACAGGATAAGTAATGTATGTACACAGTGACTGCCCCAGCAGAGTAGTGAGTGCAGCTCTGGAGTATAATACAGGATGTAACTTAGGATCAGTACAGGATAAGCAATGTAATCTATGTACACAGTGACTGCACCAGCAGAATAGTGAGTGCAGCTCTGGAGTATAATACAGGATGTAACTCAGGATCAGTACAGGATAAGTAATGTATGTACACAGTGACTGCACCAGCAGAATAGTGAGTGCAGCTCAGTAGCAGTAAAGGTTGCATATCCTGAATAGTCCAGGTTTAAAGGAATTTTGCAAGTAATGTGCTTTCACTGATTGATATCTTTTTGTTAATGGCTTTACACGAGTCCAGCCTCCTCTTGGCATTGAACGTGGTGACCTTAGGTTTTTTAGCAGTTGCTTATCCACAGATGCCCTAACCCATAAAGGCTTTGATGTATAGCTACTTTGTATGAGCAAGTTTCCAGCTAATTGTAACCTGCCTTTCCTTGGTTTTGTTGATGCCAAGTTCCCCAACAAGCTTACGCGCTTCTTACCAGACATTAGCATTTTCTGACTCATTTCGGCATAAAACAGCCTATAAAAAAGAGATGTTTATTGTCTTTGCTCCTCCAGAAATGAGAGCCTCAGTTGTTAGTGCCCAGACTTCTCCTGGTTTATATGTTTTCTGAAGTAGCTGACTGATCTCCACCACTGTCAGCCATTTTAGATATGACGGAGCTGGTGTTTCTGTCTCTGGTCACCCAGCGGCTCCACCTCTTCCCCCGTCCAGCTCTGCCTGATGAAGAACCATAGTGAGGAAACCTTTCTATCCGGCCTATAAGGTGTAAGGCTGCCGTTACTAAAATGCGTTGAAAAACAAGAAATGCCGGGAAGTGCAATTTAATGGTCACATCGAGGAGGGCGGAAGTAGCTAACTTCTCCTCCTTCTAGGGTTTAAATAGATGCTAATGTGGCTTCAGTCTGGCTTCAGAAAAGGAATAGCAATCTTCCTCAGTATGAGGTGGAAGCCGCACACACCCCATCATATGAATTCCCAATCGCTGGACATATTATGTCCCTTTACACTCAAGAACGGCACGGAAAATAAATAATTGTGAAAATTCCGCCTCTTAGATGTCCCATTTACTATTGGAAAGCAAAACCACACACTTTTTAGTCCCAGCTATTGCTTTTTATTGGCGTCCACGCCTTTTTTAAAAAAAAATAAAAATGAACGAGGGGTTGTTACAGCTCCGCCCAGTATATCTATATATTTATAAGATCCTGTCAGTTTTAAAGGTTCCTTGACAATATGAAAATTAATATATTTTATGCAAATGTAAATTAAAGGGCATCTGTCAGCAGTTTTGTCCCTATGACATGTGCACTAGCAGCTGAAGGCGTCTGTGTTGGTCCCATGTCCATACGTGCCCGCATTCCTGAAAAAATTATGTTTTGATATATGCAAATGAGCCTCTAGGAGCAACGGGGGCGTCACCATTACACCTAGAGTCTCTGCTGTGCTCTCTCCACGTTGATTGACAGCACCAGGTGTGATGATGATTTCACTTTTTGTCCATCAAAGTGCAGAGGGAGCGGCAGTTGCAGAGAGAACAAAGCCTTTAAGTGTAATGGCAACGCCCCCGTTGCTCCTATAGGCTGATTTGCATATTTAAAATAATAATTTTTCTCAGTAACGTGGGCACATATGAACATGGGACCAACACAGAGGCCTTCAACGGCCAAGTGCACATGTAACAGGTCAGCCGGTGTCATAGGGACAGATCTGCTGACAGATGCTCTTTAAAGGTAGTCACTGCTAACTTATTTTAAAGGGACGATGACGACCTTAAAGGCTGGCGTCCACATAGCAGCCGCATGAGGTTATAGAAAACGTTCTTTGTTACACATGTAGTCAGCACCTACCTAGTAAAGTACATGATGTACGCGATGAAAGCCTCTGTAAACAATACGTCACACAATAAAAGCAGATATTACCTGGGTGGATTTAGCTTTACGGCATCTGTTCATCCATCCCTAGAAGTTAAAGTCCATCTCCACTTTCTGAATCTAGATAACAATTGGTCCAGTTCCTGCTTTGGCTGCAGGAAGCAACTGATGTTTATCCTGAACGTTTGAGTTTGTGAATAGAATGCCAACACAGTGAAAACTGACACATTTAAAAATATTACTAGAAAAGTTATTTTCACTGTTTCCCTGCGACCATTGGTGACCCCTCAAATGTCACAGTGTACAATTGGTGACCCCTCGACCATTGGTGACCCCTCGAATGTCACAGTGTACAATTGGTGACCCCTCGACCATTGGTGACCCCTCGAATGTCACAGTGTACAATTGGTGACCCCTCGACCATTGGTGACCCCTCGAATGTCACAGTGTACAATTGGTGACCCCTCGACCATTGGTGACCCCTCGAATGTCACAGTGTACAATTGGTGACCCCTAGACCATTGGTGACCCCTCAAATGTCACAGTGTACATTTGGTGATTTCTCGACCATTGTTGACCACTCGAATGTCAGTGTACAATTGGTGACCCCTCGACCATTGGTGACCCCTCGAATGTCACAGTGTACAATTGGTGACCCCTCGACCATTGTTGACCCCTCGAACATTGGTGACCCCTCAAATGTCACAGTGTACAATTGGTGACCCCTCGACCATTGGTGACCCCTTGAATGTCACATTGTGTCCATGATATGGATCTGTGGGTACATTACCCCAAATCTTGGATTCAGGATTTCTGAGAAGTCGGTTGGGAAGAATCATTTGCCATGAAGAGGACCCTATTACCGGCTGATATTTCGTTGGTCCTCGGCCTTCACGTTAGAGTGTTACAATTGTGACGAGTCATATAGGAAAAAAAAAAAAAAACGGCTCAGACGAGAGCATCTCGCATCCGTCACCATAAAAACTTCCCGCTTTAAGGCTGGGAACACACCTAGGCGTTTCTGAATCGCGAGTATGACGCGCGTTTTTGGATGCGCGTTTTTGTAACTAGGAAACGCGCGTCATACGCGCGATTCAGTGATTCTCCCCTATGGCATCATTGTCCATAGGCGCGTTAAAACGCCCCAAAGAAGCTCATGTACTTGTTTGGGCGTGGGGCGTTTTACAGCGCGTTCAAACACGCTGTAAAACGCCCAAATGTGAACCATGCCCATAGGGAAGCATGGCTTTTCACATGTTGTGCGTTTTACAGCGCGTTTGAACGCGCTGAAAAACGCTCAGGTGTGTACCTAGGGTAAATGAATTTATAATATAATAGAGAGAAATACACGGTAACTGAGCGTGTCCCCGAAACAGGGCCACACCCCACTCACCGACGAAGCTTCACTAACCTTCCACCGGCCAAGACTGGAAAACGCAGAGAGAACTGTCTGTACGCCAATATCAACCGCAACAGGAATATGTCTACAACATCGCGTTCTAAAAACTAGCACAAAGAAAGCAAGACAGGAACAAAAAATTACTAGTAGAGATGAAAAGACACAAGCTGCGCGTTATGGATAATTCTACTCATCTACTGGGTCGCCGTCCAGGGCTCCGGTAAAACCGCCAAAAGAGGTCGTCCAACTTTTTTTACAAAGGAAAAAAATAATTTGCAATTTTTAGATACAGATTTTGTAGTGAATTTCTATCCATATAGCTTTCTATGTAATATCTATCTATCCATTATCTATCTCACATCTATCTATATTGTACAGTAGTCTACACAGTTGCACTATACTGCACAGTCTATTAGTACATTTACACTATAGCGTGCAGTCTACCAGTACATTTACACTATAGCGTGCAGTCTACCAGTACATTTACACTATAGCGTGCAGTCTACCAGTACATTTACACTATAGCGTGCAGTCTACCAGTACATTTACACTATAGCGTGCAGTCTACCAGTACATTTACACTATAGAGTGTGCTCTACCAGTACATTTACACTATAGCGTTCAGTCTACCAGTACATTTACACTATAGCGTGCGGTCTACCAGTACATTTACACTATAGCGTGCAGTCTACCAGTACATTTACACTATAGCGTGCAGTCTACCAGTACATTTACACTATAGCGTGCAGTCTACCAGTACATTTACACTATAGCGTGCAGTCTACCAGTACATTTACACTATAGTGTGCAGTCTACCAGTACATTTACACTATAGCGTTCAGTCTACCAGTACATTTACACTATAGTGTGGTCTACCAGTACATTTACACTATAGTGTGGTCTACCAGTACATTTACACTATAGCATGCGGTCTACCAGTACATTTACACTATAGCATGCAGTCTACCAGTACATTTACACTATAGCGTTCAGTCTACCAGTACATTTACACTATAGCGTGCAGTCTACCAGTACATTTACACTATAGCGTTCAGTCTACCAGTACATTTACACTATAGCGTGCAGTCTACCAGTACATTTACACTATAGCGTTCAGTCTACCAGTACATTTACACTATAGCGTGCAGTCTACCAGTACATTTACACTATAGCGTTCAGTCTACCAGTACATTTACACTATAGCGTTCAGTCTACCAGTACATTTACACTATAGCGTTCAGTCTACCAGTACATTTACAGTATAGGGTGCAGTCTACCATAGAGTTGTTTCGGTACCAAAATTTTGATTCGGTATCGATACCATAAAAAAGTATTGCGATACTCGATACCATTCGATACCACGCAAAAAAAATAAAAACGCCAAAAAAATCTGCGTGCATTCCACATTTTATGGAACCGCCGGCTCATAATACAACAGTCCTATCCTACTTTTTGTGGAGACAAGGCGACTAAAAGAAAATGGCGAATCGTGCATATTTTTCTTTTCTGGCGTTCACTGCATAAAAGTGGATTTTTTAATAGTTTGGACTTTTGAGACGCGGCGATATGTAATATGTTATTTATTTATTGTTTATATATTTTATATGTAGAAATTGGGAAAGGGGGTGATTTATACTTAATATTTTGGTGTACTTTGTTAACTTTTTTTTTTCTTCTACAGTTTATTTATTAACTTAGGGGCTAGAACCTGGGATCATTTTCATCCTATTCACCCTGATACAGCTCTATCAGGGTGAATAGGAATTAACCCTCTCCCTGCTGCCCTGTGCACACAGCAGCAGGGAGCAGACCATGGCAGCCAGGACTTCAGTAGCGTCCTGGTTGCCATGGTAACCGATCAGAGCCCCAGCATTACACTGCTGGGGCTCTGATCAGAAGAGAGGAGGTGAGGGGACCCTGTGGCCACTGCCACCAATGATATTAATACTGAAGGGGGGGAGGGAGGAAAGGGGGATGGGGGAGGGCGCACTGGCCACCAATAATGTATTTTAATACTGTGGACAGCGGGGGCACACAGCCCACTAATGTTTTAATACTGGGGACAGGGGGTGGCGGGAGCAATGGCCACCAATGCCTAGTAACGTTTCATATATAAATGCAGGCAGAAGACACATGCTGCCGGCACCTGCCTGTGACAGAGCGCTGCGATCTGCGGCAATTAACCCCTCAGGTGCCGCAGATCGCAGCGCTGGATCGCAGGCAGGTGCCGGCAGCATGTGTCTTCTGCCTGCATTTATATATGAAACTGTACTCGGCATTGCTGGCCAGTGCGCCCGCCCCTACTCCCGCCTCCGCTCCGCCCCCCTCTCCCTCTATTGGTTGCAGCGGCAGCACAGGGGGAGGGAGAGGCTGCCTCCTTCTCCCTGTGCTGCCGAGGAGAACATGGCCGCGCTGAGAGCGGCGCAGCCACGTTCTCCGATACTGGGCTGTGCAGTAGCGCAGCCCAGTATCGATAAAATACTAATCCTGGTATCGAGCTCGATACCAGAGAAAAGTATCGATTGGGACATTTACACTATATCGTGCAGTCTGCAAGAGCATTAACACTATAAAGTGTGGTCTACCAGTACATTTACACCATAGCGTGCAGTCTACCAGTACATTTACACTATAGCATGCAGTCTACCAGTACATTTACACCATAGCGTGCAGTCTACCAGTACATTTACACTATAGCGTGCAGTCTACCAGTACATTTACACTATAGCGTGCGGTCTACCAGTACATTTACACTATAGCGTGCAGTCTACCAGTACATTTACACTATAGCGTGCAGTCTACCAGTACATTTACACTATAACGTGCAGTCTACCAGTACATTTACACTATAGAGTGTGGTCTACCAGTACATTTACACTATAGAGTGTGGTCTACCAGTACATTTACACTATAACGTGCGGTCTACCAGTATATTTACACTATAACGCGCAGTCTACCAGTAC
This sequence comes from Bufotes viridis, assembly GCA_033119425.1. Classification (NCBI taxonomy): domain Eukaryota; kingdom Metazoa; phylum Chordata; class Amphibia; order Anura; family Bufonidae; genus Bufotes; species Bufotes viridis. The sequence continues at coordinate 447,252,952 of CM065592.1, forward strand.
ATTTACACTATAGCGTGCAGTCTACCAGTACATTTACACTATAGAGTGTGGTCTACCAGTACATTTACACTATAGCGTGCGGTCTACCAGTACATTGACACTATAGAGTGTGGTCTACCAGTACATTTACACCATAGTGTGCGGTCTACCAGTACATTTACACTATAACGCGCAGTCTACCAGTACATTTACACTATAACGTGCGGTCTACCAGTACATTTACACTATAACGCGCAGTCTACCAGTACATTTACACTATAGCGTGCGGTCTACCAGTACATTTACACTATAGCGTGCGGTCTACCAGTACATTTACAGTATAACGTGCAGTCTACCAGTACATTTACACTATAGCGTGCGGTCTACCAGTACGTTTACACTATAGCATGCGGTTTACCAGTACATTTACATTATAACGTGCGGTCTACCAGTACATTTACATTATAACGTGCAGTCTACCAGTACATTTACACTATAGCGTGCGGTCTACCAGTACATTTAAACTATAGCATGCGGTCTACCAGTACACTCCCGGGTGACTGCTGGACAAACTGACAGGGTTTCACTGCGTAGCTCCTTCTTGCTTGGCCGAGTTTTCAGCTTCTCTACAGGGAGATTGTACTGTTCCACTACCTTGACATAATTTACATTCTCTGTCCCAATGGACTCTTATGTGGCTTTACTGTCCTCCACGCTGTTATCGGAGTTATCAATATCATCCTCTGAAATATCATCCAAACCTTCATCTCATGGTCCTTGGACAATGGAAATCTCCACAAAATCTCCATCTCTTTCCGTAACACGAGCAGAATCCTCAGCATCAAGAGTCGCTTTGATACTACTACTGCCTCCCATTTCACTACCTGCTTTGTCAATGGGATCCTCTGCAATAATCTCCATATGTCCATGTCCGGGTTCTTAGACAATAGAGTTTTCAACAAGATAGTCTTCTTGTAACTGGCAGAACTCGGCTATAATGCTGCCACTTCCCACCTTGTGTGGAAGTTTTGATGGGGTTTGTTCTTCTGGAACTTTACGTTCGCCAATAGGATTCCCCAGAAACTGCCCATCTGGACTGGTTGTGTCCTCCCCGTTTGGTGTAGACCCATACTGGGACACCATCCGTCCCAAGTCGCTTCTCAGCAATACACCAGTAGGGATGGCATTGGTCACTTCCACGGTCGGAACTCCATGACCTGCACCCCAATCCCGGAATACTCGTGCCATGGGTATGGCAGGGTTCATCCCTCCTACTCCTTTCACAGCCAGGGTTTGTCCAGGGAGTATATCTTTGGGCGGGCCTAGTTCAGGACGCACTAGGGTGATTTCTGCTCCAGTATCTCGCAGTCCGATAGTGACCTGGTTGCCGATGGTGACGGACTGCAGGGGATCACCATTCCTGCCCTCTGTTCTTGTGACTAATAGGACAGTCGAAGTTGATCCACTGGGTTCCATGGGCATATTGGGCTTCCAATTCTGAGGGCAGTTACGGCTTACATGTCCTACTCGGTCGCAGGTAAAACATCGGCGGCCATCAACGGCTGGCCTATGGGGGACAAGAGAGGCACCCCCCCCCCCCCCCAGCAGATGGAGGGAGTGGGCTTGCCCCCTTTTCAGCTGGCACCAGGAGGCTTTCGTAGTGCTGAGTCACAGTTGGGAACATAAGTATCCACCAGTCTCGCTGCCTGGGTGGCATCCTTGGGCTCCCGTTACATAATGAATTGTCGCACTTTCAAGGGGCAAAGGTGTAAAAACTGATCTTTCACAATTAAATCCTGCAGTTCCGCAAAGGTGGTGATGGATAATCCCCGGACCCACTGATGTAGATCCGAATAGCTATCACTGGGCCCGCGTTGTAGTGTTCTGAATCGTTTGCGATAAACCTCTGGGGTGAGATTGTATTTCCTGATCAAGGCTTGCTTTATGGCATCATAGTCACCATCCTGGTCATGAGGAAGAAGAGCTGCAAACACCTCAAGGGCTTTTCCCCTGAGGCCTGGTGTCAGGTATCGGGCTCACTGTTAGCTGGTACTGTCGGCAAGTCTTTTCAAATCCCCGCAGGAAAGTGTCCAAGTCGGCATTCTTCTCCATAGTAGGGAAGTGCTCTGGACGAGACTGCACTATAATGTGCAGTCTACCAGTACATTTACACTATAGAGCAGGCATCCTCAAACTGCGGCCCTCCAGCTGTTGCAAAACTACAACTCCCACAATGCCCTGCTGTAGGTGGATACCTGTAGGCTGTTCGGGCATGCTGGGAGTTGTAGTTTTGCAACAGCTGGAGGGCCGCAGTTTGAGGATGCCTGCTATAGAGTGTGCTCTACCAGTACATTTACACTATAGAGTGTGCTATACCAGTACATTTACACTATAGACTGTGGTCTACCAGTACATTTACACTATAGAGTGTGGTCTACCAGTACATTCACACTATAGCGTACAGTCTACCAGTACATTTACACTATAGCGTACAGTCTACCAGTACATTTACACTATAGAGTGTGGTCTACCAGTACATTTACACTATAGCGTACAGTCTACCAGTACATTTACACTATAGCGTACAGTCTACCAGTACATTTACACTATAACGTGCAGTCTACCAGTACATTTACACTATAGCGTGCAGTCTACCAGTACATTTACACTATAACGTGCGGTCTACCAGTACATTTACACTATAACGTGCGGTCTACCAATACATTTACACTATAACGCGCAGTCTACCAGTACATTTACACTATAACGTGCGGTCTACCAGTACATTTACACTATAACGCGCAGTCTACCAGTACATTTACACTATAACGTGCGGTCTACCAGTACATTTACACTATAACGCGCAGTCTACCAGTACATTTACACTATAACGTGCAGTCTACCAGTACATTTACACTATAGAGTGTGGTCTACCAGTACATTTACACTATAACGTGCGGTCTACCAGTATATTTACACTATAACGCGCAGTCTACCAGTACATTTACACTATAGCGTGCAGTCTACCAGTACATTTACACTATAGAGTGTGGTCTACCAGTACATTTACACTATAGCGTGCGGTCTACCAGTACATTGACACTATAGAGTGTGGTCTACCAGTACATTTACACCATAGTGTGCGGTCTACCAGTACATTTACACTATAACACGCAGTCTACCAGTACATTTACACTATAACGTGCGGTCTACCAGTACATTTACACTATAACGCGCAGTCTACCAGTACATTTACACTATAACGTGCGGTCTACCAGTACATTTACACTATAACGCGCAGTCTACCAGTACATTTACACTATAACGTGCAGTCTACCAGTACATTTACACTATAGAGTGTGGTCTACCAGTACATTTACACTATAGAGTGTGGTCTACCAGTACATTTACACTATAACGTGCGGTCTACCAGTATATTTACACTATAACGCGCAGTCTACCAGTACATTTACACTATAGCGTGCAGTCTACCAGTACATTTACACTATAGAGTGTGGTCTACCAGTACATTTACACCATAGTGTGCGGTCTACCAGTACATTTACACTATAACGCGCAGTCTACCAGTACATTTACACTATAACGTGCGGTCTACCAGTACATTTACACTATAACGCGCATTCTACCAGTACATTTACACTATAACGTGCAGTCTACTAGTACATTTACACTATAGTGTGGTCTACCAGTGCATTTACACTATAACGTGCGGTCTACCAGTACATTTACACTATAGTGTGCAGTCTACCAGTACATTTACACTATAGTGTGCAGTCTACCAGTACATTTACACTATAACGTGCGGTCTACCAGTACATTTACACTATAACGTGCAGTCTACCAGTACATTTACACTATAACGTGCGGTCTACCAGTACATTTACACTATAACGCGCAGTCTACCAGTACATTTACACTATAGCGTGCAGTATACCAGTACATTTACACTATAGAGTGTGGTCTACCAGTACATTTACACTATAGAGTGTGCTCTACCAGTACATTTACACTATAGAGTGTGCTCTACCAGTACATTTACACTATAGAGTGTGGTCTACCAGTACATTTACACTATAACGTGCAGTCTTCCAGTACATTTACACTATAGCGTACAGTCTACCAGTACATTTACACTATAGTGTGCAGTCTACCAGTACATTTACACTATAGCGTACAGTCTACCAGTACATTTACACTATAACGTGCAGTCTGCCAGTACATTTACACTATAGCGTGCGGTCTACCAGTACATTTACACTATAACGTGCGGTCTACCAGTACATTTACACTATAGCGTGCAGTCTACCAGTACATTTACACTATAGAGTGTGGTCTACCAGTACATTTACACTATAGAGTGTGCTCTACCAGTACATTTACACTATAACATGCAGTCTACCAGTACATTTACACTATAGTGTGGTCTACCAGTACATTTACACTATAACGCGCAGACTACCAGTACATTTACACTATAGCGTGCAGTCTACCAGTACATTTACACTATAACGTGCAGTCTACCAGTACATTTACACTATAACGTGCAGTCTACCAGTACATTTACACTATAACGCGCAGTCTACCAGTACATTTACACTATAGCGTACAGTCTACCAGTACATTTACACTATAACGCACAGTCTACCAGTACATTTACACTATAGCGTGCAGTCTACCAGTACATTTACACTATAGTGTGCGGTCTACCAGTACATTTACACTATAACGTGCAGTCTACCAGTACATTTACACTATAACGTGCAGTCTACCAGTACATTTACACTATAGAGTGTGGTCTACCAGTACATTTACACTATAACGCGCAGTCTACCAGTACATTTACACTATAGCGTACAGTCTACCAGTACATTTACACTATAACGCACAGTCTACCAGTACATTTACACTATAGCGTGCAGTCTACCAGTACATTTACACTATAGTGTGCGGTCTACCAGTACATTTACACTATAACGTGCAGTCTACCAGTACATTTACACTATAACGTGCAGTCTACCAGTACATTTACACTATAGAGTGTGGTCTACCAGTACATTTACACTATAACGCACAGTCTACCAGTACATTTACACTATAGCGTGCAGTCTACCAGTACATTTACACTATAGCGTGCAGTCTACCAGTACATTTACACTATAGTGTGCGGTCTACCAGTACATTTACACTATAGCGTGCAGTCTACCAGTACATTTACACTATAGCGTGCAGTCTACCAGTACATTTACACTATAGCGTGCAGTCTACCAGTACATTTACACTATAGTGTGGTCTACAGGACATTTACACTATAACGTGCAGTCTACCAGTACATTTACACTATAGAGTGTGGTCTACCAGTACATTTACACTATAACGCACAGTCTACCAGTACATTTACACTATAGCGTGCAGTCTACCAGTACATTTACACTATAGTGTGCGGTCTACCAGTACATTTACACTATAACGTGCAGTCTACCAGTACATTTACACTATAACGTGCAGTCTACCAGTACATTTACACTATAGAGTGTGGTCTACCAGTACATTTACACTATAACGCACAGTCTACCAGTACATTTACACTATAGCGTGCAGTCTACCAGTACATTTACACTATAGCGTGCAGTCTACCAGTACATTTACACTATAGTGTGCGGTCTACCAGTACATTTACACTATAGCGTGCAGTCTACCAGTACATTTACACTATAGCGTGCAGTCTACCAGTACATTTACACTATAGCGTGCAGTCTACCAGTACATTTACACTATAGTGTGGTCTACAGGACATTTACACTATAGAGTGTGGTCTACAGGACATTTACACTATAACGCGCAGTCTGCTCGCCCTAGCGCTCCGTACAGTCACGTGACACCCCCTGTGTATTTACTGTCACTCAGTGTTATTACCACATCACATCTTTACCATTTCCACCGTATTCTAGTTAATTAATGATTTTTAATCACTCCTTCTTGCGTTTTTTCCTCATCTTTATCCATTATTATTACTGGGCCCGGTTATTGCGCCCTTCTCTCCCGTCAGCCGTTTGCTCGGCGGGCAGCACGGTAATAACGGCTCTGGTGGCACGGTAATGACACTGTACAGGAGTCTGTCAGCTCCTCTCAGCTTTTTCACCTCCTCCTTCCCTTTGCCTCAAGTAAAAAAACATGGCTCAATCACCATGACGTCACTGTTGCCATGACAGCCGCTGATGAAGACTCAGGCCGAGCCCAACACAATTCATTCTCCTGAGGTCTCCATGCCAACGGGCGGGTTGCGGGGCGGGGCTTTCAACAAGTGCGCGCCATCTCCATCTGGGAACGGACCCGACCAAGGACGCGGGCAGCAAATGAAACCGGAGAGGTGGTTAGGTGGGGGTTAAAATAAAAATAAAAAGCGGGATATTTCGTTAGCACCACCCAGATGGGCGGAGCATAGAAACAAGTCATCCATAGCGTTCTTGTAAAGACAACGTTTGGCCACGCCCCTGCTCCCAGTTCCCGCCCTTTCTTTGGACTTCCTCCTACTCGCCTTTGTGTCTTCGATGTGGGCGTGGCTAAAAGAATTAGCGCCTCCCTTAGTGGTGATTGGCTGCGGCTCCCTCCAGCGTTTCCTCCCCCTGGGCGTGACCTTGTGGTGATGTGACGCAGCTCCGCCCGGCTAGTACAGCTAGGCTCTGTGAGGGAAGCGCAAAATGGCGGACGGAGAGCTGAACGTGGACAGTCTCATCAGCCGACTGCTAGAGGGTGAGTGTCCCCGGCGGCCTGAGGAGGGGCCCGGGGGGCGGCAGACCGGCATTAGGTGAGCGGAGGGCGGTTAAGGGGTGAGAGGAGCGGGCGGGGAGAGGAGCCTGCCTCAGAGGCCCGAGGCGCGCTGGAGCTCCTGTGACGCCCGTCAGCCCTCTGTCTGCCCAGTGCTGTTACCATGGAGACCCCTGACTGATTGGCGGGGTGCTCTAAGGGTCACCTTTTTTACTGTTGGGGGATGTTAGTTATTGGGGTGCAGGAAGTGACCAGGGGTGTCGTGTGATATGGGGGTGCCTATAATGTGGAGATGGGGGGAAATAGTGCTATGAATCTGAGTCACGTGATGCAGCTTTTATTTTTTTTGGGGGGGCGGGGCTGAAGGGACCCTCTGAGCTGGTAGTGGTATGCCCCCCTCATTAGATCTGGGGGAGCAGGTAGTCTAAGCTGTGAGGGAATGTGACACGCCTCCTATACTCGGTGTATTTACCGTCCTGCGTTGCATCCCTTTAAGTTAATTGCGCCAAATTTATCAAGATGGTGCTTGGCCGTGTCCGACAGTTTGCTCCTGACGTGGCGCTTCCTTGCACATGTGTTTGCACACTTTTTGATGAGCCTCCCCCCCCCCCCCCCCAAAAAAAAAGTGGCACCTCAGAACAGATGTATATAAGGAGGAAGTGGTAGTCTGGGACCCCCGTGGTACATGGCGTGGGATCTTTGGAGGTTCACCCGTAGCTGGGCAGTAGGAGCCCCGGGCGCGAGGTGATTATTACTGTGGCGCAGTACAAGAAAGTCCCGCTAACTGGTGAGAGAGGAGCACAGGAGCTTACAATCTATGGGGCGGTGAATACTCAGCAGCCAGCTTACTTACGAATGATCGCAGCGTGGGAAATGATGGGGGTGAGAGTACTTATCACCA